>CM023361.1:27763065-28041121 GCA_013282895.1 Eriosoma lanigerum | reverse complement strand
CCCCCACCAGGCAAAGATCTAAAGCCGCCCCTGGCTCACACTCACAAAGAACATATTTTGCGTTCGTTTTGTAATTAACGCTAACGCTTTTGTGCCAACACGAACGTAGAAACAGCTTACTGTACGTTTGATTGATAAGGTTATCAGAAAACATAATTTAATTTTGTCTGACTGTTTGTAACAATTTTTTTAATAATTTTTAATTAAAAAAACTATAATAAACAGTAATAGAAATAAATAATAGTGCATAGCCAACAACAGGTAATTGGTGTAAATGTATAGTAATAAACATTATTATAAATTTATATTTTATTAAAGAATACAGCCATACAGGTAATGCAGGCATGCCCGTGGGTAGTGCCTATAGTGTCCATGCACTACCTGCCAGATGAGAGACATTTTTTTACCAACATTTTTAATATCAATATAAGGAGGCTTTGCTCACGCGTTTTTATTCATGTAGTGCATAAATTATTTTTAGGGGGTACTAACAAGATATTTGGGTGGTTTCAGTCCTCCAAGCTTTCTAGGATCCATAGGGGGCTGCTTGGAGGACTTAGCTCCCCGATATTTTGTAGAGAAGATAACACAAAAGTAAAAAGTAAAAACTTATAACAAGAACTGTATATAAAATGTATACAATCCACTTTTACAACAAATATAATTTTTATTTCATCAACATAACGCAATGTTTAATGATTATGATCTTGATGGATACATAATATAAGATTATTATATTAAAATATTAACATATTATATAATAATATGACAGGAAAAGTTGATTTTTTTCAATTAATTAGTTTGTAAAAATAGTATATATAAATAGTTTTTACATTGTACGTAAGTTTTGTTAGATTTAAGATTAAAATGTTGAGCCTGTAGCCTCGCAGAAAATTTGTCTCAGTTCCAACTATGCTAAAGTTTTTTTCAGGCATACTCAATCGTGTGGTGAGTAAAACAAAAGATGTACTACCCGTGAAAAACGTCTGGGCACGTCTATAGGTAATATTATATTTTTTTATCAACGAATAAACAATTTAATGTAACGAACATAAATTTTAAAAACAATTAATAGTAAGTAATAAAATTAGTACACCTTTTTACGGAGTTATCACTTATCAGCTATCATAACGCTCACACTGCACTGCCAAGATAGGAAAAAAGCGTTTGTGAGCGCCAATTAATGACGTAACAGCTAATGATAACGACGTCACGGTTGTAGTATAAGCGTTTTGATGGGCCAAAACGAACGGCACTTGAGCGCTATTAGACGCTAAAAGCGCTCAAAGCAGGGAGTCAAAACGGGTTAATTTTAATCGGATTTCGAATTTCGGGTTCAACCCGAGTTTTGTAATTATTTAGATTTCGAAATCTTGGTTGAAACTGGGTTTTAGAATTTCTGGGTTTCGTTTTACGGGTTAAAACCGGGATCACATTTTTCCCGGGTTACCCGGTTTTCAAAACCGGGTTCGAACCCGTTTTGACTCCCTGGCTCAAAGCGTCCAAAACGAACGCACCCAAATATCACCACGAAATTTACAACACTTACGAATGTATTATTATTATTATTATTCATCTTTTTCAATAATATTAATAAAATAATAATTAATAAGTAACAAATATTTCTTAAAATAAATGTAAATTAATACAATGCGACATAACTTTTTTTTGCCGCCCGGGGCATTTGTCCCTTTTGACCCCCTCCCCTTAACACAACCCTGTGTGTAAACCATTAAATAGTATATTTTTATTCGAGCTCGTGGAAGTTTGTATTATTTTAATTATTATTATTATTATTTTTTTTTTTTTATGTATAAAAATTCGAACTACATATTATTTTTGTACCATTTATTAGAATTGTAGAAAAACTAAAAAACGTGAGGATTGTATGTTTGTATGCTGTATGTAGTATGTATTAATATCAATATAATATTGACACCTGTTTAATTGTCGCACAACGGATTTCTATGAAACGCGTCTATTTTTCTTGTGGGGGAGGGCAAAAATTTAAGGAAAATCATAATACATATAGTATATTAAAATAAAATACAAATACTTATTGATTTTTGTAAAATTGGTTTAACTACTATTTTGTAGATTAAATTAATAGTCAAAACAATTTTAATGTTTTACATTTTTTAATTTTATTTGTTATACAACTTTTCAAAATTCATTTTATTACGTATTATATTATATAAATATTAAAAATAATAAAAATGTAATTTAAATATAAACTATAACACTAAAATGTTTAAGTATTAAGTGTATAACTATGACAAATTTTCAGGTGGCCAAAATTATAATTTACTCCCCCATATATTTTTTAGGTGGGTCGATTGCCCCCTCTGCACCCCTCCCATCCAGCTACGGCACCACTGCCGTCCATAATATATGATGTACCAGTATTAATTGGTATTTGGTTTATATTAACGAACGTATTATATATTATCAGTTTTCGTGTTCAATATAACAATAGAACTGATTTTACGTTGTTTTTAATTGTATGACTAATAAACGCATACTTTTATAATAATTTTATATAATTTTAGATTAGAATATACTTACTTACGTATATTTATTTATTACCTTTACGTTATCCAATAATGTCATCTTTTATATAAAAATTTAAGTCACAAGTTTATTGCAAGGGGGACGATGATACTATTGTACACTACTTGTCAGAGGCCTATTTAGTAATTTATAAAGGGAGGAGGGTTCAGATTGTTTTTAGAAACTTTTATAAAGACAAACCCCCCTCCTTCTTACTGTTTTATAATATATAAAAATTAATTGCAGAAAAATGATAATAAACATGTTCTGTATCTATGTACATTATAATGCAAAATCTAAAACAGGTGGCAAAATAATATTATTAATAGCAATTTTTTTTTGGTCATTGGTAGGGGGAGGGTTTAAACCCGTTTAACCTCCCCCCATAAATACTCCTCTGTTACCTGTATTAATTATAGATCGTGTATGCTATGTACATAAGTTAATGTTACTAATTACTATTCCTGATAAATTATTACATTGTTTGTATTTTAAACATTTAAAATGAACTAAATTAGTACCTATCACTTTTACATATTGCAAAAAAACAAATTGTGACTTGAAAAATTGTAGATTAACTAATATAGGTACATATAAAAAAAAGTTATAGTTACAAATAAATATGTATAGGAACAAAATTATGTTCAACATTAAGAGGACATCATACCCCCATATTCTTTTTTCATCTATCTAACGGAGATTATATCAAAATCACAGGATGTTTAGGTTGTACTTAGAATATAAACATCTATTGATAAATTTAAAGAGGAGCTCGTTTGGAGGGAAATTCATATTTGTTATGTTAAATATCATCTGATAAAGAAATTTTAGTGTATTCAATTTTATATTTTATGAAAACGCTGCAACTTCTCGATATTATACAACACATGTCATATATATTGAGTCTTTGACATTCTCTTCGAGTTCGAATTTTTTTCTATTTACATTTTTTAATACATGTTTATGCTCTAAAATCAACCTAAATATTATAATTATTAAAGTTTTACGTTACTGTGATTTTATTTTAATATTGTTCTGACAAACTTTGGAGTCCCTTGCTCAAAAAAAAAAAAAATCCTAGATCCGCAGTACACTGGGTAGTAATTTTAATATCACGTTTTTGTGGATCCACGATAAAAATTAGGGCTGTATCTTGTGCCGAGTAATCAATCTGTAATCTGTAGACAATAATACTTGTTTCTCCAAGTACAAAAATCATTTGAAAAATAAACAGAATAAAAATAACTGAGATACAAATGTATGCTTTTTTTTTTGTAAATTGAGTAATTCGATAATTATAAATAATATAATTATATATAATAATAATTATAATAATATAAATATAGGTACATTATAAAAAAAACAAAAAAACATTTTACTAATTTGCAACACAAATTATTTAAAAATTAAGTTCAATTAAAATATATATATATATATATATAAATAGACAAATCAAAATTAAGTTATTACATGATTAAAGCAGACAAATTAATTTTTCTTAAAAGTATCCTTAATACTTGAATATTATAAAACTTAAAATTATAAATCTTAAATAATTTACACAAATTATATGCAACGTAAATTACACTTTAATACCAAAATGTTTCTTAAATATTGGTACATTTAAATTAATATTATCTTTATATCTTATACTAAAAATATAATTATATTAATTATATAATAAAATCGAGTTTTCGTTTATTTTTGCAAATCTATCAATTATGTTATTTATATTGATCTGAATGTTTGCATTCAAAATCATGCATTAATTCCAGTCCTACATACTTTGCCCCATTTGGTTCCTTAACCAATTTTTTAATTTAAAAAGCATGAAGTAATGAAGTAAAAAGCAAGCAATTATAGCATAAAGTTGAACTAATACCTAACATTATTTAAGCATTATCCAAATCTAGCAAATATACTTTTAAAAACTTAAATTACAAATTATTTAATTTATTTAATTAATTTTTTATTATTTAGATTAATCGTGAAGATTTTTCTATTGACATACTTATGCTAATATTGCCCCCTTCGCCTCCCCCCCCTTAAGGATGTGCCTAACATATATATATCTAATTTATTTTTCTCGTCACACCGAAATTATCATTCTTATAACACCCATAATCAATGGAATTTTTAACAGTTTATATTTAACAATATTTAGTACAATTTGTATCGTCGTAAACACCACCCGTGTAGAATTGGATTGATGAAGTAACAGCGTTCATGTATATGGATACTGGACCATTTTTTACTAAAGCAATTTTTAATGCATTTTCAATATAAAGAGGTATTTCACGATACTCAGATATGTTGACAAAATCGTTTCTTGATATCGTATTTAAACGACAATCAGAATTCTGGTTAAAAAGTAACATTTTATGAAATATGATTAAAACATTATATATTAACTAATTTAAATTAAATTAAACAGGTATAGATAGTTATTAAGTTTTATGATGAAAAATGTACGCAATTACAATAAATAATTTGTTCATAATATTATTCTGCATATTTTAAAAACAATTAAAATTTATATTGACTGTATCTGAGCAAGGTATGTTCCAATAATAGTTTTAATAGTTATACCATACGTTTTCAACATTTTGTAACACTTATAATTATCTCTACAATTGCATCCATCGTTGACGTTATCTTAAGTGCAATCCACAAGCATCTAACAAGTAAATCATAGATAAAGAACACCAAGAATATAACCAAAATATAATTTCTAAATTTAAACGAATATCAAACAAATGGTCATAAGGTCGTTATTTGTATGTTACTTTTTAAACGCTTGATTACAAATTTAAAAAGTGAGAAGGTCGATTGTAGACGTACCTCCTTCGTCCCTTCGGTCTAACCTAACCTATTGCATTAGAAAATACGATTCTGAGCGAAACTCAATATATTACAATATGCTATACTAATAATCCATTCCAAAATTTTACCACGTATGTAAATTACGAATGTACATATTTAAAATAAATTTCACGTTCCTACGATCTAAACTTAATTATTTATCAAGAAATAAAATAATGAAACCGAAATTTTGCCGGTTTTCAAGAACTTTTATTTTAAAAGCTTACGAAAAAAATTGTCCGTCACGATTATCAAAATATTTTGTAGAAAGATTAAGTGGTATATGTCTAAACTTCGATAAAATTTTCAAACTAATAAACCAAAAATTACAGGAATTATTAAATATTTTTGGAAAAAAAGCCAAAACTCTATACTTAGTTAGAAAATCAACCATTTGTTTCTAAATTTTTTTTTTTGCAATGAAGTTTACCTAAGTAAATACTCAAAAAAATATTCAAGTCCCTAAGATCAAAACTCAATTAGTTATCACGAAATTATAAAATTTAAAATAACAGAAACCGTTATTTTGCCGATTTTTCGCCATTTTTTAGTAGTTTTTCTTCTCCCAAGGAAAAGCTTTTGAGAAATTCCAAAAATGAGCTACATGAAGTACCAACTAGACACGATTTGCTATCGAAAGCATATCCTACTTGTGGTAATTGGACCATTATTTCTACCCGTAAAAGTGTCTTCATACATAAAAAAAAAAATTTTTGTAAAACCAATACATTCTTTGCTTTGCTCAGAATCTAAAATAAACACAGAAATTGATACATCCATTCTCTAAAATATTGTCTGACAAAGAAAGTACTGCTATTTAAAAAAAATATCAAATAGATTATTATTCTCAGTAAATATTTTATAAAATTTTCATGATGTTAATCCGTTGAAAATATTTCTTTATTAAATAAATAACCCAATAACCTATACATATTTATAGTATTTATAAGTAGGTATACTTATAAAAGTATCGACTATACATCGTAAATGTATTGTATCGACATTTACAAAATAATTTAAACACAAATATAATATGTCTTTATAATGTTAAAATAATTTTAATTTGTCGTGCGTGTCAATAAAATAGTGTACGTAAAATGCCATATAATAAATCGGCGTCGATCGATGTGTTTCGATACTCTTGATACAGCTGGGAGCTTTCTGGTGTTACTGGACTATATAATATTATCTTTAGAATCATGGATCGGCAACGGTACCCAAACAAATATAACGCTGTTTAATGTTTAGTATCGGAGGGGCAACGAGGGGGAGCAGAGGCGTATTTATGGTGAGAGTCGAACGGGTTTAAATCCCCCATGACCAAAAAAAAAAACCAAATATGCTATTAATAATATTATTTGGCCACCTGTTTTAGATTTTGCATTATAATGTATATATGGATACAGAACATGTTTATTTTAATTTTTTGCAATTTATTGTTTTTTATATTATAAAACGGTGAGAGAGAGGGGAGGTTCGTCTTCATAAAAACTTTTAAAAAAAAAATTTGAACTCCCCCCCTTTATAAATTGCCCAATACGCCCTTGAGGGGGAGATGAAGTCAATCAGAAGAAACTCCGTACACGGCGCAGGCAGTGTTGTATACAAATTTAAGATATAACCCATAATTTATCTAGATAAGATGACAAATAATTGATTTTAAATTTATTTAAATAACACTTACATTTTTTATCTAGATAAGAGATAAAAGATAACCGATTTTTTCTAGATAAAAAAAATAGATAATTAATATTTAATATTGTTGATCCAACTCGGCGTAAATCATATAGTTGTTATTATCGTAATTATTTTGTAAATATTTTTATTATTATATTATTATTATTATTATTTGTTTAATAAAATTATTATAATATTATTATATTATACAGAGATTGTTATTTAATTGAGAGATTTTTTATAAACTATCTGATGCTCCAATTAAAACTATAAATAGAGTTTAAAGAGCGCGATTTAAAATAATATTGTGTCAAAAAAAAATGTTTGAAATTATTGAATGAATAATTATCTGGATAATGCACAGCACTGAGCGTAGGAGTACTGCGGGCAATAATAATAAACGTGTGTTTTTATTTTATCATCGGTCGACGTGATTTAGATACACCCCTCCCCAGAGGCATATTTAGACATTTTTAAAGGGAAGGTCCAGTTTTTTTTAGAACCTTTTATGATGCTGAACTCCCCCCCAGTTTGATAATATAAAAAAAATTAATTGCATAAAAATGAAAATGAAAATGTTCTGTATCTATATACTTTATAATGCAAAATCTATAACAGGTGGTAAAAAGTATTATTAATGGCAACTTTTGTTATTTTGTCATAGGGAGGGTTTAAACTCGTTCAACCTCCCCATAAATACGCCTCTTCCCCTCCAATACATACAACCGTACATCCGTGATTACGGTGTTTTCCACTATCTGCAGCGTACGTACGATTTTTTAATCAAACATTCCGACGGACTAGGAAATGTATAAAAAAAAAACGCCAAAAGCCAAACGCTAATGACGGTATAATGTATATATATAGGGTGATTAGAATTTTCTGTTTGAAAAAAATGCGGACATTACACGAGTTTAAATGATTTTAAAATTATTTTTACAACACGAAATTATAACCACTCTGTATATACATAATATAATATATATTAAGCCTGGTGAAAATTTTAACGGCCTGTATAATGTGATCTTGTAAGAGCACTTGTTATTATTATTATTATTCTTTTTTTTAATTATTTTTTTCTTGTTCCCAGATCTGGCAGAGCATTGATAAATTCAATTATTTTCCCCGCTCTCAATCGCGTAATTAATTGAACCAATGCCATTTATGCAATATTATATTATTCAAGTAGGCGTTAAACATTAATCGGCGTGTGACGTTTCATACACACTTAATTAAATAGTAAGATAGGTAATGAACAAAAGTAATGAATATAATTGTTTTTAAAAAATAGTAAGTACCTATATAATGAACATGAACATCGAGCGATTTGATGGGATACATATTATTATAATATTCATATATTATTTCATCAAATTTTGATGAGTTCAGAAAACATTATTTGTGGAAGTATTTATCGAAATGATTATTCTACACTAGGTTGACCATAATTAAAAAAATAAAATATAGGACAAAATTAATAATAATAATAAAATTTTAAATTTGTATTAATTTATATTGTATAACAGTATTTACAGAACGTATTTTCAGCGATATCAATAAATTTTCGTGGTTTAACAGTTTAAAACAAAAAAATATTGTTATTTTCGCATTATATGTACACTGTACAGTGTATTTAAAATGTACACATAATGAGAGATAATAATAAATAATAATTTGATAAAAAAAACAGGACAAAAAGCGTCCTGAAAGAAGATTGTCAGGACAACAGGACACAAAGATGAAATAAAGGACAATCCTGTAAAAAACAGGAGGTATGGTGACTTAACCTATTATACACACGTATAGTCGTCATACAACGAAATAAAGTGTACATAATATGTATAGAAACTTCTACATATAATGAATTTTAAATAAATTATTTAACAAAATATTTCTTTGTCTACTTAAATATTATGTTATTATATTGTCGTGTAATAGAACGTACGTTTTAAGCGATATAGTTAGGTACTTTACTCTAACGATAGGGTACATGTGAAATTTTTGCACGTCCCACCGCTATCTGATTCGTTATTATTATGCGTATAAATATACCTTTTTTTTCTTTTTATAATTAAAATAACATAATAAATATAGTGATTTTATAGCACGTGCGACCTTGTATCGCGTTTTAAAGTCGTAAATAAATAATGAAAATATTGATTAGGTCAAATTAAAGTACAGTATAGATACCGTTAGGAGTTTAAAGGAGAAAAAATACTACTCATATTTATTGCAATTAGACGACTATATAATGTACCCATTGTGTGTAATATAAAAAATTTTTTTTTTTAAATCCCATTGCATTTAATAATAACTATATGACGACTACTACTTAGGCTGTAGAAACGAAAAGACCGTATTAATTATATTAATAATACTAATTTGTTGAGTAAACTTTCACACCGCAGTTTGCTGCGGCTATAATGTTTACGTATTATAATATACAGTTTTTGGGTTATGCGCAACGTACACGATGACGTCAAGTTGAAAAGCGGATTGTGTGAAGAACTGAAGATTATGTGTTTGACAATGCAACAGACATTATTATTATTATTATTATTATTTAAGTTATTCTGCGGCTGATAACAATAAACAGAAAATAGTTTGGAAAAAAATACACATGAATAGGAATTATTATAACAAATTATCAGAATAAACGAGTACTAGATTACTTATAATGCCTCTGTTACTGTCATCGTTTGTATTATATATTTATATAGAAAAAATATATATTTACGCGGAATTTGTTGAAAAAAAGTCAACTTTCAGTTCTGTAGGTACATGTTTTATTAATCGTGCAAATAAAAAAAAAGTATTTTCCACATTTTCTTCTCAGATCTATTAACAAATTAGGTACAATACCTCTGCGAAAAATTAAAATATTTGAATAAAGGTTTTTTCAAATTATTATTTAGGCAGTGGTCTATAATATTACTTTTATTACTTGTTTAAAAAAATACGTCTCATAAAAAAAAAAAAAAATAATAAATAAACCATTTATTTATTAAGTCATGTAAAGTTTGAAGATAGCACTTTTAAAGAGTATATTTATATGAGAATTTAATCAAGATTTTGATTTTTAGGAATTTTTTTTAATAATTGAAAAAATCATATTTCTGACGTCGTTATTATAGTGTATATATTATTTTTCATATAGTCTGTGATTATATCGTTTAACGCAAGATTCAAATTACCAATATTATTAATCATAATTTATGATAAGTGTTATGATTTGTTGATTGACAATTGTTACAGCTGCAATTAAATTATTAATTTGATAATAATTATATTATTATCGTCGTTATTACTGGCCGGCACCATTCCCTCATTAATATTTATTCCTAATCTTTCCTTGGTCGTTGACAAAATCGCCCACCTATTTTTAATTACCTTTATTATAATACGATAACTGTTGGACGTTGTTATTATTGTCTAGCGTGCATACGTATTACATGCAATGTTATAAATTATTATTTTTGAGTGCATATTATTTAGTTTTTTGTGTTGTGGATTTTTATGGCAACATCAATTGTTTATCGTGAGTTTTATTAGATATATACTATTATTTAACATTATTTATTTAAAGAGTGAAATATTGTATTATTGGGTATGTTAATTAATGAGAGAAAAGTGTATTATTACCACGTAATTTTTTAATATTATAATAACAGCGCATATGGACGTATAATATTTGTACAATTTGTATTATTATATTATTATTATTATTATTATTATTATTTGTTTAATAAAGTTATTATAATATTATAATATTACACAGAGATTGTTATTTAATTGAGAGATTTTTTCTTATTTGTTTATTAATGAGTTTTTGTGTGTTTATTTTAAATGTTACATTATTTGAGATTATTTATTATATATTATTGAAAATATTTAGATATTTTCAAACAGACATATCGTATATTATTTATATTGAAACTTTTATATATATTAATTGCTAAACAGCATGGTATTTAATGATTATTATTTATATTACATCATATACTGGTCATTAATTTTTATATATTGCGTATAATTGCTGTTCAATATTAACACTATATTTTATTATTTATAATTGATATTTTATTATTGTACTAATAAAAAATTTTATATTTTATTCTTATATGTTGTAAGTCAGATTATTATTATTGATAAATTATTATAATTATTATAAAAACAAAAATAGGTTTACAGAAAATATATTAATCCATTTTTTCCATTTTATTTTGAAATTATATTTAGATGTTTTATATTGTAATCTGTGAGTCAACGATCGCAAAGGTAATCTTATCTTTACATGTTTAAATTAAATCCGTTTTCCGTCCTTCTTTAAGAGCCGGGGATTTTTTTTATTGATAACAAAAAAACTGATATGGAAATTTATAGTAAAGGCGCTAAATTATGTTCGTATTTTTAAACCAATGACAGTGCGTATTAGATATTCACAGCCGAAATGTATACGAATTCGTATACGCTCTGTAAATACGCTGCCGAGGTAAGCGACATATAATTTTTGGTCTTTGTAGTAGTTATGCCACTGATTCCCCCCTCCCCTCCCCTGTACAGGTCCTCTTTATATGTTGTTGAATCAGTGTTTATAGGTAGGTAAAATATATTACAATAAAAACGACGATATAAATACGTAATCGGAATAATATCAAATTAAAGTAATCAGAATTAAAATGTCAAAAAGCATTTTGTTACGATGGTAAAGTACTATCGACAAAGTTATTGTTTGTAAGTTGTAAGGCTATGGCCCAGTTGTAAAGTGGTTGATTAAACTGTGATTAAGTGCTAATCAACGATTAAGAAAATTTGGTCGTTGTACAGTGTCGGTTAAAGTCTTAATCATTGATAAAAGGTCAGTTAAGTTAATCGGTCATTATTGGTCGTTTAAACTATGATTTTAAACTAATTTTTTGAAAATTATCGTTATCAATAATTATAATTTAAATATTAAATAAAACATAATAAGTTTTACTTTTAATATAATTTGAAATATTGTTATTTGTTAATACATATTTGACATTTGTGAAATTTATTGTATTAATTCAATATTAACAATAGCTAACACTAGCTTTTAGGTCATCTTGAAATTAATAAAAAATATTAATATTATAAGTACTTTGTGAATATTTTGGACTATTTTGTGTTTTTATAAGGAGTTATGGATTTTATTTATGATGAAAATTTTATTGAGGATGATTCTGATTTTGACTTCCTGATGAAGAATTTGACTACTTAGTATTAATGATCGCTTTTCCTAGACGAGAGAGTATATTTAGACCACGAATGGATCATTTCACTTGGTGGAGAGAAGAAGAATTTGATCGTTTTATTGTTGATATGATAGGGGACCGCATCTGTTACCAATAAAATTAAGAATCAGTTTCAGCTGTTGTAAAATTAGCTGTGCCTTTTTTTAATGATTGGTCAATATTAATTAACCGATATCCAAAGTATAATTTAAAATAAAAAAAATATGGTGAATACTGAATTGAATTGTTTAATAATTTAATATTCAAAATTCAAATTAATTTGATAAGATAAGTGACAAACTGAACATTACAAATTTAGTACCAACTGTAATGAAAAATAATTAAAATGTCGTATAAAATATTTAACACCTTATTAAAATCGTTGATTAATTAATTATAACCAAATTATCAACTGTACAACTCGCAAAGGTTTAATCGATGATTAAAATTTGATCATTAATTATCTAATCGGCGTTTAATCATGTGATTGTACAACTGGGCCTATGTCTTGACGCAGTGGTGGATCTATGATTATCTCACGAGAAGGGGGGATATTAAATATGTGTGTAGTACTGTGTACATATATGTATAGGTACACTTTATTAATATAGACATAAAATAATAAATTTATAATAGAAAAACGCTATTTTACCTACTAGAGGAGAAATTACCACCATATCCCTCCCTCCCTGTAAATTCACCATTGTCTTGACGATCAATAATTACGTATTTATTTGAATTTATGATTTTAAATAAATAACCAATGTTTACTGATTTTATTTAAACATTAAAAATATAGTTTATAGGCGTTGTCAAATTCCCGTAGAGTGTACAATATCTTATTAGAATTATATGTTTACATGATAATATAATATTACATATAGTATTTGGTCTTCAAATGTCAATTCATGGGAATAATGTTTTTAATTAATTAAAAATTTTTTAATATAAAATGCAAATTTGTATCTACAACGTATATTAGTACGAGGAAAGTTGCTAGGTATTAAAAAGTTTTCATCGACTACGTTTTTATTATGATATTATGTAACCGTTCACGCTATACAATTTACTATTTACTTTATTTAATCACGTTCAGACAAAACCGTAAAATGAAGATATCTGGTTTTTATACCCATAAAAATATATTCTTCTGAAACAATTAATTACGATTACATCGTACAATAAGGTATCCGCCCTATTTTGAAATCCTCTCAATGATTCGTTTGATAATTGTGATGCATTTATAAATACATTAAAAAGTGCATCAATGGAAGAAAAGACAGATTTTCAAAATAATTATGAAATCTATTTAACTGAAACAAAACGTAGGTATTTCTTCCTGCTTAATTTTACTTAAACTATGTAACTAAAGGTATTAATCAGACAGTGTCGGATCCAGGGGAGCAATTGTTACCCCTTTTTTCCATCAGAAAATTGAATTTCACATTTTGCTGAATGTTTACCTACATAATACATTCTACATAAAAATATATAGTTTGCCCTCTCCTGTCTTGGGCTGAATCCGCCACTGTGATCTTATATACTGACCGTATTCACCATTAATTTTCGGGGTCGGGTGGTTTACTTATAAAAACATACAAATTTATTCGAAAATATAAATAATAATTTATAATATATTATAATATGTCTAAAAATTTCGGGAGGAGGGAGGTTGAACACTGAAAATCTTCCCCTGAATACGGCCATATAGACCACGTTAGTGTTTTAAATATATACAAATAAGTAATATTTATAATATCGGAAATCATAATAATACTAACGGAAATCGTACAAAGATTATTATATGTATTATACTTAATTATACAAAATGAAAAATATAATATTATTACTAGAAATGTTGGCGTACTATGTAAGCAACTGTTAAATAAGAATGTCGATTGAAATAAGGAATAAACAATATAACGATATAAATGAGACTTTTAAGTAATGATAAAAAAAAAAAAACAAAAACAATCTGTTTCAGTGATTCATATGCTCTTTCTTCTATTCTGTACTCTATTGTATATTGTATGTACTATGGTTGTTGAATAAAATGTATTATTATACAAAACGATCACAGATGATAAGCTTGTTAAAAATTCAATACATAATACCGTGATAATCAAATAAAGGGGGTCGGGTCATAACCATTATGACATCCTTGTGCGTTTTTTATTTTTTTAACTAAGGTCAATGCATTTAAAAAAAAAAACATAGAAAACTCGTTTACTTTGTAATTGTTTGGTTCAATATTCAAACCAGTGTTCGTAAACAAAAATATAAAAATATAACTTGTCGGGTTTAAAAAAAAAAAATCTTTTCAGATGTGATATTATCGGGGAACAATATAACGTATATCTTATACATAAATATACGTCATGTAAAAATAATTTTTATGTTTTTTTTTTTTTTTTTAAAAAAACGAATCTCATTATTTATTCTCGCTTTGGTAGTTTACGACATCACATGCATGTATTATAATTATAACCCAACGTGTCAAGTTTTTTACTCACACAGACGAGTTATTCATCGACCACCGAGATGTAAAATAAACGCGTTTGTTGGTTTAAATAAATCTCATAATAATAATAAAAAAATAAAAAAACATCTAAAATAAGACACAAAAAAATGCATTATTTATATTATTTGAAAATAAACTAGAATTCTATTCATATTCATTTACATATTATTATACACTATTATACACAATATTCTGTTAAATAAATAATACGTAGATAACATTGAAAACACGTACTTATAATAAAAACACACACATTTTTTAATATAATAGTGTTGTAAATTCATTAATATAATACGCAAAGTTAAAATTAAAACATACATAACATAAATAATTATTATCGATTGGCTAAGAAATACTTTGAAATAATTTAGGCTGGTATACTCACTGTATTTTAAATGTGAAAACTGTCTGTTTATCGTATCGAAATTAATTTAGACAATATTTTAAATGTTAACAACTATAAAAATAGTTTTTGATAAATAGCTAAATTTCTATTATGATATTCGTTCATTTTTATTTGGAAAACTATACAAAAATAATAAGTTAAGTACAGTACGGTTTATATTCTCGAAAATTATCGCTTCTTAAAACTATGAGACCGCTCAATAATCTATTGTGTCAATAGAGTTGTATACTTTGGAGCCGTATTCATTTGTGTTGATATTAAAAAAAGAAAAGAAAATCCGTAATACTGTAAAATAGTATAGTTAAAGAATCTAAGCGAAGCGAGAAATTTATTGTTTTTACAATTATGTGTTAATTATTTTTGTTAAATTATAATTATTTTAGACACTTTTTGGTATAAATAATAATTCGTACATAATTGGCACCTAAGTTATCTAATAATTTTAAATTTTTAAACAGTTTTCTTAAACGTGAGGAAAAAATGCCCAAAAGTTATCAAAAAATGGTAAAATTTACTAAAACTAATTTTTACATAGTATATTTTTTCATTGACTTAGACCATAAAGCCTGACAAAATTTAGAATTATTAAAATGTTATTATTATTAATTATTTTTTATATGCCTACCGAATTTTATTTTTAGTAAACATAAACGTGAAATTCAATTTTGATGGTGACAGAATGTGAGTTATTTTACATATTTTAGATTCTGAGTGGACAGAGGAATGTATTGTTTCTACAAAGATGTTTTTTAATATTTATTTTTTTTTTGTATGAAAATTTTTTTTTGGGTAGAAATAATTGTCCAATTACCTCAAGTAATTACCTCAAGCTTTTGGTAGAAAATCGTATTAATTTGGTACTTTCTTAAGCTCATTTTTCAAATTTCTCAAAATTTTCCCCTATGACAAGAAAAACTACTAAAAAATGGCAACAATCGGCAAAATTACGATTTCTGTAATTTTTAATTATTTATTTTGTGATAAATTAAATAAATAATAATAATAAAAAATTGATAATTAAATTTTGATCGTAGAAACTTGAAATTTTTTTTTAGTACTAAGATTGGTAGTATACAAGTGTGGAAAAATTTTGGAATGGATGAGTTGATTATTTGGCTAAATATAAAGCTTTGAATTTTTTTCCAAAAAAAAAAAAATATTACCTACAATTTTGGGTTTATCGGTTTAAAAATTATATAGAAGCCTAATAATAAACTACTTAATCTTTTTATAAAATATTTTGAAAATCGTGACTGACAATTTTTTTTAATAGGCTATTTCTTATTTTTTTCCTGATATTTGTAAACATTTTTTCAGGTAGAAATAATGGTCCATTTACCTCAAAAGGGTACCCTTTCCATACCAAATTTCACCTATTTGGTACTTTATTTAATTAATTTTTTATTTCTTGATTACTAATTGAGTTTGGATCGAACACTGAACTTGAACATTTTTTTGAGTACTAAGATAGGTAATATTAACATTTTGTAAAATTATGGAACGGATTGGCTGATGTTTTGGTTGTGACTGACAATTTTTATCATGAAATGATAACTCTTTGAATTTTGATCGTAGGAATTTGAAATTTATTTTGAATATAACATGTGTAATTTACACTCGTTGTAAAATCTTGTATTAGTATATCAGTATAATATATTTTAATATATTGAAATTCGCTCAGAATCCTATTTTTTAATAAAATATAATTGCATTCAAATCTTAATAATTATAATAAACCACTAATTTCTCCGAGGACCGAAGGGACGAAAGAGGAACATCCTAAATTGACGTTCCAACTTTTTTATTTTTTTAATGTTATTCTCCTTATTGAAAAATGTTTGTATTTATTTAAAATCGACCTACTGTCATATTAATATTTTCATACTGTTTCAATCAAAATAGTTAATTATAATATTAAAAACATTTATGTTTACTATTATTTATGTAATATTTGTTAAATTGTTTGCAACAGTTTATGGAATGTATATATTTACTTCTTATATTCTACTTCTAATTATACATACCTCACTCTTACCCCATAAAAAAAAAAAAAAAATTAATAAAAAGTATTTATAATATTAAATTATATTTTAAATGATTATTAAGACTTATCCAGTATCCTTCTTGAGCGAACCAATACTAACGCACACATCGATCGAACAGTCATATAGTATCCAAGTCGTGTATTTGTAGACTTATGACATAATGACATATCATATTAAGCGATAAACAAATTTATTTTTCGTATTGTTTGTTATAACAATATCAGTTTTATTACAAATAATGAATGTTTAAAAAAAATATGATAGACAGAGGAACAAAGCTTTAAAATTATCGGGAAATATTTGTACTACACCTGTTGGAGGATATTCAATAACATTATTTATTATCTGCTAAGTGCGTATTTCTTTCGTTAATTAAATAATAATGAGTAGTACTTTATTATTAAGGTTTACGGAAGAAAATTTAAAAAATATATAGTACATCAGGCAATGTGAAATAGTTAGTGAAGAACATTTGACACGAATATAAACTTTTAAACTCTTTACTCAACACAAATATTATTAGTGTATGGTTATGGATTAATAAAAATAATAACAGTTGCTGTTTCTTAATTTTATTCTTATTCGAAATAATCGATATCAGAAAAATAAGTTTTGATCTTAAAAAAAAGTTTACAATAATTATTAATATATATTATAAATATATAAGTAAGAAAAGTGGGAAGGTCAATTGTGGACGTTCCTCCATCGTCCCTTCGGTCCTCGGAGAAATTAGTGGTTTATTATAATTATTAAGATTTGAATGCAATGATATTTCATTAGAAAATACGATTCTGAGCGAATTTCAATATTATATTACATTATTTTGTAAATTATTATATATTGCGTTCATTTAAATTATAATATTAGAAAATATCGAGTTTTTTGAGATTGAAAATACATGACAAATACAATTATTATAATTACACTACGACTACGTCCTGCGTGAGCGATCAAGGCGAAATGAATACGAACACTACATACATTTATACACATTTTAAGCATAGGCATTAATTTAAGGGGCTAAAGCTGTACATGAATATCTACTGTAAACATGCACTACAATCACAGTAATCTATATTACCCATTCAGTGCACCGATTTGTTTTTAAAATAATGTGATAAAATCGATTCAAGATAACCATACCAAATATGTTATATTATATTACCTATACTATACACTATTAGGATTTCAATAATTAAGTGATTAAGTTTAAGAAATATATAAATACAGGCTGGGCCAGATCTGATTTTAATATTGTAACATTTCCGTGAAAAATTGAAATTTTATAATGAGATTTTTGTTTAAATTATCAGTAAAATAATAGATTATAATAAAACTTTATTAAAAAAAATACTTTTAAAAAACTTTAAAAAGTAATTAATTATTTTTTTAAATAATGTAAAATTTGATGATGGACTTTTAAAGAGTATACTCGTATTTGTATAATAATTATGATGTGTTGACCTCCTATTTTAATTAAGATAACTTATACAAAAATGTATGGTTGCATTTTATGTACCCCATTACTGATACTTGTTCAACGACACTTTACCAATAAATTCAGCAAAATATTATACTCATTAGTAAACACTCATAATATGAGTCTCATATATTAAATTACAAAAATAATTACTTAATAAACAAAACATAATAAATATATAAAAAAAACGTTTATTTTAATACCATATGTATATATAACGTTATTGTTATTAATTTATTTGACTAATCATTTCTCATACTTGTGTACTTGCTACTTATTATTAGTGGTTTATTATAATTATTAAGATTTGAATGCAATTATATTTTATTAAAAAATAGGATTCTGAGCGAATCTCAATATATTAAAATATATTATACTAATATAGTCGAATTTCCGCTTCTCAAGAAAAAATTTTGAAAAATTCAAAAAATTAATTAAATAAAGTACCAAATAAGTGAAATTTGGTACGAAAAGGGTACCCTTTTGTGGCAATTGGACCATTATTTCTACCTGAAAAAATGTTTACAAACATCAGAAAAAAAATAATAAAAAGCCTATTAAAAAAAATTGTCGGTCACGATTTTCAAAATATTTTGTAAAAAGATTAAGTAGTTTATTATTAGGCTTTTATAAAATTTTTAATAACTGATAAACTCAAAATTGCAGGTAATATTTCAAAGCTCTATATTTAACTAAATAATCAACTAATCCATTCCAAAATTTTACCACACTTGTATACTACCAATCTTAGTACTAAAAAAAAAATTTCAAGTTTCTAAGATCAAAATTTAATTATCAATTTTTTATTATTATTATTTATTTAATTTATCACGAAATAAAGAATTAAAAATTATAGAAATTGTAATTTTGCCGATTGTTGCTATTTTTTAGTAGTTTTTCTTGTCATAGGGGAAAATTTTGAGAAATTTGAAAAATGAGCTTAAGGAAGTAACAAATTGATACGATTTTCTACCAAAAGCTTGAGGTAATTGGCCAATTATTTCTACCCAAAAAAAATTTTCATACAAAAAAAAAAAATAATAAATATAAAAAAACATCTTTGTAGAAACAATACAATCCTCTGTCCGCTCAGAATCTAAAATATGTAAAATAACTCACATTCCGTCACCATCAAAATTGAATTTCACGTTTATTATATTGATATATATATTAAATACACATTATATTATTATTGCTTGTCCACTAAATTTTTATTGTAAACTATAAAATAAAAACCGATAACCAACGACCGGTTTTAAACATTTACCATTCAACGATTATAGTTTATTTTACCATTATATAATATGCAATTTCATTAATCAGTTCCAAAATGGTACCTGATATATGGAAACAACTATTTTGAAAAAAAAAAGTTTAATCTTTAATTTAAATATTTTTTTTTTTTTTGTATCAAATAAAATTTTAATAAAAATAAATAAATAAATAGGATCATGAGTATGACCAATATATAAACTGTGTCAATGTATACATCGATTTTATAAATCGATAAAAAAAATTCACGTTAAAGACGAATCAGTCATATGGTGAAACGGCGACGGCGATTTGTACTAGATCGTCCGTTGACGATCGACACCACGACTTAATGCGGAATTTTTTGTATCATAATTTATTTGAAATAAAATATTACCTAATGTTCTATAGTTTTCGTCAGACACCAAAACCGTTTCAGCCAAACAAAAAGTTATTGTATTCAATGGCGTAGCTATGATGAGGAGGGGAGAGGGTTAAGGGTTATAACCCTTCCGAATAGTCTTCGAATTTATATTTAATCGACTTGTTAAAATTAAAGAAGTTGGTGTTTATCTAGGAGAGAGAATCCGAAATGTAAAACCCTCCAAAATATTTTTTTGGTTACGCCACTAACAATAACTACAAGTTATTGTACTTACATACAATATAACGATATAACAAGGTGTAGTACTACCCATAATAAAATAACAAATTATCGAATCGAATTTTGAACCACAGGTGGCGGGCGGGCAACAGGTGAACAATGTTCTCTGTTCAACAGTGTGTTTCGACATATCACATAAGACATAAATTATTTCTGAAAAAATGATTTAATAATAAAGAGAAAATAAAATAATTGTATTATTATATTATAATAAATATAATAATACTAATGTATGTAATCATAATGTAATATCATAATGAAAATAAAACTAACTTATCCGATAAATGACAATTTCAGACATAAATGAGTTAAATTAATTATTTATTTAATTTTAACTTAATTGCGTTCGAAAAATCGGCAAAATTACGATTTTTGTTATTTTAAATTTTTTAATGTCGTGATAAATAATTTAGTTTTGATCGTAGGGACTTAAAATTGTTTTTGAATATTAACATAGATAATGTACAAGTGTGGTACAATTTTGGAACAGATTGGTTGATTATTTAGTCTTATTAGTATTATTATAGAACTTTAAACTTTTTTCAAAATTTTTTAATATTTCCGGCAATTTTGGATTTATCGTTTTGAAAATTTTATCGAAGTCTAATCATCTACTACTTAATCTTTATACAAAATATTTTGAAAATCGTGAGTTGCAACTTTATTTTATAAGCTTCTAAAATTTGAATAATTTTTATAGAAATGAATATTATGATATATATTTTTTTTTATGTATGAAGACACTTATGAAAGAAATAATGGTCCGATTACCACAAGTACGGTATGTTTTCGATAGCAAATTGCATCTAGTTGGTACTTTATTTAGCTAATTTTTCGAATTTCTCAAAAGTTTTTCTTTGGGAGAGGAAAAACTACCAAAAAATGGTGAAAAATCGGCTAAATAACGTTTCTGAAATTTAAAATTTTCGTGATTACCAATTGAGTTCTAATCATAGTGTCTAAAAAATTTTTTTGAGTATTTATTTGCGTGAACTTCATTAGAAGAAAAAATTTAGAAACTAATGGTTGATTTTCTGACTAAGTTTATAGTTTTGGCATTTTTTCCAATTATGTTTATATTTCTTACAATTTTTGGTTTATTGGTTTGAAAATTTTATCGAAGTCTTATCATATACAACTTTAACTTTTTACAAAATATTTTGATAATTGTGATTGACAATTTTTTTTTCATAAGCTTTTAAAGTAAAAGTTTTTAAAAATCGGCAAAATTACGGTTTTATTATTTTATTTCTTAATAATTAATTAAGTTTAGATTGTAGGAACTTGAAATTTTTTTTAAATATTTACATTCATAATTTACACACGTGGTAAAATTTTGAAATCGGTTATGAGTTAGCATATTGTAATACATTGAGTTTCGTTTGGAATTGTATTTTCTAATACAATATTATTGCATTAAAATCTTATGAATAATTAACCACTAATTTATCCGAAGACCGAAGGGACGAAGGAGGAACGTTCACAATCGACCTTCCTCCTTTTTTTCTTTTAAATATTTATTTAAAAGTTTTAGTCATATCAATATATTATGTATAATCACATTAGAATCGATTAAATGGCTTGAAAATGTTGATAATACACAAAAATATTAAAATTAACTTCAATGAATTCATTAATGAACTATCCCTCGAAAAGTGGAACTAATGTTTTAATAAAATTACCAATTTTATTATAATGCATCATTTTTATGTGTGTATAATTACTGTATTAATTATTTGTAATACACAATTTTTTTATAACAATTGTTGAGAACATTCTTCTATATATATATATATATATATATATATCCTGTCCCAAGACAAAGTCTTTGTCTTACGTCAATGTACTAGTAGTTTTATACAGCGGTTAATATCAATCAAACTAATAAAATATACTTATCCTAATTTATATACCTAGGTATAATTAATATACATATAAAAGTATATTATAATTCCTATTTCTTGCCAAATTCTACAAGAACTATATTTAGTTCTAGGTTGGATTTATGTATCAACACGTCATTTTGTATAATATTATACTCTATACATTTTTTTATTTAAATATATTTGGGTATAAAAAAAATAAAAAATTCAAATGGATAATTTTGAATATATTGAAGACATGTGTCATTTATACTTTATACAAATTTTATTTTATTATATAAACAAAAACTATAAAGAAATAATAATACCATTAAATAGTGATTTCTGATCTAAAATTGCATTATCATGCTACAATACCTCTAGCGGGCTGTTCGCTGTGTGCGAATATAACAATTTTCAATGTTTTGTTTAATTGTAGCTATTAGGAACGGTCGACCGCATCAACAAGTGGCGCGGATTTCCTTATGTGAATAAACTCATTTTTAATATCGCGTCTAATGACGCAATATAATAATACATTTTATCATATATTACGTGTTTAAAGTCACGACATCGCTCTGCGTTGTAAGCAGGTTAAAATTATCACTCGGAGTAAACTCGATTATATATTTTATAATATTTTAACATTTCGATTTTTAATATTCAGATGCGTTTTCACGACTGTCATAGCTACTCAAAAAATATTTGTAACTATTATGTCGCGTTCCCGTGGGGCGTGAACCACGAACGTAATCCACGCTTGGGTACGTTTTCCTTTCGCGTTTGCGAAAGCTTGACTTCTTGTAGAACACTCAAATCGCGTTCACGCCGCGATTAATTTATTGTTTTGAAAAAAAAATTATGATATGACACTCATTTTATGATTTACTTATAAAAAAACGTTGGATTTAAGGTTAGATCGTCTCTTATCAAAATAAAAATAAAATCAAACCGATTACGATTTATTCTAAGAAATTCTCTAAATTTGATTTCATTATTTTTCAAATGACCGTTGATAAGTATTTCATGATAATCTTCAGTACTTCTCTTTGTAATTAATGATCATGGTCTTTTTTTTTCTTTTCACAAACATCAGATCAAAACATCATCATCAAATTCTTCAAAAATAATTTTCAATATATTTACGTCGTCAGATGTATCCTATTATAATTAAAAAATTCAAAGTAGATTCGTTTAAATCGTTCACTAGATTCACTTGATTGCTTTTGTGTAAGGCAGTAGTTCTTAACCTTTTACGATTTGTGTCACTTTTATATATTTTAGGGAAATTCAATATTATACATCACAATCAAAATAAGCAATTGGCACATTGAATATTATTTAGGTTTAAGCTTTAGAAGAAAGACTTGAATTCTCTAGAATTGTCGAAGAATTTCGGTCACATATCATCGCAATTGAGAATAAATATAGCTGGTAAAAGATTTGAAGATTAATAAAAAAATTTATTTAATCATTTCTATTGACTTGAGTTATATTGTACTTATGTATAGGCGTGCACTGTTGTGCAACGAGAAACAACTGCTCTCCTAAAACTATAAGGAGCATAGCCTCTCCTGATTTTTTAAACTTTTTTAATCTATTTATTATTGTATTATGAATTTGTAATATAAGGCAAATATTATATATAATATATTGGTATTGACAACACTAAGAGGTATATATATATATTTATATATTTATGAAAGGTTATTGAAAAGAGTAATATTAAGGGGGTTCGTGATTTAAAAAATCCCTTCATCAAAGAACAGGGATCTGAAAACTAAAAAGTTTTAAAACTGCTAGTTTATTAACTTATTACTACTATTATTAGACTATTAAACTGAGCGGGAATAACGTAAATATTACAGAATAATAATTATATTATTAACCCGCTCATGCAAAATGGAAGACAAATTCAATTTATATAGATTTTTAATTTTAATTTAAATGTAGTTTTTAATTATTAGTATAATAATGTGCCCCTTCCCCTTATAAAAATGACGTTACGTCTATGTACTTACTTATATGTTTATGACTTAAGCGTATGCGTACTTTTTGAATAAATTTAATTGGGTACTTTTCGGAACGTGTTTGTAAAAAATGAATAAAGATTAGGTAATATTTTTAATGTACGTTAAAAATATCGTATTATTATAATATATTATATTCGTGTTTGCATGTGTAAGAATCACGTTCAAGTTAATTTTATATTTTTATTGTGTCCCACGCTGTCCCGTTTTGATATATTGTGCACTTAAAATACATATAGGCATCACGCTACGTAGGTACAGACATACAATTACAATACATACCTGCAATGTCCATTTTTCCTAACACGAAATTTTACTCGACAATGCCCGAGGATACTTCCAATAAAGCACATATTTGGATCCACAAAAACGGACGAAAAAATGTTGAAAAAAAAAAAAAACTTTTATCGTACCTATATATAATAATGATGGGTACCATTATGTTTGTATTCTACGAAGGTACACATTCAATAGTATAATATTATATAATAGAAGAATATACGATAGCCCTCGTTTGACACCGATAGACCGAAAGATACCCACGTGTCACACATTTCTTTACAAAAATCATTATTTATACGATTACGATTATATTGTATTCCTGTACAGAAACGATTTCCTTTTTCGGTCAAAACATCTCTATACGAAATACGAATACAATGTATGTAAGTTTCTATACGTACGTTTTATGAAATACGTAATTGCTATACTTAATATAATACATAGCAAAAATATATTTGTTTCTTCCAGTTTTGAATTTATTAAAGCGTTTCCGACATCGAAAAAACAAAACGAGAACATTCCATAAACAAAAATTTTCGAGTGTGAAAAATAATTTATTTTACAGTTCGTGTTATACCGTTTTTTTTTTTTTTCGGTTTTTTTAAACGATGATTACAATACCAGAGCAAACATATCTGGGTTTTGTTTCTATTTTTATGGTGGCAGAAAAAATTATTATAATAGTTATATGTTATAATAGTCGCTATAAATCAGTGACAAATCTAGGATTTTATTTTGGAGGGGAACACAAAGTTTTTCAAAATAATATTAAATAAATAATAATAATAAAAACCTGTTTTTCTAAAAATATAATGTAGTTAATTAACTTGAGTATTAGATCAATGGGAGGGGGGGCAGTTACCTGTGGCTCCTCCCTTAAATCAGCCACTGTTATTAATCAAAGTAATTAAAATATTTTTCGTCAGAATAAACATTAAAATACAAATTTAAATAATTAAATATTCTACCAATTTACACAAAAACATAACTAAAATAAAATCTTATTTGCCCAAATACTATTTTTTTTTTTTTTTTAGTTTAAATACATTAAATAAATAATATAATATAATGGTATGATCTTTTCAAGATCATATCGTTTTCCATCAATATTAAAAATAAATATAGTAATATTGATAAAGAAAAAACATTAGATTTTGTATAATAACTGTCGTATGATTATCAATAGCAATTAAAAAATATAACCAATTTAAAATCAATAATAAAAATTTATACTATAATACGTATAAAATAAACTAAAAAAAATTAACCGCGGTTGGTATATAATATTGTTATATTTACAAATATAACAATAGTGAAGAGACCATAAAACTCTAAATCTAGAACGTTTATTACAATATCCTAAAAATGTGACAACGTTAGTTTGTGACAAAAAAATTGTATCATTTTTTAGGTAATAAAATATTTTTTATTGTGTAAGGGTATCATCTACAATCGAGTTACGAAAAAAGGAAAAAGGTATAACGTTTACAACAATTAGGTTTCACCCAATTTATCTATTCTTACGAATATATTTTTTTTACCCTTAGGACTAATACTTACACCTTGGATAAAGACCATCGAATTTCAATGTACGAGTATATTCCTGAAATTTAAGGTGTTTAATGTAAGTAAGTACCTTTTATTATTTCTATAATTTTAATTTGTTCATTATGTAACAGTTGCTAAATAGATAATTCAAAAATATTAAGCAAAGGATTTAGATAGATTTGGTGTGGTTTCATAAATAATTTAATATGATACATAATAATAATATTATTTATGGTCAATTAACAAATTATAAATATAATTTTAAATACAGAAACGAAAAAATACCAAAAAAAAATGAATCATTTTAACTATCGTAAATAAATATAATTTATTTGGCGAATTCTTTTAAAATCTTACGACACAAATACTAATTGGAATTAAATATATTTATAAAACTAATCCTCTTTATATTTATACAATTTATAAATATTTTAATAAAACAAACCAACCTCTGATTTTTTTTTTAAATTTAGGAATTTAAGATTTATTAATGATCTTGAAATGAGATAAGTTTTTAAAAAATATAGAATAAATAATTAAGTTTATCAATAGGAACTAAAACCAGTCATTTTCTATAAAAAAACAAATGAATATAAATTACTCAACTAATTTGAACTCGTAAATAATGAAAAAGCGTACCTATATTTTCACAACTTTAAAAAAAATCGTAGAAAATAGTATAAATAACTTTCATATTAGTTTTCACCATCAGGGCATCAGGATAGAATTAAAATACATACCTAAATTTAAAAAAATAGCTACATTGTTTTTTACATAGGAAACAAGAATATATTTTATATTGTTAAAACATATAATAGTGCTAAAAGATGAATATAAATCAAACAGTTTATTTAATGTAGAACATTAATTTTCTCGAAAAGTATTACCGTTTTTTCAATTATTACTATTATGATATTTTTAAATTTAAATACTTAGATAATTTTATTATATATTTGTGGTTGTATGATTTTGATCACTTTAAATTTACCTTAAGTAAGATAAGTAACCATCAGTTTTTAATTTTTTAATAGTAACACTCGATTTAATTTTGAAAATATATTTAAAATTAACTTTGCTTTCTCACATTATAATTACCTAGTTATAAGTTAGTATATAGACCAAAAATGGTTAAAACTCCAAAACTAATACAATATAAAATTAATTATTTTTGAAATTTAAAGTGTTGTACTTTATTTTAATGGATCAACCTATTTAATTCAAAGATTATTTTAAATAAACCTCAAAGTTCAGTTTCGCGAAGCATCATATTAGATAATGAGAAAACATAGGTTAAGTTAGAAAGCTAATCCATTTATATTTCAACAAAAAATGTAAAATAATTAATTTTTTTTAAGATTTTAAATATCAATTTGTCTCGACAGTTAAAATTATATTAAATAAGATGAACATGTTATAGTTATAATAACAAAAATATAAAACAAAATAAAAATTTAATTTTAAGTGGTCGTTTATTGTCTGTATCTTACAAATCCATTAGCAAATCTATGTACTGCATTTCTACTATAGTTTGTTTTTACCTAATTAATATTAGAGTAACTTTACCCATCATCATATTTTTAAAATAGTGTTATAGTCGTATGAGATATGTCTCAAACGTCTTTAAAGATGCGTCTCCATCAAGCTTGGCCGCTGTTGGTGTGGACGTAACGTGCAGAGTTGAACGACCAAATAATAATTTTTACATAATTACCACTGTAATTTGTTAAAAAATGATTTTCAGTACTTAAATAATAGTTACTATCTGATTAACGTTACCTCTTCTTCGCCGCTGCCACAACCACGTCACGATTCCTCCCTTTCCATTAATTATAAGAAGAAAAATACACAAAATATTTCAAATCTATTTTTTAATTGCAATTTCACCGTGATAATTGAATATTTTTAAATGCCGATTTTTTTAAAATTATTATTTAGGAAAAGGACTATAATATAACCTTTATTAATTTTTTAGTTTTTAACTTCTAGTATAAAAATAAAATAAAAAGTTACTTTTTATTTTTTAAGTTATGTGATATTATTGAAGATATCCATTTTAAAGATTATATTTCGGAATTAATTTTGTTTTCGAATAACCAAAAAATATCGGTATAATTAATTTTCAAAATAATTTAAGTAGAATATTATAGAATTTCAACAATTATTCAATTATTTGACAATTATATCATAAACAAAATGTTACACCATACATTTTTTAAACATAGAACCAAATTAAAAAGTTTTAACTGTTTATTATCAAAACTTGGATTACACATTTCTAAATAAACTTATGAGGACTTCAAAGTTATTTACAATTTTTATACTGACATAGGTATTAAATAACAGTAGTTAGATATCTAATAACTAAACTAAGAAATATGTGACAGTTTCGCGTTCAATTCATAAAACACTACAAAGATATTTTTTTTTAATAGAATCCAGATTTTTACCAAGTAATTTTAAATTTTGACCAAATTTTAATTTTAAACCACCCACTCATGACCAACAATAAAAAATAAAAATTGCTATTAATAATATTATTTTACCATCTGTTTTAGATTTTGCATTATAATGTATACAGAATATGTTTATTTTCATTTATTTGCAATTAATTTTTTTATAAAAAGGAGGGGGGTTCGGCTTCATGAAAGCTTTTAAAAAAATCTGAACCCCCTCCCTTTAAAAATTTCTAAATGCACCTCTGCAACGCATATTTAAAAATAAAAATGTTTAAAATATTATTTTCCTAAAATTTAGCATAAATATTCGAATATATGAGTTAATGTAGCAGTTGTGAGGCCGGATCGATTTTCCCGCCTGAAAAAAAAATTTTATTTGTATATGTATAATATAAACATTATGCATCATTCATATTATATTTCCCATAAAATAAAATGAAAATATAAAAATTTGTAATTTACCCCTCCCCTTCCGTTATCTTGGACTGAAACCACTTCTGGTGTTAAGTTTATAATAAAATATAATATGTGTTAATATTAAATTGTGACACCCCGCAACCACACATTTTTTCCTGACCTAATCTTGTGTCACTGCCAATAGGTCATAACTGCACAATAAAAAGTATGGTTGTATTGAATATTCTCATAATCGCACAGTCCGCTTTTTTAAAACGTAATTGAATCACGTGAAACTATATATTTTATTCTTTTTTTACGTCCAACCATAAATTAAAATTGAAAAATAAAGTAATCTATAAATGAAATGAAATGTTTATGGATGTTTTAGTGATAACTTGGGTAAAAATGATGACAACAGTAATTTAGACGAAACAAAATTCAAATTTTATTTAATTAATTGTTTTAATAATCATTAGATTAATGTTCGGCTATATCTTTTGTACACACAATACTATCAAAAACCTCGAGACATTTTTAATTATTACCACTAATTATGACGAAAACAAAAAAAAAAGTTTAAGAAAATTTTAACTATGCCTATAAATTTTTACTACTTATGATCAAAACCAAACTATTTGTTTATGTTCCGGAACATTATTATCCATGAGTTTATTTTAAGTCTGTAAAAGGCAAAATAATTCCGATTATCATTGATTTCAAACGTTCATATACAAATATAATCGTTTATTATATAAAAAAAATATACATATTCAAAAGAGAAAATCGTGACATGAAAACGATACCGAAGATCTCTCTCCTACAAACGTATTAATCGGATGTCGGTTCTTCGTTGTAAACACTGCACAGCGGGTGCCACAGGTGAAGAAATATAATATGTCTTATGTGTTATATCGACATACATGTTTAAATTTTATTGAATACAGAATATTGTTCGACTGTTGGCCCATCCATCGTCGGTGGTCCAAAACTATTTCGATAATTCCTTATTTTATTGTAGGTAAAGATAGACTTTGTTATTTATAGGAACATTGCAGATAGGTATTATAACTTTTTGTTAGGCTGGAACGGTTTTGGTATCTGACAAGATCTATATAGAAAATTCCGTAATATTTCGAATAAACTATAATAGAAATGAGTGGGAATTTTGCATTGTGTCGTTGTTTATTGTCAACGATGAAAAGACATTTCCGGAAGAATATTACAATATACCCAGATCAACAGGCGGTTGTGTGCGCGCCACTAAACACATTTTATTAACCACGATAAAGCTTAACCTTTAACTTAGGACAGGGGCGGCGTGTAGGGGGTACCCACAAAGCAATCGTTTCATTGTAAAAAGGGTAGGTGGGAAGTTGGTCATTATTTAGCAAAACAACGACTCGAAATAGTTATATTTTTATTTGTAATTAGTATTTATCATCATATAAGTAGCTAAACTATTGAAAAAATTAAGAAAATAATTTTTTTTAATGAGTTAACATCGATTTTTTAATAAATTTGAAAAATTTGTTTCAGAATAGTAGGGTGGGTGTCGATGTTATTATTAGATGCTTCATCTAGAAAATACCTCGCCCTGCCACTGACTAAAAACGTACGCAGGAATTTGTCATTGAGAGGGTAGGTTAAATTTTTGTCAATTTTTAATTACATTATCTGATAAGTATTGAATTATAGTTTGTGACGTGTTTCCTTTTATAATTATATGCAATTTAGTAACGTAAAACTGATTAAATATGTTTATTATATGATAATGTATATTGCACAATGATAATTATAATCGGGAAAGAAGCCAAAGGGGCAATGTCTCTACTTGCGGACGCCTTTGCCCAACTATCATTAAATTGTTCGACCGCTGCCGCGCCTGCCATATGCTTTTACACAAAAGCGTTTGTAGAAAATGTTTAATTTCGAAATAATATACTATACTATAATTATATTAAATTATATTATAACTCTCGCTAATTAATTCAAAAAGTATATTTAGTTCTAAGTTGGCTTTGGCTATCAACACGTGTTGACGAATATAGTATTATAATCTCTGCAGTTTTTTATTTCAATATATTTGAAGAAGAAAAAACACTAATAAGAAACAATAATAACAAAGAAATAATAACAACAAAGACAATTTCTGATCTAAAAATGTATTGTCTGCTACAAACTGCTAGTGGGTGATCCGCTGTGTGCGAATGTAACAATTTTAAATGTTTTGTTTGATTATAGCAAGCAGGAGGGGTCGGCCACATCAAAAAGTGGCGCAAATTTCTTTCTGTGAAAAAACGCACTTAAATATAATTATATTAATATACATAATATGTCTTTTAAAACCGCGACAGTGTTTTGTGTAATAAATTTTAACATTTTAATTTTAAATATTCAGACGCGTTTTTACGATATTTATTTCATGAGAGTTAATCGAAAAATATTCGCAACTATTATGTATACTTGCTGTATGTACCACGTAGATTAATGTTCAAAATATTTTCTTTTTAAATTTAGGCAATTAATACGTATGTAAATTTATATTTTTAATATAAACATTGTGTCGCAGGTTAATAGCGAACGCTGATTAGTTGCCGGACAAAATTTACGTAATAAAAAAAATAAAAAAATAATAGGAAAATGGAATTATATTCAAACTTTAGGTACAGTGGACTGTATCATTAATTAATGAAATAAAATATAACATAATATTAATATAGAATATATGGAAAAATTATTATTTACAAATCACGGGAAAAATAATATAATAGTTACAAAATAATAATGTGTAAACAGCCAAATAGCGCGTTCTGCCGTGTAACTGAACGGTCCCGGATTTCTCAGGGATGGGAACATAACTTTTATGTTCGGCATTTTTAAACCCGTTACAATACCCGTCAAGTATGGATAACCTGTGGACATGGCGTTTACAGGATCACCAATATTAAATACTACGTCGTTATGTACTTCTTCGACGATTTCAACGGGGTCATTCAACGATATATCCTTTATAGTATTAAATCGTAAGTAAAAATATGAATATTATTTTGTTAAGATGTGTATATAATATACTTTATTATGGCCATAATGTCGTCAATGTAGACAATCTTCCCTGTTTCTACGTGAAACAGGTCGGCAAAAGTTCCTAAATTGGTTTATGACCTCCAATATTTCAGCCAACGTAACAGGGTCTGGTTGGTATGCGACCCTCGTTGATGTAGATTGCCAATCATTGTGCCGTAAATGGTATGGGGGAAACTCGTACGTGTTTGTCAGGGCACGGTCCCTCGTCGCAGCAACATCATCAAATATCGTCTAAATACTAAATATATCCAGGGCTTAAAGTGGGAAAAAATTCCAGGGGGAACTAATGTCTCCATATAGTTTTAAGCGTTCCATATATAATTTTATGTCTCCAGAACGTTTTGTAACGTGTAATTTGTTAAAGGGGGCGCTTTTAAACCACCATTAGAGGTAGGGGGACTGAGTCCCCTTGCGTCCCCTTGCGTCCCCCCCACTTTAACCCCTGAATATATCTTATTATATTCTATCAGGTTTTGAACACAAATTTATATTATTTATTTATATATTAGGTAATTTACTGCAGCAATGGAGTGCGGTCGTCTTGGCCAATTCACTATTACTTTTACGATTTCTCGATCACCCCCGACACCAAATAATATTTTACACACACAATTTATCGTGTCTGTTCTACTTTTAAATGGCCCTTTGAGACTTTTTATATAATCAATCATACTTTCTGCACTTATATCATTTATAAATATATCGTTTTCTCCCGACGCACATTGTTTTAAAACTAATGCGATAATTCTTTTGTGGAATATCATGGTTGTGGTCATTTTAGAATAAATTTAGATACTATATTAATTTAATTAAATAAATAAAAGTAAATATACTTAGTTTCTGTGGCAACAATTATTTTTCTAGTCAAATGAAAATCACACCCTATATACAAAATATTATATTCTATTACATTTTGTAACTATAAACTCGATATTTTTATTATAAAAGCAGTTACACCTACTGGGAATACCACGTAAAAAAAAATGCGTCTATTTACTTTACCTCAACAGGTGGTGTGGAAAAAAGTAAACTCTGTACCTAATTTTTCTTCAAATTTTTTAATTATTGTGCGGATATAAGTTCCCCTAGTAAGCAAGGTTAAGTGGTGAATAATATTATATTGCACTTAAATCGTTTAAAATTTGTCCCTATACCTCCGTGTTTTACAATAATACTGTCTCCGTCTAGCTAACGAAGAAAAATAACAGTAACGCCAAATTTAAATTGTGATGTTTATATTAAGTTCAGAATATTAGCATACCTTACAAAATTTAGAGAGAAACATATTTAATAAAGTGCTTATTAATACTATATAACTTCATTACCAGAAAATATTATTTTCAAATTATATTTCTCTTTAAATTTACTAATATACATTTATACTCAAATAAGTTCAACCTAACGTCACAATTTGAATTCTTCATTGCTGATATATTCTTTGTTAGTTAGATAAGAAAGAGTCATTGTGGTCCCTTTCAACCTGTGGGCCAGGGCTACAGCCCTCCCTATCCCCCCTTGATCCTTGATCTGTATACGACCTTCTGCTATGATAACTATTAAACATGATCGATAATATAGTATATAAAATAAAAATATTTAGTTGCGTTAATGTTTAATTTAATTGGTTGCAACGATGGGGCAAACCACAAAAATAATATATAAAAAATTCACGGAATATAAATACGACAGCGATGTGTTCACATTAAAACATGGTGATAATTTATGGAAAATACAAATAAATAATAATACACGAGACGACAATATGAATTGTGAGCCTAGTGAACTGCGTCGAAGACAATAAATGCGACAACGATGGGGTACGCAAATAATAATATGGTAACATAAAAATGACAAAAAAATACAATAAAATCGTCGAATGTAAACGTTCATTATTACGAGTGTGTGACAATGTGTGTATAATACTGTTGCACGACGACACGACTCTGTTCGCCATCACATGGTTAATATCAGTCGAGCAGTTACTGATAACTGCAGCTAATGAACAAAAATATGTAACAAATTCTATCGTCATAGTTCAACTTAAAAAAAAAAAACTCGAATTACTAAAATTACTAATTACTTTTAAGTTGACAAATGTACATTACACCTCTAAAAATGTTCAACGCGAAATTTACATTGACATTTTTTACAAACTGACATTGTTTGTCATATATTAAACCTATCATTAAATAATGCATTATTTTTAACCTAAAATATAATTTCAAGAATTTATTAAATATAATAGATTTTAATATTTTATAATAAACATACTCTATAGTGAACACTAGTTAATATGTATTGTTTAAAAATAAGTGTATTTTCTTCGGATTATTTATACACTATTGTAAAATATTATACTTTTCATACTTTTTAAAATAAAATAAAAATAATAAAGATAAATGAAAATTGAAAATAAATTGTTAATAATTCTACACTGAAACCACATTTAATGATACAAAATATTATTCAAATAGTATAGTTACCATCAACCACATTACATAACTATATAATTATATACTTATAACACATGTTACTATGTAATTATTTTTACCAAATTTTTATATATATGACCATAATAATTTATCTGTTATCAATGTAACTTTTATAGCCTATTAGTAATACAGTAATGCCATGCCAAGAATTGTTATTTCGTCGTAATATTTTATAAAGTGTGAAAATATCGATGGTGAAATATTTCAAATTTATAACGATAATAAATATTCTATTGCGGATATACTATGTCAGCATTCAGCTATGGTACATAAAATCGGGATGTGTTTAGTTCTGAATAGAATGTACTTCAATACCTATTGTTATTTTGTATGATACAACATAGGGACATGAAATTCACGGCCTATAGATCGCACTAAGTATATTTAAATGATTAAATGATTTAAATACCTACACCAAGAAAATAAATCACCTGCATTTATCTCTGACAATAAAAGGTCACATACGTGCTGGTCTGTACAGTGTACATGGGTATTTATATTAATATAAATAATATTAATATTTATATAAATTTTGACCGAATGATGTTTAAAATATTTAAAAATTTTTAACTATTTATAATGTATATAAATATATATATTAATTTGCTATTCTAAAAAGACTGAAATTCAATTGTTGGGAACATGATTTTTTTCAGCATTCATTTTCATGGGAGGTTTTTTATAAACATGTTAATTATAAATATTAATTATACTTGAAAATCTTGTTGTTTCTTAATGTTTATATATATATATATATATATCATTTAATATGTCGTCAAATATTCTGGGGGGATTTGATACGGAAAACCCCCCTGAATTCGACCATGGTTGAGAAGATGAAATCTTTCATATCATAATTTTTCACCTTGTAATTAAAAATTACTAATGCTCACTTTTTTGCATGTGTTATTTATAATAAATACGTTAAATTATTTTGGAGGTTTTTCTTTACAAATCATAATTTCGTCAATATATTTTATAAAGTGTGAAAATATCGATAGTGAAATTTAGAATTATAATAATACATAATTCTGATATCTTATTGCGGGTACACAATGGGTAACTCTACCTATCAGAACAACGAAATTCTCCACATGAAACTAAAAAAAAATGAAAGAGTTCTTTCATTCAGAATTATTAGTGAACTTAAAGACGACTCTCGATTACAAACCACAAAACATCTTTTTACATGTTCCAGCTTATAAGTGAGATATTAATATAATTTCAATAATAATTATTATCAAAACAAATATGTTTATGGAATGTAAATTTTTTTAATTAATTGTAACAGTTATAAAAAAAAATACCTATGTAATACTATATAATTACATTGAATAATACTAGTGGGTACTTAACATTTTTAAAAATATTTTTTATCAAATATTTATTTACTTTATTCGAGATTAGAAGTAATAACAGTAAATTTTATGATTGGTAAAATAGTTTGAAAGTAACTCGTTTACTTATAAATGGAATTGAAGTAAACATAAAAAGTCACTTAAGCATTACGTCCAACTGCATTTGTGAGCTATACTCAAACAATGCATTTGCGAGACAGAGTGATTTGAACCGGATGCGATAATTGGCCTCCGCGCTTGTCTAAACAGTTTTACGTGCGACCTTCATCAGGATGTTTGGTGACCTAACCGACTGTATGACTCGAGCCATTCGATATATTATATAAATAGATTGATTTAATTTATCTCAATTTGTTTATTAATATAAAACCGTGATAAACAAAACAGGTATAATAAAATATGTACATTATATTGAGGTGTCTATCGTAAATTTCGATATTTAATATGTACATAATATTATTATGAAAAACCGAAAAGTCTTGCCTGGCACACAGTTTTGGACGACCGTCTAAAATCACACGTGTTCAATTTGTGGATTCGGACGTTTACATCCGCTAGATATAAGTTAACATTAATAATACATTATTATTACCAATAGACCTGTACACAAAAACTATATTATTGCCGCTGCGGTATTCACTGTTTTCCAGTCAAGACCTAGACAGGTATATAATCCGTTGCAACTAGTGGTTGTCGTTGATAATAATTAATAGTTTTTTTTTTTCTTTCTAAGACATTATTATAAAAATTCAGAAATACCTGAATGTTTCTGGAATAAATAACAAAGATGTTTTACAATGTAGTTTTGAACGCGGATGCGAGTAAAATACGCGTTCATGTGCGATTAAAACCGCATTGTGTGAATGCAGCTATAGGTTAATCATTTATAGAGCCAGATATTTCGATCATCATAAAACACCGCATACTGTCAAAATATAGTAAATTTAAATATTAATTACACTAAATTTCTCGTTTAACAATATAAAATAGGTTAAACAAATGTAAAATTAAGAATGACTGGAGTGATCGTTTATATTTATTACTACACTCTTGACGCTTTACGCGTTTTTATACTTAATTTTTTTTTTTAGTTACGTGCCAAAACGAGTAAATTGACAATTTTGAAATACAAAATAATATTTATCTCATAATTCTCATATCAGGATAGTAATTACTATACTACTATATTGTTTTTAATAAAAAAAATATAATTGTCATGTGCTAAATAAGATAAAATGGTGACCAAAAAATTAAACACAAGAGACTTAAAAAATATGAATTGTAACAATAACCGATTATCAACATATTTTATGCGTAAAAATATAATTTAAATGTAAACGTAAGATGTAGGTTTTTAAAATAACTATCAAATTTCCAAATTTACTTTATTTACTAGTCATCTAATATAATATATATAATAATATATACAATATAATAGTCTATTTTATATATTCATTGTTTAACTAAAAAAACAGGCTTATTAAAAACAATTATTATGAATGATTTCAAAAAATTTTATATTTAATTTAACTAACTTATGGTTGATTTTATCTTTGTGTCTAATTTTAATATTTAAAATTCCTAAACTGTTAGTAAAAATAATTTGATATTTTAGATATTGTTCAAAGTTTTCTTTTTAAATAAGAAAATTCTTTGTAGTAAACGTTCAAAAAATAAACGTTCATTAAATAAATATATGAATATCTAAAAATATTTAAAGTGCCTACACGCATTATTTCTATAATTATTATTAAAAAATTATTATGAATTTCGTCTAAAATAAGAATGTTCGATTTGTTCAGATATGTTGGGCCATTAAAAAAAATAGCAAATTAGAACATAAAAAACTAAAATTATTTACCGGAATCAACCAAATTATATAATAGAAGTATAAGACTATATTACTTTTATTTCTGACTAAAATGATATATTTACTAATTAACTAAAAATAATAAAAACAGGGACAAGGGACACATTATATAATTATAAAACATACGCCAGCGCTTCGTTCAGATTTTATAATAATCTTAATTTTATAATAATTTATAATAATAAATAATGTTTATATTACATTTTTATACATTTTGTAAAAGTCGTATTTTAATAATATTTCTATTAATTTTATTATTTGTTCTTAAACAAATAAATAAGACGAATTATATGAATACAAATTTTAATCCGTAGAATAATAATTCATAATACAATTTGTACGTTATATTATATAATATAATAATTAGTTATAGTTTTTGTATTTAATGATAAACAAAGAAAAATAAATAAGTACAATATTGTTTTATATATATACATAAATACATTGGGAGAAATGGTGGGTTTGAGTGGTCCCCTTTAAATTTCCTAATTTCAGATTTCCTAATTCCTAATTTTACCCACATAAAAATTATTTGAGTTGTAGGTACCACATATGTATAATATATACTTATTCTGATATAACAATATTAATCTTAAAAATGGTAGTTCTTCTGAAATTTTAATAAATTTCCACCTGTATCTGAATATTATCGTTTTAGACTGATCAACATCTGACTCGTAATGTTTATTTTCAAAACATATAGCGCGGCATCATCAGCTATACAGCTTGTTCAAAACATATAAAACGTACCATTTTTATAGTTTAAGTTATTATTTTAATAATGCACTAAAAACACTCTTAGGGCACTTAAATTTAAACATTTCGTACCATACATTAAATTTGAAGTACAATATTTTTCTTGTATAATGTTTTAGATGTAGCCTAAAATGTATACAGCTGTAAAGATAATTTTTATTATACTCCCAAATTCCCAAAATGGCAATCTATATTTTCTGATATTGTTAAAAAAATTGTTTGAATTAAATACAGAAAACTAAAAAGTTGATGTACTTACTACAACAACAATGTTTAAAATTTCGTACTATACACAGTTTTAGGTCCTACTCGTAACCCTGCATACACGAGCCCATTTTTTTTTTATCACGCTCCCGGGACACGATCAAAATGATCGTGTGTAATTTATGACTTTATTTTTATATAATATACGTAATAATACAAATATAATTCTATCACTATCAACAGACATCGCCAACCTATATTTGACATTAGAATTATATTTAGACATAAATGATTTCAGGGATTCTGTGTAAAAGTGAAAATGGCGTCTAAGAAAAAAAATAACAGCGATTCCAAGACGACCGTCAAATAAAACCATTAGTCCGCAAATGATAATAATCAAAACAAATAGTATTATAATAATAATAATAGTTTTACCGTTAAAACGCGTGATGTCGACGACACTAGGTATTAAAATTATTGATGCACGAGTACACTGTTATTTATGTGTTCAAAGTAGTAGCGACTAGCAGCATATTATACGCGTCCAGGCCCATCTGACCACTAACCTTCACCTTTCGCTAATTATTGAAGTCAAAATAATGTGATTATAAATACTATACTAACATAACCTTATGAGACAATATACTGTCAAAGCATAAAGCTTTAAGTCACTGATTGAATTAAGTATAATACAAATTTTAAAAACACCCTGTCATTTAGATTATTATCAACATAATTTCTTTATTTATCTCAGCTCTACAAATTACATATTTTTTCAAACATATTATGTGTCGGGGAACAAATTATAATTTTGCCCCCCTGAAAATTTGTCATCATAATATTTAATACTTAACATTTTAGACTTATAGTTTATATTTAAATTACATTTTTATAATTTTTAATATTTATATAATATAATATGAATTTTGAAAAATTGTATAACAAATAAAATTAAAAATTGTAAAACATTAAAATTGTTTTTAATTTTATATTCAAAATTAAATTAGATAAATAGGACTATTAGTTTAATCTACAAAACAGTAGTTAAACCTATTTTACAAAAATCAATAAATATTTGCATTTTATTTTAATATACTAAATACTACTATATATCATGATTTTTCTTAAATATTTGCCCCTCCTCCCCCATAAGAAAAATAGTTCCTGTGCCACTGTATGTATTTATATTTAATTTTTTTGTTTTAGTATTATTTTCCTCTTTCATAGTAATAATAACATTATTACTTGTGTCGAATGATAATAGTATTATGGTATGAGAGATAAATATTAGTAATTTCATTAATTACAAATTCATAAAAAATAAACTACTAAAGGTTTATAGGAATTTTTACCACAATTGTTTTGTTTTTTATTGTCTATTTTTACCATCACAATAAAAACGATAATAATTAATAATTTTAATGTTCAAAAATATTTTATATAATATAGAATATCTATACTTATCTAAATAAGAAAGAAGTATGTTAAATGTTTTTGTATATTTCGTGTACAATTATTTTAGAGAAAACGACAACCGCTAATTTTTTTAGTAAATTCCGAACTTTATTGTTTTGTTCGATATTGGAATCGTGCATCACGGATTTTTGAAAATGTGTACTAAATACTAATATTATAAATATAAGTACACGTATAAGAATTATGCATAATTATTAATAATAATTACATGTTAAATTCTTCAGAAAAAACAAATAGACGAATTCTATTATTTGACTAGAAAAATATCTGCGATAATAATATAAAAAATGTTATCAGTAATATTGAGTAAAAAACATCCTGAATAATAATAATACGTATTTATTGTTGTGCCAACCATCAACATTTACTATATATTACAGTTGAAAATAAGAAATAAAAAAAATAATTTATAGTTAAAAAAGCTATAGACTTGTGCAAAGAGAATTAAACGTATAACACTATATTTTTCATGGTATTTAGTAATTGGTATGTAAAACGATCTTCTTATTAAACATTATCTCCATATTGTTTTTAATACCCTTCTGAAACATTATGTTTCCACACACTCTATATTATATTTTAATCTTATTATAATTATTATAATATTATGTAATAAAAAATAAAAAATAAAAATAATCCTAGGTACGTTAAATGTGTTTTGTAAATGTTTTTTTTTTTTTTATATATTTTTATCGTCGATCTCAATCAGGATAATACTATAATATAAATACGATATTTTGTACTGCACGTCTGCACCTAGTAATATTCACGAGGTCCGGTTTCGTCGACAAACATATTTATCTCGTTCTATGTTTATCGAACAATATAACATTTACCACGATAGTGTTGGATACAAAAATATACCTATGCATTATTAAAACGGACCCTCAAAACTCATGGAATTCTGTACGAACAATGAATTGGGCGACTCGAACCGGTTTTCCTTTTCGGTCTAGGCAAGCACTGACGGATGAACGCACCTGAGTTTATTAGATGTATAAGCTGTTTATTACAGCGTATAAAATATGTGGGGTGGACGGGTCGAAATATAAGTTGTATTTAGGTACAGGGCGATCGATTCCTAGTAGAAAAAAAAACAAAAAATAAAACACTGGAAAACGTATAATTCCCACGTTTTTTTTTAATTTTAAATATCGATAGCGCGATCACTCTGTATGTAAATTGAGTATAGAAACACCGCCACAACTTACAACACTATAACAATAATAATATATTATAAACGAATGGACTATGGTTGATTTTCTTTTATAAAAGAATCGTATGTGTGGTGTGCACTGTGCAGTACAGGTACACAAAACGTCAGTGCCTATATATTATTTATTATGATAATATTATACTAAATGAAGGTTATTTTTCTCCGTTCTTTCGTTTATTTCTCTCTACATTTTATTCTCTTCAAATAACGTTAAAATAAATACCAATAACAAAATCATAATATATAATATGACTAAAACATACATATATACGATGTGTAGGACCCGGGTTTTGAAACGCATTTCATATTTCCAAGGTTATTACAAAATTACAAAATGCATGAGATGCAGTACTGAGGTGTACCATTAGATAGTTTATTTAAAGAGCGCGATCATATTACCGACTCTAAAACGATAAAATATTTACATTTTATTATATATTGAAATTATTTTAGTTTACTAAAATATATATATACATGTACAGTATTAAAATTCTAGAAATACAATTTGTAAATTAATTTTTCATATAGACATATATTAGAAGAAAGTAAACATTTTAACTTGATTTAATAAATATGATTAAAGATTCCACCTAACAGTAACATTTATAGACAAAAGGATTACATTTTATTTCTATATATATTATTTTATAAGATTTCTTCTTCATCTACATGCAAGTTTTTGTGGTAGGTTCACAGGTATGTAAGTATGTTAAAGCAGTTTTATTGCTATAAGATTATGGTGGGGGGTAAGGGTACGAGATTAAATATTATATAAAAAATAAAAGCTGGTTCAACCTTTCAGAGTTTCGGTAAATGTATGAAGGTCTAAGTGGAGGGTTACACTTTTAAATTGGGTAGGTGTCTCCATTTTAGGTGGTACAAAATAAAAATATTGAATACTTTTTAATTTGTACTTTAAATATAATAATATTTATTACGTGAGATATTATTGGATACAATAATATACGTATTTAATAATGTATTTTTAAATTTTTAATCATTCCTTATGTGTAGCATAAGACGTCTAGTGATAACTTTAAGAAAAATTATTAATCAATCGCCAGATTGGTATTATGCTACCGTAAAACTATGTCGAAAGACGTATAGATTAATGCAGTATAATTGGGAGGGAAAAATAATAATAACAATAAAATAAAAAAAATTTTACAGTAATCAGTAGACTGTAATAAATTAATCAAACGTAAAGCTTAAAACTAGACATATGTCCTAAGCACATAGGGGGTTGCTTGGGGGTGCTTAGAACAACAAATTTCTAAATAAGCACTCCCAGTATTGGTTATTGGAGGCTATTAAAGGCTTAGCCCACAAAGTTATTAATTCGTCACAGACTACTCTTTAATGTAAAAAATATTTTAGATTTAAATTTGTTTCTTATAGTACCTACCTCTCTGAGTAGATACTTAGATATTGAAAAAAAAATTGTACTTTTAATATATTATATATAATTATAATTCTAGCACCCCCTAAATCCAGAACCAATGTGCATCTATGGTTCTGTGACGAGGGGAGACTAAAATAAGATGAATAGTAAAATAAATACACATGTATATATGTATAACATAAACACAAATATAATATTATATACGACTAAATGTGACATGGTTGGATTTGAAGGGCGTCTCATCAACCCCCTAAATTTTCAAAGAATTTTGAAAAAATTATCAGACGATGAAACAAAAAACAATAACGTAAAAAAATTCCGAAATTCCACTGTGGGGGAGGGAGGCTAGAAAGCTTCTGGTGTTCCCCTCAAATTATAATTCAGTTTTTCGAAATTGATTATTCTATAGTACAAATTCATACAAATTACGTACAAATTTATGGTTTAGATCGAAATTCAACAGTGGTTAGGGGAGGGGAATGGTGAGCATAGGCTTGCGCAGAATTGAACATCAGGTGGTGCCTTTAATAATTTTAGGCCTCCATTGATTTTAATCTATTATCCAGGTTATTTGTGGAGATACGAATAGTTAAAATAGAAATATTTTGTAAAAATTGTATATCTTTATTTTAGTTTTTAGTTAAAAAATTAAACCCGCAATACAAAGTGGTATATTAGTATAAGTATTACATATTAAGTTTGGATATGTTAGAGATATTACTGCTTATGTATATTACACTTATATCATGTGCTGCATATACAATATATTTTATAAAAGAATTATTTTATGAATTTAATTTTTCAGTCCTTTGTACCTAAGAGTATATTTTTGAATTTCCGTTTATAATTGAAGGGAAATAGAGTAGGAAATATTTTTTTTATTTTCGAGTTATTAAATTTCGTATATTTTCAAATATTGGGACCTTAACTCATAATGGCAAGACAGGTGGTACTTAAGTACACCTGGCACACCCTGTGCACACGGCTGCATGTGAGGACGCCTTCCGATGTTAGCACGCACGATGGCGGGTAAATATAACGTGCAACGGCGATATACGCATCCAAACGCGGATGAACAGAACATATTCTTACAGCAGCAATATTGCGCGCACGCGTGCGGACCGTCCGTATACGTGCATGAGAGATTCGGGAAATTACGAAAAAACTATTCACCCGACGGCGAGAACGTTGATGAATTATATTTAAAAACGTCAAAAACGTCAAAAAAACCCTAAAAAAATATTAGTTGGTTAGTGTTATGTAAAATAAAAATACATAATTAAACAGTAACTAAAACAAATCGAAAGATTTCTACAATGGACATTGCAGATTTTATAGCTGTTTATTACATCTACAATTGCTACATAAAACGGAAAAAGAAATACAAATATTGGAAATATTGTTAAATACATCCTTTATTTGAAGAATTATTGAGTGTTTTAAGGAAATTCATAACCAAAACACATTTCAAAAAAGATATCCTATCGCGAAGGCACCAATAGCAGACGACGTTTAACCACAAAACTGATCGCACAGTTTGTAATTCATAGATATTAAAGTAATGGACAGACCATCAATATACCAAGGTGAATTATCATAATATTTTATATTATTTATAGGTTATCATTACCTTAAGAAAACATATAATGGGAAATATTATGAAAAAAAAAAATAAACCTAAAAGAAAATTGTTTTAATAATTCTCTTCAATTTACCGCCTGTTTTGGAACACTATCAGTATTTTGATGACCTATTATTTTAATATCTATATCGTATATTCGGATCGTGCGGTTAGCCTTCCAAGCGGCCGCAACCATCCAAGCTACCGAAATAGTTTGCGGACAACCGCAACGTAGTGCGAATACAACTTTTTGTATAATATGAAAAACTTACGTATTGTTCATTACCTGCGGTTCAACCGGCCGGCTGTCCGCATTACGGGCAGCCGTATAGTGCGTATGTACCCTTACGCAGTGTTGCGAACGAAGACGGAAAACCGCGACGATACCGGAGACAGTGGCGACAAAAATCACCCTGAGATACCGTGCACAACCAAGGACGTTGTAAACAAAAATGCACGGTCCAGTTAGTCCGCTTTATTCGCACCGAAATCTCTATTACCATAATGCTATTACCGACCCGACGTGGTTTGCATAACAAATGGAAGGATATTTTCGATCTGCGGAGTGACGAGTGCCAGCCACGCGCAAAACTTACTTCGTTTAGTGAAAATCAACAGGTTATTTGCAAGCAAGACAATGACAATAATTGGATGCACCTGTTATTTTAATATTCTCATAATTCATTCAGTGTTTGGATATTTATGATTTAATTTTTTGTTAACGACATTCTCATTACCAAGGGTGGTATATATATAAAATATAAAATACAGTTTATAAACATATTATATAATAGGTGAGTACAAAACTAAATTGAACTCGCATATACAAAAAATTCCTTATAACACTGATTAAGAGCATTGTTTGTTATTTTGCAAGGATTGGAAACCTTGTTTTTTAATATACATTATGGTTTCAATATGGTTTAGCCTGCAGCTTTATTTATAACATATATATATATATATATATAATGTTATTTATATTATTGGTGTTATCGTTGGTGAGGATGAAATGTTTGTAGTATACCCCTTCATTTCTAGCAAATTTTATTTTAAAATATAATATAAATTGGGTGTAACATTAATATCTTATTTTTCTAATATTTGTCAATACAATTACTATGTATTTTCTACCGACCTACGAGATTTTCTCAGTAATTCGCCACGCCAATCCGGGCCTGGTATAAGGCTTGGTCAAAACCGCTGCGGACACTGTATTATTTAGACTTGTATTATCGTGGTTAAATTTAATATCACTGTGGGCAGCGTTTCGATTGTAAAATTTTACAGAAATTGCGGTGGTCACAAATTATATTATGTCGTTAGTCTAAACATTGTATAATACTCGAGTCATACGAAAATAGTCAAAACAAAACACGGTCACCGTTAGAAGTCAATACAACGCATAGACGGTAAAACTCACCAATCTAGTATCTTTTTTTTATTAATTTCATGTTTTCGAAGAAGAAATTCTTCGTTAGAACTGCTACTGGACGTCATCTTTCAAATTTGGTTTGGTTATAACTACTGTATTACACACCTGACTATTTCTAACCGCACGCGCGTTCTTTGACGTAGTTCATAGACTGTAGCGGACAGCGGTAAACATATCCGTACTCTGCCGAGCAATATAGTGTTCATAATCGAATATTAATATAACACGTTAGTTTCTTATTCCTGACGCTTTTATTTATGAATTATAATAAATACAATATTATACGAAAAATTGACGTAATTAGCATTATTTACAATATTTTAACATAATAAATTGTATGTATATTATTATACAAACATATCGAAATTCACACAATAATTAAATTATTTGCTCATAAGCCTCAAAAAGTGAAACTATTTGTATTATCGTGACTGAATGATAATGAATACATGAATGATCTATAAATTGTATATACTCTTCTTTAATACGTATATTTTAATACAATTTCACTTTTATACTTCAAGGATATCTTCTTACATCTCAATTAATATTAAATTTATATTTGTAACTGTTATTAACATTAATTATTAATATATTAGATATTGGTTTTAAAATGTAATATTTTTATTAAAAAAAATGTTTATATACAAGTACATAGACCTATTATATATTAATTTTATTTTTTATATAATAGTAGATAATATTTATGAATATATTATTTAGTTTTATTACTGACTACTGTAGTAATTGTTTATTTAATATTTTGTTTATTATTACATTTTATTAATATAAAAATTACTTTTATACTTAAGTACCTGTATGAATAATTTATAAAATTATACCGTGTAACGTAATTTTTTATACCGGAAACTTTAATAATCGTGAAATTTCAACATGAATCAAATATACTGATGAAAAAAAATAAAAAATAAAAATCGTATCCATATAACCCTCACAAGCTCATGAATTTTTTTTGGTTATTTTCCACTGTGAATCTATTTATCCTAAGTATTTTACATAACAAATGGAAGATAATTTTCAATATGCAGAGTTAAGCGACGGCATCGAATAATACTATGCAAATAATATACTATGCTAACTTTACTTTGCATGGGGTGCATGTTAATTATTGATGAACCTAGATTCAGTGTGTTGTATATTGTTAAGCGATTTAATTAAAATATTATCCTTATCAGTCAACATTCATGATTTGTATTGACTAATATTAATGATTTATCATATTTTAAATTACAAAAATAATTATTTAAAAAATTATAATAAATAGAAAAAATGTTTATTATAATGCCATAAATCTATTTTTATTTGCAAAAGCATCATCAATGACTTCATTATTATTATAATAGTTATTATAGAAAGATTATCAAATCAATGGAATATTTAAAATTTTCTCAAAAGAAAAAAATCATAGGAAGAATATAATATATTTTTATATATATATCATAGGGTGATATGCGATGGTTATATTTTATTGACCATGGTGAAGTCTCCATATTCTTTAACTATTGTAATCAATGCGCGTTAAGAGTTGTAATTTTGATTTCTTATTTTATTTTATTTCTTATTCATATATATAGAAATATAAAATAACTTATTTTAGGTATATAAGTTTTCGAAAAAAATCATTAGAAAAAGAAGTTCAAGGATGGGTATTTATCCCCCATAAATACGCCTCTGACAGTCTAAATACCTCTAATCCTTCCCTCTTATTTTCACACATGTAATTTTTGTAAAAAGCATTTATTTATCAAAAATAAAATACCATTTTAAATTCGTATATTTTAATCTATAATTTAAATTATATTTTAAAAACGAAATATTTGGAAAAAATATTTAATTTTCAATTCATATTTCTTTCATAAATTGTAACAGGGTCGACAATCGTAATAAGATAACACACCAGGCACACCCCGTGTGCACGCCTATACAGTGGTGAGACGTTGTGAATACGCGTTCTGATGTTGACACGCACATTGGCGGGTAAATAGAATTCTTTCGCGCAACTACGACATACATATATAAAGTGGATGAAACGAAAATATTCCCAAAACAGCATTTCTGAGCGCGCGCGCATGCGGACGGATTATGCACGTGCGTGAGATATCCGTAAAATTGCGAAAAAACTGATTGCGAGAACGGAACAAAAGTTATGTTGTTCAGTTTATGCAAATGAACAATTAATAAAACTAAAATATGTTTCAACCTTTCAGAGTTTCAGTAAAAATGTAAAGGTCTGAGTGGAGGATTTCATACATAGTGCAGTACGCTTTATATAGGTCATGGTTCGCATTTTTAAATTGGGTATATGTTTCCATTTTGAGTGGTACGTAATAAAAATATCGATTTCTTTATAATCCGTAATTTAAATATAACGATATTTACTACGTGAGATAGTGTTGGTCACTAAAATATAATACGTATTTAATAATATATTTTTCAATTATTAATCATTTCCTATGTGCATAGGAAAGGCATCCAACGATAACTTTATGAAAAGTTATTAATCAATAGCCAGGTTAGTATTATGCTACTATGATACTCCGAAAGACGTATAGATTAATCCAGAATAATTGGTGAGGAGAAAATATAGAAATAATAATAACAATAAAATAATGAAGATTTTACGGTAATTAGTGGACTGTAATAAATTAATTAAACTTACGCTTATACAATACAATTTTCTGGAACGAGGGGGATACTTAAGTAAGATGAATAGTAAAATAATTGCACATTATTATAATATAATATAAAACAAGGTGTTATCTGGTTATATCTGTGAGGACGTCTCACCAGCTTCCCCCCTCTTCCTCATTGCTATAAAATTTCGAATAAATTCTTAGACGATAATATAGAAAATAACAACATGAACAAAAGTACGAGATTCCATGTGGGGTGCTGGTTAGAAGTCTCGGCATTCCTTCTCCCCCCCAAGGGATAATATTCTTATAGCAGGAAAAAGTATATCATATAAATCAATACAAATTACGTACAAATTTATGGTGTAATAAATTTTTCGAAATTTAACAATTAATTGTGGGAGGGTGAGCATAGTCTTGAACATAATTGAATTTCAAGTGGTGCCTCAAATAATTTTACCCCCTTCCCCTCTTATTATTTTGGGCCAATTTATTTTATATTATTACTCAGGTTATTTGTGGTGATACGAGTAGTTACTGAAAATAGACCGGACCTGATACTTCTTCCTGTGCATGGCTCATGAAATACTATTTTTTATTCATTAGTTATTTATATAATATTTTTTGTGAAATTTGAATGCACCAATCTATATCCTTTTTTTGTAGATTTCAAATTACCCTATCAAATTAGTAAAATAATATTCATATATTACGCATTATAAAATTGTAAATTTTGTAATTGTAAAATATTCATATTTACTATAAATAATATTTACATAAATATAGTAATTTTTACGATATTATCTACGAGAGATATTATTCTTGCGGTTTTTCGGCGGCTCAATCCGCCGCTGCCTTGGGGGCCCCATATAAATTATTGTTTTGGTTTTCACTTGTGATGCTACGCAATTTGGTCACCCTACTATGAGCGGCACTATAAAGCTCAACGCAAATTAATACTCCCTCTTAACCCGAAAATGTTTATTGACTTTTCTATTTCAATTCCAGGAGGAAAAAATCGAAATATTTAATATTATATAATATAGAGTTTATATTTATACTTTATATGTATATTTAAGTTTGGGCAATTCAATTAAAATTAAAATTTATCCCTTTGGTGTAGTTGTTAACACAATATCATTATGACTTGGTGTATTTTTAATATGCATGATGAGTTTAATTTGTTATTTACTAATAATATATTGAATTATCATTTGTTTACTTGTATTGTATTTGTGTAAATATTTGTACGTAGTACGTTGTACGTTGTTACGTAATATTGTTACTACCCAACAGCATTATTTGACTTTTAAATTTATAGAGAAGGACTTGTTAAAAAAATTAAGACTTAAATGATTTTTTAAGAAAATGTACTAGAATTTGTATTATAAATAAAAATGTTACTGGATTAAAAACCGAATAATAATAAAAATCAGTTTAAATCCTAAAACTGAAACACAAATGACTAAAAACCAGTTTTAACCTGGAATTCGAAACTCAAAAATATTTAAACTTTTTTGTCTCCCTGTTACTAATCTACATTTTTTTCTTTTATTACAAAATAATCGTTACACTAATGATAAATTATAATACTTTTTGTTAATTACACAATTAAAAATGGGGGAATAAATATAAAAACAGTCTTAAAATTGGTGAGTTTTTGGTTACTTTTAATTTTTTTATATTTGCGTTGTATTTAATTTACATTATGTTAGTAACGTTAAATTTATTTTTATGATATAATTTATCATTAGGTGATATATGATGGCGGAAATCTATTGAAATTGAAGGGGGCTAACATTTTTAAGATCATAATAAGCTAATAGATCAATATTATTATATCAATAAAATATTTATAAATGTATGTATATAAGACATTAAAACTACTAATACTACATAAAAAAAAAAATAATAATAATAAATTGTAATATTTTTATTTACGATTATAATATTGCAAATTTGAGAATCGTTGTACGAATATTTGTCACATTACAGAGTCTGGTAACCCCTCCGAGCATAAAATACGAGTATATTAATATTATTATAACTTACTCGTCTGCATTACATAATATTTATTTTATATTTTCATCGATAAATCTATACAGTTTGTATAATCAATGGTTTTTAATAATGTTAATTTGTTTTAAATAATTTTATCTTTGAAAGTCCCAAGAGCAATATTTATTTATTTTATTTTATTATTTTATTTTTTGATAGTATATAGTAAAATATTATATTAATCTGAGTATATTATTATTTCTCATTATCTATTATCTATTGTTGGGAGGATGTAGTGGATTTTCAATTAAAATTTAATTGAAAACTCGTAACGTTAGGAAATTTTATAATAATTTAATTTTATCTAACTTCAACAAATATCTGATACAGCCGTCATCGTCGCACAGTCCGTTACGTAACCATAGTAAATATTAAATTTTATGTTAATTATAATACATAAGACAATATATTATATATACAATAAATAAATATTATTGAATTGTGCTATACTACCACCGACCGCGGTCGTCATCGGTTCACCAAGTCAGTGTTCCACCGTTGAACCTTTGTAATGTTTGCTGCCATTCGTTACAAATTTTATACTCGTTTGAACTCGCCACGGACACAGACGTCAACGTGGTTTTAAGTTTTATTTTTAAATTTGATTAATTGTATACAAGTAATATATATATATATCATATACCAATACCTGTAACAGAAGATAATAAAATTTTTCTACTGGTATTATATAATTTTTTGGTTTATTTAAATAAAACCATTTTAATTCCATGTTGCTTCGGACTGAGTTTCCTCAGCATATGGTGAACTCATCTGAGGATGAGTTTAAGTAACAAAAGTTACAAACTTTAAAATGTATAACTTCAAGTTCATATGTTGTAGTTTGTCAATTTCTTATTCGAGAATATTTAATATAATAATTTTTAAAAATATAAACTTAAATGTATTAATTTCATTTAATAAAGTTATTACAGATTGTTTATTTATTTCTTAGCTTATTAAAAAAAATCAGGAATATCGATTCTGGACGTTCATTTTTCATCCCTTTGGTCCTCGGAGAACTTAGTTGTTTATTATAATTAAGATTTGAATGCCATGTATTGCATTAGAAAATACAATATTGAACAAAACTCAATATAATACAATATACTATAATGATAAGCCATTCCAAAAGTTTACCACGTATATAATCTACCCATGTAAATATTCAAAACAAAATTCAAGTCTCTAAGATTAAAACTCAATCCGTTATCACGAAATAAATAAAATTACGATAATAACAGAAACCATAATTTTTCCGCCCTTTTTTGGTAGTTTTTCTTCTCCCGAGGAAAAACTGTTAAGAAATTCGAAAAATAAATTAAATAATGTACAAAATAGTTTTCTTTCGAAAGAATATTCGTAGTAATCGGATAATTATTTTTACTCGAAATCGTCCTTTCAGGCATAGAAAAAACATTGTAAAACCAATACATTCCTGTCCTCACTGAGAATTTATAATTATAAATTTATAACATTTTTAACTTCCTTTTAAAATAAAAGATGTCTCTGTCATTCTTACTAAATATCTAATATTACCATTCAGCAACTACATATAGTGGTGTCGAAATCTATTTTAATGTAAGCAAACTCCCTACATATAAAAATTGATGGATGTCTGTTAAGCATTAAATTTTGTAGTTATTTTAATGTTAATAAGCTGTGTATTATATATGATGTGTGTAATAAGTAATAAAACAAATTTTCCTATTGAAATTGGTGGTAGTATCTTAAGTATATTTACCCTACATAAAATTATAGACTTCGGCACCACTCACTACATAAAACAAGTGTTTTTTTTTAAATTGTCCGCGTAACTGTCGTTAATATTTTCTTGCTTATAACTGGCGTCTTTGCGAGATTTTCTTTTTACCTTTATATACCATTTATTACTGTTACCATTTTTCGTTTCCTTACACCATTAATTGTTATAATTTCATTTTTTAATAAAATTAAAAAACACCTCTTCTTCAACCTGTGTTTAAGTCACCGTCAAAAAAGGTTTTGTTGTATACAGGAACCTGTTATTTCAATATAATACTATAATATATACAAACGAGTATATATTATTCTACACTGAACAAAATTACAAGGAGTAAGATAAATACAAATTTCAAACGACACATTTTTTTTGTGAAATTAAAATTTCTTTATTATTTTTAAAAAAATGTATAAACTAAAAATTTTTTTTGTATAAATGTATTCTAAGACAATTGACATCGATATCGTTAAATATTAATATTAAATGTTAAGAGATAAATTTTCAACGTACAAATTATTACACTTAATTCGGATATAGTATTAAAATAATATTATATTATAATAGGATGATACAAATGTATACAGTATAAAAAACTTATTAAACTAGATTTCGTTTTAATTTTATATAAAAAGGAAAAAAATTAAATACAAAATTATTATTAAAATGAATTGGCATTGTATATGCTCTAAAAAAACGGTTTTGTATTATGTTTTTTTTTTGTAAATTTCGGTTATTAAATATTTTGAGAAATTAAATTTTTTTATTATCTTCAAAAAAATGTATAAACTAAAAATATTTTTTGCATAAATGTATTCTAAGACAACTAACATCGATACCGTTTAATATTAATATTAAATGTTGAAAGATTAATTTTCAACGTACAAATTATTACACTTAATATTTTATTGTATTATTTGTATTGAAACTTTTAAATAACTAAATAATAATTAGTACAAAGTATTATAAAAATACTAATATTAATAACTACAGTTGTGTACAATGTACATTATAATAACTAAGAATACCAAAATAGTAATTAAAATACCAATTCAATATTAAAACTATTACAAATATTCGAAAATAATAATAATTGACGTTAAAGTGTCACAGTGTTATTTTATAATAATAGTAGCATTTAAAAATGATAATTTTAAAATAATAAACTTAATTCATACAAATACATTATAATCTATATAAACTTAAATGTAAAAAATATTATATAGTAATGATAAGGAATATAAACTAATAGTAAAATAAATGAATCATTAATCAAATTCATAACTGATATGTCTACAGATAGTATTGGCATTTTATATGAACATAAGGAAAATTAATATAATATAACATTATTATACTATAATGTGGGTGAGATATTCAATATTTTTTTTGTAATTAGTTAATGATTTGATAAACAAATTAAAAAAAAAAAAACTTGTGGAAATAACCTTTGGAAATGAAAGCATGCAATTTTTATATAAGTATAAAATTAATTTTAGTCGGTGTTTTCCTTATTAACATTATTATAAAATCATATTTCAAACATCACTTACACGTTTCTTTTTAACTCCTTTTCCTTCACTTTCACTGCCAATTCAGACACGATCTCCCTGAGAATGAATGGATTGATGTTCTTGGACAACTGGTACATCAGAAACCAATCCCCAATCTGGAACTTCTTGTGAAGGGTCAATATTTCGTCTTGGAAAGCCATGTGACACGTCGCTTTCAACAACAGCAAACGGAATGGGGGTACACAAAAGACAAACATGCGATACAATATGTTGATAGCACTGCACACAGCTACAAACCAGAACACAACCCACATAACTGCGTATATTTTTTCGTTGATGATGTTTAGGGATAACATGCACAAAGCGTCCAATTTATTAATGCTACCAGATGGACCGTACATTCTGAATATGCACTTGGTGATTTTCGGGAATACGCGGGACATGGTCTCATCTGAAGCCCCTTCAGTAAATACCTTTAAACCGTAGTGAGTAAACTCGCCATCTAGGAAGTAGTCCACGAAATAGATCTGAGCAGACACGTTGAGGAAGTTGAGAATCTCGCAAAAGAAATACTGGAAGGGATATAAGTTTTGCGAGTTCATGTGGTCCATCATATAGTCGACAACTGCGTCTTTACGTTCGACTTTGTTTTCGTTGCTGATAATTGGGTAGTGCATATCCATAACGAGGTTTTTGACACGGTCGCCTTCCCATGACTTCCAGAAAAATCTGGTAACATAAAATAAGCCCGCCTGGATGGTCAGCACAATAGGCACCCACTGATAATACTTATGCTCCTTGATCGGGTCCTCGCCTTCAATGTAATTGGACACACCAGGATAGGCTTCAAGACCAGGGCTCTTACGGGCTACGGTGTATGTCGGGAAGATCCAACAGTAGTTGTCCACGTTCAACTTTATTGAAGTATCTATGACGCAGTCGATCGGGTCGCCGAAATACTGAGTGGATGTGACCAACAACGTAAAACATACCAACATGATCACGGTATACCTGTAATGCAAATGGAACACCCAATTATCAATGTTTATTTGACCGATCCTCATCATCATCTTTACAGGTCCAAATATATCAATCATTTTTGCGGATTTCGAAACGAACTAAAAAGAAATAATTAAAACTATCGTTTTGAATCGACCCTTTAGGTAAAAATGAACGATCGCGCACGCACACAAAAAAAAAAAAAACCCCGGAACGTAAACGGACGGACTTGTTATCGGTTTGAAAGTGTCTCGCAGAATGATGTGCGATCGCGGTGTATCGTTTGGAATACAGGCGGTGTTGCACGGTTTGTAATGCAGGTGGTGCGTGGCGTCCGAGGAGACCAAACATTTACCTAGGCCCGAGAGTGGGAGATTATATCACTCTTACGGTGATTTCGAAGAAAATACAAAATAATAAAGAGCATCTACGCACAATAAAATGTTCAACACTCAGGGTGGTGGCCGAGGGGTGTGACCGTAGACCGAGGCGGTCCGGTTTAAACATTCCATTGGGTAGGTTCAGAATAATACGTTATACTGGTATACAACAGGTATCCTAATCCAGACGGGCGCCGTAAATTGTACAATATATCACAAAGAAAGGAAAATAAGAAAGAAAAAAAAGATACCCGATTCTCACTAGAGATGGTTTAACAGCATTATAGAGAGAGACTAGCGAGTTTTACCTATAAATACCGACTTCACGATACATTTTATTATATTAAAATCATTGATAATATACGCGTTTGATAGATTTTCCATAACGTGAAATTTACAGTAGATATAATAATATAAGAATGACCGGAATTAGTGATTTGTTGGTACATTTTTTAAGTCATTTTTTGAATATTTCAATATTTTAAAATAAATTAAGTATTATAACGGCAGAAAACGTCCATATTTGTAAATCTACATTTTTGAATTTTAACGAACTTTAATTTCACGAAATAAATATTATTAGTATATTAAATATTCGACTAAGTTTCATTCAGAATCGTTTTTTCAAATGCAATATTATTGCATTCAAATCATAATTATAATATATATAATGTATATATAATGTATATAAATATAATATAACACAATAACATTCTACCACTAATTTCTCCGAAGACCGAAGGGTCGAAGGAGGAACGCCCATAATCGACTGCTCGTCTTTTTTTTTAATAATATATGCCAGCTCTCTTTCCGAGATTCGATAAGTTTGGGTAGAGATTGTTTTAATTTTTTACCCCGTAAAAAAATAATAGGTACCGAAACACCTTGAGGCGCACATATAAGAAGATCATTGTTAGTGATAAAGACGAATCAAAATAGTAATACCGGTTTTATTAATGTGATGGTGTGAGTTTCATGGTTACAAATAAATGCACGTCAACAAAAACAATGTAATGGGTTTTTGAGAAATTAAAAAAAAAAACCTTTTATACAATATGATCAACATCGGCAGTACTTAATTTAATTTTTTTTTTTAAGTATTTTATTATTTATTTATCGAATTACATATTTGGTTAGAACTCCGATATAATTATGTGTTGTACGGTATACAAGTATACACACAACAACATCTAAAAGTGATCATATCATAATATTTTAACATTTTAATATCGTAATATATTTTTCTCTAATACTTGAGGAAAAAAATTTAAATCGTAAAATGAAGACGAAAATGTCCCAACACATTACATTTACACCATGACAATGAATAAAATAATACTTATTCAATATATTATTTAGGACGTTTTACCTACATTGTTTTAATAAAATGTCTGTCTATCGAGAGGAGAATATAACATTAAATCAACATATTGTGGCGTTTATGTTGAATTTAGTGTAGTATAAAAATGTATTACCAAAATTTAAAGAGAAGCGTATTTTGAAGATAATGTCATATCCATTGTATAAAATATCTTCCGACAAAGAAGTTATATAGTGATACGTAATTTATTTTTATAACACTGTATACTGTAATGCTATGTGTACCTTTATTTCATCATGTACCTACAGCAAGTAAATAACCAAACAATTAAATTCTACAATTGTATTGTAGACTTTAGAAATAAGATCTTATTATTTCCGTGTATCAACTATCAATAGAAATTATTATAACGTGTGAAAAAAATTGACTCTGGCATCACGCTAAAGTGGTCAGGACCAAAGGAACCGAATAAAACGAACGTGCCACGAACAATACTTTCGTACATCAAACATGAAACAATACGTTCAAATTCAATATTCATTGACGTTAACAACAATAAGAGACACGCAAAAAAAACCGTTAAATTCCAAAGTATAATTTAATAAATTGATTCCTAACATAATACCCTAAATAAATAAAATATATCACATTAAAGAATTTGTATAATAATAGTATACGTTGAATGGACTATATACGCCGACAGGGTCGACAACTATTGACGAAAGAATAGGTCATGCCATCGGCAGATCAAAGACTTCCTGGTACCTTTGGAATGTTAGGTTCTAGCATAAAGCCTATATAAAAAAGATAGGTACTAAAACTAACGCGAAAAATAACGTTTATCTAATATTTCATAAAATAATAAATCGAACGAAAATGTACACCAGGGCGATAATTATTGTGATCTATATTTAATTTAAAATGCACTTAATAGAGCGTTAGGTTGACTTTCAAATGTTAAATATATGTTTAGTTTATGTAATATAATAATATTATAATAAGACGCTGGGGAAATTGTCCCCTTTTCCCTTCCAAAACATGGTCTTGGCTGTTACCTTCTAGTAAACTACGACCATGATCACTTCCTAAATCATTTTTTGTTTATTTATTTATGTAATAAAACTAGCCCATATAGAGAAAAATAATGCCTATGCCACTAACGTTCCTTCTATTCAAACCACATTAGATAAATTTTAAATTAACTTTTATATAAAGACAGATGAAACACCAACATAATAAACTTAAGTTTTTAATAAAGTGTAGGATAATTTTGATTTCTTCACGTCGCAATTGTTTATAACGTAAATTAGGATCCATTGCAAAAAAAATAGTTTTAAATATTATTTCATGTTTTATTACATAATATCGAATTAGTTAAGTAATTTAATACCTAAATAAGGTTAATTAACAAAATAGTCAGTAGTTGTAAAATTTGAAAATCAAAACGTTCTACATAATATTTAAAATTGATTTATATTATTTTAAAGTATTAAACAAACTTAATAATAATATATGTAGGTAGGAATTATTTTTCTTGTAGGGGGGGGGGGCAAAAATTTAAGAAAAATCATAATACATAGTACATTAAAATAAAATAGAAATACTTATTGATTTTTGTAAAATAAGTTCATCTATTATTATGTAGATTAATCAAATAGTCTTATTTATCTAATTTAATTTTGAATGTAAAATTGAAAACAATTTAATGTTTTACATTTTATAATTGTATTTGTTATACGAGTTTTCAAAATTCATTTTATTACATATTATATTATATAAATATTAAAAATAATAAAAATGTAATTTAAATATAAACTATAACTCTGAAATGTTTAAGTATTAAGTGTATAACTACTATGACGACAATTTTTCAGGGGGGCAAAATTATCATTTGATCCCCGACATATTTAACAGAGGGTCGAATGCCCTACTGCCCCCCCCCTATCATCAGCGCTACTGGGTATATCCACAGGCCCGGTTGCATCCGCGACCTCCATCCTTTCTTGTCACATAACTGAGATAGTTAGTCATATAGATAGATTTTTATCTATTTTTAACTTTTAATGTTTAATTTGTCGGAAATGTTATTAAAATAATATTACATTACATTCGAGAGACTATTATAATTTTTCGATCATTGATATTGTTTAATAATGTTAATAGTAATACGCTGCTGCGCGCGCGCACGTACACACACACGCAACCCTGTAGCAACCTGTAGCGTTAGCATTGTTATGTTATCTGGTTCATGAATTTTAATTAGTTGTTTGTATATTATTGTGAATTTTGTAACCGCGTAAAGGCCGGCGAACTCGATATTACTTTATGGTCGTTCAAATATTGTTGTCGTGTATTAATTTAACTGTCGTTCGAAAATTATAAGGTAAATTACTATTTTCTTAACAGGCTCAAATAGCCAAATGTGTGGTATATTTTTAAATGTTTGTTTGTACGATTATTTGTGAGCACAATATATTTATGTTTTTATTTGTAAAATGTTAAAATATTTGCGCGGAGGCGTAAATAGCCTATTGCAGAGTTTACCATAAATAACCAAAATTATTAGATTATACGAGTATACAACGCTAATCGTCCGTACATTATTATTATTCCTTATTTTTTTGTTTTCTTATATTTACCTATGCATTACAATATTGTTTTACGATAGTTATCAAATAATCATTATTTATTTATTACATTTTATTATATTTTTAAAGGTGATAATCGGCGCTAATCGCCCAAAGTATATTATTTTATTATTTATTGAATTTTATATTAATGTAGAGCCAAAATGGCTAAAATTATATTTTATAGTTTATTATTTATATTTTGAATTATTGTCTTTTTATGTAATGTATACCTAATAGTATGGGCGCTAACCGTCTAACTATTCACATATTATTTATATCGATATGCGCTAATCGCCAGATTTGTTATTGAATTTTAATATTATTTATTTTATTTATTATTATTTATTTTGTAATAGTTACATAATTATTATTGTGCCAAACAGGCTGTTATTATTTTGTAAATTTTACACATTTTATTTATTTATATATTTATTAGTATTATGATTAGACTTTGATCAAATAATCAAATATATAAACCAAAAATTGCAGGAAATATTAAACATGTTTGTTTAAAGTTCAAAGTTTTTTATTTAGCTAAACAATCAACCAATCCGTTCCAAAATTTTACTAAACGTATATATTACCTATAATAGTACTCAAAAAAAAATTTCGAGTCCCTAGGATAAAAACTAAATTAATAATAAAAAAAATTTTAAAAATTTAAATTACAGAAATTGAAATTTCGCATATTTTTTGCCATTTTTTAGTACTTTTTCTTCTTCTAGGATAAAACTTTTAAGAAATTAGAAAAATGAGTTTAATAAAGTACCAATTACATGTGATTTGCTACGAAAGCATACCCTACTTGTGGTAATTGGACAATTATTTCTACCAGAAAAAATATTTTCATACATAAAAAAAAAAAAAACAATACATGTTATTGTAGATCAACGTTGTAGAAACCATACATTCCTCGCTTCCCTCAGAATCTAATAGGTTTACATAAATTGGCAAAATTACGATTTCTGTTATTTAAATTTTTTTTATTTCGTGATAACTAATTGAGTTTTGAACGTAGGGTCTTAAAATTTATTTGAGTATTGATATGAGTAGTTTAAATGTGTTTTAAAATATTGTAACGGATTGCTTGATTTTTTGACTAATTTTAGAGCTTCGAACTTTTTTCCAAAAATGTTTAATAATACCTGCAAGTTTTTTGTTTAACAGTTTAAAAATGATATAGGAATCTACTTATATACAACTTAACTTATTTAAAAAATATTTTGAAAATTAATAGAATATAAATAGAATATTTTAAACTTTTTAAAAAGTTTTTCTACGAGACAAAAAAACTACTAAAACATGATGGAAAATAGTCAAATTTACGGAAATCGTAATTTTGACGAAATCGATTTTAGATTTCAATTATAACTAATACAATTTTGAACGTAGGTGATTGAAATATCTTCGAGTATTTCCTAGATTGTTTATACATGTATCATGTATATATAGTATACTTTGTTAATGTAGATATAAAAAAATATATTTATATTACAAAAAAGCTTTATTTTATTAACCAGGGGATATGACCGCCATATCTCCCCCCTTATAGATCTGCCACTGCTCAGTATTTTCTTATGCAATATCATTGCATTGTAATCTTAATTATAATATATCATTAATTTCTTCGAGGATCGATGGTACGAAGGAGAAACGTCCAAAATCGACATTCCGCTTTTTTTTATTTAATTTTTTTATAATTATATAATGAGATAATAAATACAAATGTCTAAATTTTTGGAAAACACACGGTACATTGTAAAATATCAATAACAATATTTTCGTTTTTCTCATTTGCACTTTAAATTTCGCTATTTGGACTTTTAGTAAAATACAACGATCGTGATAATTATAGTCATTCCACAGTGAATTTTTTGTATAATATGTTTTTTTCAAACATTGGATGGACGTTAATAAATGTGGCTATACTGGGTTTAGGTTAGTAGTGACATACGTAATATTTGTTTGGTCAAAATATTATTTTTATTACGATCCAGAGTAGTACGTAATTAACACGTAATATTTTTTTATCATTATATTGTATTTGTACTATTAATAATAATAAATTCCATAATAATTTGGAAAGTGAAATCATGAACCGTAAATTGGCCGGAATTTAATATTTATTGAATATAAAACGTAATAATTAAAATTCAATGAACATAATGTGAGAGGAATAAAACAAGACAGATAATTTAGCCAAAATATAAACTCAAACAATAAAATACCAGGAACGTAAAATTCTAAATGAATAACCATGATCGTATGTCTATCACCAAAACATCTACCTGTAGGTTTAACATTGTATATAGTAACATGCAGACGCGTAGGTATTTAGCAATTTATAAAGGGGGTGGTGGGGTTCAGATTTTTATAAAACCGAATCCCCTCTCTCAACTGTTTTATACTCAAAAAATTTCATAAAAAATTAAATAACTTGTTCTGTATCTGTATATATATTATAATATAAAAAAATCTAAAATAATATTATTGCTATGATGTCATAGAGGTGGGGGGGGGAGTTAAACTTTTTCGACTAAATGTGCCTTTGGTAATATGCAGTATTATCATCTTTTATCAATATTATAATACTTCAGATTTGATGGCGATTTAGGATGGGCTGGCATGTAGTGCGCGTGTTTGGTACTCGTTGTTCCCCTCCTCGACAGCATCGCTTGTCACCGCGAGAAGCGACGACTTTTTTCGACTTTTTTCTCGAAAATTAACTCAGTTTTGTCGTGTAAAACCACCTCAGATTATTAAATTCACGAGGAAAAATAAACGTTTTATGTAAAACGTGACTTTAATTTTGCTGTATTTTCCATTAGATAGACGGTGAAATCGAAGACACAAACTGTTGTTACGTAACAGTCAACCGCAATTCGGTGACGCTGATTATAGGCAATTTTATGTGGTCCGGAAATAAATTACGTTCATTTTACAGTTCGATCATTTTATTTCCCATACTATTAAATGCTATAAATTTCATAGTCAAGAAATTTATTTTTCGTTTGTTTTCCATTCTTTACGTATTTATATCATTAAATTTTAAATTAATTTATTTCGACATTTCAGACATAAAACAGTCCGAGAATTTACAGTTCTGGAATTTTTTTTTCCCGATAAATTACGATTTCCCCTGCTAATGCGATAATATTTTTATCTGGGAAATGCATTTTCAAGGTTAAGTGCGGGAAAATGTACATTTAATTATTTATTTTACAATTTATTTATTATATTTAAAATGTTTATTGATATTAGATATTATCAATAATCATAAGCACCTAGCTAAATACGATATTTTAGCAAAATACTTCGTACATTATACATATTTCAAATTGATAATAAGATTACTTATTCGTTTTTATTATGTTTATAACACATCTATTTTTTTGTAATTATATTATTTTATTGTAACAATTATTATTCATCCATTCGTTATAATTAGTTGTAATTAGTTATGTAACCTACATCTTTAACAAGGTTTACAATTTATTACTATTGTTCGACTTTTATCACACTGGTTTAAAGGGATTGTCCCTTTACATCTACCACAGATTTTCACCAATTTGCATTGTATACCTATATCCAACAAAATATAATATTTGCTTTCCTTATATTATATTACTTATATTATTTCATATTATGTAATATGTTATTAAAATGATTCTAAAAATTGCAGAATGATATCAAATTGTCATAATATATCCTAACCCTATAGAAATTAGGAACGTAATTAATACAAATAAATGTAATGTTGTTGTAGGTATATTTATTAACGCATGTTTTCATAAAACAAATTAAAATTAAATAAATTATTTCTATTTTGGTTAGTTATATAATATAATAATATGTTTAAAATACCAAAACCATTAATTTATGTTAATAATTTAATATTACGGTCATAAATAAACATACAGACCCAAATTGTCAAAATCATTTCATAATATTAACAAACAATAAAATGTATTGGAATAAGATTACGCTATGACATAAATAAAGAATTAAAATCATATTGTATCTACTCTTTTTTCAACTTTTTTGGTTGAGAAGAACAAGAATGTGTTGAAGACATAGACCTCTTCACTCCAGGCCAAACAACAGTGGATTTATTATCCCTGTCCGTAGATGATTTATTCATATCTGAACTCCATAATACTACGATGCCATCATCATCATCACGATTCATAAGCTTTGAACTTGGATCCCTCAAAGATCCAGATTTATCACCATACTGCATTATCCCTTTGTTATTATCATCTCGAGACATACTGAATAATAAATCTATAAAAAATCAAGAAATTTGGGTAAGTACTAATTCACTATATAGGCTGATAAATTTTCAAGTTAAATATTAAAATTTATAAATTATTTTTGATTTTTAAAACCTTAAAAGCGTAACGAAATACCTAACCTAACACTATGAAATAAAGAATAAAGCCGGAAAGTTAATTCTGGGAGTTCCACCTTCGTCCCTTTTGGCCATCGAAGAAATTGGTGGTCGGATGTATTTTATTATACTATAATTACGATGTGAATGCAATAATATTGCAATCGAAAAACCCGAATGAAATTCAGTCAGATATACAATATATACGGATCATATTTATTGTTATAATTTTTATTATTTATCAAACAATGTGGAACATAAAAATAATTTATCATATAATAATAAAATTTAAGTTTGACAAAAATGTAGATTCCGTGATATTGCCTATTTCTACCATTATTAATTGTTTTTTCTATTCTATTAAACAAGTATTGAGAATTTAAAATAATTATCTCAATAAAGTACCAACTAAACAAAATTCCCTACTGAAAGCATACGTTATTTATAGTAATTGAATTATTATTTCTTCCCGAAATAGTGCTTTCATGAAAAAAATGAAACATCGTTTTAAAACCAATACATTCTTTTCTTCTTTGAATCTAAAAGTAACTAAACTAATAGTATTTTTTAACGTTAAAATTGTTAATAATTAAAAGTAAATTAACTTTAAACCCATAAGAAATTTGATAAAATGAAATTAATAGAAAAATGTTTCGTAATTCTCTAAATAAATGAAATAATTGTTTTATTTTAAATGATATGTTAATGTCAATAATATGATATTATTTTGAACGTAAAGCAAGAAATATTTGATCAAAAACAATAACAATAATGTCAGTAAACCATTTACGCTACTGTCTAAAACACTTTCTTAGTCTAGACATAATAAATAAAATTAGAAAAAAAACCATTCCCGATAATTCTCATTTTCGATTTTAATGCATTGGATTTATTGCATTCCTTTGGGGAACCACACGTTATTTATTCATTATATTTGTGGTGTCAACATGTATTTGTTATAAATAATTGTACAAATAAATAATTATCCAGTGTACTGGCATATCAAGGTAGTCATTAGGGAAGGGCGATATGATTTTTAAACCCATTATCGTTATTACCCATACCTCCCTCACAATAAAATAATACATTATAGATTTATCAAAGAGGAAAATAGTATTTATTAAATTTAAATATTAAAAATAGTTTCGAGTTAATAAATCTTATAAGTAAACATATATTTATTAATATATATATATTATTGTGCTAAAAATAAATTTTATTTTAACGTCAAATTTTCGCTTGTTCATTTTTGCGTATTTCTCAATATATTTATTTATCAGTATAGCTATTTCATTGCTTCTAATTATAATATAATGTATAGTATCGTAGTTCTAATATATATATACACAGAAAATAAGAGAATTGAAAAGACCTAAGGTAAGTAAAAGTACCTGTAAGAATAATGACGAAAAAATTAACCGTTTCAAAAATTCCTCCATGTCCTAACAATAGGATTTAAAATCATAAAACATATCCTACGACCCCACAAGTCATTCTCCACAGGTATGCGACCGGAATGTATTGTATATTTATCATTGACCACGTACTCATTTAATATAAATTAATAAAAAAAATAAATATCTAATAAAATTATTATTATTCTATAATTATACAGTTTGGTGTTGTTAAAATTATAAAGAAACAATTGATTTTAAAAGTTATAGCTAGTGCAAGCAATTAACAAACAATACCGAATCTAAAAATAATGTATAGGTTTGCCTAAAATTCCGTGTATCGTGCTTTAATTTGACACCTAACTCGTGTTATTTTTTTTTTGCACGTACGACTGTGATAAAAATAATGCAAATTCAATTTGTAATTAATATGGAATTCTTAATAAAAAGTAGCATATTATATTATTAAACCAATCGAATAAGTACTTATACGCATAAAATAACCATATTTATGAGATTGAAATGTGTTAAAGTGGAGTACAATATAATGATTATATTATATAAAAGAATTAAAAATTGTATTTAAAAATGTAGAAATATACTTACAAAAATATATTATATAGATATTATGTATAGACGGAGATACCTTTTCTTGTCGTTCTTCTACAGTAACTGAAAGAAGAACGATTGTATTTGTCAAAGAATACCTCTGGTAGGTAAATAACAAAGCGAACAAAGAAATACCATCATGGTTAGTTTTCAATTTTGATATAATAAAGATAACAAACTGTCATTGGGGTCCTATAGACTGCATTCCTACGCCTCTACGGCTTTACCTGTGGGTAGGTAGTATATAATGGACGAACGCAGTTAATATAATATATTCAAGTTCTTCGTTGCACACAACTTTATATTTACCTATACCTATATAAATTGGAATTCACAATAATCAGTAATTTATAAGATTTTTTTTTATGAAAAATGCAATATTCAGACAGGGCAATGAACGAAAACCACGATATTAATATACTTTAGTGAATTTAGGTAGTGTGGTTATATACCTAATGGATATAAATTCAATACATTAGTGATCTAAAATAGTTTCTCACGCATATTTGAAATTAACCAAAACACATCGTAAAACTATACTTAATTTAAATGACATTTCATTAAAACCGAATGAGTGTGTAGGAAATGTTCTAATATATAAATGGTATTTATATATTAATATAATGTGTATTTAAGAATGCAACATACAATTAAGTTTTAAACGTGAAGTGTAGATTAGTGTTAAAGAATTTTGTAGAAACAATTATGTTGAAAATAGTCTGAAAACTACTTTTATAGGTAATTGTTTAGTAAAATATATTTTAAATAGGTACACAGGTTTTGTTCTGCATCCTAATTTTTCGAATTTAACATAAAAAAATAACACTATAAATATATTGTTTTTTTTTTAAATATATATATATATATAAGTTTCAATGCTAATAACAAAAATAAAACATATATAAAACTTATAATGGTTATTAAATAATCATACGAGTTATTTTATACGTTGTGTTATATTGGTAGGAAGTAATTGATATCAAATAGTATAAATGCGGTATTTAAACAATTTAAAGTAAGTATTTATAAACGTAATTGTTTGTTAATTTTGTTAGAAAATTAATCGTTTATTTAAAAAAAAAAAAAATTAATTGTTACGTTCTACTTTTATATATTACATATATACTATATTATATAATATATTTTATATCTTATCAATATTTATTATTTCTTTATTTATTGATTTTAAATTTACAATGTAATTCATATAATTAAATTGACTGAGGTTTATTTTATATTCTAATTATAGATAAAACAGTTATCACAAAAACACAATTTTCAGTTACTAAATAGAATTGGTTTTAATAAGTTTTGTATGATAAAAATCGTATATTACTAAGTAATATCGTGTGTGATTATATTAACCATACTACTTTCAGTGTATGTTAGCACCTAACATACGCACCACCTAGCCGACCATAATAAATTCCCCTGTTATTATAAAAATTTGGTATTTATTTAAAAAAATATTAAATCATTTACACAATAATATTTATGAGCACTGATAAAAAATTTACTTTCGTATCACCTGTAATTTAACTTTAGATTATGGAAGGTTAATTACTCGTATTATTTTAATACGAATATTATTATTATACCTAAACATTTTGTTTTAAAATATTTTTCTATACATAGTCAATAATATATTGGATTATATATAAAAATGTAATATTAACTCTATATAGTTGCGGTAACCCTCGAGATAATTCAGCATAGTATACGATGAATTGTGAAAAATTGGTGGAATTTTTAGTTTTAGGGAGAAATAGGATGAGATTAAAAAAAAATAAATTTAATCATTTAAAGTGATTAAGATGAAATGTATTTTATTCGATAATAAGATATTACATATAATTATTTATTGTTAAATTCAATTGATATTCATAAATTATAAATATATGATGAAATAAAAATGAATATTTTAGATACTTTTTATACAGATTAAATAATGTCGTTAGGTAAAAATATACGAAATAATAATAATAGATTACAAATTTTACGAATTTTATTTTATTATTTTTCTTCTTTTACTGTGCACTCTTTTTGTATGAGCTCTCTTTTGAAGAAAGATCCTTTTTAGAATATTTTGCACTATCATCCCGATTAGACCAAACGCTTTTATTTGAATCCGACACGGCCATAATGTTGACGTATTTTTGGGTACGTCTCAATGGTGGTGGACTTGCATTGGTGACGCTTTTCGAAGATGCATTTGATTTATCGTTTTTCCCATTATTTTGAGACATTGTGACGTTAGTACCTTATAAGACAAACATATAAAAAAAAATAATAATTTTGTATTCATTTTATATGTATTTTAGATTAAGTAGTATTGGTTTATACTTTTATTAAATTTTCATATGTTAAAACTCAATATAGAAAATATTATTAATTATTTAGAAAACGATATACTTAAGGAATATGTTCTATGTTTTATATTGACACATAAAATAAAACTATCCATTTCAAAATTTAACCATATATGTTAAGCACCTATATAAATACTTAAATATATTTTTTCAGTCAAAATTATAGATTTCCGTGTTTATTTTATTTTTTCTTAAGTAAAATAACATAGTAAATCAAATTATTTAGTAAATTTTTTCGATGATTTGATAATTCAAAACATTACAAACCTAAATAATAAAGACAATAAGACAATATGTAATGTTATAAAAAGTTATGAGCGGAGGTTATTAGAAGTTCAAATGTACACTCTATTACTACTATTAATGATCTACTGTTATATCTTTGAAAACGCTAATTGTGTGACACGATTTATGACAAGTTTACTCATTGTAACAACTAGGGGTGTGCTAGGGGGATTAGAACCTCGTAAGTGTAAATAAGCATCCCTTATAAAATCTGAATTAGTTGAAAAAAGTAAAAGCTTAATAATTTGGCATCGTATAGGCATATGCAATAAATCAATAAAAAGCTTTAAAGTTATTTACATAACGTAGGTAAGTAAATTATTAGGGTATAAAATATATTGAAAAACTAACAAAATATTATGTTATGTTTACATAAAAACAAATATATTATATTTAGAAGAAGGGGAGCACTCACAATTTGTAAAATAACCGGGATCTCGAGCGCCCCATTATTATGATGTGTAGACAGTTTGGTCCACGAGTTTACTTAATTTTTTTTCTTCGATACATCAGATTCTAGTCATCAGTCTTAAAATGGTTATAATAAACAGTTTTATGTAATTTAATTTATGTAGGTTGTCTATTGGATATTGTTGTTTTGTACTCAACATATCTTCTTCATATAATAATTTTGATATTATGATATAAATTATTGTTTAAAATTATTTTTTTTATAATATGGAACTTAAATAAATAACTCATACTAGTATTTCATTATTGTAATGAAAACAGAATACGATACGTAATTGAATTATATTCAGTCTCACATGACATCCAGACACAACTAGGAAAACGCACCGAAAATTTTAAAATTTTAATTTAGTAATACTTGAATATAAAAGAAGGGATGTTTTTAAATTAAGAAAATGTAATTAGCATATACTTATAACGAGTAAATTTAAAATCCAAAAAGTACATAATACAACATGCTGTATATTATTTAATAATTTTTTTTTTTATCGATATAGGACAAAATATAAAATGACTAATATAAATAATAAAAATGTGGGAAGGTCATTTGTGGACGTTCCTCCTTTGTCACTTCAGTCTTCGGAGAAATTAGTGGTTTATTATACTTAAGATTTTAATGCAATGACATAGCATTAGAAAATACAATTCTGAGCGAAACTCTATATATTACAATATGCTATATTGATAATCCATTCCAAAATTTTACCACGTGTGTAAATTATGAATGTAAACATTTAAAAAAAATTTAAAGTCCCTATGATCAAAACTCAATTAGTAAGCACAAAATCAACAAATTTTAAATAACAGAAACCGTCTTTTCGACGATTTTCCGCTATTTTTTGGTAGTTTTTCCCTTCCCAAGAACTTTTGAGAAATTCGAAAAATGAGCTAAATAAAGTACCAATTAGACGTGATTTGCTACCGAAAGCATACCCTACTTATGATAATTGGACCATTGTCTCTACCTGAAAAAATGTTGTCATACACAAAAAAATAAATAAATAAAAATAAAAAAAAACTTTGTAAAACTTTGTAAAACCAATCAGTCTTCACTTTGCTCAGAATCTAAAAGAATATTCAGAAGAACAAGCGTGGTGGTAAATAGTAATTTTTTATGGATGATGCAACCAAAAAAGTGTTTTTTAAAAGTCGAAATTAAATTAAATGAAAAAACTAAACAGTCTAATATTTATTGCACTAGTATTGAATGTTACTTTAGTATTATTTATTTTAGTTTATAAATATTATTGTTGAAAATGAGTTGTTTATAAAAATGAACTTACATTTATTTTATATTGAAATATTTTTTAATCTATTTGATATTCTAAGCATTAAAAATCCAATGTTGAAATTATATTATATTATTAAATATTAAATTATATTGAAAACTTCAATATATTTTTAAGACGTAAAATAGTAATGTAATTATATACTTCAAAATAAAATATGAAATATACTTACAATGAGATAGTATAGTGAAGAATCTTGATTAGTATAATAAATTGAAATTTGTTAATTTATAATTATATTTTTGAAAACGATTTAAAATAAATATTTATGTTTAGAAATTGTTTATTTTCTTAAAAAAAAGTTAAAAGTAGGCTGTTAAAAAATATTAAACTGACTGTGATGGTGCTGTATTATACACTGTTGAAACACATCTGAATTGTCCCTTGTTTAAGCTCTATTTATATGCTCTTGGAGTGATACAGAGGGGTTATTATAGTACTAACCTTTTATGACTATCTATGTTTTGGTAATTTTCAAATTTCCGATAAAAAAATATATATTTATACAGAATGGGTGGTCTGAAATAATTGTTGTGATTATTATATCTTATAATCTGCTATGTAAACAAACATGAATCATCATGCTATTATATGTTAGGCTATCAGAGAACATTTTATTTTAACATTTAATGCGGATGTATTTTAATTATTTAAGATATAATGTCGTCTTTGTTTAAAATCTATCGATAAAAATCCATTTAATAGGAGACATATTCATCGTATTTTTATTATACTCTATAACAATAGTAAAATATATTGCTATTAACAATTAATTAAAAGTTATATACTTTTTTACAATAAAACCTATAAATAATCAAAACTGCCTCTCTTGAGAGGACGCCACATCAGTTGTAATTTGATCACAAAAGTTATTTTGCGCGGGACAAACTTACTAAAGCAGTATTAATGATATAATAACCAAATTTTCATAATATGTAAAAGAGAACCATACCTATGTCGTAGTGTTTTTATTTTTGTAATATCAATCATAGAAACTAGGTTATTAATATGTAAAAATTCAGATTTTTGTTGTATTTTTATTTATATATTAAGAGTGATTGAGTCATGTTATTTAGAAAATAAAATCTCTATAACATATACAGCCCGAGTAAGTTTGTCCCGCGCAAAACAATTTCTATTATATGATTAAATTTAAATATTATTTTATTATTTTCCTGGTGGCGTAAATGTACAACTATAATTTAACGTAACCCCTCTCCGTTTTAATTCGAAGCAGATATTGTGTCGTCGACCACTATTATAATTACTTAAAATGACTTTTTCATTGTTGTCATTATCTATGACAAAAATAGAACTATACATTAGGGAATCGAGAAACAATAAAATAAATCCCGATTCTACTACAATAATTTGGTAGTTATTTATAATAGAATATGTATATTATATGTCTATGGTCAAATAATCAACCGATTCGTTCCAAAATTATACGACACTAGTATATTACCTATGTTAATACTCAAAAAAAATTTTCAAGACCCTACCCTCAATTATTCATCACGAAATTAAAAAAATGTAAAATAACAGAAACCGAAATTTTGCCGATTTTCCGTCAATTTTTTGGTAGTTTTTTTTCTCCAAAGGAAAAACTTTTGAGAACTTCGAAAAATGAGCTAAATAAAGTACCAACTAGGCGTGATTTTCTGCCGAAAGCATACCCTACTTGTAGTAATCGGACCATTATTTCTACCTGAAAAAGTGTTTTCATATATCGAAAAAAAAAAACATCTTTGTAAAACCAATATATTTTTCGCTTCGCTAAGAATCAAAAAGTAATAAGAATATAAATATATTTCAAGCTATAATATATAATCAATTTTATGAACTATATATTTATATAGATATTTAGGTAAAGAGTATCTTTCATTTATAATTAGATTGTGGGTACGCGCACGATCTTTACAGACAATTTTGGGAAAACATAAATATTATGTAACATCGTTGCTGCGTACATATTTAGTTATAGTTATAATAATTCCATAATGTGCACAACACGAAGGTTCATGAAATATTTAAAATGCGATCTCGATTTAGTTTTTAACGGCGCCCGTATTAGCCGAGCGATGTGCGGCCGTCGCGTGCTTGCGCTATTACAAAAGTAATAAAATCGCGTTCTATGATCTATTGCTTGCATTCTCGTTTTGGTGTGACGTCCTCTTAAGTTTTCCCAAGTTAAAATGAGGATTTTACAGGTTTTCACAATATATTAAAACTGTAATTGATTAAAATGTAAAATTTATAGTTTGAATTTTCAAACTAAATAAATATAAATTAAATCAGTAGCGTAACTGCGTAACTGGGTAAAAAAAATAGTGGAGGGGGGGGCCCCAAAATATCCCCCCCCCCAACCTCCCAACCACCGGCCGCGGCCCGGGGGGGGGGTAAAATACATTTTTCTTTTACATATACATAATTTTTTGTTTTTACACTACTACACAAGGCACAAGCCTTTTATTTTATTTTAATTAATAATAATAAGTGTTAAAAAATCACTATCAATAATATTTAAACATATTTTTAATTTGTAAGTAATGAACTGTTGACTTGTCGGGGGGTTGCAAAATGATACTTTTGCCCCTTCCCGATCAAATTAAGGGAGGCAATGCCCCCACTTGCCCCCCCCTCAACAATTACGCCACTGAATGAAATTATATATATTTTAGTTAATAATATAATTAATTATTAATTCAACAATTATCCATTTGGGTTAACGGCTTTAATGATATAGGACTATACAATTTTTATTATTATTTATCTGCTATTGTAATTATCTGTCTTAAGATATATTTATAAAAATTGACTTAAATTGCTACCCTTTGAATTCTGACTCATTGTTAGGGCGTTTTTTTCGTATAATATGTGTTAATATTTTTACAATGATATTACCAAATATAAAGTATAAAGTATAATTACATGTCTACATGAATATAATGATTTTAAGTGTTAATTAAATTTAATGAAAATTTTAATTTAACAATGTAAGTAGTCGTCCAAATATTTTACATTACGTAATTATTACTATAATAGGCTATATTATACGATTATTTAAATAAAATAGTAGTAGATGATAATATTATAATATGATAGCTATTAATTATTGCATAATATTCAATTATTTCAACTTGAACTTGAATTATAACTTTATAAGTTTATAAATCGACAATTTATATTATTTTATTAATCGTTAACTAAACAGAAAAATAACATTTCAATATAGCATCTAGTACCATAATATATTAAAATTGATAATATTATATTTTAATTATATAATATTTATTTAGACATTGATAATAATATCATTATCATATTATTACTCACGAGAAATATATGACTAAGACCCATATACTGTTGTTATATTCTTATTGAAATTCGACCTATGTACTCTTCCATAATCCTCAACTTATTTCTTTTTCATAAAATACAAATGATAATGCATTTCAAATTGATTGTATTATAAACAATGATATTATAATTGAGATCTAGAATTAATATAATTGTATCCTTCATCTTATTATGTTTGCCATATTAAATTTAAATGTATACTATTTTATAGTTTATTAATAATTTAATCATTAATTCATTTTAATACGATTGCCGAAAAATAGTTTAAAGAACTAAGAAGTATTCTTAAAACGGACAAATTTTTCTTATTTGTATTTTTGTTGTTTTATCGAATTAGTATACATACTATATAGTATATATAGTATATATAGTACTATATATTATGTAATAATTTTTTTTTACATACTTTATTAAAATTGAAAATTTAATATAACCTAAACCTATAAATTCATGTTACTCATATAATGTTTATTCAATATAATAATTTTATCACTGATGTATTTATTTGAATAAATAATAATTCTATGTAATAACAACAATTATTTTATATGTTTTATATGTATACATTAGGAATTTCATATTACGATACTATATGATTAATAAAATAAATTGGAACGAATTTTCATAATATTTACACAAAAAGAACATATTAACATATTTTTGACGTCTTTATAATAGTTGTTCTTAACGATTTTCAAGATATTTTATATTCGATTTCTATATTACGTATAGTGCAAATTAGATAAAGTTCTTTACCAATAATTTATATTCTATACCATACATCATATGATCTGATCATTAATTCTACCAAAAATTTTCTAAATTTTTCTAAATGAAAAATACCAATGTAGACTTCTCCTTTAATTTTATGTTCAACATTAATTGTTCCTTTATATTTTGTGTTATACATTATGTTATTAATAGTTAACTGTAATATTTTATATCAATTGTCTATCCTCATTTTATGTGTCACTAGAATTTACGTTTTCCAAAGGGTCAAGCCCGTGTAATAATAATATAATATATATATAAATACACTAACAAAAAAAAATAATACAACACATCATTGTAAAACCAATAATATATATCATGCATAATTCAGAATTTAATAGATTTATATTTTCCTTTTTTGTTTTATTTTGAATTTAATCTAACTTCTGTATGACAAATTTAAAATTATTAAAATATATAACTGTTGTTATTTCAAGTTGAATTAAATATAAAAACATTTAATTTTCTTTTTAAAACTATTTATAGTTTATTACAGAACATTACTTAATAATATTTAATTAACAAAATAACTGACTTTTTGTTCTTGTTCTTGAATTCATTTACCCATTATAATCTTTATGAATCGTTTCTAAATGTTTTTATATTTATCTGAAATATAAAATATTCAATTAAAAACTATAACAAAACAGAAATATAATGTTAAGTTTCATTGATTATAATCGTTATACGGGCATGGTGTTTAATCTTTAATGCAATCATTATTCGATAATATTGTAATAATTAAACAATAAATTATGTAGATATATTTAATTTGATATATTATGTTATATATGTGTATAAATATATTAAAATTAAATATAAATATAAATAATAACATATAGAATAAACGATAATAGATCAATGATAATATTATAATTTATAGTTCATCAATAATATATAAATATCGATAGCATTTTGGAACAATATATAATATAAAAATTATCTTTAATGTTTAAATATTTATTTAACTTATTCTGTAATGTTTAATTACGATATCATGTATAGATTAGTCATTTGAAATATCAAAATTTGGAGAATATAATATAGTTTTTATCAAAACTATATATAATTAAAAGAAAGTATTGTATTAAACTATTGGATAAAAAAAAAACCCTATAATTTCTTTAATATAATTATATATAAATGTATAAATGAATAAATATATACTTTTGAGTATATACCGCAATTACTTGAAAGAGCATTTTACAATATGCCATAAAAAGAGTAATAATATTACTAGTGTATTTGAAATTCATTCTCTATTTGTGTTTAAATCACTTTATAAGCAGATCATATTTTATAATAATTATGCGAAAATTGTAAACATTAGGTAATATATTTCAGATTTTGAGCGATACGAAATATGATTTGGTTTTACAATGTTATGTGCTTTTTTATGATGTATGAAGACACTTTTTCGGGTAGATTTATTAGTTCTATTAACACAAGTAGGGTATGCTTTCAGTAGGTTCATTTATTATGTTTCTCAAAACTTCTTCTTTGGGACAAGTAAAGAAAACTAATCTAACTGTGTTATACTAAAATATCCACTAAAAATAATTTTGATGAACTCGATTTTAATATTTCATAATTACTAATGCAACTATGAACGTAGTGACTTAAAAATTTTTGAGTATTAACATAGATAGCCTAAATATGAAAAAAATATATGTAACTGTTACATTGATTTTATAACTAATTATAGACTTTTAAATTTGTACAAAAATTGAAATTTAACAATATTTATATTCAATTTTATTTTTAATTCCACGGTTTAAACATTTTAATGAAATATAATCATTTATTAATTATCTAGTTTTAAAATATTTCATAAATTTCGTATTTTTTTTTCTTGTAATAAGAATTTAAAATAATATTGATGACAATAAAGGATTTTTTTATGTATAAAGACCAATTTTTTTCTATTATATAAAACTATGAACATATATTAATGCATTTCATTAAATTTAGACATTACTCAATTAATTTAATAACAAATAAGTATACATAATATTTAAAAATATAACAATGTAAATATTTATAAAAATAATAAAATTCTATTTAATTAGGATAATTGAAAAACAATCATCCTCTGATAATACATAAATAAATGTCCAACACCGATCATTTTATCAGCGTTAAAGTCTCGGACGATAGTTTTTAGTATTTCAATTTTAGAAATATTATAAATATTATGTGGGTAGGTGTACCTTATAAACATAAAATTTGAAGTAGTTTCTAACTGTTAAAATATGTTATATATATTTACGATAATTATGTGTGTAAATCACTTTACATATCAGTATATCACAAACTTATAGTCGTATTATCACATCAAACTTATACGTTTTATATGCTACAATTCAGCTCTAATACAATTTAATATAAAATTATATAATTTACAATCAAATTGTTTTATATAATTAATTTTATAAAAAATTGAATTAATAATAATTATTTTTAATTCTACGACTGAAAGCTTAAATTTACTTTTTCCCCGCGTTGCATGTTGCATGTTATATTATAATATACGGCGCAGTATTTTTTTATGACACCACACAGTCGCGATTGTGTCGTTCAGCGTTCTATTGTGCATAATATACGAATATAATTTTACCGTAAATATACGTGTTTCTATTATAAACTATATAGTGTCAATTGAAATAATGAACATAATATTATATTTTATTTAGAATGTATTTTACAATACATATAGGTACAACAAAATAATTTTATTTTACACTTCCAAATGTCTATTTTTAAATGTTCAAACATCGACAAATTACAAAATATGTTCTTAATTTTTCTAATACACTCAAACATGCATTTATATGCAAAATCATATTTTAAATATAGACTCCCAGTATTATGAAACATATTTGTAGATAAATTACAATGTTTTGTGATAACTAAAAACGAAATAGCTAGGTCCAAGTCCTCAGCCTTAGTCACAATAAGTGTATTATTTTGAATGTATAATTCTTAGAATGTTATACTAAACTGATAACTTTTTAAACATTGCATTTCGTCGACACATTTCTATAGAATAAATTTAACTACAATCTTTACACGTTTTAGGTCTATTTCAAAATAAAAATTACTTCTTACGTCCATTAGTATTATTATAATCAAAGAATTAGTCTTAAAATTGTCTACGGGTCGTTAAAAAATGTAATAATTTATGTGGTGTTATATTACAATATTCGTCCCAATGTCATTCAATTTCTTATAATAGTTATATATTACCGCAATCGGCCAATATTCATTATGGCCTTTGACACGCAGTCATTCTATAGAATATATTGAGGTAGTCGGCGTTTCATAAAAACATACCCAAACATGACCTTTTCTATTTGGGACTGTAAAGAAATTCGGTTAACGACGATAAAAGTAATAATAATGTGGGTACCTTATAGTATAACACTACGGGCACATTATTAAAAAAAAAAAAAAAAAAATGAACAATTCGTACACTATTGTACTCGTACAGCATTAAGAGAATTTGATGAATATAAAACTACTTTAACATTTTCTACAAGACACGTCGGTAGGTATTGTGTTTTGTGTCCATAAATGATTTTTGTATGCTCGAAAAGGTTAGGTCGTTCGCAGATGAAAATCAATTTCCGGTTATAACAATATGAGCTGATAAGTGACGATCAACTTCCCGTTATGTTTATGTAAGACTATGAGTGACAACGAGCTTTACGTGTTTGATTTTTATCGCTCGACACTAATTAAATATAAATGGTAGGTATTATTTATTATATACGAACTGTTATATATATTGTAATAATATTCATATTATATTATTATGTAATAATAGTTTAGTTGTATTTGGATATTATGTATTTTACGAGTAACGACAACATACGTCTTTACTACAGCGTTGATTGAAATATTAAAAAATTAATTTTTTCTGAATGTCTTAGATTAAACAATGTAACAATTTTAAAATTAAAATTGTAGTTTGCACTTCATTGTATTAATTAAACTCTATTAGTTATAAGGCCTATTAATTTATAGGGGCCATTTTTGTGTTTTGAGGACATTTTTCGTATACTTTTGTAAATAAAAATATTGAAATCAGTATTATTACATATATTCTATTAAAATTAATCTAAATAAAGAATTTTTAAATTGTACTTTTTAAATTCGTTTTTATTATTTTTGGAGCATTTAAATTCACGCACTAGTCATTACCCTTATTAATTTGAAACTTGTAAAAATTATTATAATAGATTTAACTTTACGAAAATAATGTTTTTTTACTTTTTATTATAATAAAAGTATAAAAAAGTGTATGTACGCGATTTAAAAATATTATTTAGTAAATACTAATAAAATGTATCTTTTCTAATACGTCTCATTGTATTATAAACTGTGTATAATATTTTACAATATTTTAACCTAGGTTAGGTTAGGTTTTTAAATCTAACCTAACCTTTGAGCATTCAATCAATGTTTTATAAAAATAAAAGACTGCATCCAGATAAATTTTATATGTATTATCGTATGTTAATAATAATTATAATCTACTCGTATGTGGTACCCATATGTAAAACTGCATGATACGTTCGTCTAGGCGCGTGATCGGCAACTAAAGGTGGACTTGTGATAGACTTGTTATGCAGCCGACACTAGGCGTACACTATCCTACGAGACCATCTTTCTGTCCCTGGAGTATGGATAGAAAATGTTTAAATATTAATTAAAAAAAAAAAATGTATAATATAGTGATAATAATGATGACGAACAATGTGTTCGTAATGCATCATATAACATAATATTAAGTAAAGAAATTTCGAAGAAAAAATACTAAAATTTAAAATATATAATATAAAAAAAGCGGGAAAGTCGATTCTAGACATTTTTTTTTTTATGTTTGAAAACGTTTTTTTGGGTAGAAAAATTGGTCTGATTACCACAAATAGAGTAATCCAATAGAATAGGGTATGTTTTCGGTAGAAATATGCATATAGTTATTGTAGCTAATTTTTTGAATTTCTCTAAAATTTTTCCTTATGAGAAGAAAAACTACCAAACTATAGCGGAAAATCGACGAAATTACGATTTACGGTAATTTGATTTTAAATATTTTGTAATAACTAATAAATCGTTTTGATTACGGGAATTTGAAGTTTTTTTGAATAATCACATAGGTAATTTATATATGTGGTAAAATGGTTGAACAGATTATCAGTATAATATACTGTGTATCTGACTGAGTTCGCTCAGAATCGTATTTTCGAATGCAATATCATTGCATTCAAATCTTAATTATAATAAACCATTTATTTCTCAGAGGACCAAGAGGACGAATGAGGAATATATGAAATTGATTTTCCCGTTTTTTAGTTCTTATTTAACACAAAAATATTTATCATTATTTAATAGTTAAAATTTAAGTTTTTCAAATTAACATTTAATAATAATTTTGGTGGTCCATAATTATTACATTTACGTCTATGACCAAGCAAAGATTTCGAACCATTTAATTAAGATAATATTATTTTTTAACTCAGTTAAATAATAAGTTGAATAAAACATGGTAAAGCTAATAGTATAATATTATATAATAGTATACTATAGTTAATTTTAAATGCAATAAATTAAGTTGTATTTGTTTAGAACTTAATATTTTTATAAATAAATCATATTTCTTCATTATAAATTAAGAACCATACCAATAAGTATTTTATTGTTCACTCAAAATGTACAAATTGGCGTAAAATAAAAAGGAATTATTTTTACTTTCAGTATTTAAAAAATATACATGTATATAGTAAATACATGTAAATTTTATATCTCAATGATAAGAAAATTAATGTAATATCTATACATTTTTTTCTAAATACATTTGAATACTTTATTTTAATATTTTCTTTTTTTTTTCTAAAAACATACCAATAAATATTTTAAACATATTATTTTAAAATTATTCGTATCTGTTCTGTATACATAGATACTTAAAATATATTTATACGAAAATTTCACCCACAAGAGTATAGGTAAGAGTTGTATTGGTATACATACTAGTTTAATTAAATATTACGGACAAATTATTTCGATTAAAATAATGCAAAATACAACGTGTTAGAAGTTAATAATTTCTTGATATTATTAAGTTTTTCATATTAAGTATGATAAAATACAATAAATCAATTACATTTTTTTGATATTATTATAAACAACTATTTAAGAATAAAAAAAATACAATTTTGTTTAAATGTTATACAATATATCAAAAGACATAATTTCATATTTTTAACTTATAGCATTAATTATAAATACTAGTATTTTTAATCAATGCTAATAGTTACAAATTAATAGTATTTAGACAAATTATAATAATATTGGTTTGTGGGAAAAATATTAAATTTCTACAATAAAATGAAAAAAACAAAAGGATTTATTTAGACTAACAATTTTAAAGTCGATTTAATCGAATTTCACACTATTCTTTTTTCACAATTTTTGGTTTAGATGAAGCCGGAAGTGTTGTAGATCGTCTTTTTGATTCATATATAGGAACGCTGGCAGCCCTTTTCTTGTTGTTCATCAGAGATCTACTATCATCTTCTGAATTCCAAAGGACTCTAATGCTATCTACATCAACATTTTTTGCTCGCCTCAATGACCTAGGACTTTCGCTTGAAGACCTATGGAATCTATCTCCATCACTTGAACTCCACAAGACTTTAATGCCGTCATCCAAATCTTTGATACTTTTCAATGGTCTAGGACTATTATTTCCAACGGCATTCTTTCTGGGAGCACAAGGCGAATCCGGTTTATCGACAATTGACCTTCCCGTATTACTATTATCTCCAGACATGATGTATCTAAAACACATTAATCAGAAATATTTGGTTGGTATTTTTTTTGTACTTACTATAATTAAATAACATTTTTACATTAAATTATAGATAAGCTTAGGTTAAAGGTAGAACTAACTATGATACCATATTAAAATATACAGGGGGTTCCAAATCTATTTACTATTTGAAATATTTCCGTAAAAAATAAAAACTTTTGTATGTTATTTTTCCTTTTTTCCAGTTTTAATTGTATAGTAATAAAAATTTAAAAATTAACATTAATGTATTTAAAAAGTTAAAACTTACAAATTGTGTAAAATTAATGTTATAATTAACTTAAGGTCTTTGATTTAAAAATGTTTACTTTGTGAACTAAACATCGAAGTCATTTATAGTGTATAAATTATTTTAAAAATGTATAGTTTTTATGTGTTTTATGTATTAGATTTTATTTTATATTTAAATGAATTTTAAAAAATATTTATAAATATTATAAATGAATTTTAATTAATTTTACAACAAAAATTAATAAATTGACTTTTTTAAACAAGTTATTGTATAATCAATTTGTCGTCATTTAATTGTAAATGATGAGTTGAATTTATTTTTATACTGAAAACCCTTGAGTAAATTAACTTAAATATCACGATTTAATCATATCGATACATATAACGAAAAAAGTTAATTTCTTATTCTATATTTTTTTTTAATATTATTTTATTATCTTTTTAGGATAAATGGAATTACAATCATTTTCGTGGTCGATCAAGAAAAAAGTTCTTTATTAAAATGTAGTGTTAAAAGTCGTTACTCAAAAACGAAAAAAATTGAGTTACTACCTTTTTCATTAGACGTATCGATATACTGTAATGGTTAATTTAATAATGTATTTAATATACTTACAATACAATGATTATAATATGACCGCTGTTCGAACTGTAGGAAATTTGTATTTGCACTCTACGTGAACTGCAGTACGTCTACTGATACTTAATGAATAAATGAGATTTATACTCAGAGTAAAAACAAATTTAAATATTTATCTAATATAAATAATATACAATACCAAACACCAATGAACATTTATCATTAATATTCAATTTGTATACAGATTAAGATTAAAGTTTATTTTATTATAATTATGGATATAGATAGATAGTAGGGCTCGATTACGTAAGTCCAAACATTGGTCTATAGAGTAATATGATATAACATAGGTACTGATAATATTATATTATACAAACACAATGCAATTAATAATATTCTTGTTTAAATAGTACTTAATCATTTTTAAAATTATCTTAATTGTCCAATTACGTTTTATCGGCAGTACAAAATATGTACGTACAATATTTTATTATAAACCGTAGAATTGTTTAAAATGTAGTAAAACATTAATTCTAGTAAATCGGTTCGATATATTAATTTTGTCTGGGAATAAGTTCAAAACGCATGAAACGCTAAATAAATAAAACCAATATTAAATTATGTCCTAAACAGATCGTTTTATATATCAATTACCTACCATATGTAGTGGTGAAAAGTTTTTATTTTTTTTAAAAATTTTTAATTTTGAAAAATAATGTCCGTGATGAAACAAGAATGAGATATATGAAATTATATAACTAGGTTACCGACCCCATTTCCATACATCCAATTAAAAAGGTAGTAACTCTATTTTGTCAACTGTTCAGGAGGAGCAAAATAAAATTCAAAATAAATTTCTTATCCTATTTTTTTTTTATTTTATTATCTCTGTGAGATAGATGGAAATACAATTATTTTCATGGTCGATAAAGATAAAAATCCTTTATCAGAATGCAGTGTTAAAAGTCGTAGCTCAAAAACGAAAAAAATTGAATTACTACCTTTTTGCTGGATGTATCGATTTAGTCCAAGTATAAACACGGACGATGTTTAAAAAAATTATTTAGAGGGCTATAATATAAAATACTGTAATAAAAATATTATGAAACTTAAGGTTAAAATATTTAATGGGTTAAAATTTTAAAGCGAAACAAAAATTATTGGTAAGGGAAAATTTAGCCCTTTTTGCCACCTAGAAAACGAGTAAAGGCAAATTAGAAACAGAAGAAAAAGAAATTTCCGTGAAAATGTTTTACTAAAAATGAATAATAAGAGTATATAATAATAATATGTTTTTACAACATATTAGTATAATAAAATAAGAATCATTAATAATTCATCGTATAAACTATTAAAGTTTTTTTTTAACATAATAATTTGCTCAATGTCAAACTTCTCAAAGTCAAACTTCCGTAATCAAAATATAACATTATGCATTTCGGTCAAGGGTCGATTGTCGATAAACTAATAAGGACGTATAAAAAGCAAATAATTAAGTAAGAGATTTTTTTTTTTTTTTTTAATTTGAATAATAACAGTAAATCGTATTCACAGTAATTTTTATTGTAAAAATATATAAATTACTAAATAGGTGCCTATATAGTGTGTTAATATTATAACTACACTACTACATACGTTGGATGCGCACGGCCGACCATAATAATTTCCTCAGTTATTACAATAATTTGGTATCTATTTTATAAAATATTAAATTATTAACACAATAACACTTATAGGCAATGTCTAAAGTTGAACTTTGGTCTCACATATAATATTACCTAAGGTTATAGAAGGTTAATAAATCGTATTTTTTAAATACAATTATTACTTTATTATTATTTATACATATTTTGTTTTAAAAGTATATAGTCAATATAAAGTCAATATTACATATTATACTATATTCAACAATTTTAATAACTACTTCGCAATCAAATAAATCCGTCAAAATATACCAAAGTATTAACATGACAAATTTATAGTAGAATTCTAAGTAATATTTTATTATGTTCAACTATACGTCTGAAAATATCAAAAATAACAATTAAAAAAATATCATGTATATTAAAATTTAATTTATAAATATTATCTATTTAGTAAAATTATGTATAAACATCGACCCCTTATTTTAAATATTATTATTTTATCTTAATCGTCAAACTATAGAGTTTAGTAACGTTAAAATTAAAAAAATTAGTACTAAATATTGGGATTTTTTTTTTTAAAAAAACAATAAAATGCTAATATTTTACATTATGTAATTTAATTGTATAAAGCGGGAAGGTCCATTCTGGATGTTCCTCCTTCGTCCTTCGATCCTCGGATAAATTAGTAGTTTTTTATAATTAAGATTTGAACGCAATGATATTGCATTAAAAAATACGATTACAAGCGAAACTCAATGTATTTTACAATATTTTATACGAATAATCCATTCCAAAATTTTACTACGAGTGTAAATTACCTATGTTGGTATTTGAAAAAATTTTGCAAATCTCAAAGATTTATTATTAAATTAAAATATGAAAAATAACAAAAACTATAATTTTGCCAAATTTCTGCTATTTTTTGGTATTTTTTCTTCTCCTAAAGAAATACTTTTGAGAAATTCGAAAAATGAGCTAAAAAAAAGTACAAACAAGTGTAGGTAATGCGACCATTATTTATACTCAAAAAAATATTTTCAGACTATTAAAAACCCATAAAATATCATAATATTAAATATAACTAAATATTATAAATTTTAAAATTGTAAAAAAATTATAAATTATAATTTTCAAAATAATTTGGACATAGATTAAGTAATATATGATTATGCTTGAGTAAAATTTTCAAAAGTTTAATCTAAAATTGGAGGTATAATATAAAGCATTATTGGATTAATTTTTAAATGTCTATATTTAGACAGAAAATATATCTATCTGTTTCAAAATTGTATTACGTATGAAGACTACCTATTAGAAACTAAAAAAAAATTCAAGTTTCTACATTAAAATTTAATTAGTTTTCAAACTTAAAAACCGATTTCGTCAAGATTACGATTTTCGTGAATTTTTGTATTTACTTAATTTTTTGGTAGTTTTTCCTCGCCCAAGGAAAATGTTTTGAGAAATTCGAAAAATGAAACAAGAAAAATCCAAGTAGATGCAATTTGCTATTGAAAGTAAACTATATTTGTGGTTAGGTTAGGAAAAAAACCAAAAAAATTATGGAAAATCGGCAAAATTACAGTTTTTGTTATTTAAATTTTTTTAATTTCGTGATAACTAATTGAGTTTTAATTTTAGAGACTTGAAAATTATTTTGAGTATTAACATAGATAACTAACATATGTGGTACAATTTTGGAACAGATTGGTTGAATATTTGGCCCAGTATAGAACTTTGAACTTTTTTCCAAAAATGTTTAATATTTCCGGCAATTATTGGTTTATCAATCCAAAAATTCGACAAAATTTTCAAAGATAAATTTTGTCGAAGTATAATCATATACTACTTAATGTTTTTACAAAATATTTTGATAATCGTGACTGACAATTTTTTTTTAATAAGTTTTTAAAATAAGAGTTCTTGAAAATCGGCAAAATTACGGTTAAATTATTTTATTTCTTGATAAATAAATAAGTTTAAATCGTAGGAAATTGAAATTTATTTTAAATATTTACATTCGTAATTTACACACGTGGTAAAATTTTGGAATGGACTATCAGTATAGCATATTGTAATATATTGAGTTTCGCTCAGAATTGTATTTTTTAATGCAATATCATTGCATTCAAATTTTAAGTATAATAAACCACTAATTTCTCCGAGAACCGAAGGGACGAAGGAGAAACGTACACAATCGACATTCCCACTTTTTTAATGTTGACTAACCTAACTTTACATGCTGCATCACAAACATATTATAAGTATATTGTTCGTTATCACTATTATAACTAAATTATTAAAAATTTTCTATTTATACTTGAGGGTCAAAAGATAGTCTCGTAGGTTAGTGCACGCCTAGTTTCGGCCGCATAATAAGTCTACCTGAGTGCACCTTAGATTGCATATTACGCGCCTAGACAAGCAAGAATATCTTTTTTCATATGGGTACCACATACGAATAGATTATAATTATTATTGACATACGATAATAAATAAAAAATTTATCTGGATCCAGTCTTTTATTTTTATAAAACATTTACTGAAGTCTCTATCAGCATTTAATAGATGCATCAATTGTCTTTTTCGTGACCGTCATGTGGTCAGGCCCCGGAGCTGCCAAAAATCAAAGGGAGTTGTAATTAAATTTTCGATTTTCAAAATATTTTTTAAACAGTTTGAGTATTATAAGAGTACGCTTCTAAAATATTTTCAGACCATTAAAACCAAAATTTCGGGTATTTTTACATATTTTTAATTTTTTTGACATTTCTAACATTTTTGGAAATAATTTCAAAGCTCTATACCATGTCATCTGTTCCAAAATTTTATCACGCGCATAAAGTACTTATGTGAATACTCAAAACAATTTTTAAGCCCCTATATTATTTTACATTATTTGTCTATTTTTAATTTATGTATAACAATGATCAAGCCCGTGTAATAATGATATAAATATAAATAAATACTTAAACAGTGGCGGTTTTGGTGGTGAGGCAAGTGAGGCGGTGCTTCCCCTAAAATTTAGACGACAAATATAATATTTTGTATAAACAATAATATATTTATCTTGTACATATTGAAATATCTATACTGTATAATTTTCAACAAAAAAAACTTAATTGTTTTATCATAATAATATGTATGGTAAATGAAAATACACGGACGGTATAACCGTCACGGCGTCATAGAATACAATATCTATGCAGCTATGTTGTTTTGTAGTATGAATTATGTATCCGTGCACGTCGAAAGATTCAATTTGAGACGGCGGCCGCCGTCGCCTAACTATATTACGTTTTGTGTACAAACTCACATACACACACACACAGTATGTAAAATAATGTCGATTGCGCATGCGTACTACCTCTCGAGAGGCGACACAGCTGGTGCCTCTCCACTGATTTGTTTTGCCATCGCGCCGCGTCGTCTGCTGCGAAAGTCAGTTACATGACAATCAGTGGCGTCATTTCAGTTTTTACTAGACTAGGGCAAACCCATAAATTTGCCGACTGTTTTTAAGAACAGGAGTGGGAGGGGTCATTTTTTTTTTTTTTTTGGTGGGTATTTTATGTTATTGTAAACGGTAATCAATTAAGGGGTTGTGTTTAGGGGTTGTTATTTTTTAAATCTGCCGACTTAGGATTTGGATAATTATAGACTACGGCAAACGTATGAGTGCCCCCCCTCCACCCAAATGACGCCACTGATGACAATAATAATTATGAATTGATAATATTTTACAGATTGTAATTTAATATCTACTATTACCCCTTCTACTCCATTTAATAAAAATTTGTCGCCTCAGTCAAAAATGAATACTAAAACCGCCACCGTACTTAAACAGATAAATACAACTCATCAACTCATCAACAATTCATCGTAAAACCATTGATATCCGAGTATTTCATGCAAATTTCAAAAATCGAATATAATATTTTTATTTTCGCTTCATTTTTAATCTAATCTAATCTAACTGTTGTATGACACAATTAAAATCATTAAAATATATAACTGTTGTTGTTGCTATTTAAATCAAATATAAAAACATTTAATTTTCTATTTAAAGTTTATTACAGAACATTGCTCAATAATATTTGATTATAAAAAAAAATTACTGAAAATTTGTTTTCCAATTCTTGAGGTACTTTACTTGTTATAGATGACTCATTTCCAAGATTTTATTTTACTTATCACTATACCTAATTATATACATAGTGCCACAGATCTATTTACTATTTGTAATATCGCCGCAAAAAATTAATCTTTTTGAATGCAATTTTTTTTTCAAATTATTATTTAGGCAACGGACTATAATATTACTTATATTACTTTTTATTTAAATAAACTCTTTATTTTTTAAGTGATGTAAAATGTGAAGGTAGCCATTTTAAAAAGTATATTTATATGAGAATTTTGATGTGTCGATCTCTTAATTTAATCAAGATTTCGATTTTTAGTAATTTATTACATTTATTGGAGAAATGCTATTTCTCCATCTCATGAATACTCTCAGTGCTTACCACGGTTTGAAATACAAACAGTTGTTGTAGTCTTGTGAGTTGTGATAGTAAGATTAATTAAAATTATTATCAATTTACAAATCGTGTCACATATCATAATATTAATAATATGAATTTTGCATTCTGTGATTGTATAATCACAGAATATATGAAATATATACGCTATAACAATGACGTCAGAAATATGAATTTTCCAATAATTATCTAAAATAATAGACTAGTACTTGAATATATCAAAATATAGATGCACTTAAAAAACAAGAAATATGTGCTTAAATTATATTTTTAAAACAATTTATTATGAAATGTTTAGGTTTTTTAATTTATAATAAAAATATTATGTACAATTTATATTATGTAAAATGTATTTAATAATAATAATTTTTAATTCTCAAAGTAAGACCGAAAATTTAAATTCGTTTCTTCCTCGCCTTTGCGTGTGATATTATAATATACGGAGCATTATTTTCTTATGCGATCACGTACACAGTCGCGATTGTGTAGTTCTATTATACATGTACAAATATAATATTACCGGAAATTTACGTGCATATATTATTATAGTGTGAGTTGAAATGATGAATATTATATTATACTTTATTAAGAATGTATTTATAGACACATATATTATGTACAATATCAAAATTATTTTATTTTATTAGAAGTCTGCGGGTTGTTATATAATATAATAATTTATGTCGTATTTACAACGTTAACGTATTGTACCTATTATGATATTCGTCCCAATGTCATTCATTTCCTTATAATAGTTATATTATTAAAGTTTTTGAATATTATTTATTATTAATTAACATGCAGTCATTCTATATTAATGATTGAGTTAGATGGTGCTTTATAAAAACGTGACATTTTCCATAAGGGGCTGTGAAGATAAAAGTAATTGAAACGTAGGTACCTCAGCATAACACATTATTAAAAAAAAAAAAAAAAAAAAAAAATGGAATGGAATGGACAATTTTTACACCATTGCAGGAACGGCGCCAGAATTTTTTTCCTTGGGGGGCGGTAAAGGGAAAGCAAGTTTTTTGATTTTATTATTTCTCGATTGCTTAATGTATAGTTCTATTTTTATCATAGTTAATGACAACAATGAAAAAGTCATTAAAAGTAATATTATTATAGTAGTCGGCGAACGTATACAGCATTCACGTCGAATCGGCGACATAATATTATCTGCTTCGAAGTAGTAACAGAGAGGGCTGAGGGGTTACGTTTATTTACTGCACTCACACTAATAATAATATACGACTAACACAAAGATTATAGGTGGTGACGAAAGGATTAGAAATTGCCTAAATTTTACTCCTTGTAACACGGATCATATTATACAACGATAACCGATAAATCGCCCACTCAAATCAAAATTTCTGGGAGAACTTTGGGGGGAGGGCGAGAATCTGTCCTGGGAGTCGGCCCACCCTCGCCCACCCTTGGCGCCGTCCCCGCACCATTGTACTCGTATTTTACAGCATATGTGTGTATACTCGGAAAGGTTAGGTCAGTCGCAGATGGTTACCAACTTCCGGTTAAGACTATATGAGATTATAAGTAACAGCCAACTTCTGGTTATAACTACAAAATTCTATGAGTGACAACGAGCTAAAGGTATGTCTTAAATCATATTAACATTTTTTTTTTATCCTCATATGTTCAATATTTATTATTTTCGTAATCATTAACGTAATTCATTTACACAAAAAAATTAGATTTTCTTACATGAAAAAAATATTTCAGAGAAATTTATAAATATATTAAAATAAAATACTTTTGTTTATTTCATATTAATTTCATACTATAATATATTTGGTTTCAGTATATTATTATAATGTCACTTAGTATAATGTGTAAAACACAATTATTATAATAATCGTACGAGTTCGAAAAACAATATAGTATTAAAATTATAAAATAATTATTTTCTTTGCAATTTAGATATGTATAAATATATATATATGTATTGTTTATCTACTAAATATATGTTGTCTAACTACCAAATAACTACTAGTAAATAAAGAATTTTAACTGCATTTTTTAAGTATAGTATTTTAAATTTGTCAAGTACGCCACCGGAAACGTATTTTCACAGATTATATAAAATATTCCATAATTGTAGTTATCTTATAACCAAGTTTTGTGGAAGTTATATTATTATTATTATTATCAATTTAATATAGTATACTATAAAATATAATACATAATACACGTTATATTATAATATTTACGTATACTTAATAATTATTGGTATAGTTAGATAAGGTATTGATAAAAATCAAAAATATAATATGTAAAAGAATAACAAATAAAAGTAAAAAATAGCGATACAAGTTGATATATATAGACATATTGTGTTAGTTAACGGCTGAAGACCAAACTAACGACCTTTCACATACATTATATGCTGTTTGCTATATCATAATACAAATATTAAAATTATAATTTTTGTTGTTTTAGTTGGGGAAGTTACATACAATTATGGATATTTTTGGTCACAAGTTACACAGTAATTAGAAAACAAATTGATTACATTCATATGCATGCGAACGTAGAATTTCCGACATTTACCATAATACAAATGACAATGCATTTGTACAAACATTAATTATCTGTATATAAAACGTAAAGTTGTCAAATTTAAACATTAGCCAGTAAATCAACTTCGTGATATGAACATAAATTGATAATAATATGACTTCCGCATACGGTTGAAGATTTCTATCTACAACCGTGCTTCCACAAAACTTTATTATAATCACAGTTGTGGATAGAACCGTGGTTATAACCACAATGATAAGGTATTTAAATCATCTCAGATAATATGTTTCCTGTGGTGCAATCGATTGTATTCATAATGACTCGACGTGCAACGGCGATTCGTCAGAAAAATAGAGCGGCTTTGTCGTCCGTGTACGATAATTATTTGTCCGTAACCTAACCTAATCAACGGTTATTGTTTCCGTACGAGTGTTATACCTACAACGATCCCGTCAGAGGAAATAATATCTGTTTTGATGACATGGCGGCCGAAAACTTTGATCAAATGACTGTACAGAAGAAATCTCTCGTATCGAATGTACAGTTACATCCAGAATGTAAAGCCAACGCAGCTCACGGTAAGCTATTACTTTGTAAGGTGACAGTCAGTATTCCATCGAATTGGTTTGCACAATAAACAACAAAAATTCGTGACTTAATAACAAATATTTTATTAATTTAATGTTGTTGAACAATGTATACACGAATACTGCATACATTTAGATTTCTATTTGTCAATCAATGTTTTGTTATAGTTACTGTTACTAAATTCATCTCTTGAGTACCATGTTTGAATGTCTTAAATAAATAGATTGTAATTTTGTATACTAAAGCCGTTCTCCCACTGGGGAAACGCGATTTTCAAAAAATGTCGCTCGATTATCTTTTGTTTTATGAAAAACGGATAAATAAATTGCAATTTTTTCACTGAAGCGACAAGACGCAACACAACTAATCGCCAGTCAATAGTAATGTCAATCGCATAGTAAAAAGTTTCCGTTACATCCTCTGCGCTGTATCATAAACGTTATATTTCTTTTATATCTCTTTACTTTTTTTTTTTATAGTCATAATAATAATTATGTTTCTAAGCAGTTGGGATTATTCAATGCAAATCAATAAATATTTACTTATATAATATTTCTTTACAGTGAAAGTATTAATTAACTTAGTGTCTATAATTTATAATACAATTTTCCTGACTTATTACATTTTGAAATAATTTGTTTAATACAATGTTTATTATAAATAAATATTGTTATAGATAAAATATAAACATAAATGTTTTGTTTAGTACCTAATTTATTTATTTATATTTTAATCTTCTTTTAAATAATTTATGATTTAATTTAAATTTATATGAAGTATATTTTCTAAAATAGTATTTAAAGATATATAACATACAAAATAGATACATTTTACTAAATTAATTTTTAAATTAAAACAATTTTTGTCAGGTATTTATTATTATTCCAAATCTGATTTTTTTCTGAAAAAAGGCTGATTTAATCGTTAGAATTAGTTACAGATTATTATTGGTTGTTATTCAATAAATAATAATGTTTATTATTGTTTGCTAACTTATGTTGACTGTGTCAATTAATATGATTTTCATTATTTTTTCAGGTAATTGTTCAAATATGCCCAATAAAGAAGCATCATTTTCATTTGTTCTGCCTAATAATGATTCAACAAACAACTCAAAGCGACCTTTAGTAGATGAATCATTGAACAATGATATAATAAAAAAATGTAGACTTGCTGAGAATATTGACAATATAATAAATAATTATTTAACTACAGAGACATCTCTTAGTAACACGACTCCTGAATTAAATAATGAATCATCATCAGCTGCAATCGTTAATAAAACTAATCATGAAAATGATGAAATTATACAGTCCCCAATTGTAATTGAAAATGAAGTTGAAATGATAAAAATTGATCCTGTTTGTAAAGATAAAGTTATAGACAGAATTAAAGATATTACTGATAATAATGGGATTGATCATAGTAATAATAATAATGATGGTAAAGATAATAATCATAAAGATATTGAGATTATCTTATCTGATAGCAATTCTGATTTTTCTGATGATGATGAACTATACAACGAAGAATTAGTAAATAATATTATAAATGGAATTAAAAAATTAAATAAAATCAATTTTCTACGGTTTATAAAAGTGTTTGGCAGTTCACAAGAGCTTTTGGATGTAAGGAACTTATGATAATGAAGGAATATTTTAATACCTATATTATAAATTAAAAATTAAAAATTAGTATTTTTGTTTTTTAGCAATTCGATAGTTATTGTACACAAAAAATTATTGCAGTTTTCACTGAAAAAGGAGATTTTGGTGTTTTTCGTTTTAAATTACAATTACTTGAACATAGAGAAAAAATATGGAAGACAAAATATAATATACTTGCTAGACAATTGTCAGAATTTAAATCTGTACTGAAAAAGCGTGAAGTAACGATTGATAAATTAGCTAAGCCACATATAATTAAAAGAAATGTAGGATTACAAGTATTTATACCACAAAAAACACAAGTATTGCAAAAACCAATTTCTTCAAAAGTAAATTGATTATTATTTAATTATTTATATTCTTCTACCTTGCCTTAAGTTCCCAATTGTGATTTGGTTAGACTATCCTAGTCCTAAACCTCCATAAAGTTTGATCACCTACCTTTATTTTATTCATACCATTTATCTTCTATCTATTTATCTCTTCTTCACTTTTTCTAACCTTTTATATTCTATGTTCATTTCCATATCAACTATTACTGCTTCTGAATCATTACTTTTCATAATAATTCCAAATCATTTTGTCCTATTTTTACATTTTCCCCATTATTGGTGCTACTTCTACGTTTCCTCTCATACATTCATTTTTTATTCTATTTTTATAGTCACACATCTATCTTATCATTCTTATTCTCATCATATTACATAAAATATACCTTTTTTAATCTATAAATACCATAAACAATATTCTTTTCTTGATTATGATTTTTTCATAATCTGCCCCATTAAAAATATTGGTTCCATTGTTGGTTTTCCTGGTATATACCCTAACTGATTCCTTGATACCATAGTCTCACTCCTTATTTTACATAAAATATCACATAGTCTTATTATTTATATAAATATTTTATTTGGATCTATGCAGTGTCAGTATCGCCAATATTTTCTATTCAAGAAGTGAATTTTGTTAGTTTAAATGTCATCATATTTATATCTAATATAGCTTATAGTTTTTACCAAATAATCAGATAAAAATCAATATTTTATTTCAATAATTGACAAAATTTGTATATATTAAATATATATTATATTGTTCTTTTATTCATTGTAGAGTTAATGTACATTTTAATTGACTATCAATTAACATACTAAGTATAGTTGATTACAAATTATTGTCTTAACTAGTATGTTTCTGATATATTCATAATGATATCTAAAAATGGAGAAAAAAGTGATTGACTATACTGTAATTGATAGAATTTTAATATTTATTTTTTAATTTTATAGAGAACAAATCACGTACAATTACCAAATGCAGCTGCACAAAACTCTGCAGGTATTACTGTAATCATTGATGATGATGATGATGATGATGATGTTGTTTTTATTGACAAAGTTATAAATAAATCTACTTTAATAACTAAAAATGCAATACCAAAAAAAGTGTTAACATCTCAACTGACTACTCCCAAAACAAAAGAAATAATACCAAAACAAATATTAACATCTAAACCGACTACTCCCAAAATTATAGAAACAATGCTAAAAAAGGCATCTATACCATCTACTTCTAAAACTAAAGAAACAATACCAAAAGAGGTGTTAAGTTCTACGGAGGCTACTTCTAAAACTATCGAAACAATAACAAAAAAGGTATTAAGTTCTTCACAGGCTACTTCTAAAACTATTGAAACAATAACAAAAAAGGTAATAAGTTCTACACCATTTACTTCCGAAACTACAGAAACAACACGAAAAAAAGTATCATGTTCAATATTGTCTACTTCAAAAACTACAGGAACAATACCAAAAAACGCATCATGTTTTAAGCCATCAATTACCAAAACTATAAAAATAGCACCGAAAAAGGTATTATAATTAATTAATATGAAAATTTAGACAGTGTTACAATTGACTAGGCATTGATAACAAAGACTAACATTATTAAAATAATTTTAATATAATAACATTGATGTGTATTTTTAGGCAATCATACAAATATTAGGATATTTTCACTTATAACATTTGATTATTTTTTTATTTTATACTATATGCTCAAGATAAATATTCTTAAATGTCATTTTATTATAAAATTTGTTGGCTGTCAATCTAATAGACAATTAATTGAAATTATATTCAAGGAGCTTTTAAAATATTTACACTTATGAAATTTAGAGCAAAGAATAATTTGGTAGCGATGATTGCTTTTTTGTAAAATTTAATTAATAACAAAATTAAAATTAAAGTTTTTGTTTATTATATTATATTTTGTGATTTATTTATACATAAATATATATTATTGAGTAATTCCTTTCACAGAATACTATCACACCATCATCACTAGCTATTCTTGAACGTTCAACTGTGAATAAAGTTGGTCCTACTTCGTCTCCGTTGAACATAGCTAATACTGATATCAATTGCACTATTGATCTAACAGAAGAAGATGATATAATTGATGTAACAAATGTAACAAATAGATTAAAAACAAAACATCCACCTAATAAAATTGTTAAAAATTCAACTATAAATATATCAGCAGGGACTACATCACAACTGGTAATTATAATTAATTAATAATTTTATGATTTTAAATTTTTTCTATTTTACTTTAGTATTTAGTAGCCTATAAGTTGTTTTTTTTTCGAATCTATAAGTTCTAACAATTTTTGGGGGCATTTCACTTTTAGATATTCTTAAGTCTTAAAAGTCAACAAAATTCTAACATTATTTATTAATTTATAGTACACAATTTGTGTATGTTACTAATTAATTATTATATTAATACATTGTACTACTATTATATTGTTACAGAAATATTTAACATCAAACGTAGATTTATCATCTGTAGCATTTATTAACCTGCCTAAATTTCCACAAACTGCCTCAAGTTATATGGTAAATACATCTTCAACTACAGTAAGTTGGTAAAATATTACTTAACTTAAATTTCAGATAAATATGACTTATTTTTGTAGGGAATGACTCAATTAATGACCATCCCTATAAATCCACCACAACCTGTAAATCCTCTCTTTTTAAGGAATGGAAGAGCCTTACCTATACAAAGTGAGTGTTTATAATATTTATATTATGAATATAAACAGATAATATTAATTATACTATGTATATTTAAAATTTATAAATATTATTGGTATCTATCATTGTTAACTTTGCATTTCCAGTTGTTAACTCTGCATCTTCATTTGTTAACTCTGCAACTTCAGTTGTTTACTCTACATCTTCAGTTGTCCCTGCATCACAGGTACCAGTTGCATTACATCCATTACCAAGACGTCGATTAGCTAGATCATTACCACCAGTACCTCCTGCAATACCTATAGTATATGTATGATAAAGTTAATAATTAAATTCCATGATAAAATAGAAAGGTATGATTTCAACAAACTCAAATTTCAATCCTTATGCACATTCCCACTTTTCCTCCATGTAATGTGTTCTCCATTTGACATTGGTTTTTATTATATAATATATAAAATATTACCATAGCTTGAAAATCATAAAAAAGTATTGTAATAATTATCGGAAAATTTAATATACAGGATAAGTTGGGGAGGGGAGTTATTATGTAGATACAAGCTTTTAATATAATGCAAACATACCTATCTATTTTACCATTGTTAGTACTCTGTTTTATAAAATTAATTTTTTTTTTTTTTGCAATACACTATAATGTATAATAATTAAATTTGTTTTGCTTTATATCAATAGCATCCTGCTGATTTACCAACTATTCCGAAGCAAAAGAGTCTTTCTGGATGGAAAAAATTACCCCCTGCGCCTATATTGAGTCGATCCGTATCGACTGAAAATTCAAAAGGTTATTTGATATTTTTTACATAAAATATAATTTATAAAATTCTTAATATTTGTGTATTTTATTTTTCAGCATTAATACTTTCATGGAATATGAATTTATCATCTTTAATTGCTGATATAATAACATATCAAATTTATGCTTATCATGAGGTTGCCACTGAACTTCCCAGACAAGAGTTATGGAAAAATATTGGAGAAGTAAATGCTCTTCCTTTACCAATGGCTTGTTCACTTTCTCAAGTAAAACTATTTTTTATTTTTTAAATATTGGTAATTTTTGTATATTTTTAATTTTTTGTTTTATAGTTTTCATCTGGGGAAAATTATCATTTTGCAGTAAGAGCTGTAGATATTCATGCTCGTGTTGGACCATTTAGTCAAATATTAAGTATACATAACCTTAATTGATTCAAGTATGTGTCATTAAAAAGTTCAGTATTAATTAATATACAGTTACAGTGTATCCTACATTATATGTTTTAGATTTTTAAGCTATTTTTTCTCTTCTTGTCAATTATCAAAGATAAATAATTCTACTATGAATAAAAAATTATTTTAAATTTTTTATTATTTAATACTATTTAAATATTTTTGAACCATTAATTATTGTGTTTTATTTTTGTTTCTATTTTTGTTCAAATTAATTATAAAGATTATTTTTTTAATCTTATAGTGTATTAAATTTAATTTCTTTAGTGAATTAAATCATTATGTTATATATTCATAATAATTAACACTATTTTTTGTAAAGAATATTTTGTTGACACACATTTAATTCAAATTAAGTATTGAATTGATTAATTTAAGTTCTTATTTAAGATTCAGAGCGGAATGTATTGTTTCTACAAATATGTTTTTTTTTTATGTATGTAAGAAACATTTTTTTGGGTAGAAATAATGGTCTGATTACCACAAGTAGGGTATGCTTTCGGTAGCAAATCGTATCATCTTGGTACTTTATGAAACTCATTTTTCGAATTTCTTAAAAGTTTTTTCCTAGGAGAAAAAAAACTACTAAAAGTCCAGCAAAATGATTATTTTCATTATTTTTTATTTCCTGATAACTAATTAAGTATTTATCGTAGGAACTTGAAAATTTTATTGAGTACTAATATAGGTAATATACAAGTGTGGTACAATTTTTGAATAAATTAGTTGATTATTTGGCCTAATATAGATCTATCAACTTTTTTACTAAAAAACTTAATATTACTTACAATTTTGGATTTATCGATTTGAAAATTTAACAGAATCCTAATAGTATTCTGTACCGAATTTCATTTAGTTGGTATTTTATTTAGCTCATTTTCGAATTTTTCAAAAGTTTTTCCTTGAGAAGCGAAAGATCGATAAAATTATGGTTTCTGTTATTTTAAATTTTTTGATTACTAATTGAGCTTGTGATCGTAGGGATTTGAAAATTTTTTGTATACTAATATAGGTAATATTTATGGTTAGTAAAATTTTGGAATGAATTGGTTGATTTTTTGGCTAAGTATAGAACTTAAACCTTTTTTCCAAAAATGTTTAATATTTCTTTCAATTTTTGGTTTATCGGTTTGAATATTTTATGAAAGTCTAATCATATACTACTTAATCTTTTTACAAAATATTTTGTAATTTGTGACTGGCAATTTTTATCATAAAATGATAACTCCTTGAATATCGATCGTAGTGATTAAATTTATTTTACATATTTACATGTGTAATTTACATTCGTGGTAAATTTTGTAATGGATTATCAGTGTAATATATTGAGATTCGCTCTGTATTATATTTTCTAATACAATATCATTGAATTCAAATCTTAATAATTATAAGAAATAGGGTTTGAGACTTATTGCACACAAATTGTAGGAAATATGCGCAAAAATTTGATTTATTCTTTTAAATTTAGATAATTTTTTGTAATTAGTTATTTTTTGACAACAATCACACTATCAACATTATATTACTGAAATGTATGTTCAATTTTGTTTTTTCGTCTTCTTCTACAATGAAAAAAAGGTTAGATATTTAATATATTATTATATTAAATATAAAAATGATGAATTGTTTACCTGTAAAGTTTGATTGTAAAATAAGACATTTTCTGATATCAAATTTAAATACACGATGGTTGTTGGTCAGCATACTTTTATAATTCGAAAACGAACGTTCCACATTTGCTGACGTTATTGGTGCATATTTAAAATATACCAAGTCATTTAATTTCAAATCTTCAGGTAAACTTTTGAAACTTTCTTGGTTTCCAGATAAAATATTTGATATTTTAACCATCAATTTGTAACCCTCGTTTTTCTTCAACACTGTTTCTATTTTTGTTTTTATCGCTGTTCCTTGTGCTCCACTTATTTGAGTTAATTATATTTTTGCATCTTCTACTATCGAAATAGAACTGGCAAGTGACATTTCCTTTTCAAGACACGTTATAGCGTTTGGTAAGAATGAGAAGTTGGATTTGATGAATACAAGTTGAGTTTGAATATGTTGTTGTTCGATGTATTTTTGTTCAGTCTCGGTAGATATTGCATCATCTTTTTTTAACGAGTTTACAATTGACTTTACAGTCTCAAAATGTTCGCGAAAATAAATTGAATACACGTGCCACACCTTGTTAATATTGGTTCAGGGGGCAGTGGTAATAATGGGGCAATATCTTTAAAAATTTAAATGCTATATGCTATATTTTTAAAGATTTTTTTACGTTAGCAATAATTTTATTGACTTTAGGATTTAGAATACGGACTGTTTCAGCCACTCTGTGTAGACCGTGAGTAAAGCATGTGGTGTGAATAATTTTTGAGTACAATATTTTTATTGAACTTGCAGACTTAACCATATAAGGGGCAGTGTCAGACAAGAATAATAGAACATCGTCATGTTTAACATCATAGGGCCATAAAATATTGATCGACTTATCAAATAATTTGAAAATCGTTGAGTGATTTGTTTTTTCTAGCTCTTCTATGTTTAACAAAAATATTTGACCTGGTCCATCTTCTTCCAGTGTACCAATAATAACATTAGCTACAAATCTACTGGTTAGATCTGTGGTTTCATCTATGCTAACCCAAATGTTTTTTCCAACCACATACATTCTAATTTTATTTAGTGTTTGATTATAAACATCGTCTATGTAACCTTTTCGCACATTTGACTTAAATGGAATGTCTTTTCCTGTGTATTTCAATAAAAATTCTCTGAATTTAGGATTGTTTAATTTATTTAAAGAAATATTTTCGGAGAGCTAGGTATTACACAAATCATGGTTAAAAGAACTACTTTTAGAAGTCATAGCAGTACCAACTAGTTGTGATTTATTTTTCATTTGATCTTGCTTACGTTTTTTGACAGATTTATACTTTTTCGTCTTCAAATGTTGAGTAACGAAATATCGCCTATCCGTATTTATTTTCGTTTCACAAAATTTACAAAATAAAATGATTCTATCACTTGAAAAAACTTTTTCTCCAAACTCTGATTTATTGTCGTATATATTGTGTGATATTTTACCCGTATTGTTCGTTATTTTCATCATCTTTAAAATTACGAGAGCTACACGAATAATTGTTTTTAAAGCCACGAAGCACAAAAACAAACTGAATTCTTATTTTCCTTTTATATAGTATTATCTTCAACAATTTACGATAAAACGATAGTATACGCAGGAATAATTAAGTATTTCCCTAGTTGCCAAATCTAGTTAATAATGTTATTATCTAATCTTTATTAATAAACTGAGCTATACAGAGAAACTGATTAGGTATATTGAACAACGCATAAAATGTGTATTTATTCTATAAATAACAATTAAACTGCCAAAGTCGGCAAAATATGCAATTAAAATTTTTGTATTTCAATCCGTTATGACTTAAAACAAATTTAAATCTTACTTACACTATTCTGCAGTCATTATTGAGCAATATGCAAATGCAACAAGTTCTGAACCCTAATAATAAACCACTATTTCTTAGAGAACCGAATGGACGAAGGAGAAACATCCAAAATCCACCTTCCCACCTTCACTTAATCATAAATGTAATTTGCATTTTACAGCCTTAAAGTTTTACAGTTAAAGCAATAACTGTTACATTTATTTATTATTTATCCAAATTGATTTAAATAATGCAGTTTATGAGTGATTAATAAATTATTGTGTACTATTATTAAAAATTGATCTTTTGATCATTTATTAATTTATTGTATTTTGAGATAATATATATTATTATATATGTTTTAATAATATTATAAGTTTTTATTTTTATAAAACAAAAATAATAATTTTGAAATTGTTAATTGATTGAAATAATTGATTAGGTATATGTTTATTCATTTAATAAAACATTTTTACAACTTACAATTTTAGTTGTATACAATTTTTTACTAAATTCTTATATAAATGTTTTCTCTTTTTAAAAACAAAATTAATTTTTGTGCACATAACACATGGTTTATTTAATCTACAATTTATAATGTTTGAATATAAAAGTAATGTATGAAATCTGCATATTATATCAGTGGTTTATAAATTATAATTTATAACTGTACATCAAAATGGTATGGTATATTATACTGACTAATTTCACTATATAAAATTTATTTTGCATTTTAAATTGTGTTTGTGTGCATATTAAATTAAAATAGTGTTTTATGACTAAATAAATGTATAACTTAAGATTTAAGTCTTTTGAAATTGTGTTTTAATATTTATTATACTATTAAAAACGTAAGATTTGATTTGATCTATTTTTGGATTTAAATACAATTGTATTATGTCTGTATATATTTTCTCTTCTAGATATAATTTGAATGTTATATTTGTGTAATGTAATTATAACACATTTTTTTTTTATCTATGTTAATTATTCAATTATGTGTTCAATAGATTAAAATGAAAAATATTAAATACTTTGTATCATTGACCAATCGACATAGAGTATGAGTTTTTATAACAGTTTTAGATATTTTTAATAAATACAGCAATTATAAATTAAACATTATTTATGGTCAACATGAGAATTTTATAAATTAATCAATTATAATATATCAATTTTATATTTTTAAGTAAATAATATATTGTAATTGTTAATTAAACAATTGTTTATCAATGCATTAAATTACCAAGTAGATGCAATTTTCAACCTCCTAACTTATATATTAGTTAAAATGGTATTTTATATTTTTATAATAATTGAATTTACAAAAATACTGGCCTATTTTGATTCAGGAGGTTTCTCACTCAACCCTTAGGTTGATATTAGGATATTAGTGGTGTGTTTTATTATTATTATTTGAAATAGAAAAAAAAACAATTCAATGTGAATCGTGATCATATATAGTTATTAAACTTATATTTAATTAAATAATTAAAATAATAGTAATATTTGTTTATATATTTTATAAAATTAATATACTTGATATAACCTCAATCTATAATTTCATATAATGTTTATTCAATATAAAAATTGTAATTCTAATGTATCTATTTAAATTAATAATCGCATGTAATAATTACAATTATTTTATATGTAATATGTGTATTTATATATTTTAGGAATTTCATATAACAATAATCTATAATTAATGTAATAAACTTGAACAAACTATCATGATATGCACAAATATAACTAATTTATATAATTTTGAAGTCTGAAAACAAGGTGTTCTTATCAATTTTCAAGATATTTTTATTCGATTTCTATATTATGTAAAGTTGATCTTGTAATAAATAATCAGATTTCAAAATTCAAAAATGTATATATATATTTTTTATATTCATTACTAGGACAAAATTCCAAAATTGTCAAAGTTCTATACATTTAAACTAAATTTAAAAAAACACATAATCGAAATATGATGTAACATTATTAAAAATATGTATAAATATACAGTAGGTACACTTAATTCCAAATTGCAATTTTTACATAATAAGATATCTAATTATTTATTTACTTGATGCAGCAGAACGGCCGGATCGGACATGAGCCCAAGTTACATAATAATATAGAGCGTATAATAATAATAATTATTCTACCTAATTCAAAGTATATTTTAATAATACAATTTGAAAAATAATTAATAATTATAGTATGTACAACAATGAAATCAGATCTATAATAATATTTTGTTGGTAGGTATGAATACAAAATATAATACTCATAACCAAAGTGTCCAATATTTATTATATATATTTAACATTCAACAATGGTCCAATTATCATAAGTAGGGTATGCTTTGGATAGCAAATCACGTCTAGTTGGTACTTTATTTAGCTGATTTTTCGAATTTTTTAAAAGTTTTTCCTTGGGAGATGAAAAACTACTAAAAAATGGCGGCAAAATAACGTTTCTGAAATTTAAAATTTTTTAATTTCGTGATAACTAATTGAGTTTTAATCACAATGTCTTGAAAATTTTTTTGATTATTTAGTTAGGTGAACTTTATTACAAGAAAATATTTAGAATCGAATGGTTGATTTTCTAACTAAGTATTGAGTTTTGGCTTTTGTTCCAAAAATTATTAAAACTATTAAACATTTTTAATATTTCCTGAAATTTTTGGTTTATTGGTTTGGATGTTTTATCGAAGTCTAGACATATACTACTTAATCTTTTTACAAAATATTTTGAAAATAGTGACGGACAATTTTTTTTCATGAGCTTTTAAAGTAATAGTTCTTGAAAATCGGCAAAATTACGATTTCATTATTTTATTTCTTGATAAATAATTAAGTTTAGATCGTAGGAACGTGAAATTTATTCTAAATATTTACATTCGTAATTTATACACGTGGTAAATATTTGGAATGGATTATCAGTATAGCATATTGTAATATATTAAGTTTCGCTCAGAATCGTATTTTCTAATGCAATATCATTGCATTCAAATTTTAAATAGAATACACCACTAATTTCTTCGAGGACCGAAGGGACGAAGAAGGAACGTCCACAATCGACATTCTCACTTATTTTTTTATTATGGTATAACTAATACGGTTCTTACGAAGACTTACTCAGTCTGTATAAATGATCAAATTTTCATAATACCTAGACGAGAACTTTATCTATGTTATAGCGTTTTTATTTTTTTAATTACATGACTCAATCATTCTTAATATGTAAATAAAAATACAACAAAAATCTGTATCTTTACATATTAATAACTTTGTTTCAATAATTGATATTAAAAAAATAAAAACGCTACGACATAGGTATAGTTCTCTTTAATATATCATGACAATTTTGTAATTATATCATTAATACTTAATATATACATAAGTTTGTCCCGCGTATAACAAGTTTTGTGATCAAATTACGACTGGTGTTGCATCCTCTTAACGTAGTGACTTGTACATTTTTTTAGTGTTCTCATAAGTAGTTTACACACGTAGTATTTATACACGGTAATATTTTATATTAGTCATTAATATATTTTATTATATTGAGTTTCACTCAGAATTGTATTTTCGAATGCAATATCATTTATCATTCATTGCATTCTAATCTTAATTATAGCAAACCACTAATTTCTCCGAGAACCGAAGGGACGAAAGAGGAACGTCCGAAATCGACCTTCCCGCTCTTTTCTTAATAATAATGTTCTATATAATTTGAAATTTTGGGTTTTTATGAATTTTATGATTTGAAAATTGAGTCGGAACATTGAGCATAATCCAATAAACATAATTTATTTTTATAAATTTTCTTAAATCAATATTGTCAATTTTCCTAAAAAGTATTTAAAATTAGAATTTTTAGTGAAATTTAAGAAATACAATATTTTTATATAGATTTTTGTTGTGTAAAATAAATATTTTGAGTTCACACTGAGCTGAAAATTAAATATATTTTTTGTATGAAATAGGTATTCCTGAAAATGCAAATAGAAAATTTTGAAAATCGAAAGATCCATTTCTTTTTTTACACCATCAAATTTTATGATTTTACGTTGATATTTGATTTTTGTATTATAAATAGTCTGAATATATTTTATCGTGCAATAATAATGATGCGATTATTACAAATTGGGTATGCTTTCGGTAGAATACTTTGTCTAATTAGTAAGTATTTTATTTTGGTTATATTTGAAGTCTTCAATAATATAAAATGAAATAGGAAAAAATATTGATAACGAAAGAAAACCTCAAAATGTATGGAATCTACATTTTCGACGACTTATATTTCATTATTTTATGATAAATAATTTTTCTGTTTCACATTAAAAAAAGTCCAAAAATTTCCCGACTTCAAAACAAGTAATACTTGTTCCAAGCATACGTTCAATATAGAATTTTTTTTTAAGAATTAGTTTGTTTTTTTGAGTATTAAAATAAAATTTGGGCACCAAGTAAATTTTTATTTGTATATAGATCATGTAGTCTACCAGTCAACCGCTCGTTACAACAATATAAAAGACTTATTATATAATTAATTATTTAATATTATTTTAATTTTAACTTTAATATTATATCCGTTTTATTATATGATTTAGCCATAGATAATTAAAAGAATATTAAATTATATTCGATTTAACTCATTGATATCAACCGTCATTTACGTATTAGTCATCAATGTTTACTTAAGTTATTTATTATTCATCAATGAGTCATCATTAATATGATAATTATAATATTATAATTAAATTATTTATTTATTATTATATAATAGTTATTAAATTTAATTTTAAAACCGATAACTTATCAGTGAAAATAGACGTACTAAATAATAAATTAATGTAAAAATTTAACTATTCAACTAACACAAAAATGGTCGTTACGTACTCGTTGCAATCAAGTAATATAGGTAGGTACCTAGTTAGTTAGCAATAATATCTCGTTTTTTTTTTCATACCTACCGAATTCCATGTGATCAATAAAATTATTTTAAATGTATTAAAAATTAATTTTATATTTGACCAACTTTTCCAAACCTATGAATATAAGTATTATATTTACTTTTGAGTGATTCTCTAGTATATTCAAATATAATATTATTTGCCACCAAAAAAGTCGTTTCGGGACTATAAGTACGATTTTTATAATGTAACATAACCATTAACCATATATTTTATAGTAGATACAGAGCTGTAACATAGTACGTTTCCATTCTCTTATCAACTCATTAATTTTCCGTCCCTTTAATTTACATCCTCCCCTACCATAAAATCTTATAAATAATAAAATAAAGGTAAAAAGGCATAATAAAATACAAGATTGTGAATGGTATTGTTTATAATTTATATTAAAAATATTCATATTTATACATTGTAATATCAAAAATGTACCTATTACAATCTAATTAACTAACTTAAATTAATAATTTTTCAAGTGGGTATACTTTACATACGACTCTGAGTGCTGGATGGGCTTAAGTCCCAAAATTATTAATAGCCCTCTTGAAATAAATAATGTAATTTATATTAAAATCAAAGTTATTAAAAATATATATATTTTAAAATATCTTAATGTAAACATATTTTGATCTAGCGTTATTAAAGATCCTAGAATTAATTACTAACTGTGCCAATGAATAAAATATAATTCTTTATATTTTATATTAAAATAAAAAATAAGAATAAATCTGAAATAATAATTTAACCCATAATAATTCTTCAAAAATTAATTTCAAGATAAGATTAGCAAAAACGAAATCAAAAGTAATTAAAAATTACAATGTTCTCGATTAATGAATTCAAATGTTCTTCGTTTTGATCTAAAAAATAATTTACTTTTTAGATTATGAATGATGCAAGGAATGTATTGGTTTTACAACGATGTTTTTTTTATGTGTAAAATCACGATTTCGAGTAAAAATAATGGTCCGATTACCACGAATAGGGTGTGTTTTAGGTAGAAAATTTCATCTAGTTGGTACATTAATTAGCTCATTTTTTTGAATTTATGTATTCTATTTATGTTAATACTCAAAAAAAATATTAAGTCCTTACGATCAAATCTCAATTAGTTATCACGTAATCAAATAATCAAAAATAATAGTAACCGTAATTTTGCTGACTTTCCGTCATTTTTTTGTATTTTTTTTTTTTTTCGGTAGAAAAAACTTTTGAGAAATTCGAAAAATGAGCTAAATAAAGCAACTAGATGAAATTTACTATCAAAAGCATATCCTATTCGTGGTAATCAGACAATTGTTTTTACTGAAAAAATGTAAGAAAAAAAATATTGTAAAACCAATGCACTGCTTGCTTCGCTCAGAATTTAAAATAAAGCATAACAGTAATTATGAGCTAATATCGAATTTATTGATGCATATTAATTAGATTTATAGTCTTGATAAATAACATGATAATATTAAAAAGTGATTTTTTATACGGTCTGGCGGATATTAACGTTAAAATGTTATTAATTCAATACATGCAGTAATATTTTAGGTGCCGAAGGGCGTGGAATATTGTTTCGACAACGGAATATTTGAATATTTGATTGTTTGTGAGTAAAAAATTTTACATGTTCATAATATTATCTTTTTCTTATTGAAACGAGACACTAACATTTGTCGTTCCAAAAGCATTTTATTATGGAACTATGTTTTCATGAATGTTTTTTTTTTTTTTTTTTTTTTTTTAAAGCAATTTACAAAATTTGACGTGTTATTTAAAAACACTACGTTTTCGATTACGTTTTTATATTAGGTCTAAGTCTACAAAAACCTAAGGGAAATTAAAAATAATAACTTCAATGTTTATATAATTGATTGAAATTTACATTTGATTAAAATGTTCAACTATAATATCATCAAATGTAATGCCGAAATTTTTGTTACGAGAATTTGCTTACGAACATCTGGGTCAAAATTTTCTTATCAATAATTAATTATAATAAAAAACACCTAATCGTAATTTTATGATGTAACATTAATAAAAATATGTATAATATATAGTATATTTAATTCCAAATTGTATTTTTTACACAATAACGTATCTAATTATTTATTAATTTGATACATAATAAATAATAATTTAGAACGTATTATCCTACCTAATTCAAAGAATATTTTAATACTATACAATTTTAACAATTATGGTATGTACAACAATGAAATCAGATCTAACATAATATTATTATCATTATACTTTGTTGATAGGTATGACTACAAACTGCAAAGTATAATACTCATAACCAGAGTTCGTGACTTCTTGTTCTATGAAGCGTATCTAATTATATGCACAAGAATATACTATTATGAATATTGAATATGCATAAACGAATTAAAATATGATTTAAAAATAAAGAGATATGCAAAAACATATTTTTTTAATTATATAATAATAAATATTGAAATTAATATGATAATAGTAATATATATATTATAAGTACCTATACAGCTTCGACATAATTTTTTTTTTATATCTTATTATAATAATTTATCACAATTTATTTGTTAAAAAGTCTTATTGATAAAATAATGAGATAATTAAAATCTATTATAGCTTCATTATATAATTTCTAAACTTAAATAATAATAAGGTGTTTATAATTTTTTAATTAATGTTTTTTTTTATCTAATTTCTCAATGTCTATATTTAGCAGTTACGCGTAAAAAAATGATATTCCAATACAAATTTAATAATAAAACATATTTATATTGTTTGTTTCAGAACAATTAGAATACCTACTCAAACTGTATAATGTCTAGAAATCCGAACAAGCGTGGACTAGACTATGATAACCGCATAGCTGTCATCAATAAAAAAATTGCTTTGCGGAGAGCTTTTGATAGTATGAATAAAGACAAAAATTGGGGATCGGCCGAAGACATACAAAAACGTTATTTAACGTTAATTTCTTGCTTTGAAAATCATAAGCCACAAAATATGACATCAAAATAAAAAATACTATAAGTATATGAAGAGATATGCTACTTAATTAGTTTCGATTAAACAACGTTCATGTGTATATATTAATAAACTATAATTCTTAATATATTATATTACCTGGATAACCTCTAGGTACTCAATATTATATATGAAATTCATATTATGATTTAATATTTTGTAATAAAATAATAATAATAATTACATTGTATGAATTCCGTAGTGTTCAATTTTTTATTAACATAATATAATTATTTATTTGCAATTGGAAATAGCTTTTATATCGTTTACATTTTTTTATTATCTATATGAATATTGTAAATGGATCAAAACCTACACACATGTGGTATTGTGGTATGATATGTATATGATATATATATATTAATTACATGTTCTTCGTATCGATCCATTAAATAATTTACTTTTTAAATTCTGAACGAAGCGAGGAATGTATTGGTTTTACATTATTGGTATTTTTTTTATGTCTGAAATCACGATTTCGAGTAAAAATAATGCTATCATTTATCACGAATAGGATATGTTTTCGGTAGAAAATTGCATATAGTTGGTACTTTAATTAGCTCATTTCTCGATATTAAAAAAAAACTACCAAAAATATTGGAAAATCGGCAATATTACAATTTTCGATATTTTAAAGTTTTTATTTCGTGATAACTAATTGAGTTTTGATCGTAGAGATATGAAATTTTTTTTAATATTCACATAGGTATTTTACACACATGGTACACTTTTGGAACGGCTTATCAGTATAATATATTGTATTGACTAACCTATTGAGTTTCGCTCAGAATCGTATTTTCTAATGCAATATCATTGCATTGAAATCTAAATTATAATAAATCACTAACTTCCAGCATCTACCTTCCCGCTTTTTGTATTCGTATGTTCTGAATATAAATTTATAATTATATTAAGCCGAACACAAATTGCTTCTATGTTTTAAGTTTACAATAGAAAAACTTCAACGTTATTGTATCTGTATTTGGTGTAAATCTAATTGACAATAAGTTATAACTTCGCTAGATGTAAGACTAATGGGTTATAATGTATTGCGTAAAATTAAAACGTACTGTTTTACTAGTAACTACGAAAACAAATGTGATTAAAACAAAAAAGGTATGTTGTTTATTTAACTTGCGATTTTGGTACCTATACTACAATAAAATAAATGAAACGTTTAAATTTTAAAAAAAATATTCTCTATGTGTATTAGGCAATTCGTTCAAATTATGGTTATTGACTATAGTTAACACAAGAACCTAAGCTATAATGAATAGCAAGTATATTAAATATTTTGGGTATACGATTGTCAAAATAGAGATTTATTTTCGGCTTGAATTTGGACTTGTAATAATGTCAATAATTAGCCGATTCGTCATTGTGGTATGCGTATGACTCATTGTTCACTCGATAAATTTGTATAATCTTAGATCTGATAAAATATTTAATAATCGCATGAGTCATTCGCGGATCCAGAAATTTTAAATGAGGTGGGCTTAATTTAATGTACGATGGAAAAATAACATCATTTTTTTATATTAATATTTTAAATTCTATATATATAACAATATATATGTTCAAATGAGACTATAGCCCTTAGTCTCCTCTAGATTTGCATCTAACATGAGTAAGTAAATGTGATTTTCGCAATTTCATAACACCTACTCAAACGATGTTTTCATTTTCTGTGGAATATACCATATACATACAAAATTAGTGGTCTTTCTTTCAAATCATTTATATTGATAAATATATTAGGTAGGTAAGGAAGTTATAGTTTATTAAGTTTTATATTTTATCAACTCTGTAACACTTATAAACTTAAATACCCATAATGATATCAATTTCTAAAAGATTCGTCCAAGACACTTGAGTATTTTCGTATCGTGTAATTCAATATTCCGATAAGAAGTTGCCCCGACTTTAAAATATAAAAAATTAAAAAAGTTTTTACTGAATATTAAATTATACAAGTCGTGTGTAATTTTTACCCACTCATGGTAAAAATTTTAGCGTTAAAAATCACATGTGACGACGGCAAAAAACTGTAGCGTTATACTCTTTAAAAAATACGAACGAATTTTACGTATACAATAACTACACAACAGTCAGTTATATTTGTTCATGCATTATAGAAGTTTTATATCTTTAAACTATAATATATGATAAACAACACAATATAAAATATAAATAATCTCATATATGTCATAGTTCGAATTTGTAAGTAGTAAAAAAAATTTGTATAGGTATATCGATTTTATAAGCAAATATGTTATAATACTTATATCGAATTTTAAAACTACTTAACATTTTTAGGTAAAATAATATAATAAAAATCCGTAGAAATTTCTCATTTCGTCAATTTGATTTAAAATTCTAACTTTGATGGCTTAATAAAACAAATTGGAACTTATCTACTTATTTTTAAGAATTAAAAACGTTTAAATTTTTTACCGCGTAGGTAGATAAACACTTTGCATACCCAATAAAAATTTAATGTTTTTTCGATCAATGGTCAATGGTCAGGTCTAAAAAAGAGACTTAATTTTAAATTCTATAAAATACAGAAAATTTAATTGTTTTTTGAAGTTTATAATATGTAATATATTGATCAGCTTATTTATAAATAATATTATTCTCATGGTAGCAATTTAGCATTATACGAATACAAATACAAATTTCCTACAGTTCTAACAGCAATTATATAATAATTTTTGCACTGTAAGTATATTAAATACATAAATAAATTAACATAATGAGTATAATTAAATCGTGATATTTAAGTTAATTTACCAAAGGTTTTTCAGTTTAAAAATAAATTATAAGGATTTAACAAGAATAAATTAAACTCGTCATTTATAATTAAATGACAACAAATTGATTATATAATAACTTGCTTAAAAAGTCGATTTTTATTAATTTTGGTTCTAAAATTGATAATGACTCATTTATAAATATTTATTTTTTAGAATTTATGTAAATATAAAATAAAACATAATATATAAAGAACATGAAAACTTTATATTTTCAAAATAATTTATATACTATACACGGCTTCAAAGTTCAGTTCACAAATTAAACATTATTAAATCAAACATCTTAAGTTTATTATAACATTTTTTCTACAAAATTTGAAAATTCTGACGATTTAAATACATTAATATTAATTTTGACATTTAAACTGAAAAAAATAGATATGATAGCCTATGCCTATATAATAATTTTAGAAAAATCACATTCAAACGTTTTTATTTTTCACGGAAATATTTCAATTTGTATGTAGATTTGAAACCCTTTGTATATTTTTATTATTTTTATATGGTTTCATGGTTGGTTCTACTTTTAACCTAAGCTTACCTATAATTAAATGTAAAAAAAAAAAAAAAAACGGTGTATAAGTACAATAAAAATAACCAACCAAATATTTCTGATTTATGTGTCTTAGAAATATCGTGTGTCAAGGTAATAGTAACAGGAGAAGGCCAAATTGTCGATGTGAATCAAAAACACAATCTTAATCTTATATTTATACTTATTATGTGAAAATTTAATATTATGAAGACGTTATTAACTATTTACGCATTGTGTTTCGCATTATTTTGATCGAAATAATTTGTCCATAATATTATATTAAACTAGTATGTGTGCGAGTACCACTGTTACCTATACTATGGTGCAAGGTGGATAGGTAGTTTTTTTTATTAAAAGAAAATATTTTAAAGGAGCCACAAAAATGGAAAAAAAATTGATTGTAATACTCTTCCAATATATACTTACAGTGATGCATTGCTAAATAATATGGAGAGTATTTACGTTATATACATCTATACTTGATAAATTATGAAAAAAAATTTTCTCGCTTCTCTCAAACTTCCAAACTAAATAAAATCAATAATACTTATTCTTGTAAAATTAATTTATAAATACTACAAAAACACTATATTCAAACTTATTTAAATAATAACAAACAATATTAATTATGAACTAATAAATTATTTGCGATGAATATTTTTTTAAATAAATGATTATTGGCGTAGATAATACTAGTTTAGCGTATAAAACGATAATGTTGTTTACAATTAATATTTTGTATTTTACTATTTTAGTGTTTGCCAAACCGTTAATTAATGTGTTTATTATTTTCATAATTTAAAAAGTTAAAAATTTCTAAACAAAAGACTTCGTTGGCCAGTCGTTTACGCTCATATGTGTTTGAATTTGGTGGAAATATTTTTACTACTTTATTTATTAATTAAGAAAGACATTGTATTTAGAAATTTTTTATAAATTAATGTTTTTAAATATGATGATTTTAAACAAATATTTTGTACTAATAAATTATTTTTTAATATTAAAAATTTTACTCAGCTAAAATTATTAATTTTTAAAGTCATTTTTAGGAACATTTTCATGTTTTAAAAGCATTTTTTTTGTAAAATTATTGACAACTTTTTAATACATTTTCTGTAAATTGTTAGTAGATTATTTTGCTAGTCCTATTAATGATCATAAAACTTCCTAACGGTTTTGTGACAAAGTATTTCTCAAATTTCAAATATGATTTATTTTATTATAAAAGTACGAAAACAATAAATGGTCTCAAAGGAGACCACTTACAAAATATAAGATGAAGACCCACATGGAAAATCCCTTTTTACCTATAGGCCTATGGTGAGTGACTTGTAAAGGATACTTTTAATCTCTATTCAAAAAACATATTCTAATAAATATATTATAAGTATCTAAGTTGGGCATTATGATAGGCCTTAATCTTAAGCCGATGTTGGACATGGCAATTTGAAAATAATCAATAATGTATAATATTTAAACACATTTTTGTATATACGTTACCGATCCCAGTGTCCCACAAGTGGTACGTTTTCCAGCTGTTTTTCAATACAGGTATTAACATACAGTAAAATAATTATATAAATTTATGGAAATATTATGTAGAAAATCAAATCATATTTCAATTTTGATATACGAGTACAATACACGAATATTACAAGCCTTAAAGCTATACTACACCTATAGTATATTGATACAAATTTTTAAAAAATGTTTGATTAAATACCTTAATGTTTTGTTTTCTTTCAAGACGTTTATTATTATATCATAAATTTCATTATAAATATGTTGTGAAAACTAATGTAGTTTTAACGTAGGGATTACGGGATTACGGGACTACAAAACCAAAATTTTGGAACGGATTATCGGTATAATATTATATTGTATTAGATTTAGTTTCGCTCAGAACCGTATTTTTGAGTGCAATATCATTGCATTCAAATCTTAATTATAATAAATCACTAATTTCTTTGAGGTCCGAAGGGACCTTCCCATTTTTTTTTTTTTAGTAATTATTATTGATTTTAGCTTTTTATCTTCTTCCACTGCACTTTACACAACATGCAACATGATTAATCTGATCGTAATTACTATTATCACTAGGAATCCATTTATTTTTAAAATTAATATTTTACATTATCAGTCTCAGAAAGTTCGTAGTCTCTCGTAGGATACTGCAGGACAATTGTCGGCTGCCGAAGAGTCTACACGTGTGCATGTTGGTTGCATATCACACGCCTAAACGAGCCATGCAACGCGTCTTGAGAATAGAGAATTACATTATTACACACATAGCCACATAGGCAGCTACGCCGTCTGTGGGGGGGCCGAGGGGGCATTCGACCCCCCCGTTAAATATATTGGGGAGCAAATTATGATTTTGCCCCCTGAAAATTTGTCATCATAGTTATATACTTAATACTTAAACATTTTAGAGTTATGGTTTATATTTAAATTACATTTTTATTGTTTTTAATATTTATATAATATGTAATAAAATGAATTTTGAAAAGTTATATAAGAAATAAAATTAAAAAATTTAAAACATTAAAATTGTTTTTAATTTTATATTCAAAATTAAATTAGGTAAATAAGACTATTAGTTTAATTTACAAAATAGTAGTTAAACCTATTTTATAAAAATCAATAAGTATTTTGTATTTTATTTTAATATACTATGTATCATGATTTTCCTTAAATTTTTGCCCCCACACAAGAAAAATAGTTCCTGCGTCTCTGGACATAGGTACCACATACGAGTAAATTATAATTATTATTGACATACGATAATATATATAAATTTCATTCTGAAATTCATCTGGATTCATGTTGGATTGCAAAAAACTTTTAACGGTCTCTTTGTAGTTTTAATGGTCTGTCAAAAAAATTTATTTGCACAAACGTTTATCAGTCCGTTAAATCTTAAGATAAAGTACCTTTAGTTAGCTATCCGATTTCTGTCCTGTAAACATTTAATAACTGTTAATTAAATAAACTAAAAATTGTTATCAATTTCCATTACATATTACTATCACATATTAGGTATATTAATTTACATAATTATGTTATAAGTTTTGTTAAGTTGCGTGTTTCTTGTATATTTTATATGCAATGTTAAACATTTGTATTATACTTGGTTAAGTGGTAAAATGAAATTAATAAATTATTTAATGATGATGAAAACGATGATGATTATTTATAATATACGGCAGGTACATATTTATTCTTCCTGATAAAGATAATCCTATAAATATATAATTGTTTGTTAGTTAATTATACATTTAAAAGTAAATAACTGCTTTTATGCAACCCATACCAGCACAACTCTTATATTTTGTTAAAACATTGACTGGATGCTCTATCGTCATTTAATAAATGAAACAATTTAATTTTCGTGGCCGACGTGTGGTATTAATTCGTCTAAAGGTACTGCTATATACGACATATGATCACAACCTCTCCAGTTCAAAGTTTTTCGATGAAACACTATTTGTCGCAATTATTATTTAGCCACAATAATTTTTTAATTTGCTGACGAAATAGTTTAACAAAAGTTTAAATGTTAATATTGTATTTTAAGACCGATTCTTGGAAAATAATAATAGCCATAAGAGGTACGTTTTATTAGAAGTAAACTGAAAACGTGTCAAGAATGTATTTCATTTTATTCTATGGAAATGTGCTCGCGAAATGCCATGTTTGAAAAGTATTTGAATTTAGTAACATTATGAATAATAAATCTATTATGACTAAGTCTGAGAACTTCTAGCTATTTCATATTGATCTAATAACGACACAAAACAATGCGAGTGATCTATAAATATGTTTTATATTACTTGAAGATTATATTTTAAATTAAATTTTACATATAATTGTTTATTTGAATGTATTAGAAAAATTAAGAACATATTTTGAAATTAGTGGATGGTTGTATATTAAAAATAGACATTTGGAAAAATGTATAAAATAAAATTATTTTGGTGTTGTTCATTTTATACTGCACACAGGGCCGGATTAACGTTGAAGCAAAAGGAGCTTTTGCTCCAGAGCAGCAAACTTTTGGAGGTGGCATAAACATTCGTAATACAAATATTAAATATTATGCATATGTTTTTTTCAATGTTAAATCGAGTAATACCTATATGCTTAGCTATTTAAAAATGACATATTTTTATTATAAAAATATATATTCTTACTTTTAAAATATAAAATTATGAGCTATAGCACTAAATCATGTATCTATAATATTATAAGGATGGACAAGCACGTAAAATAACCATGATTATAGTTGTATTCATTACAGTTTACATAGAATTTTGTAAAATTATGTTATAAATTACAAATTAATTTTTGAATTAAATAGAAGAATGGAAAGTTACATTGAATTAAATGATAAATTTGGATTTTTATTAAATATTGAAAACGAATCATTCAATCATATTTGAAAAAAAGTAGTAACCTAGTTGAATTTTACAATATAGATTTAGAAAGTGACTTGGGAGAAAAATTAATAAAATTTAAAAATATAATGGCAAATATTTCAGCTGAAAATAATAAATCATTTATTTCATTGTATAAAACTTAAATAACATCATCATTAGAAACATAATTTCCTAACATAGAAATTATTTTAAGAAATATCTGCATTCTACTATCTTCAAATGCTAGCAATAACGTTCATTTTCGGTTTTGAAAAAAATAGAAAAATTTTTAAAATCATCCTTAGTACAAAAAAAATTGTCAGATTTGACAATACTGTGCATCGAGTCTCAAATAGTTAAAGAAATTAAGTGGAAGGAACTTGTTAATAAATTTGCTACAGTCAAATCGAAGAAAAAACATATTTATTAAACAATGAATATTGGGTTTTTTTTGTTTATATTATATTGTATTTAATTTACTTTAATCATTATAATGTGTGTGTATATGTATGAATTAAAGATTATAATAATTTGGCGTTTTGAACTTGTAGTAGTTATTTGCGTAATAATATAAAGTACCAATTGTATTTTTATTAAATTGTTTATCATATTCATATAATATTACATGAAATACATATTATATTGTTTTAAATATTTCTTGATAAGAAGTACCTATCAAATATAATATTGCTCCAGAGCGGCTCTGATTTTTAATTCGGATCTGACTGCACAACAACGATGTGTTGTATTATTTAAATTATATTCTTTTACGTATACTAATATATATATTATATAACAAAATGGTAGGTAGAACGAAGCGAATTAATTGATAATTATTAAATTAATTATTGTTTTGTACTCAATATAACAATAAAAATAAATAAAAATAAAAAAAATTGGTCCTTTTTAAGACCACTGCTTTAAAAAATGCTTTTAAATAATGTTTAGGCAATCGTATTAAAATGGAGTAATGATTACATTATTAATAAACTATAAAATAAAGTATATTTGAATTTAATATGGCAAACAGAAGAAGATGAAGAATACATTCGTGTTTTTAGATCGCAATATTCACAATTGTTTATAATACAATCAGTATGAATACCATAATCATTTGTATTTGAAAAATAAATAAATGCGATATTATAGAAGTTTATTATTATGGCTAAATTATAACAATATTTGGTTTTTAATCAAATATTTGGTTTTTAATCAAATATTTATCATAAGTAATAGTATGATAATGATATTATTATCAATATCTAAATAAATATTATACAATTAAAATATAATATAATCAATTTCAATATTTTATGATACTAGATGCTATATTAATATGTTTTTTTTCTGTTTAGTTACGATTAATAAAATATTATAAAATGTCGAGATATAAACTTAAAGTTATAATAATTGAATATTATGCAAAAATTAATAATTATCTTATTATAATATTATCATCTACTTATAAGATATATATACCTATAAGATATATATTAAAAATCGTATAGCCTTTAGCAATAATTACGTAATGTTGAAAATTTGGACGAGTACTTTATCAAATTAAAAAATTCATTTCTCTATCAATTTAATCAACGTGTAAGCTCATTATATTCATGTAGTCATGTATCGTTATAAACCCCACATTATACCATTGTATTTAGATTCTGAAGCGAAGAATGTATTGGTTTTACAAAAATTAACAGAGACTAAATTTGTATTTTATTTTTTTGTCTGAAAACATTCTTTCGAGTAGAAATAATGGTCCGATTACCACAAATAGAATAAGCTTTTCGTACCAAATTTCATCTAGATTATACTTATAATATAGCTCAGTTGGGAGAAGGAAAACTACTAAAAAAATGGCGGAAAATCGGTAAAATCTTTATTTTATTTCGTGATATTTGAGTTTAAATCGTACTTGAAAATGTTTTTGATTTTTCACATAAGTGTTCTAAATATGAGAAAATGTTTTCAAATGTATTAGTTTATTTTCTGACTAAGTATAGAGCTTTGTAATTTAATATAACTTGCAATTTTGGGTTAAACGGTTTAAACATTTTATAGAAGCATACTCATATAATACTTAATTTATGTCTAAAATATTTTGAATACTATTTCATATAAAATCTATATACTTATGGTGATCCTCGAGATAATTAAGCATCGGATACAATGAATTGTGAATAATTGATAATGGAATAATTACTATAACTAATAATAGTTTGAAGGAAACAAGATGAGATAAAAAAAAATATATAAATTGAATTATTAAAAATGTTAAGATGAAATATAATATTTTCAATAATAAAATAATACATATAATTATTTATTGTTAAATTCGACATTCATATTGATAAATTATTAGTATATGATAAAATAAAATAAAATATTTAAGATACTTTTATTACAGATTAAATAATGTCGTTAGAATATAATATTAATAATTATAAAAGATTACAATTTTTACGAATTTTATTTTTCATTTTTTCTGTGCACTTTTGTATGAACTATCTTTTGAAGACTGATCATTTTTAGAACTTTGTGTACTGTCACCACGGTTAGACCATATGCTTCTACTTGATTCCGATATGGCCTTAATGTTGTCGTATTTCTGGGTACGTCTTAATGGTGATGGACTTGCATTGGTGACATTTTTAGAAAATGCATTGTTTTTTCCATCTTTTTGAGACATTTTGACGGAAGTATCTTATACGAAAAACATATAAAATAATTAGTAATTTTGTATTTATTTTATGTTTTTTTTATTTTTATTAAGTACCTAGTATAAGTTTTTACTATTTTTATATTTTCAAATATTAATACTCAATATAGCAAATGTTATTAATTATCTAGAAAAACGATAAATTTAATTAAGATATAAAATTTAACAGTCCATTCAAAAATTTAACCATGTGTGTAAAACACCTATATAAATACTTAAACATTATTATAAGTCAATTCCTTTTCATATTTCGTTATTATCCAAAATTATTTAAATCAATTTTGTTAAATTAATTTATTCGCTGATTATTTCAATATTTTTAACATTTAATTAGTAGATTTTCTTATCTAATACTAATACAATAAGAAACGTATAAGTTATTAATAAAATGAAAGAAAGTAAGTAATTGTATTTAAAATGTATTGGAAAACCAACATATTATTGTGTTATGTGTATATAAATAATAAACCTACTGTAAGGTGATTATAAAATCAAAAATTTACAACAAAGTAAAAACACTTCTGTGAATCAATATTGTTTTCTATGAAATCTAATAACGCCTTGACGCACTTATGAAAACAGTCTCACATAGTGTCCAGACATGCCTAGGAAAACGTACAGGAAATTAAAATATTTAAATTTAGTAATTTTAGGAAAAATATAATGGATGATTTTAAAGTAACAAAATGTAAATAGATTACATTTTAAAAAGTTAAAAAAAGGATTATTTAAGAGGACAACCATGGTTGAAAATGATATATTTTTTATGGATTATACAGACAAAAAAGTATTTATTAAAAAAAAATCGAAATTAGCTAGATATTAAATAAATTAGAGGTAAGTACTTATACAAAATAATATTAATAGCCCTAGGATAGAATGTTACTTTTGTATTATAAAAATAAAATTTTTAAATATAATATATAATAAAAAAATTTACATATATTTTTAAGATGTGCAGTTATGAACCTAAATATATCAAAATAAAATATTATAAAATATACTTACAATTAAGTATTGCAGATAAGTTTCTAAATTAATAAAAAAAAAATTTGTCAATTTATAATTATATGTTTGAAAACGTATTTAAACAAATAACAATTAATATTAATATTCAAAAAATGTTTAATACTTTAAAATAAATTAAAAGTAGACCGTTAAAAAATTATTAAACTCATTGTGATGGTGCTGTATTATACACTGTTGAAATACATTTGAATTGTCCCTTGTTTAGGCTGTATTTATATGCTCTTGGAGTGATACAGAGGGGCTATTATAGTACTGACCTTTAAACATTTTATGACTATCTGTGTTTTGATCATTTTCAAATTTCCGATAAAAAAAATAAATACTTATTTATACAGAGTGACTGAGTGAGTGTTCTGATATAATTGTTGTGATTGTCATATCTTATAATCTGCTGTTTAAACATGAATCATCGTCATTGTCGGTCTAGCCCGCCGGGATATCGGGAATTTTCCCGGTAGGACGCAACAATAGACCGCTGACATATTTGACTGCCAGTCCGAGGTGATGATTTTGATAAAAAATAAATTATTGTTTAAATAGTTTTATTATGGAATTGATAAAACCAGTACCGAATCCATATCTTATTTGGCCGGGGTGCAGAAATAAAATTGTGGCCACTTTTTGTTTTGTGTAAAAAAAAAAAATATTTTACTCTCGTAGTAATATAAGCAGATAATATACTAATATCTATGCAAAATTAATATTTTTAGTGGAGTAATCGATTATAATATAGTAATATACCGATTTCTCAACTACCAAATAATAACGAAAAAACGGCAAAACTCGCGGAAATCGTAATTTTGACGAAAGGACTTAAAAATATTTTTGACTAAGCTCTATGCTTTGAATTTTTTCCAAAAATGTTTAATATTACCTGCAATTTTGAGTTTAACGGTTTGAAAAATTATAAAAACCTACTCATATAATACTTAATCTATTTACGAAATATTTTGAAAATCGAATTTTTTTTTAAGCTTTTAATTATATAATCTTAAATCGATTTGAATATTATGATATTTTATGTTTTTTTTTAATGGTCTGAAAACATTTTTTCGAGTATAAATAATGGTATGATTACCACAAGTAGGGTATGCTATCGATAGGTATTTTATCTTCTTAATATTTAATTTTTCGGATTTCTCTAAAGTTTTTCCTACTACTAAAAAATGACGAAAATTTCCATTAATTTGATTTGAGATATTTTGTGATAACTAATTCTGTTTTGATTGTAGGAACTTGAAATTTTTTTTTGAGTAATATCATAGATCAATTACACGTTGTAAAATTTAGAAATTTTGAAATCAGTTTAATTTATTGTATATCTGACCGAGTTTCTCTGAGAATCGTATTTTAAATGCAATATCAGTGCATTAAAATCTTAATTATAATAAATCACTCGCTCCTCCGTGGACCGAAAAGACAAAATAGAAACGTTTAGAATCGATCTTCCTGCTTTTAAAAATCGCCTGTGACACCGGCTATAAATTTAATTTCACGGTACATATTTTGAGGCTAGTCCAACTCTGATCATTATACTATTGTATTTTAGCTATTATAAAATATTTTATTATGACATTTAATACGGATGTATTTTAATTATTATAGATATAATATCGTCTTTGTTTAAAATCGATTGATAAAAAACCCAATTTATAGGAGATATATTCATCGTATTTTTATTATATTCTATAACACTAGTAAATATTATAAATTTATCTAATCCGGCACTGAACATAATACGCAACAAAAGATATAAAGAAACAATTATTGTTGAACATAAAATTAAAGGGGAGGTCTACATTGGTATTTTTATTTAGAAATTTTTTTTGGTATAAATACTGGTCTGATCATATGAAGTATAGTATAGATTTATAATAAAGAATTTTATCTAGTTAGCATTTTATTTTATTTGAAATTTTCTTTCAAAACAAATTTTTCTAAATATTAAGAAAAAATAATCTAAAAATTACAATAAACGGTGTTAATCAATGAATCAAATTTAAAACAAAATACATTTTTCGTTATTTTGTGGTAATTAATGAAATGATTTAATAGATATAGAATATGTATTTTTATAGGCATATTATACATACGTATAAAATTATCAAACATTTATAATTCAATTTTATATACCTGTATAAAACACTTTTTATTCAGACTTTAAATTTATGTAAATTTGTTCTATTTGTAAATATTATAAGAGGAAGAATAGTGTATATACATAATCGTATTCAGGAGCGTGTCCTGTTCAAGCCCCCCCCCTGAAATTTTTACGACATTCTAAATGATATATATTTTAAGAAAAGACAAGACTTAATTTATAATTAAATGTTTCACTCGTGAATGTATTTTACGAACGTAATTTTATCTATAATTTTTTTATTTTCATGATAACTAATTGAGTTTTGATCGTAGGGAATTTTTTTGAGTATTAACATAGGTAGTATACAAGTGAGGTAAAATTTTGGAATGAATTATTAGTATAGTGCATTGTAATATATTGAGTTTCGCTCAGAATCGTATTTTCTAATGCAATATTATTGCATTCAAATCTTAATTATAATAAACCACTAATTTCTCCGAGGACCGAAGGGACGAAGGAGGAACGCCTAAAATCGACATTCCCACTCTTTTTTAGATCTTAACTCATAGCCCTCCCTAAAATATGACGGCCCTCAGTTGGCCCGCTATAGAATAAAATTCTGGCGCCGCCACTGCCATAACGCTATTAATACTATGGGCCTGATGGACCGATTTTGATTCAAGTTTATTTTTTCATTAAGTTCGATTTATCACAAATTCTACAAATTAACTACACGCGCGTTTACTGGAAAATGATATAATCATACCCTAAACATCCTCCACAATTGAAGTACCCTCAGAACGTTAGTATTTTGTGTTGTAGATAACATAAGAGACAATCGTATTTACAACTTGGACTACTTGGCCCAGGGTAGTAACGCAGGGTTAATTAAATTTAACCTCAGCGACCGTTTCTACGAACTAATTTAATTTATGACATTTTCGACGAATATGTTTTTCGTACAAATTTATATTAACAGTACAAACCTTGATTACTTTGGGTACTTGGAGTGTACTCGCCAAGAGTGCGTTTCTTCAACAAAAATCCTTTGCATTTCCGCGCGCGATTGGCACGTCTTGTGGCATGTGTGATTGATTTACATAGTTTAATGGAAACGTTTACGACTTTTATACCTATAAACCTACGGTAATATAGTTTTATTATAGGTAGTGTAAATAAAAGCATAATTTAAATTACAGATTGCATTATGTCTATACGTGCGATAGAAAAACGATTTACGATAGTCGATTATACTATATCGATTGTAAAATATTAGTGTACGACACCAGAAATATTAAAGAGTACAATTGTTACCCGGATGTTAAAAATGTTCAAATATTACCAGGACCCGTATGTGTTTCTTCACTAATATTGTAAAACAATTCATTTTTATACGATTTTTTTCAAAATGGTAAATTTATCGAGTATTATTGAACCTGCCTACATCAAGCGTTTACATATACATTTATAGATATAATTGTACATGCTTGTAAAGGGTTATAACAACGTACCCGGAAAGCACGCAAAACTTTTCCAAAAAATGGTGCACCGTTAAAGGTACGTGATGCGGGATATGACGATTTGATAATTATCGATAACATAACGCAATATGCAATCGGCTGTATAATATCGAAAAAACATTGTTCTATACATAACTGTTAACACGTTTAGTTCGTAATTTCAGCAGTACTTCTATATAGATTAATATACAAGTATACAATTAATAATAAATATGAATTTATCAAAATAATATGTTTAGAAAGTCAAATCGTATAAACATTTATATTTTAAATATCGGTATATGAGTACAATATGCGAATATTACAAAACATAAAGCTAAATACGATAAGGACATAAGGTTAAGTACTTAATGAATAAGACGTAGAGTCATATAATAATAATAATAATAATAATTATATGTTATTTCTATTCTATTCTATAGAATAGGAACTTAAAATAATGTTTATTTTTTACAAATAATATTACAGAATAAATAAACTCGTATGAAGCCCGATTTTCACGTTTCATGGTGTAGCTCGTCTTAATTTTGTCTTTGGTATAAGAAAATGTACCAAGAAATGACGAAAAAAGCACATAAATGAGATAACCACTATATTGAGTTTTGCTCAGAATCGTATTTTTTAATGCATCATCATTGCGTTCAAATCTTAATTAAAATAAACTACTAATTTATCCGAGAACCGAAGGGACGAAGGAGGAACATCCAGAATCGACCTTCCCATTTTTTCATAATTAGGATAGGTTCGGTTTCGGAAATGTTTTTATTTAGTTCGGTTCAACTCAAATATTAGGGTTCGTCACATTACTAGTATTAATAGTCAAAATGTAAAATTTAAGTTTTATTAAAAGTAAAATTAATGTGACCGTTTTGACCGTGATGCGACTAACGACAGACTTAGATAAATATCGTATATTATATATTATATAATAATTATTATATATTGTTATTACTATTCTTATTATATCGTAGTACCTATATATTTATTAATTATTACCTACATACTTAATCAAAATAGTTTTATGTGCACAACATATAACAAATTAATATTCTAAAAACTTTAAAATAATATTTTAAAATTAATATTTACGTTTTAAGAATATTCCGTCTATGATTCTACAACTTTATTCGAACATTCTCAAAATGTTCTGTCGTCATTATTAGTCCGCTGTTATAATGTTTTGAGAAAGTTATAGAATATTATAATAAAAATATTTTAATTTGATTATAATTTTCATATTTGTAAAACTTGGAAATGTTAGTATATTATATATTTAATATTATATTTTAGAAAAAAAATTTCTAACTTATTAACAATAATGTATTTATAAAAAACTGTTTTGAAACCCTACAAATTTTGCGCCCAGTTCACCGCATATTATATAAATATGGCTCCGATACTACCAATGTGCACCTTTAGTTGCATATTACGCGCCTAGAAAAGTAAGTATATTTTCAGTTTCACTGTTTTGCACATAATATGTACCACATACGAGTAATTATAATTATTATTGACATACGATAATACATATAAAATTTATCTGGATTCAGTCTTATATTTTTATAAAACTTTTTGATAATCCTGACTAACAATTTGGTTTAATAAGCTTTTAAAGATAAAACTGCCAAAAAAATGGCTGATTATCGGCAAAATTACGATTTTTGTTATTTTGAATTTTTTATTTCGTGATAACTCCTTGAATTTTGATCGTAGAAACTTGAAATTTATTATGAATATTTACACAGGGGCGTATTATAGGGGGGGTTGTGGTGACGGGGCGAGGGGGCCCCCCCCTCTGAATCCGTATTTAAAGAATCGAATAAATATAATAATCGAAGGCGTTCACTGAGAAAATGGCCACTGGCCCATTTACTTAATTTCCTATACTACCCATGTTATGTCATCAATGAGTACAGTTCTGATTTCATCTATTCTGTGGTATACGAGTGTATATGGTATAACCGTGGTAGAATATATTATCTACATCAGTGACCGCAGACCACGATTAAAGATATCATATGATAATATGATTTGAGATAGTTATTACATCATAAATCGTAGTTAATGGCGTTAACGCATATGACTGCAGTATTTGATATCTATTTCACGGCCGTGCATGTCGTAATTCGTACATATTCGTACGTTTGTTTTTAATAAAAATCATTTATGTTTATACGTGTCGAACCGCCGAAACGAGGGTTCATGATAACTTTAAGCGTTCGGCGTACGAATGGCTTTTGGTCAGTTCTATATTTAGTGAAAAATCAAATAAAACACAAGCTGTAACTTTTTATAAACAAATACGTGTTAAAAAAAGAACTACACAAAAGTAGATTCTAAGCGGATCCGGAATTAGAGATAAAAAAAACCCACAAATATTATGGATTCACACGATTTAAATATTACCAAAAATCTTACTAGTATATTTTTGAGCCTGAATCAAAGAAAAAATTTGAGTCGCCCCTTTAGTAAGACTAAATACGCCCCTGTATTTACATAGGTAATTTATACACGTGGTAAGTGGAATGTGAATATTGGAAAGGATAATATCACTGATAATTTATCAGTATAATAAATTGTAGTATATTGAGTTTCTTTATTACACATATTTACACTCTTAAATAATACATTTCAATTGACAGTAAAAATAGTAGATAAAAATATAAAACAAGAACAAATTCTAATATAAAAATTATATCAAATAACTGAGACTTCTACAAATATATTTGATATCCCATCTGAATATTCATTAACTATTTACGTTTCTACTGATTTAAAATACAATACAGAAACATTTAACAAATTAACTCAAAAATATGGAAAATATGTATTATATATTAGAAACTATAGATTTAATACCAGGCAATATAACTACAACCAATACAACCAACAGAACAAAACATTATCTAATAATAAAAGACAAACACAATTCACCCACTTCTTAATTAGATATACATGAGACATTAATTAATTAAAAACAAACAGCCATTATAGAAGATCATAAACATATAGCATTATCGTACAATAATTTTATTAACACACATTTAGATTGAAAATCAATAAAAGACATAATTTACGAAACATTTATGGTTACTAATATAAATATACTAATTTGTTCAACAAATCAAAATGAAAACGAAACAACTTTAAATATAAACAATATTACTAATATAAAAAATACAACTAATGTTACAGTTATAAATAAAATTGAAACTACATATTCTGATAATGATGTATTTATAGAAATATTTTCAAATTCTAGAACAGGTGAAAATGTTTCATTGTGTTTTTATTAAATTATGGTTTATATACGATAGTTAATGCAATAAACATTAATATAAAAATAAAATAATATAATTAGCAAATATATTAAAATTATTAAACTTATCTGAACTTCCTAATTACTGGTGGCATGATGACAAATTAGCATCAATAGCCAATCACTGAGTTCAATACATATATATATATATATATATATTCTAATAAAACAAAATACAGATATATTTATGGAACAGGCCAAAGACCACATATAATACTATATATTTTTAATAATGATACACATTGGAGTCTTGGAACACTCATAAAAAAATAATAAAAGATCAAATAAAATTCCAAAACCCATAACACGCACATACAATTATATATCCTTAGATAAAATAATAAAAATGTCTATTAAAGTAGAAAATATAAATTACATAAACATAGCATTAGAGCAACACATTGAAACAATAAAATTTATAAAATACTATTTACAATTATTTTCATCGGATTCGACACAAATTAAACAAGCAAGAGTCAAACCTTGTGAAATTAAACTTAAAATAAATATTAAAGAACCAAAATTTTACCCACCACATAGAATATCACCTTCCGAAAGACAAGAGTTAAAAAATTAATTAATACAAGCAAATATAATAAAAATATACACAAATTTCGCTTCGGCTGCATTTTTAGCAAAAAAGAAAGAAATAAATTCACATAGACTAGTCGTATCATTTAAGGAATTAAATAATATGATACAATCTCACCATTACCCAATACCAAGAACTACAAACTTGTTTTGTAGATTTAAATAGTGAATTTTTTCAAATACCCGTTAAAAAACCAAACCAATATATGTAGGTTTTCACAACAGGTCATGGTTTAATGATGTTTACTAGACTTCCGTAAAGATTTAAAAATTCAAGTGCTAGTTTCCAACAAGAATTAAACAGAATATTTTCAGATATAGTATTTAAATCAGTAATTATTTTCATATATAATCTAGCCACATTTAGTAAAAATTTTCCTATAGCACTAATAAATTTAAAAAAAAGTTTTTGAAATTTTACTACAATATAGATTTTACTAAAAACAGCAAAATGCACAATATTCGCACAAAACATTAAACTTTTAGGTCACGAAATATTTGAAAAAGGACTAAAACAATTAATCAAAATATATATGCTATAACTAACTTCAAAAGACCTGAAAATCCAAAACAAATACACAGCTTGTTATAACTTTATAGTTATTATAGACGTTTAGTAAAAAATTTTCGCACATAGCTAACCCACTTTTTGATTAAACAAAAGCTGATATAAAGCATATAATATGGAATAACAAACATGAAATTGCATTTAATGAACTAAAAACGATATTTCCAGTCATAGCCCACTTTTCAGATGACAAAGACACATATCTACGGTAGACGTTACCGTACATAATGGAATTAGGTGCTGTATTAGAACAACCTCATGAATTTAACAATTACAAACCTATAGGCTATGCATAACGTAAACTATTAGATTCTGAAATAACTTACTCCTCTACCACATTAGAATTACTCGTATTAGTATGCGGTAGGTACTACAATAATATGTAAATGCAATTACAAAATGACTTTTATGAACAAGTAAAATTTAGAGATGTGAAATACTACTGTATGTATAATCAAAAAATGATAAAATAAACAATGACCTTTGAGTCAGAGAAAGCCTTATAAAATGGGTAAATTTGCTCAGTTTGGGGCTCTGTCTCAAAGTGATTTTCATACTATTACTTTGACACTCGGTTTCTTGAAATCATTAGTCATTACTTTTATATTCAAACATAATAAATTGTAGATTACATATGTCATGTATTATGTACATAAAAATTAATTTTATTTTTAAAAAGAGAAAACATTTATATAAGAATTTAGTAAAAAATTGTATACAACTATAATTGTAAGTTGTAAAAATGTTTTATTAAATGAATAAACATATACCTAATCAATTATTTCAATCAATTAACAAACAATTACAATAATTATTATTTTTGTTTTATAAAAAAAAAAAAAAACTTATAATATTATTAAAACATATACCATAATTTATATTATCTTAAAATAAAATAAATCAATAAAAAATCAATTTTTAATAATAGTACACAATAATTCATTAATCACTCATAAACTGCATTATTTAAATCAATCTGGATAAATAATAAAGAAATGTAACAGTTATTGCTTTAAAAGATGTAAAATGCAAATTACATTTATGATTAAGTAATCATTTATAATAAAATATTATAATTAAAAAATAAGAACTTAAATTAATAAATTCAATACTCAATATGAACTAAATGTATGTCAACAAAATATTCTTTACAGTCAATTATTATGAATATATTACAAATTGATGTAATTTATTAGTGATTTCTTCACTAAAGAAAGAAATTAAATTAAATACACAATAAGATTGGAAAAATCTTTATAAATAATTTAAACATATATACAATACTTTATAGTGAAAAATAGAACAATAATTAATGATTCAAAAATATTTAAATAATATTAAATAATTAAAAAATTTAAAACAATCTTTTATTCATAGTGGAATTATTTATCTTTTATAATGGAAAAAAATCAAAAAAATAACTTAAAAATCTAAAACATAAAATGTAGAATGCACTGTAGCAGTATATTAATTAATACTGAACTTTTAATGGCACATACTTGAATCAATTAGAGTTATATATACTTAATATTTGACTAAATGGTCCAACACGAGCATGAATATCTACAGCTCTTACTGCAAAATGATAATTTTCCCCAGATAATAACTATAAAACAAAAAATTAAAAATATACAAAAATTACCTAATATATAAAAAATAAAAAATAGTTTTACTTGAATAAGTGAGCAAGCCATTGGTAAAGGAAGAGCATTTACTTCACCAATATTTCTCCATAACTCTTGTCTAGGAAATTCAGTGGCAACCTCATGATAAGCATAAATTTGATATGTTGTTATATCAGCAATTAAAGATGATAAATTCATATTCCATGAAAGTATTAATGCTGAAAAATAAAATACACAAATATTAATAATTTTATAAATTATATTTTATGTAAAAAATATCAAATAACCTTTTGAATTCTCAGTTGATACGGATTGACTCAATATAGGTGCAGGGGGTAATTTTTTCCATCCAGAAAGACTCTTTTGCTTCGGAATAGTTGGTAAATCAGCAGGATGCTATTGATATAAAGCAAAACAAATTTAACTATTATACATTATAGTGTATTGCAAAAAAAAAAAATTAATTTTATAAAACAAGAGTACTAACAATGGTAAAATAGATAGGTATGTTTGCATTATATTAAAAGCTTGTATCTACATAATAACTCCCCTCCCCCAACTTATACTGTATATTAAATTTTCCGATAATTATTACAATACTTTTTTATGATTTTCAAGCCATGATAATATTTTATATATTATATAATAAAAACCAATGTCAAATGGAGAACACATTACATGGAGGAAAAGTGGGAATGTGCATAAGGATTGAAATTTGAGTTTGTTGAAATCATACCTTTCTATTTTATCATGGAATTTAATTATTAACTTTATCATACATATACTATAGGTATTGCAGGAGGTACTGGTGGTAATGATCTAGCTAATCGACGTAATGCAACTGGTACCTGTGATGCAGGGACAACTGAAGATGTAGAGTAAACAACTGAAGGTGCAGAGTTAACAGTTGAAGATGCAGAATTAACAACTGGAAATGCAAAGTTAACAATGATAGATACCAATAATGTTCATAAATTTTAAATATACATAGTATATTTAAAAATATCTGTTTACATAATATAAAAATTTAAAACACTCACTTTGTATAGGTAAAGCTTGTCCATCCCTTAATAAGAAAGGATTTACAGGTTGTGGTGGATTTATAGGGATGGTCATTAATTGACTCAATCGCTACAAAAAGGAGTTATATTTATCTGAAATTTAAGTTAAAAAACATTTTACTAACTTACTGTACTTGAAGATGTATTTACCATATAACTTGAGGCAGTTTGTGGTAATGTAGAGAGGTCAATAAATTCTACAGCTGATAAATCTACTTGTGTTGTCAAATATTTCTGTAACAATATAACAATATTAATATCATAATATAATTAATTAGTTACATACACATAAGTGTGCTTTAAATTAAATAATAATGTTTAATGTTGTTGACTTAAAAATATCTAAAAGTGAACAACTCTATAGAAAAATAATATAGTAGACAGATCCAGGAGTTAAAATATTAGGCTTTCAAAAAATTTAAATTTAACCTAATGCATACAAATTGTCTTTAATCTTCATAAAATCTAAATAAATTTAGTGTTTAAGTATTTTTCTCCATAATCAACATCGTAAGTCCTTATAAATGCCCCCAAAAATTGTTAGAACTTATAGATTCGAAAAAAACAACTACTAAAACAGCTGCTAAATACTAAAGTAAAATAGAAAAAATTTAAAATTTAAAATTATAAAATTATTAATTAATTATATTACCAGTTGTGACGTAGTCCCTGCTGATGTATGTGTATTTATAGTTGAATTTTTAACAATTTTATTACGTGGATGTTTTGTTTTTAATCTATCTGTTACATCAATTATATCATTTTCTTCTGTTAGATCAATAGTGCAATTGATATCAGTATTTACTATGCCCAACGAAGACGAAGAAGGACCAACTTTATTCACAGTTGAACGTTTAATACCTGCTGATGATGGTGTAATAGTACTCTGTGAAAATAATTACTTAATTAATACTATATGTGTGTGTATAAATAAATCAAAAAATATAATTTAATAAACAAAAACTTTAATTTTAATGTTGTTGTTAATTAAATACTAAAAAAAATTAATCATTGCTACCAAATTATTCTTTGTTCTAAATTTCATAAGTGAAAATATTTTAAATATTCCGTGAATATAATTTCAATTAATTGTCTATTAGATTGACAGCCAACAAATTATAATAAAACGACATCTTAGAATATTTATCTTGAGCATAATATCGGAAAAAAATAAAAAATAATCAAATGTAAAAAGTGAAAATAACCAATAAAATAATAATAAAAATAATAAAATTTGTACAATTTTCAAAAAATATACATCAAAGTCAATATATCAAAATTATTTTTATCATGTTAGTCTTTGTTATCAATGCCTTGTCAATTGTAACACTGCCTAAATTTGCATATTTATTAATTATATTAGCTTTTTCGGTGTCGTTTCTATAGTTTTTGTAGTTGACAGTGTAAAACTTATTACCTTTTTTGTTATTGTTACGATAGTTTTAATAGTAGACTCTGTAGAATTTATTACCTTTTTTGGTGTTGTTTCTATAGTTTTGGAAGTAGAATGTGTAAACCTTATTACCTTTTTCGGTATTATTTCGATAATTTTAGAAGTAGACGGTTTAAATGTTAATGGTTTTTCTGGTATTGTTTCTATAGTTTTGGAAGTAGACGGTGTAAACCTTATTACTTTTTTTGGTATTATTTCGTTAGTTTTAGAAGTAGACGTTTTAGATGTTAATGGCTTTTTTGGTACTGTTTCTATAAATTTGAAAATAGACGGTCTAAATCTTTTTACCTTTTTTGGTATTTTTTTAATAGTTTTAGAAGTAGACGGTTTAGATGTCAATGGCTTTTTTAGTATTGTCTCTTTAGTTTTAGAAGTAGACGGTTTAGAAATAGACTCATTTATAATTGGGTCTATAAGAACTACATCATCATCATCATCATCATTGATAACAGTAATATTTACAGATTCTTGTGCAGCTGCATTTGGTAACTGTACATGATTTGGTTCCTACAAAATAAAATAATAAATATTAATGTTCTATCAATTACAATTTAATCAATCGCTTTTTTTCTATTTATAAAATATAATACAAAAAATAGCGTATTAATGTGATCTACAAATATATCTAATGCAAACTAGCTAAGAAAATAATTTTATTGAAATATACTTAGTTTAGATGGTAGCTAATTAAAATGTAAATTAACACAATAATGAATAAACAGACAATATAAAATATATTATACATATACAAATTTTGTCAGTTATTAAAATAAAATATTTGTTTATATCTAATTATTTGGTAAAAACTATAAGGCATATTAGATTTAAATATTATGACATTTTAATTAACAATAATCACATCTTGTATAGAAAATATTGATGATATTGCCACTGCGTAAATCCAATTAAAATATTTTTATAAATAATAAAAGACAATGTAATATTTTATGTAAAATAAGGAGTGAGACTATGTATCAAGGAATCAGTTTGGGTTTATACCATGAAAACCAACAATGGTACCAATATTTTATGGGGCAGATTGTGAAAAAATACAGACAAGAAAAGAAAATTGTGTATGGTATTTATAGATTTAAAAAGGCATATTTTATGTAACATGATGAGAATAAGAATGATAAGATATGTGTGACTATAAAGAATAGAATAAGAAATTAATATATGAGACGAAACGTAGAAGTAGCACCAATTATGGGGAAAATGTAAAAATAGGACAAGATGGTTTGGAATTATTATAAAAAGTAATAGTAAGTAAAAGTAAGTATTCAGAAGCAGTAATAGTTGATATGAAAATGAACATAGAAGATAAAAGGTTAGAAAGAGCGAAGAAAACAAAGTAGACCGAAGAGATAGATAGATAGATAGAAGATAACTGATATGAATAAAATAAAGGTAGGTGATCAAAATTTATGGAGGTTTAGGACTAGAATAGTCTAACCCAATCACATTTCATTGGGAACTCAAGACAAGGTAGAAGAATATAAATAATTATATATTAATCAATTTACTTTTGAAGAATTTGGTATTTTCGATACTCGTGTTTTTTGTGGTACAAATGCTTGTAATCCTACAGTTCTTTCAATTTTACGTGGTTTAGCATATTTATCAGTCCTTAATTGTTTCTCATGCATTTTAAATACAGATTTGAAGTCTTTCAGTTGTTTAGATATTACTGTATATTTTCCCCGCCATAATTTTTCTCTCTTTTCAAGTAATTTTATTTTATTACGAATGTAACCCAAATCTCCTTTTTCAGGTAAAACTCCAATCATTTTTTGTGAACATACATTATCAAGTTGCTAAATAACAAAAATACAAATTTTTAATTTAAGTATTAGAATATTCCTTCATTAACATAAGTTCCTTACATCAAATAGCATATTTGAACTGACGAACATGTTTATAAACCATAAAAAATCGTTTTTATTCAAATTTTTGACTCCATTTATAATATCATTTACTAATTCATCGTCGCATAGTTCATCAACATCAGAAACATCAGAATTGCTATCAGATACGATAATCTTAACATTTTTATGATTATTATTATCATTACGATGATCATTACCATTATTATCAGTAATATCTTTAGTTGTGTCTAAAACTTTTTTTTTACTGACAGGATCAATTTCCATCATTTCAACTTCATTTTCAATTACAATTGATTCTGGAGACTGTATAATTTCATCATTTTCATGATCAGTATTTTTAATGATTGCAGCTGATGATGATTCATTATTTAATTCAAGACTCATTTTACTAAGAGATGTCTCAGTATTTGAATAATCATTTACTATAGTTCTGAAAACATCTTCTGTATTATTAGTCGATTTATAATTTTTATTAACTTCTTTACAAATATATTTTTTTCTGTCCAAATTTACTTCTTTCTTCTTATCAATACCACTATCATTACTACTGGCATTATTGTCATTATCAACAACATTATTGGTAATAGTATCATTAATATTGTATTCCTCTTGTGTCTCTTTTTTAATATAAGCGTTACTAATATTTTTATTTTTTAATTCCATTAACATTTCATCAATTTTTTGAATAGTAGAATCAATTGGATCAATATCATTGATATTTGAATCAATAAAACTATTATCTTCAGTTAGTTCATAATCGATAGCCTCAGAAAGTAAAAATTTTTTAATTTTTTGTCTCCTTGATAATTTATCTACTAAAGGTCGCTTTGATCTGTTTGTTGACTCAATATTTGACAGAATAAATGAAAATGATGCTTCTTCATTGGGCATATTTGAACTTTTATCTGAAAAAATAATGAAAATCATATTAATTGATACAGTCAACATATAAGTTAGCAAACAATATTAAACATTGTAACATATTGAATAACAATCAATAATAATCTGTGACCAATCATAACGATTAAATCTGCCTTTTTTTTAGAAAAAGTATAACTTGGAATAATAATAAGTACCCAACAACAATTGTTTAAATACTTTAAAAATAATTTTAGCAAAATGCATTTATTTTATATGTTATTTATCTTTAATACTTTTTTAGAAAATAAACTTAATATAAGTTTAAATTAAATCATAAACATAATAATTATTTTAAAAAAGATAAATAAATAAATGAGGTACTTAACAAAACATTTATGTTTATATTTTATCTATAACAATATTTATTTATAATAAACATTTTATTAAACAAATTATTTCAATATGTAATGAGTCAGGGAAATAATTTTAATATGTTTGTACAAGAAAATTGTATTATAAATTAATGACACCAAATTAATTCTTTCATTATAAAGAAATATTATAAAACTAAATATTTAGTAATTTCCATTGAATAATCCCAACTGCTTAGAAATATAATTATTATTATGATAATTTAACTATAAAACTAACTAACCTAATCTAACCTATGTACTTCCAAGGTACAAATGATTGAAATGTATAAAATATTTTATAAAAATACTATGTTATCATTAAAATGTCAAAATAATTATAAAAAAATTTAACAATATTGGAATTATTGATTTTTAATCATTTGTAACCATTTCAGTAATATTATATTACTCATAAACATACAATTTACAAGTTTAGGCATCCACCAACTAAGACGAAAGGAAATAGTTATAAAAGAAGTATAACGTCTATGATACAGCACAAATGATGTAACGGCAACTTTTTACCATGCGATTGACAGTACCATTTGCCGGCGATTGGTTGCTGTAGTGTTGTGTCTTTTCGCTTCAGTGGGAAAACTCATTTATTTATTTATAAAATTTATTTATCCGTTTTTCATAAAACAAACGATAATTGCGCGACATTTTTTTAATATCTCGTTGCCCCAGTGGTAAAACGGCTTTAGTATACAAAATTACAACTTTTAGATTTATTTTAAGACATTCAAATATGGTACTCAAATGATGAATTTAGTTACAATACCTAACAATAACTATAACAAAACATTGATTGACAAATTGTAATCTAAATGTATGCAGTATTCATGTAAACATTGTTCAACAGCATCAAATTAATAAAATATTTGTTATTAAGTCACGAATTTTTGTTGTTTATCGTGCAAATCAATTCGATGGAATACTGACTGTCACTCTAAAGAGTAATAGCTTACCCTGAGCTGCGTTGACTTTACTTTCTGGATTTAAATGTACATTCGATATGAGAAATTCCTTCTGTTCGGACATTTTATCAATGTTTTCGGCGGGCATGTCCATCAAAACAGATATTATAAACCCAGACGGAATCGTTTTAGGTACAACACTCGAACGGAAACAACAGCGGTTGGTAAGGGACAAATAATTTTCGCTTACGGACGCCAATGCAGCTGTGATAGCATCTGTCGTCGTTCCTTGTGGTCGGGAAATTTTTTGACCAATTGCCGTCGCGCGTCGGGCGTATGAATACAGTCGAGTACACTACCGGAAACGTATTATCGGAGATTATATAAAATATCTTATCGTTGTGGATATAACCACGGTTCTATCTACAACTGTCGTTATATCAAAGTTTTGCGATAATCCTGTTATTATCAATTTTTGTTCATATCACGCAATTGATTTATGATTTACCCGCTAATCTTTTAATTTGACAACTTTACGTTTTATATACAGATAATTAATGTTTGTACAAATGCATTGTAATTTTTAATATGGTAAATGTTGGAAATTCTACGTTCGCATGTATATGAATGTAATAAATTTGTTTTCTAATTACTGTGTAACTTGTGATTAAAAATATACATGAATATATGTAAACTAAAACAACAAAAATGATCATTTTAATATTTGTATTATGATATAGCAAGCGCCAAGCTGCATAAAATGTGTGTTTAAGGTCCTTAGTTTGGTCTTCAGACTCTAACTAGTACTATATTTCCACATATATCAACTTATATCCCATTTTTTGCAATTATTTATTATTATTTTACATATTTTATTTTTATATCAATACCTTACCTAACCTATACCGATAATTATTAAGTATACTTAAATATTATAATATAATGCGTATTATGTATTATATTCTATAATATACTATGTTAAATTGTTAATAATAATAATATAACTGCCACTAAACTTGGTTATAATATAACCACAATGGTAAGATAATATGTTATACAATCTGTGAAATTACGTTTCCGGTAGCGCGTACTCGACTATAAACAAATGAACAAAAGGCAGTTCGTAATATCACGAACCATAATATTCCGGAGAGTGTTAATAAATACCTACTTACCCGGAACGTACGTTCACGTAACGTAAAAAAAAATACGTTACGATCCTATTGAATAACACGTACGGTTAGGGATCCGAGTTCAAACCGTAGTTCTTCATGAATATTTTTTGAAATTTTTTCTTATGAATTTTTAAGAAATTCATTTATCCTATGTAGATTTGTCCAACAAATCCTTTTTGGTTTGCAAAGAATTTGCGATTACTTTCACGCGCAGTAATTTCCTATCCGAACTCCGAAATATTACAATATTGATAATAGGTTACATGAGTATCGAAAATTATTAAAAATATCGGCACATTTGAATAAGACAATCATTAATTTTATCCGGCCAATCTTGATCAGTGGGTTTTATTTCGTGTGAAAAATGTTAGTATACATTCTGGATATTTACGGTTCAAGATTATATAGCCGGCAAATTCATACTTTATAAATTTATACGGATTTGTACGGTCCGAGTCATGACGGTTGGTGTATTTAAACGTTAAAATTACGGTCCGTCGATTTTTCTTTTTTGTTGCGGTTTTTTACGGACCGCATTATTGAACGTATTCAAAATCCTGGAAAATAATCTCATGGACCGTAGAATCGTAGAAGTTGCGAAAAAAGCACGTTTGTAGTTACAGAAGACGATCGACGATCACAATATTTCAACGTGAACGAATTCGCTAACAACAAAAATTATTTCCCGCGCGTACGGTATTTCGTCGTTCAACAATGTTCATACCTTTCGACGTTTGCGATCGATTTTGCTGGTTTCTATGGACAAAACATAACACAATGTACATAATTATTTTTCGCGGCGAGAACCTAAGCAAAGCTAATTTTTGAAAAGTTGTCGTGTTATTATGATGGAAATATTATTATTGACTGGAAGCTGTATCGGCATATATTAGATGCATATATCAGTGGCGTAGCGTCACAGCATACACTTCGCAAATTATAAAAATATTTATTTTTTTAAAAAATTAATAATGCTATATTTTTATAAAAAAAATTTCAATTGTAGTAATTTAATATTATAATATACTATATGTCGTATATTATGTATGTACATAATATTATATGAATTTTATTGATATTGATGGAGTTCATCAATCATTGAAATTGATTAATCCGCAACACCACGGCTGCGCCGCGCTATAGTCCTTATAATATCTAGTGGCTAGTACCTAAAATGTTTATTATAGTACATAGTGCATAATACGTAAGTACGTAAGTATTCATGTTGGCGATTGCATACGGGCACAGACATTTAGCGACAGTAATTTATGTATATTTCTTATCGACAATATTAATAACACAAAACATGTTACGCTCGCGGACGTGTATTCGTCGCTCGTGTAAGCGGAATCAGTATTGCATCCGCTGTCATCGACATTCGTCTATCTCATTATTCTGCCGGTTATATTAAACAATTATTATAAGTTGTAACGTGCGTATTAACTGTATATTGTGAGTGTGACGTATCAATAATGAATACGAATAATACAATATGTGAATGTAAAATTTTAAAAACGCAATAAGGGGGGTGGGGGGGGGCAAAGCCTTAACTTACAATTTCAACGCATACACTGAGCTGAAACCCACTCTACGCCACTGTTGGTAACATATTTTATTTAGCATTATTTTTCTTTTATTTTAGGTAAACAACAAAGAAGGATATATTTTAATTAGCATTGATGAGATTATTCATATTAAAGTAAGGCGTGATTATAATAGCCTGTCAAAGCCTTCAGTCCCAGGCTTGCCTAGGATTTTGTCTTTTTCTTTCAATATTAGTGGTTTTTTCTGTTTTCTTAGAAAATATTGTAAATGTCTTTGTAAAAATAAAGAGTATCAACTATGAAAAGTTTTCTTTTAAAAGCGTATACCTTACTTGTGTTAATTGAACCAGTATACCTGAAAAAGTGCCTTCATACATTAAAAACACACATCATTGTAAATTTGTAAAACCAATACATTCTTCGCACATCTTAGAATCTGAAATATATTTCCTAATGAATACAACAATATTAATTTTCACATAAATATAATAAAATTATTTAAACACAAGTACATTATGATATTTAAAAACACAGATAATAATAATACTTTTTTTATGATATTATAAAAAGCTCATTATAGTAATCGCAGTTTATACTTTCAAGTGTAAATTTATAATTTTGTATACTTAAATATATTAGAGAAATTACAGTTTTTTTTTTTTTTTACTAATTATTAATTATTATATCATCGTTGGTCGATTATAGTTCATTCTATAATGTATTATAATTTATTATGATATACGTAACAAATAGTGGCGTAGCCATCCACAAGAAGGACCAATAAAATACCAATAAAATTAATTTATATGAAATATACTATACTATTTTCAAATTTTTAATATTATATTAAAAAAAGCAAGTGTTCGAAGGGGAATAAAATATAAAGAAACAATTAATGTTGAATTAAAAATTAAAGGAGGGTTCCACATTCTATTCTTTATTTAGAAAAATTTAGAAACTTTTTTGTTGGAAATATTGGTATGATAATATGATGTAGAGTATGAATTTTAGTAAGAAAATTTGATCAAGTTAGCACTTTATTTGGCTTGTAAATTTTTCAAACCAGTTGTCTTAATAACCTATATAATAAGGATAAATAACCTAATAATAACGAATAATATGTTAATCAATGAACCTAATTTTAAACGAAATGTATTTTTCATTGTTTTGTGATAATTAAAGATTAAATTAAATGATTTTATAAATTTAAAATATAGATATTAAAATAGGTATATTATACATGTGTGATAAAAATATGAAAGTTTATTATTAAATTTAGTAAAGCATACAGAACTTTGACAATTTTGGAATTTGTAATTTTGTTAATACCTATTCAATTTTAGATATTTAATAAATTTAACTTACTAATATAAGTTAGTAAGTAATAAATTGCATCTACTTGATAAATTATTCGAAATATTTTTCGAATTTCTCAAAAGTTTTTCATTGGAATAAGAAAAGCTACCTAAACACAATAGTTTCCGTTATTTTGATTTTATATATTTCATAATTAAATTGAATTTTAATCGCCTACTATAATAGCATGATGATTCATGTTTACATAGCAGATTATAAGATATGTCAATCACAACAATTGTTTTAGACCACTCAATCTGTATAAACATAAATGTTTTTTTTATCGGAAATTTGTAAATGACTAAAACACAAATAGTAATAAAAAGTCTGTACTATAATAACCCCTCTAACATTCCAAGAGCATATATACATTCTATATAAATATACAAACGAAACAAGGGACGATTCAGATGTATTTTAAAAGTGTATAATACATCACCATCAATGTTAGTTTAATAATTGTGTAACAGCCAACTTTCGATTTATTTTAAAGATTAAATCATTTGTTAAAACATTAATATTTATTATTAATTTGTTTAAAAATGTTTTCAAATTTATAATTATAAATCAGCAAATTTTATTATATTGATTTAGAAACTTGTCTACACTACTTTATTGTAAGTATATATATTTTATACTATTTTATTTTGAAATATTTGAGTTCATAACTATATTTACTATAGGTCTTAAAAATATATGGAGATTTTGTTATTTAAGTAGGTATATACATATATATATTTTAATACATAATAAATATAGTTTCATTTTAATAAATAAATTAATGTTAATTGTTTTCAACAATTAAATTTTAAAATTAAAATTAATTATACAAAAGTAACATTATATTTTAGGGCTATTAATATTAATCTATTTAAATATTCAGGAGTTTTTTTTATTTTAGCTGTACCATTATTTAGTATGTAAGTTGTATGTATTTGTACGACCATCACTGAAATTTGTACGTTTATGCTGAAAAAATTTAAAAAATCACGGAAAAATTTAATTTGACAAAATTGATTAAAATAATTTTGGATAATAACGAAATATGAAAAGGAATTGATTTATAATAATGTTTAAGTATTTATATAGGTGTTTTACATACATGGTTAAATTTTGGAATGAACTGTTAAATATCATATGTTAATTAAATTTATCGTTTTTCTAAATAATGAATTACATTTGCTATATTGAGTTTTAACGTTTAAAAATATAATAATAGTAAAAACCTGTACTAGGTACTTTATCAAAAATAAATACAAAATTATTAATTATTTTATATGTTTTTCGTATAAGATACTAACATCACAATGTCTCGAAAAGATGGAAAAAACAATAAATTTTCGGAGCATAATAAATCAATAACATCTAAAAACATGACCAATGCAAGTCCACCACCATTGCGACGTACCCAGAAATACAACAACATTAAGGCCGTATCGGAATCAAGTAGAAGTGTATGGTCTAACCGTGGTGATTGTGCATTAAATTCTAAAAATGATCAGTCTTCAAAAGAAAGTTCATACAAAAGTGCACAGAAAAAATGAAAAATAAAATTCGTAAAAAATGTTATCTTTTATTATTATTATTTTGATCTAACCTAACGATATTATTTTATCTCTACGAAAACTATCTAAAATATTCAACTTTATTTTATCCTATACTAATAATTTATCAATATGAATGTCGAATTTTAGAATAAATAATTATATGTATTGTATTTATTTATTATTTATGTATTCATTATTTATAATGTTACTAAATCGAATTAATTTTTAAACATTGCAAATTCTGGTACATTTCTATTAAATAAAATGAAATACATTCTTGACACGTTTTCGGTTTACTTCTAAAAAAAAACGTACCTCTTATGTCTATTAATATTTTTCAAGAATCATTCTTAAAATTGTCGAAGGTAGTTTTAAATTTAATAATTTATGTGGTATTTACAATATTATTATTTAAACTTTTGTTAAACTTCGTCATCAAATTAATGAATTATTGTGGTTGAATGATAATTGCGACAAATAGGTTGTGATCATATGTCGTAAATAGGTATTGTAGGTATATGTGATGTCGTATATAGCAGTACCTTTAGACGAATTAGCAGTTATTTAATTTTAAATGTATGATAACTAACAACTTGTTAAATATTTAAAGGATGATCTTTATCAGGGAGAACAAATATGTACCTAACGTATATTATTTGTAACATACGTCATCATCATCTTCATCATAAGTAGGTAATTAAATAATTTATTAATTCCATATTACTACTTTACCAATAAAACACAAACGTTAAAAGTTGCAAATCAAATCATATTAATAATTAATCAAATACACAAGAAATACGCAACTTAACAAAACTCATAACATAATTATGTTAATTTATATAATATGTAATGGAAATTGAAAACAATTTTTAACTGTTTATTAAATGTTTACAAGACAAAAATCGAGTAGTTAACTAAAGATCCTTTATCTTAGGATTTAACGGACTGATATACGTTAAAACGTTTGTGCAAATGAATTTTTTTAACAGGTCATTAAAACTACTAACAACTAACAGACCATTAAAAGTATTTTGCAACCCAACATGACTCCCAATAAATTTTATATGTATTATTATAGACGTTTTTCTGTTATTTTTTTGGTAGTTTTCCTTCTGCTTATGAAAAACATTTGAGATATTCGTAAAATGAGATAAATAAAGTACTAACTAGACGCAATTTGCCACCGAAAGCATAGCTTACTCGCGATAATCGGACCATTATTTCTACCCAAAAAAATGTTTTCATACACAAAAAAAAAAAAATTATCTTTGTAAAAACAATACATTCTTCTTTCGCTTAGAATCTAAAATAAATGGATACCTAGTGATAATAATAATGACAAACAGATTGTTCTTACTGCATGTTACGTAATGTAAAGTTGAGAAATTCTGAAAAAAATGCTTAAGACTAAAATAATTAACATAAAAAAAAACGGGAAGGTTAATTCATCCTTTCGGATGACAACCGCAATTTTGATGTTTTTCCGTCATTTATTGCTAGGTTTTCTTATCTCAAAGAAAATATAAGAGAACTGCGCAAGACATCGTGAAAATTTGAGTAAATTTATTATGTAATATTGTTATTATTGTTGTTTTATATTATTTTTAATTTTTATATTATTTAATAATAAACGTCTTAAAAGGAAACAAAACATTGTTCTTAGTTCCTACACTATATAATATAGAATACCATAATGTTATTATATAACTGCATAATTTTTTCATTAAGTACTTCATCAAACATTGTTTTAAAATTTGTATCAATTTGCTATAGGTGAAAAATAGCTTTATGGCTTGTAATATTCGCATATTATACTCGTATATCGAAATTGAAAATATAAATTTAAATATGTTTTGATTTCCTACATAACATTTTCATAAATGTATATAAATATTTAACTGTATGTTCATACCTATATTGAAAAACCGCTAGAAAACCTACCGCATGTCCGGTAACGTAAGTAGGTAACAATGTGTTTAAATATCATACATGCAATTGCATCGCGAAATATTTTAATTATTTTCAAACTGCCATGTCCAACATCAGCCTATGATTAACGACTAATATTAAGCCCAACTTAGTAACTTATAATAAATTTATTCGAATATTTTTTCTGGAAACAGATTAAAAGTATTCTTTATAAATCATCCACCAGAGTATAGTTAACAGTCATTGGTGGATGTACAGGGGGTCATATCCCCCCCTGGTTAGTAAAATAGCTTTTTTGTAGTATAAATTTATTATTTTATGTCTATAATAACAAAGTGTACCTATACATATATTTTCACACAGTAATACTCGCATATATTTAATACCCCCCGTAAGAAAAACCTATATTCGCCACTAGTAACAGTGATAATTGCATACATATTAGTTTAATTAAATAATATGGACGAATGATTTCCATTAAAATAATGCAAAACACAATGTGTAAATAGATAATACCTTCTATATAATATTAAGTTTTCACATAATAAGTACATTAAAATACAATAAATCGATTATATTTCTTTGATCTTATTATAAACAACTATTTAAGAATATATGAATATTATTTAGTTATTTAACTTGTAGTTACAAATTAATAGTAATTAGAGGAATTATAATAATATTGGTTTGTGGGAAAAATATCAAAGTTAAAAAAAAAATAATGAATACAAACAAATGGATTTATATATAGTAATCATTTTTTACTTTAAGTCGGTTTAAACGAATTTCAAGCTATTCTTTTTTCAAAATTTTTGGTTTAGAAGAAGACGGAAGTGTTGAAGATGGTCTTTTTGATTCACATCTAGGAACGCTGGCACTACTTTCCTTATAGTCCATCAAAGGTCTACTCTCATCTTTTGAATTCCACAATACTCTAATGTCTTCCGAGTCTTGAGTACTTCTCAATGATCTAGGATTATTAGTTTCAGCCGTATTCCTTCTGGGAGCAAAAGACGATTCCGGTTTATCGACAATTGGCTTTCCCATGTTACTATTACATCGAGCCATGATAGACCTGTATATCGCTAAAACACATAAATCAGAAATATTTGGTTGGTTATTTTTATTGTACTTACACTGTTTTTTTTTTTTTTTTTTACATTTAATTATAAGTAAGCTTAGGTTAAAAGTATAACCAACCATGAAATCATATAAAAATATGCAAAGGGCCCCAAATCTACTTACAAATTGAAATATTTCCGTGAAAAATAAAAACGTTTGAATATGATTTTTCTAAAATTATTATATAGGCATAGGCTAAATATCATATCTATTTTTTTCAGTTTAAAATGTCAAAATTAATATTAATGTATTTAAATCGAAAAAACTTACAAATTGTGTAGAATAAATGTTATTTTAAACTTAAGGTTTTTGATTTAAAAATGTTTACTTTGTGAATTGAACTTTAAAGCCATGTATAGTATATAAATTATTTTGTTTTTATGTTCTTTATATATTATATTTTATTTTATATTTAAATTAATTTTAAAAAATAAATATTTATAAATGAATCATTATCAATTTTAGAACAAAAATTAATAAATTGAATTTTTAAACAAGTTATTGTACAATTAATTTGTCATCGTTTAATTGTACATGACGAATTTAATTAAATTTTGTAAAATCCTTATAATTTATTTTTATAACAAAAACCCGTATTAATTTAAATTTAAATTAACCTAATATCACGATTTAATCATATTCATTATGTTAATTTATTTTTGTAATTAATATACTTACTCAGCAAATATTATAATATGACCGCTGTTAGAACTGCAGGAAATTTATATTTGTGCTCTACGAAAACTGCAGTACGTTTATTGATACCTAACCAATAAATAAGATTAATACTCAAAGTAAAATATTAATTTTAACATCTAATACAAATAATATAATAAACCAAACACCAAAAAACATTTATCATTAATATTCAATTTTTATACAGATTAAGATTAAAATTTACTTTATTATAATTATGGATATAGATAGATAGTAGGGCTCGATTATGTATACGCCCAAACATTGATCTACGGAGTAATATAATATAACATATTTATAATATTATAATATTATACAAATACATTACAATTAATAATATTCTTGTTTAAATAGTAATTAATCATTTTTAAAACAATCTTAATTGTATAATTACGTTTTATTGGCAGTATAAAATACGTACAATAATTTTAGAAACCATAGAATTGTTTAAAATGTAGTAAAACATTATTTCTAGTAACTAGATTCGATATATTAATGTTGTCTGGGAATTAGTTCAAAATGCATGGAAAGTTAAATAAATAAAACGAATTTCAGATTATGTCCTAAACAGATCGTTTAAATATAAATTACCATATATAGTGGTGAAAAGTTTTTATTTTTTTTTTAAAATTTTTAATTTAGAAGAATAGTATCCGTGATGAAAGAAAAATGAGATATATGAAATTATATAACTAGTTTGCAGATCCCATTTCGATACATCCAACGAAAAAGGTAGTAACTCCATTTTGTCAACTGTTCAGGAGGAACAAAATAAATTTCTTATGGAATATCTATAATAAGTGATTGGCCGTCTATTTAACTATTATTTATATAGATATAAATTAAAGCTATAATTATAGTTAATAAATAATTTTTTAAACTTGTGTAATAATAAAATACTTACTAAATTTCTTAAATGAAAATGTAGAATGTGATTCACGACGAATTAGAATTTGGTCTTGCATTCAAATTTTATATCAAATATACAAAATTACTGTTTATAACTAAAAACCGTAAATGAGTAATATTACAAAACAGTGGGTGCTTGTATACCGTTCGCCGTCAAACGTCGAAATGAAAATGAGAAGATAAAATAAAATAACGATATTTATTTAAAATGTTTACAAAAAATTTAAAATCCAAATAATATAATGTTAATATATATTATTGTTGTGAGGTATCTTTTGTAGGTAACGGTGGTTAATGTTTACCTGCATTATATAATAAAAGAACTCAATCGACCTTACGGTACGTGACCATAACAACAATATACATTCCAATGTATTATGTCCAGATGTCCTTATATTCGAAAATACGGTATATCTATTGTAATACGTAAAATGCGTTCGTATTTTAAATAGAATATAACGCTACAGTTGTTTGCCGTTGTCATATATGATTTTTACCGCCTAAATTTTTACCAATATTCGGCGAAAACTTCTTTAAATGTATTATATTTTAAAACCAGGGCAATACCTTATCGGAATATTGAATACACAATACGACAATACTCAAGTGTCTCGGACGTATCTTTTAGTAATCGATATCTTTATGGGTATTTAAGTTTATAAGTGTTACAGAGTTGATAAAATATAAAACTTAATAAACTATAACTTCTTTACCTAACTAATATATTTATCAATAAATAATGATTTGATAAATGATTTGAAAGAAAGATCACTAATTTTGTATGTATATGGTATATCCCACAGAAAATGAAAACATCGTTTGAGTAGGTGTTATGAAATCGGGGATATCATATTTACTTAGTCATGTTAGGTGCAGATCTACAGGGGAAAATGCCTATTGTCCCATGTGAACATATATATTGAATGTAGAATCTAAAATTTCAAAATAAAAAAATGTTATTTTTCCATCATACATTAAATCAAGCCCACCTCATTTAGAATTTCTAGATACGCGAATGATTCATGCGCATATTAAACATTTTATCAGATCTAAGATTTTACAAATTTATTGAGCGAACAATGAGAAATACGCGTATCGCAATCATGTATTGGCTCATTATTGACACTATTACAAGTCCAAATTCAAGCTGAATACAAACTTCTATTTTGTCAAACTTATTCTCAAAATGTTTTATATACTTGTTAATTTTTAAAGCTTAGTTAAATGTTAACTATAGTCAATATCCATAATTAGATCGAATTTCAGTTTCGAGTCTTTGGTTTTCACAATAGTAAACATAATTGGCGCTAAAATATAATAATTAAATATAATTATTATATTATAATGAAATTCGTTCCGTGCACATTCCACGATTTCAAACGTAGTACATTGGGATATGTACGCGGCTACAATAACCGGTTTAGTTTGAGAACCCTTGGCTAACCGTCTGGTTATGTCGCGAAGGTCACGGTGCTCACAAGCCAGTTTTCCTAACGAGGGTTATAATAAACATAGAGAAAAACCTTTTTTTAATTTAAATGTTTGATATATTTTATTATAGTATAGGTACCTAAATCACAAATTTAATACACGACATTTTTTTGATTCATTCGTTATCGAACTGATTTAATATTAATTTAAAGTCCGAAAAACGGAGAAAATAAATTCGGGAGTGGTTTTTAAAAAAAAAATGTAAGTAAATTAATCATAGTTATCATAAATTATATTTTCATAAATTAATCATTATAACAATGAATTTATTATATATTATTTAGATATCATTTTATGGCGCGAATTGTAATATAATTGTAGGTCAGGTAATTTACTTATTGTTCCTGATATTTCGGGGGGTGTTTAAACCCCCAAAATCCCCTCTGCGGTCTGCACTGGTCTTTAATAACCCCACGTCAATAAATGTTCACGTTAAAGTATTTTAAAAATTATATATTTTTAATAACTTTGATTTGAATATAAATTAATATTTAAAATTATAAATTGAAATTTTTATTTCAAGAGGGCTATTTATAATTTTGAGAGCCAAGCCCCTTCAGTACTCCTAGTCATATGTAAAGTATACCTACTTTTACAAATTATTAATTTAAGTTAGTTAACTTAATTTTAACATATATATCATACCACACGTGTAGGTTTTGGTTCATTTACAATATTCATATAAATAATAAAAATGTGTGAACGATATAAAAGCAATTCCTAATTGCAAATAAATTTTTTTATTATATTAATAAAAAATTGAACACGACAAAATTTACACACAAAATATAATAAATATTATTATTTTATCATTCTTTTTTTAGTACAAATTATTTTATTACAAAATATCAAAACATAATAATATGCTTTGTCTATATTAATTTTGAGTATAAGTTAACATTAATAATATAATATATTTAGAATAATAATTTATTTTATATTTTATAAAAATAAAAACATAAACGATGTTAAATCGAAACTAATTAAGTAGCATATCTCTTTATATACTTGGAGTATTTTTTATTTTGATGTCATATTTTGTGGCTTATGATTTTTAAAACAAGAAATTAACTTTAAATAACGTTTTTCTATGTCTTCGGCCGATCCCTGAGTTTTGATCTTCATCTACTATCAAAAGGCTTTTGCAAAGCAAATTTTTTTTTGTTCCAGCCATGCAAATGTTAAAAGCTAGTCCACGTTTCTCCAAAGAAGTAGACATTTTACTGTTTGAGTAGGTATTATGATTCTTCTGAAACAAACAATATGTTTTTTAATATTTTTATTGTTTTTATTCATTTTTTACACGTAACTGCTGAATATAAACATTGTGAAATAAGATGAAAAATAACAATAATTAATAAATTATAATTATCTAATTACTATTTAAGTTTTGAAATTATGTTATGAATATATAACTGATTTTAATTATATCATTATGTTATCAATAAGACTTTTTAACAAATAAATTGTAATAAATTATTATAATAAGATATAAAAAAATGTATGTAAAAACTGTATAGATACTTATTAATATTACTTATTTCTTATTAATTTTGAAATTATTTGAAATAAAACAAAATTAATTTTACATAATATATAAAATTATAAATACGTAGTATTCCAGTGTTCTCAGTGAAAAACGAATATTTAAAATTTCTTTTTCTTAAATTATTGTATATTAACTAGACTTTTAAAACTATAATATATTTCTAAATAATTATTAAAAAAAAAAACATTTTAAAATATTCGTTTTTCATGGAAATATCAGGTAAGTACAATTGGTAATTAAATTTGGGATACTCTGTATACTCAATCACATAATATTATATCATTTACGAAAATAGAATTTTAATATTGTTTTAAATTAAAAAAATACGTCGTATTGTATTTTCTGTCTATTTGTTAAATTTTCTGGTGTATGTAGTTTTATCAATACATAATGCACAAATTAAGCAAAAACTCTATTTTATACTTCTATTATAGAATATAATTTTATGAATGTTATTAATAATATACCCCAATCTTTTTTAAGATGTTAAAATATAAAATTAATTAGTTCTTATTGTGGTATCAATAGTTTTTTTTACAAAGCTGTAACAAGGGTTCAGTAAACCTGACCAATGACAATATTTTAATGTTATTAACGAATTCACTATGAAAAAAATATGAAAATCAAAATTTAAAAGACAAGTTTTGATTTTAATAGGTTCATTTTTTTATTTTACAATGTATAATCTTTTTAAAATTTTGATTATTTTTAATATATATTATAAACAACACCATTCACAATCTTGTATTTTATTTTGTTTTTTTACCTTTAATTTATTACTTATAGGATTGTATGATAGGAAAGGATGTAAATTAAGGAGGTGGTTAATTAATGAGTTAATAAGAGAATGGAAACATACTATATTAGAGTTCTGTATCTACTATAAAATATATGGTTATGTTACATTATAAAAATTGCAATTATATTCCTAAAACGACTTTTTTGGTGGGAAATAATATTATATTTACTAGAGAATACTAGAGATATTAGAGAATCACTCAAAAGTAAATATAATACTTATATTCATAGGTTTGGAAAAGTTGTTCAAATATAAAATTAATTTTTAATACATTTAAAATAATTTTATCGATCACATGGAGTTCGGTAGGTATGAAAAAAAACGAGATATTATTGCTAATTAACTAGGTACCTACCTATATTACTTGATTGCAACGAGTAGGTAGTGACCATTTTCGTGTTAGTTGAATAGTTAAATGTTTACATTAATTTATTATTTAGTACGTCTATTTTCACTGATAAGTTATCGGTTTTATAATTAAATTTAATAACTATTATATAATAAATAAATAAGTAATTTAATTATAATTGTATAATTATCATATTAATGATGACTCATTGATGAATAATAAATAACTTTAGTAAACATTGATGACTAATACGTAAATAACGGTCGATATCAATGAGTTAAATTGAATATAATTTAATATTCTTTTAATTATCTATGGCTAAATCATATAATAAAATGGATATAATATTAAAGTTAAAATTAAAATAATATTAAATAATTAATTATATAATAAGTCTTTTATATTGTTGTAATGAGCAGTTGACTGCATAGACTACATGGCTTTATACAAATAAAAATTTATTTGGTGCCCAAGTTTTAATTTAATATTCAAAAAAACAAACAAATTCTTTAAAAATAATATTATATTGAACGTATACTTGGAACAAGTACTACTTGATTTAAAGTAATAAGGCTCCAAAAGTAAAACTTTCGAGAAATTCGATAATAATAATAATTATAATAACCGGACCATTATTTCTGCTCAGAATGGTGCTATCAGACATCGTCACTACGTTCAAAATTGCATTAGTTCTAATTAGTCATTAGTTTTTTTTTATGAGTATTATACTTTTCAGTTTGTGGTCATACCTATCAATAATAAATATAATTTATATAATATTATTTTAGATCTGATTTCATTATTGTACAGTATGTTTTATAATTATTAATGATTATTAAAATATTCTTTGAATTAGGTAGGATAATTATTATTATAATATGCTCTACATTATTATGTAACTTGGGCTCATGTCCGATCCGGCCGTTAAATAATTAAATACGTTATCATGTAAATAATACAATTTGGAATTAAATATAACAAACATTATACATATTTTTAACAATGTTACATCATAATATTACGATTAGGTATTAGATTCTGTGTGAAGCGAGGAATGATTGTTTCTACAATGCTGTTTGTTTTTTTTTTAAAAATATTGATAAGCAAATTTCGATCCAGATGTTCGTAAACAAAGTCTCATAACATAAATGTCGGCATTACATATTTGATAATATTATAGTTGAAATATTTTAGCGAAATGTAAAAAATGTAAATTTCAATCAATTATATAAACATTGAAGTTATTATTTTTAATTTCCCTTACATTTTGATAGACTTAGATGTAATATGAAAACGTAATCGAAAACTTAATGTTTTTAAATAACACGTCAAATTGTGTAAATTGCTTTACAGTAAAAAAAAAAAAAAATCATTCATGAAAACAAATTTTCGTGAATAAAATGCTTTTGGAACAACAAATATTAGTGTCTCGGGTCAATAAGAAAGACATAATTTTATTAACATGTAAAATGTTTTTACTCACAAACAATAAAATATTCAAATATTCCGTTGTTGAAACAATGTTCCACGCTCTTCGACACCTAAAATATACGTACGTCTCCCCAGTCCCCCACTTGCCGCAGGGACAATATGTGTTGTAGCTTTAAATAACAATAATTAACAAGTTATACCAAAAAATAAAAGAATCAAAATATTTTCTATCACAAATTTCTTAAAGATAACAAAATAAGTTGTTTTTTGCGGTAACGCATGTCAGCGGAATGATTTACTTTGAATTAAAAGACTAGTAAGTACCTATAATATAATAATGTTGTGCACAAGTGCACATTTCTTAGAGAATAATTATGAATTTGATTTAAAAAGTGAATTAATTAATATAAATACTCTTTAAAAGTTAATCTAATAATCTTACATTTTACTATTAGATAGGTTAGAATTTCACTAACCAATGTAATTATGTACCTATGGAGAGTATACATTTAAAATCTTACTGAAATAAAAAAATTGTATATTTAATAATTTATTACTATCGTATATTTAAAGAATACTAGTGTGAAATATTAAAAATAAATAAATTGTTCTCAATAATAATTACTAATAATAAATATCCGATTCGAAAAAAAAGGTGTCAAAATATTCGTACGACTTTGCTAGATTTTGCTGGGTCCTGGTTTTTTGCAAATGAGCAAACGAAAATGCAGGTGCTTACTTATCTGTTGACATAATCACTTTATCAGCATACATACAAGCGGCCAGCGGGATCATGAATTTAGATTCATGTTTAAAATGAAGTTCATGTATATCAAATATCCATACTTTCTCAGAAATTTTTTTTCTTAATATTAATTATGAGTAGTTATTATATAATATTTATATTTTCAATATTGGATAAAAACGTGTGATTTATTTCATATATTTTTTAAATTATTATTAAGCTTGATATTGTTATTCGATTGTCTAAACTTTACTTATAATAAGCATATTAGTGTTATTCACTTATTACTAAAATAATTTATGTTTTTTTCTATACATTTTTTTTAAATTGTAATAATTTATAGTAAGTATTTAATACATACTGTACTTAATTTTAATATGGTATTTATATTTTGTACAGAGACACAATCGTGGGTATAACGTCCTTTTAATTAATTTTATCAAATACTTTAATAATAATATAAACTATAAAATAAATGATATTATGTGTGTAACACCATTGAATACCAATAATAATACAAATCTTTTACTAATGTATAAATAAATAAATAATATCCTGCGACTATAATACAATTTAATATACACAATATTATGTGTTTAGTATATTATACTCGTTCACATCGCTTTTAATTAATTATATAAATTTATTTTAAGAACATTTTACAATAGTAAAATATTCATTAGAATATAGACGATTTATTTATATATTTTAATGATATTATATTACGTTATTATATTATTTATAACGTTTAACTGCAATTATAAAACTGGAAGTGGCATACACAATTAATTTGGTGTTTTAAATTCAAAAATAAATAGTAATTTACTAATATTCAAAATTGAATTTTATCCTTCAAGGATTATGTTCTAATATTCGATTGTAAATAAAAATAAATAAGTAATAACTAAATGTAAGATGCTATACGTGCTATATAGTTCAGTGTGTTATAGATATTGGTTTTATACAGTGGCTTTATACAAAGCTTGGGTTCGGGATTAGGGTAGACGAACTTAAAATCAATTGTTTTATAATAATAATTTGTTTATAAATAGGTGTACTATAGTATTTATTGGTAACAATTTTTACACAATACTATAATAGATAATAGGATAGAAAATAATTTGTATTATTAACATAAAGTATTTCTGAATTAGTCTCAAAGCAAAAAAATGGAGAGAAAATGTTTTATCAATATCTTATGCATATTAAATTATGTTTTGTATATCATCAAATTCATTAGCAAAAAAATTGTAGAAATTAAAAAAACAATTAATGATAAAATTTAAAGTGAATTAAATGATTCCACAGACACTATTAAAAGATACAGAGTCGTAGACAGGCATTTGTATAGGAAGGGGGTGGGTATAAATAATTTGACTATAAAAAGTGAATAACATAAATATATTTGTATAATCATAATAGTATAATAGACTATTAACTATGATAGTGGATATATTTTTTATCGATATCGTGAAAATTCATACAAATTAATGGTGTTAACATTTTTTCGAAATTCGAGAATGGGGAGGCTAGTGAGACGTATGTCTAAAATATTACTGCGTGTAATGAATTAATAGCATTTTAACGATAATATCCGCCAGACCGTGTAACAAATCACTTTTTAATGTTATCATGTTATTTCTCCAGACTATAAATCTAATTAATAAAGTTCCATATTAACTTATAAATACTGTAATGCATTGTTTTAAATTGTGAGCGAAGCAGTTCATTGGTTTTACAATTTTTTTTTTTTTTTTTTACATTTTTTTGGTAGAAATAATTGTTTGATAACCGCGAATAAGATATGCTTTTGGTAGCAAATTGCATCTAGTTGCTTTATTTAGCCTATTTTTCGAATTTCTCAATAGTTTTTTCTACCAAGAAAAACTACTATAAAATGACAGAATATCGGCAAAATTACGGTTTCCGTTATTTTTATTTTTTATTTTTCGTGATAACTAATTGAGTTTTAATATAGGGACTTGAAAATTTTTGTGAGCATTAACATAGATAGAATACAAGTGTGGTAAAATTTTGAAATGGATTGGTTGATTTTTTGGCCAAGTATAAAGTTTAATTAATAAAATAATTGAGTTAAAAGAATAACAATTTTTTAATAACGGAAACCGTAATTTTATCGATTTTCCGCCATTTTCTGGTAGTTTTTCTTCTTCTATGGAATAACTTTTGAAAAATTCGAAAAATGAGCTAATTAAAGCACTTAATTGCAATTTTCTACCGAAAGTATATCATATTCGTAGTAATATACCAGAAAAAATTTTTAAAAAAAATTGAAAAACCAAATACATTCCTAGTTTTACTCGGAATATAATAAAGCAAAAAATTGGTTATTTTAATCGAATTATAGTATTTTTATTTAATAAATATTATTTTATTATGAATTGTTATTAATAAGTACCTAATAATGATATTTTAATATGTAATAAAATTATTTTTTTTACCACCTTATTATAATTTTCTGAGTACGCCATTGACAATATTTGATTATACTCTGGGTAAATCAAGAATAACACGATAAAATAATAGTATAAAATATATAAAAATATGATGTTTTATAGGTATTATTTTTTTGTTTTTTTTTGCAACTCTAATGTTCTTTAAATTTGTAATACATTACTTACCTAATGATTTTCATATAATCCTTTATTATCTTTTAGGTTATAAATTACTTTTTAGTATTTATGTTCAGTGTCGCCGGAGCTGGGGGGGAGAGGGGCATTTGACCCCCCCGTTAAATATGTCAAGGAGCAAATTATAATTTTGCCCCTTCTGAAAATTTGTTATCATAGTTATACACTTAATACTTAAACGTTTTAGAGTTATAGTTTAAATTTAAATTACATTTTTATTATTTTTAATATTTATATAGTATAATATGCAATAAAATGAATTTTGAAAAGTTGTATAACAAATAAAATTAAAAAATGTAAAACATTAAAGTTGTTTTTAATTTTATATTCAAAATTAAATTAGGTAAAGACTATTAGTTTAATCAACAAAATAGTAATTAAACCTATTTTACAAAAATCAATAAGTATTTGTATTTTATTTTAATATACTATATATCATGATTTTCCTAAAATTTTTGCCCCCCCCCCACAAGAAAAATAGTTCATGCGAATCTGTTTATGTTGATACTATCAACTATCAAGTATCCGTTATGTCCAGAACTATGAAAATAATTAAAACTAAGATGAGTGTAAAGATGACTGACAAATTTCGAATGATAAAAAACAAGTATATTAGGATGCATTTTGATTATTTTCGTGGAGTGTCATATAAATATAATTTACATTTTATATTATGCATAAATATCTTTATACTGCGGAACTATTAAAATAATAACTAAATAAAAATCTACAAAATAACAAGTTATATATTTTCCAAGATAAATTGTATTAAAATGTATAAGCTAATAAATATACATAGGAAGTTGTTGAATTGAAAAAAAATAAAGGAAAGGAAAAAATAAAAACTATGAGACTTGAAAAAAGTAGCAAGTTTTTGTTGCAAGTTTGAATTCTATCTAGTCCATGGTCGATTTAAAAAATTATAAGAAATACTTACGTTAAAAATATATTAAAAAAAGAAGGTACTTTGACCGTCCTCCCAATCAAGCACTGAACATAAGTGATGGGTTAGATATTTTAACTTAAAGTATCTGGTTAAATATTACATTAGTTTAACCGCAGTGCGCAAGTGCCAAAATATTTCTGATTTTAGAATACACAATTTTTAATATATTTGTTAGCAATGTGGCGTATTATTGTACTGTTTACTATCATATTTTAACCTTTAGTGACTTTGCTCACTCCTTTCTCTGTAATCCATTTACGTTATGATATATTATTGTTCATGGGGTTTGAACACCCCCCCCCCCCACCAAAACTTATGAACATTTTACAGTGTAGTTCGTATTTCGGAAAAATGAACAATTTTTTCGAAGTAGAAAAAAAATGTGTATAAAAAATATATATAGGTATTATATTTATAATAAATGTGTACGTTGTAATTTTAATATGTATTTCATATTTAATAAAACTTGCGTCTTTTATATTTATTCCCCCCCCCTTCTGTGTACCTATTAAAGAATTTTAGCTAAACCCCCATCATAAAAAAATCCTGAGCGCCCCTCTGGATACACGTCATTAATAATATCAGTCATGGCTTATCATGATACTTATTATGAATATTATATAAAATCATTATGATTTTTCAAAAGATCGATCTGAAAAAAAACGGAAATTTTTTAATCAAGATGCCGCGTGATATTCTAGTTCTCCCTTGTCACGTCCAAGATCATAAGCCTACATCTATCACAACGGAACTCACCACTTCAATGGACAGTGTCCAATTGGCCACAGGGGAGGTTGATACGTCTTAATTTTTTTAAGTGTTTTTAGTAAATAAAAGTACATAAATTTAAAGTCATTAGGTTATTGTATTTTTTATTTTTTTTAATAAACAATTTAACGGACCTAGGTCCTTTATAATAATATAAAATTGTATAGGAACATTAAAAAAGAAACAATAAAAGATAAATAAAAATTATTACAATAAATAATTATTAATTGACAAAAATATACAAATACTTTCATATAATATAAAGTTTTACAAAATAATTGAAAAGTAGAAAAAGATAATTAGTAATAAACAAATGTTTAGTTAAATTTATCATTATAAACAAAAACTTGTTCAGAAATCCAATAAATGTAAATCTAAAAAATTATAAAAACAATTCGATTAGATCTTCACAAAAATAAATCGATCTCTTAAAAGATCGGGTCCTGGAGATCGATTCAAAAGATCGATTAATCGCATAGAAAAGATCGATCTCTTAAAATATCGATTCAGATCGTCCGTCACTAATTAAGATAAATCATTAATTTATAGGCGATATTTATATTTTTATATTTAATTTATATTCGTAGGTACTTGAAATTATTATGAGTAAACATCTTACACTTGGTAAACTTTTGGAACGGCTTATCAGTATAATACGAGTATAGTGTATTATATTGAGTTTCGCTCTGAATCGTAATTTTCTGATGCAATATCATTGCATTCAACTCTTAATTATGATAAACCACTAATTTCTCCGAGAACCAAAGGGACGGAAAAGGAACGTCCGGAATCGACCATTCCGCTTTTTTCAAATTATTTATAAAACTGTAATACTTATTGTATGATGAAATGTAATAAATCAAATAGATAGTATTAATACTAATGAGTACTAAACTATTGTGAATTTGTGACCGATTATCGCAGACAGCAAAATAAATGTATAAAACTGTTTCAATAATATTTGAACTGTAATGTTTAATGTTTCAGAAAAATTGCAACTTTCTTTAAATAATATTAGCCAAATGTTATTTTAATGTTATAACTTCATATTTTGTCCACCTTTTAATTATTATAATGACATTGTATTTCTAATATTCCTGAAACATTTCCCACTGAATGTTATGGTAAATGTATATTTTAAATGTTTATTATTTAATATAACCTTTAAAACATAATATAAAAAAATATTCACTTAATTCTTTCAAATATATGTTATTTAGTTATTGATAAGAAAATCCGATAATTTATATTTTTGTACTTAATTGTAATTTTTTTATAAATGTTTCTGTATCTAAATTATATTAAAATCATAGATTTTTATGTAACTTTTTTCATATTGGTTTATTATTATTTAAGACTAGGATCACAGTTATGAGCGTTAGACTATTAACATATTATAACATTAGACTAAGGCCTTAGAATCAGTGACTTAGTAATAATGTTGGGTGGGGAGATGTAAGGGGATTACACTTTATTTTTTCATATTGTCATTTAGATATTTACATTATTACTTATTAGGTGCATAATGAAAATTACATTTTACATTGTAAAACTATTATGACTTAAAAAATACAATTTTTGTATTACACTTATTTAAGATTACAGTAAAGACCAAATAACAAATAAGTAAGTGTATTATATATAATCTGGACAGTCCCCCCTTAAAAAACACATAACACCACAGTTCAACTCAACAAAAGTAATAATATCATGAATCAATTTTCTACCAAATTTAATATTAAATATCTACCTACTTGGAACTTAAATATAAGTTTAGAATAAGAATTTTAAAGTGTTACATTTTAAAGTTACTTAGAAATTATGTAGGTAACTAATTAAATACTACAAGTTACAATTGTAACTCAGTTATGTAACTGCATACCCTTCTTATCCCTGTGTTTCTCAATAGTTTTGTTTGTTTTTAGTTTTTTTAGATTTTAGTACCTATCTACATTTACTATATAGTTTATGTAAGTATCTATAAATATCATATATTAATTATATTAATAATTCTATTAGGTGAAGTCTGTAAACATCCTGAATAGCAATGATATAATTATTGATTTTTTACTTTGATTGCACAATTTTTTAGGTAAATACCTATGGGTAGTACCTACTTTAATATATTAAATGAATACCAAGAGTATTTTATTTCATAAAAATTATGTAAACATTTATTTATATTGACATCAATATCAGTAGGTTACCTGTACATATAAGACTTTAAAAATGTGACATATAACAAAATAATTGTTATTTATAATATAACTAACATTACAACTTCATAATCTAAGTTAATATTATATAAAAAAAATACAGTAAATATGATAAACAAAAAATGTATAGATCAAATGTATGTATGTATCAAAGTTAGCAATAACAATATAATGTTATAAATCTAAATAAATTTTTAAATAAATATAAAATTGCTTCATAGAATCTAAATTATGTATTAATTAAAATTATTTCTTTTTCTAAATACTATATCGATATATAATTTATCCGTCGAATCTAATTCAAGATATTACAGATAAAATAATGTAACCATTTTGAAAACTTGATGTAAAGAATAATAAAAAATATAATTAATATAAATTTTAGTTAAATAAAAAAAAAACTATAATATTTTTGAAAATTGTTCAATAGTATCTATACAAAAGACACAGTAAAAATAAAAAAATTATAATACCATAATATAGCATCATTAAACAAATTAAAGATAAGTGGTAAAGACTTTACTAAGTATAACAATTATATATAAATAACACATATGTTTATATTTGATATTTAATTTATATGAAAAAAGAGCAAATAAGCTAATATTACTGTTATTAACTATTATAACAATAATTCACTAACTACAAGATCATTACATGGAGATACAATTTGTATACCTATACTTATTAACATAGTAGTAAAAATATTATTATTCATTTAAATCAGATGCATTCACAATGATTACCAGTAAAAGACTTACTATTAAATTACAATAACTCCCGGCAAGCTCAACATTAACTGTAATAGAATGATATCTAATACAATATAATAGTAGGAGAATAATTAATTAGCATTTTATAAATTTTACAAAATTATTAAAAAAATAGTCTTTACACTTACATTTAAATTATTAATATAGTTGCCTACATACATTATTATCAATCAGACATAAACAATAATTTAAAAGCTTAATTTAACATTTTATGTTTATGAACACACAATGGTAAATTATTATTTAATATGTTGTAACGCTAGGAAATTTTATAATAATTTAATTTTATCAAACTTTAACAAATATCTTATATAGCCATCATCGTCACACGGTCCATTACGTATTAGCACGAAACCATAGTAAATATTATATTTTATATTAATTATAATAAATAAGACAATATATTATATATACAATAAATTCAAATATTATTGATTTTTGCTATACCACCACCTATCCGACTCTAACGGAACATAAGTGAATATGCATGAAAAGGTTATCTCATTTGAACTCACCACGGACATAAACGTCATTTAATAATAATTGTTGGTAACTTATAATATATAATATATAAATAATTTAAAAGAAAATAGTGTAACCATATAACAAAATAAATAATATATATATATATATATATATATAATATACCTGTAACAAAAGATAATAAAATTTTTCCACTCATATTATATAATATTTTGGTTTTTTCAATAATACCGTTTTAATTCCATGTTGCTCCATACTGAGTTTCCTCGGCATAGGTGAGCTCATTTGAGGATGAGTTTAAGTAACAAAAGTTACAATGTGAATGCTTTTAATTCCTAATTGTTTTAATAATATAATTTCACTGTATAACTAATGTATTTATGTATCATAAACAATTAATATACACAGATTTAATATAACATCAACATTTTTTTTTTCAATATAAAAATTTATAAATGAAAATTTCTTAATTTTTTAGAAATAATATGTTAAAACAGAAATTTTTTCATATATAATTTAAACAATTTTGTTTCAGTTATGCTTAGATATTAACATAAATATAAAGAATTTTATTATAGATACCTATATATTTTATATTTTTTCCTGGCAAACTTAACATTTACTGTGTTTAAATGATAACTTATATAATATAATAGTAGGAAAATAATTTATTAGCATTTATTATGTTTTAGAAAATTATTTAAAAAATTGTCTTTACTCTTACATTTCCATTTATATTAGTATAGTTGTCTACATAGATTATTATTAAACACAGAGATTAACAATGTCCTAAATACTTCAATTAGTTAATAATTGTGTTTTTTAAATTATTTTATACTGATCCTAAAACAAATAAATACATTAAAACAATAAATTACTTAATAGACTATGATTTTTACTCGCAATTTTTTGTAATATAAAATTGGTATTATAAATATTATATATGGTTTTATTTGCTTATGTACTTAAAGAGGTTATCTCAAGTGACCTTAAAAACAAGTTTGTATATTAGAATATTTAAATATAGAATTATTTTAATTTCTTGAATTTCTAATTATAGTCAGGAGAATAAATTTGAAAGATTTTATTCTCTTTAGACAAGGTTTATTCATATATTTGTTTTATATTTATAATTATTGATTCATGGAGACAAATACAAGACATAATGCAACACACTTACACAAATACAGAGTATACTTTATAATTTTGGTTTATATTGTATATTTATGATAACCAGTAGTCGTTAGATACACAGCTATATATGTTAATTAAATTTAATTGACCTTATACTAAGTATAGTCAAGATCAACACACAAGTTACGTTTAACGGAAAACCAACCAAATTTGATGACAATTATAAGTGACATGGAATTTTATTCTAAAATACTTTATTTTATTTTATTTGCATTATTATTATAATGCAAGTAATTGACAAATATTGTGACAATTATTAATATTGTTTAATTATTAAAATAAATACTTCCATTTATGTTTATAAAGTAAATACATATAACAAAACCAGCAACTACAAATAATGGAAATATTTATTTATAAAAAAAAAGGATAAGTAGGTAATATATGTTTAATTAATTATGATTGGTAGTCATGTATAAAAATGTAATTTATGAATGAAAAATTTTTTGATAACATATTTTTACATTTATTAAGTACAATAAAATAATACATATTATAAGTAAATTCATTGTAAAAAAATTGTAAATGTTATCTTTACATATAATGTTTGTATATTATATACCTACATTATTATTATTAGACACATCAATGATATTATTATCTTCTAGTCCTAGACTAGCTGGAGTATCAAAATAATTGACCAATGTTCCATCGCATACAAAAGACACCGAATCTTGTACATTATATCTCTCTTTGTAGATTTTTAGAACATGACCCAAATTTGTCTCTCGTTTTACAGCCACAACCAATACTTTATTCATTGTGCAGTTGACTATTCTCAAACGCAAATGATCACTTGTTATCATAGAACTATACTTGGTTCCAGCTACATAACCTTCCAATGTTCTTGCATTATAATTGAATGGCACTGAACTTAAAAGTAAACCTGGCATTTTTCTAGAATAAATTCAACGATTCTTACTAAAACCATGTAAAATATAGTCTCATACTACTTTAAGCTACTTCTAGTGGGGTTAGGTACTACTGCACTACATTACACAAGTTAAAAGGAAAAATCATTGATTACCTGATGAGCAATGACGTTTAATATAAATACAGTTTCGTAAAGTCCGATGAAATTTCAAAGATCTAATTTCTATGACGACAGGTGGTTGTGTAGTAGTAGACAACTGGACAGATCAGTAAATGGCGTAGCGGGTAATAGGATCCACAGAAACAACAGGTAGTATTTAATGTTTACACGAACGTTAAAATCATATCAAAATAAATTTTGTCACGGCTAAAATATTATGAAATGACAACAAGAACAGTTCAGTGTAACCATATTCATATATAATTATTGTTTATAACAAAAAGGTACGTAGTTACAATATAACGTCTGGTAGCAAATACGATTGGTGGAACTGTAAACACCTGTCGGTGGAGAAGGTGTAAACACAGTACTTCCAAAAAATGATAAGAAATCCTTATGAAAGGAATTTTATCTATAGATGATTTACTCCCCACAGATATTGCTATAATCATTATGTAACAAATAATTTTGCTGTAGTAGAAATTATTTTATGGCTATTCGGTCTTGGTCGAATTTAAGGAGTTTAATATTGGCAATTTTCTATGTGCGGGAAATAATGCCAATAGCGTAGGCGGAGTAAATTATCACAAGTATGTGTAATTAGCACACAAATCTATATCAAATTCACGGTAACCGTAATTTTGCCGATTTTTCGTCATTTTTGTAGTTTTTCTTTTCCCAAGAGAAAACTTTTGAGAAATTCGAAAAATGAGCTTAACGAAGTACCATGTAGATAGATGTAATTTTCTACCAAAAGCATACCCTACTGTTCTCCGAAAAAGCGTCTTCAGACTTTTTGAAACACAAAATTCGAACATCAATGAGAAATATTAAAGTTTGAAAGAGTTAAAAAAAAAATTAATACTTACGATTTTCAAAATTGTTTACATGATTATTTAAGATTAATTAAAAAAAAGTTATTACAAAGATAATTATAAAATAGAGATCAAAAATATAATAAAGAAATTGAACAATTGAGTAAAGAAATTATAAACAAATATTATAAAAAAATAATTAATATAACAAAATCAATAAAATAGAAATAGATATTATTCTAGAAAGAGAAGTAATAGACTATATAGGCTATAGACAACCTAATATAACCAAGAAGTTCAAATAGTAGAAATAGAGAAAAAAGAGATAGAAGATACGATAAAAGATCAATAAAGTTAGGATAGAAAAACAAAACAAATTTTTGTCTATTAATAAAATTTTGTTATTTAAAATCTATAGATCATCCGAAAAAAAGTTGGTGGTGTGACCAGACCAATACCTTATCGTAAGACAACATTTTTTTATGTACCGACTTTACAAATTTTTTTTTATTGGTAGGTATATTTGATATTTTTTTATGAAGAAAACATTTTATCCGTTTCAACCCGCTACGCATTATTATAAAAATAAATATATAAACCTGTTCAGCAGTAAAACATCAAAAAGCCAATTATAAAAAAAGAATGAAATCGATGAAGATAAAATTTTATTAAGAATTTTATCTTTGATGTGGCACAATGTATGCAAAATTTAAAATAAACTTTAATTTTATTCGTAATAAAATAAGAATTCAATTTTTAATTGTATTTGTAATAAGATGATAATTTATTTAATTGAATTTTATATTTCATAATAAAAATTATTTTAACAAAATGCATCAGTTGCCTAAAAAAAAATTGGATAAATTTTGTTTAGGTTTTAAAGTTATCAATTTATCATGAGTGATGGAAGAAAAATATTTAGTAGATCCGAGTATAAAAAAAAGACCAAAATCGACCTTCCCGTTTTATTAGTTATAATTTTATAAAACATATATCATTATTCACTGTAAACCAAACCACAAACGACAAAATGGTACAAAAGTACAATAAATCTATGTAAATTATAGATAATAAAGGGGGAGTTTGCAATATTATGTATTATGGGCATGATAAAATACAAAAAAAATAGGGGAGTTGTGGCCCACCCTTCTCCCCCTCCCACAAATGGCACTCCTCTGTGTATGTACTTTTTAATTCGCGATTTTCTTTTCTTGGTATCCTGACAAAGTATAGTGCAGATGAAGTTATGAGATCCGCCAAAAAGTTACAAAAACTATACTACAAAGATCATGAAGAATATTTTCAAAATGAATACATTCATCTTTAAGCTCATATTAAAAATAAAGAAAACACGTCAATTCTTTAATAATGTAAATGGATTAAAGAAACTAGTTTATATAACATGTATCCTAATATATACCTATATTGCTATTAGCATTTTTGATTGTACACTAACAGCGAACTGTTCGACAGACGACAGTACGTTCTTTTTCATGTTTAAAACTAATAAAAATTTATTTGCGATCGGAAATAAAAGATGAAAGATTGATTACACAGCTTGGCAATTTTAACGATTAAATTTAATCTTTTACATTCTTTACCATGCGAAGATATAATAAAAACATTTGCCCTTCAGAAAGCAAAAAAATAAAAATTATTAAATAAAATAATTATTTTAGTTGTACTATTACTTATATTTATCAAGGCTGGGCAAGTTAATGCAATTTTTTAACTGAGTTAAGTTAATTGACATAAAATAGAAAAAAGTTAATAGTTGATGAAATATTTTATGAACTCCGATAAGTTAATACTTGAGTCTAAAAAAAAACTTAAGTTATTTTTTTTATTTTAGTTAACATTAAACAAAATTATATTTATTTAATTAGGCTTAGGTAGTATGCGTTTAAATTTAAAGACACATTTAATAAATATGTACTTGTCACTATTTTTATTATAATATACAGGATGTTTCCTTAGAGTATACAACTAATCATATACTCGTACTCAGTAGGACGAAAAAATGATAAAATTGTTTTCCGTTTTTTATTAGCTTTACAATTTTGACTTAGCATAATTACTCGTTAAATAATTATAAAAATTAAAAATAATCCATATCACGTGATTTGTTGCAAAATTCTACCCTAAAATGTTGGGTCACAACATTTTTCACCAATGGTGCAAAATGATGTCAGGTGGTGCTCAAAATCGTATTTATGGCGTGACATATCATTTTAGGTGAGAATTTTACCAAAAATTCTCTGGCAACATTAATTTTTTTATTATTAATAATGTTACTTAAATAAATTAAAAACAATTTTTTTTTTATCTTGTATTTGGTAATTGATTATACTCGAGTCTGTGAAATAATAATCTTATTTTGTAAAATATTTATTTATGAAATAGATAAAATAAGTTTTTTCAAAAAATTAATTTTTAACTTAAATTTACAATTTCATTTATAATAGTTGTTCATAATGTCCTCTCTCAACTTCAATGCATTTTTGTAACCGACCATTTAAGGACATGCAAACAAGAATTAGTAGTTCGGGTTTTTCCTTAATTGTGTTAGCTATTGTCATTATTTTTCCTCTCTATTATTAATTTCTTCGGTGGTTAGGTTAGGTGACATTTAATTTTAATTACTAATTTTTTTCATAAATTAATTTGAAAATATAATTGTAAATGCAATATATTATTATTCTTAAAAATGTACAATATATAAATGCCTTACATTCGCGTCATGCGGGTTTATAATCATGATTTGTCTCACATCCCAAAGGTTTTAAAAATATACTATTTATATTACCATAAAACCATATTAAATACATTTTATTGATATTTTAGTTATAGATTATCTTTTATTTGTTGTGAAATCATTGTAGAATTGAAAATCTTGTAACGTTAATACATTTAATATAAAATTTGATTTCAATTGATGTTTAACTTACAAGATTATCTTAAATTTTTATAAGTTAATAATGACGTATTATACTAATAGTGAATATGCAGATATGATTTTATTACTGGGTAAGTACTTAGTACTGTTATAATATTTTGTAAAAAAAAATATTTAGTATAGTTTACTAAAAATTGTTTTAAAAAATAACTTAATCCATATTCCATAATAATTATTGTTAGGACATAGTGGAAATAGTAAAGCCGCTACTTAGTTATGGGAGGAAAGATTTCCCAACTGAAACATACCAAATCCACGAACTCATGTTTCCATATCCTTACATCGCTGATTACAAAAATGTATTGAAGTTGAGGAATGACATTATGAATAAATAAAATTGTAAATTTAAGTTAAAAAATTAATATTTTGATAAAATATTTCATCTATTTTATATTTAAAAATAAAATTACTATTTTACATACTCGATTACCTACCAAATACAAGATAAAAAACTTTGTTTTTAATTTATTTAAGTAACGTTATTAGTAATTAAAAAATAAATGTTATCAAGGATTTTTTGATAATATTCTCGCCTAAAATGATATGTCACACCATAAATACGATTTTGAGCACCACCTGACACCATTTTGCACCATTTTGGTGAAAAATGATGTGTCCCACCATTTTAGGGTAGAATTTTGCAACAAATCACGTGGTATAAATTATTTTTAATTTTCATAATTATTTAACGAGTAATTATACTAAGTCAAAATTGTAAAGTTAATAAAAAACGGAAAACAATTTTATCATTTTTTCGTCCTACTGAGTACGAGTATATGATTAGTTGTATACGTTAAGAAAACACTCTGTACATATAAGAATAAGCAAAGATTACTATAGGATCTAAAGTAGGTAGTCAAGTTGTAAAAATAAAGGGAGCTAAATCTTCCGGTAACACCGGCCACACTAAACTGAGATTTGAACATTGAAAACAAACAAAATATGAAATTAATAATTAATTTAGATTTGTTTGCTATTAGCTCAATTTTATTATGTTATCGGATATAGAAGAACTATTATAATATTATAATAATATGTTATTTTTCAGTGAAAGAAAAATTTGATGATCATATTTACATTTTTAAATTTTGTTTACTACCATTTTTACAATATCACATGAATTGAATTATATTTTTCGGTCGAAAACTTGAGACAATGATTGCGAAAAACGTGTGGCAGATTTATGCCCATTCACACGTACTTATTATCATTGATTACATATATTTAAATCAATAATAAAATACGAATTACAATAATGATATACATATAAATATTATTGTTATTTTGTAATTATAGATTTTCTAGGTATAATGCATATACAAAAATAAAATATATATATACTTAAACTCTAAACATATTAATTATTTTCATAAAATTAATTAAATGTGGGTTTTAAAATATTTCAATAGAAATATTAATTACATTTAGAAAACGAAAATAAGATAATTATTTATTATTTTATTATTATAACATAATAGTCAATAACAGAAATTTAAAATATTATTATTAGTATTTAACATGAAAAATAAACTTGTTTTGTTGAATTGTCTTATTATATAGTGACACATGAAATAAAATACGAAAAAAATTAAATTTTTAAAAAAATATATTTTTGTATTAAAATTGAACTTAAAATGTATATAAAAATATATTAACACAACTTGAATTTTAAGAAAATAAACTCGTTATTTATTAAGTTAATACGTAATAAAAAAAGTTAAAGTACAAGTTAAGTTTACGAATATTCAGATATTAAAAGTGTAGTAAACCAGGGTTTACTACTCATTTTATTATTATATAACTAGTAAACTAGAATTTGGCGTTTTCGACGTATTAGGTAAAAAAAAGTAATAAATTACAAAGGGTATAATGAACTCGAAGCGTAAACCAGCGACCCAGAAAAACATATTTTTTGTTTTTCTCAAAATATACAACGCGAAGACGCTGAACTTACGAAGGACAACCACTAAACGTCGTAAACAACTACGGTCCTTTCTAAATTTTCTAAAATCCGAGTATAGTAGTTAAGTATAGGTGATGGGATGTTTTAGAATTAGAATGGACTATATTTTTGTTTCGCATAGACGTCACGTCGCTCTTGTTAATAATAATTAGATATTTATTATCAGGTAGAGTTTAACACTCTGTCTTCAAATTTTTAAACTTATATTTTTGGTGTAATAAATAAATATTCGTAATTTTATCAAGTATTATATTTATTTCAACTAAACACCTACCCGAAGTCAACCGAAAGGCAGTGGACCTGATTTCGTCACATTAACGTAGAACATGTTACGTGTACTACAGGGTTTAAAACATCTCACATGTCCAATAAAAAAAAAAACTATTAATTATATTGTTTTGCCACCCGTTTTAGATTTTGCATTATAATGTACAATTGTACAGATACAGAATGTGTTTAATTAAATTTTTTTGTAATTAATTTTTCTATATTATAAAACCGTAAAAAGGGGGGGCTTCAAGAAAGGTTCTTAAAAACTAATTCCCCCCCTATAAATTACTAAATACGCTTATGTTGTACATTATGCAAAGAGGGCGGCATTTAAAATTTGGCTCAGGCGGCAAATTGGTAAACACGGTACTGGTTGCAAAATGATAATAAATGATAAGATAAACACAAAGTAGATAACAAAAAATAAAGACCATAACAATACGAGTGTTTGTCGTGTAAAAAAAGCTAAGTTGTTTTGTTATTATTCTGTTTGGTTATTCTTTTATTTTATTTCATTGTACAATTTGTATGCGAAACGTGGTAAAATGTCGAACGAGAAATCTGAATTCGTACGTGACGTAAGCGCTTTGGTTCAAGCGATGGAGGAGCGAAATCGATTGCGAGAACAACAGATGGATCATATCCTTAAATCAATTATGGTAAAACGACAAATTACATCCACTACGGTATTACCGAATGTTGCGCAAACCATTTCCCCATTCGACGGTGAATCAGGTGATAGGGCAGTGGCCACCGAATGGATAAAGTCATTGATGACTACAGCACATTTGAATAATTGGCCAGATACCTATACGTTTGAGGCAGGACGATCACAGCTACGGGGAGCAGCTAAAAATTGGTTTCTCAGACATATATCCGAGTTAACTACCTTAGATGAATTCATTATCGCATATAAGAAAGTATTTGATATAAAATGTCAATTAAATAATGGTCATAAAACTATCGGAGGTATACCTATCAAATACAAAGTTGGAGATATTGTTTACACAAGGAAACCAACTATGATGAAAAGAGATTCAACAAAACTTATAGTAAAAGATCGTAGGCCACTAGTGATAGTTCAAACTTTACCCAACGATATTTACCGGGTATCTACAATACGAAAAAATAAAAGGAAACGGTATACTACTAAGGTTCATGTGACACATCTGAAAAGATACCAGTTGCCAGTTCAAGAGGAAGCTGAACCAGATTACCCAGAAGAAAAAGAAGATGAAGAAGTTAATGATACAAGCGCTCAGACAACCACAGAGGGAGAGGACGGCACCAAGATATCTTACTGATTATTATTTACTAATAATTATTATTCTTAATGACATTAACTATTCTTAACTATATTGTATGAATTATTATAAACTATTTTATGATAGTTACCTTAAACTATATTTTATTAATTATCCGTTATAGAAGTGAGATCACTTATAGTCAGGAAATGCTGAATGTTATTGATAATTATATTGCGATAGGTGAAAGGGATTTAACAAATCCACTAAGATCAGACAATGTGACAAAAATCGTGTATGATGTACAATGTGTGTCGTGTGATGTGTTTTGTACGATGGATAGTTATTAATAGGGCAGAGGACTTGTAGCTCTAAAAAAGCACTAAATATGCAAGCACTTATGCACTTATAAACCCTATAATATGCACTTAAAATATGCACCTTCATTTTTTTTTTTTTGCAATTTAATTTAAAAGTATTAATAAAAAAAATAGGCTTAAAATGAGTCAAAATAATTTCTTTATTTTATACCATTGCCAAATAAACAAAATATTTTTTTTTTTCCATTTTCTTAATTAAACCGTAACTTTTATTTTTATTGATTTACATTTTGTTAATTTTATAATTGTTCTTCTGGCACTAAAAAAATTAATATTAAGTTTTAGTAAAAATCATTTTAACAAATACCTATTTAATTAATGTTAATAATACTTTTACCTTGAAAATTACATATATAAATAAATCCTAATCGAAAAAGAGCCCGTATGTATGTACACGGCTCACTATGGTGGTGATGTAGTATGATGTACGACTTAGATCGTAAACAATTATGTATCTATTAATAAAATTAATTACAGTAAATTAATATTATTCGCCATCCTTAAGCGCTTCTAGGAAATACGTGTGTCTACGGACAGCTAAAAACAATATTATACGACAAAAATTAAAAGTAAATACATTTTTATCCAAACATTTTGACTGTATTGTTTAAAATAAAAACGTCGGTGTAGAAAAAATTGATTTAAGTTAAATATGTTAAAAAGTATAAAATAGCTTATAAAAATGTCAAATATGCCTTAAAAACAAAAAGTACTCAAAATATGCATTTATATGCAAAATAAAATTTCAAAACTAGCTTTGTAAAAGCATGAAAGGTATTTATTTTGTACTCTGCTATTTTTGTAATGGTGCAAAACCAATATGCAAATGCTACAAGTCCTCTGCCCTAGTTATTAATAATTGTAATTTACAAATTTTGTCAAATAAACTATTGTTCTTTACTATATTAATATTAATCTTAGTTTATCATTAAATAATAACACATATTCAAATTGTTTCTTTTAAATTTATTATAATTTATAGAAAACATTATTTTATATTATTATGGTTTATTTTCAGATTATCCAATTTATATAATCGGTTTATTGCATGATCCAAATATCAAAGTTCAAAAAATGAGCAATTACTCTCTTGATATTATTAAAGTATATTTTTATGGTACAGGGTACATGTATTTGAGATTTAATGTTTAATTAAGTTTAAAGTTTAAATTGGTAGTGTATTATAATAATTAGTTAATACTTTATTTATAAGTATAAATTAAATTAATAAAGTACATGTATTCATTTAATATAATACGTTTTGTATCAAATACAATAATTTGAAAATAAAATGTACACATTTTTCTTCTTTACATAATTATGAGCAATTAAAACTTTATTTTATATATCATTTTTAACAAATAATTGATGTTATACGTAGTGAACATATAGATTGTATGTATCAGAGTCAATAACTATTTACCAATTTATTATTTTACAACATTTATCATGTTCTAAATGTTAATTTTATTTGAAAATATTATTTGGTTTACTTGAATTTAAAATATTGTTTTTTCATATTTCTGTATACAAATAACTTTTATTATACGATTATATAGAATAAAACTGATTATTGTGGTTATTGCGTTATCAAGTATGACTATCACAATAGGCTATTCCGTATATTATATTATTAATTGTGTTAAATTATATTTAAATTGAAAGTATACTATATAATAAATATATGTTCTAGGCAAAAGCTGATTTCAGCTTTTGAATTACCAAAATTAGAAATGCCCCATGAATAAAATAGAAAAATATGTAGTTTAAATTTGTAGCTTTTGTTCTTACAATATCAACTATATAATAAATATATGTAAATTAAGTCATATTTTGTGTAATTTTTAATGACATTCCATAGGGAAATATTGTAAAAATAACAAAGTTTTCACATTTGTTAATAAATTAATATACCTAACCAATATAATAACAATTGTCAACTATTAGTTATTTAATTAAAAATTATTAAAAAAGTTGTTGCAAAACTGCAAACAGTTAGACAAAATTCAATTCTTTTTTCTGATAACCTTTTCAATCAAACGTTCAGCAAGCTGTTTCTACGTTTGTGTTGGTACAAAAGCACGAGCGTTAATTACAAAACGAATGTAAAATATGTTCGTTGTGAACGTACAAGACTAACGCATCCCTAGTGTAAAGAGATATATAATAAAAGGTCTAAGACAGTTTTAAAATTTTAGTACCTCCAAAATTTGAAGTCTAGTTGCGCCTATGATAATTTGTGCTATTATAATCAACAGCGACCCCTTATCGGTTTTTTGCTGAAGTAATTAGTAAGTATTTAAGTACTAACCAAAGCAGCCGAACAAACATTATTTCCCAACAAGGAGTCTATAAAATACAGTTGTAATTACAATAATTTAGGTAATCCTAAAAAAGTACAAAGTTCATTAGAACTTAAAATTATTAATTATTAGGTAAGCATTATTTAGAAACGTAAGTTTTTATTATTTGTCAATACTCTACTTCTATTATACTACTATAATATTATACCCATAAATAGGTTTCACCGTTTTATGTATAACAAAAAAGTTATTTTGTTAAATATTTTTCTTTTTTAATAGTAGTTAATAGTAATAATAATTAGTGATTATGATCATTATATGAAATTATGATTGTAAACATATGAACATAAATATTAAATATACACGTATACTTAATCAATAATATATACGTCGTACTACTGTATTTCGTAGCATGTTCTAAGGTAGAAGCATTGATTATAGAATAGACTATTCTATAATCAATGGTAGAAGATTAAGATGAGGAATATCTTCTAACATGATTCGTACCACTGCTTTATTTGTGTATTTTTGTAGTTGATTATCTTCGTGATGTTAAATCAATTAAAATTATTAAAATTGTGAACAACAAATAGTTTACATTTTTACTCTTATTGAGTTATACATTTTGCATAGATGCAATAAAATACAAATTTGACAAAATGATCTTCAATCTTGACTTTATTAATAATATTATTACATACTATTTCTTTATATAATATCAAATTTAATGATTTTTAAACAATTTCACTTAAAATTACTACAAATTTATAAATAATCAAGGAAAATATTATATTTTATGTGAAATGAACTAAAATATTCTCTAGCTTTCAAAATATGCAAAATAATTTTTTCTATGAATTCTATGATCAATAAATCGTCCACATTTCTGACCCCCATTAAAATATATAATGAACCAATGAAAAGACCGAAAAATCCGCTCTTTAATCATCACAATACCATGATAAAATTAATTAATTATGCGTGCCTATGCGTTTATGATTACACAGGATATAATATTGTGAGTGCGGATAAAAATTTTTGATTGCTAAGTCGGTTATCTGAATTATACCGGCCAAACAAGTTACGGTCTACCGGAGTGGTATACCGGACGTCGGTCGTGTCTCCGGTATACCGAAAAGGTCTAAAGTTTTTTCAACGATGGCATCGAATGAGGACGCACTAACTTTGTTAATTATGAAAAAAGAAGAAACATAACCAGTGAATGGAAACGAAAAAAGTGGTGTAACGATTGGTTATTGCAAAGAGCAATTTTATAGTCATGTAAACTTATTAAACGAATTAAAATTTGAACCTGAAGATTTTAAAAATTATCTCGGAATGGACGAGAAAACATACCTTGTAGTACTTTCAACGTTTATGACAACAATTGACGTGACCTGCGTAGGCGACCGGAGTACATGCAGACACACACAGGTAAATTGTACGGTATCACTGGAAAGAATTGATTTTCTATCTTGCACCGGTCTCCTGTACAGATTGAAAAAACTGCACTGGTCTATTCCCACACGCTCCGGTTGACCTGCGCAGGCATACCCGCGCAGGTATACCTCTCTGGTAGACCGTAACGTGTACGGCCAGAATTAGTGTAATTTGTATTATATAATGATTATAGAATTGTGTTATAATTTATAAATAAAATAATGTTTAATAATTAGGCATAAGATTATAATATAATATGATTAGATTAGCTATATTAGTGTTATATATATATATATATATAAATATAATATTGTATGTAATATTTGTAAATATTAAATTATAACTAAATTATATTCGTATTTTAACTATAATATGTACGTTTTATTATTTTGTGATATATTTTTATTTCGTTTGAATCTCTTTCATAATATGGTTTTAATCGTCTCATATGAATTATATCTTTCGTTAATTTTTTTATTTAATTCGAGTTCTACGATATAATTTAATTCATTAACTTTCAAAATTATTTTATATGCACCTCCTCTATATTTGGGTGCTAATTTCGAAGTTTTGTTTAGTTCTTGGAGTGGAAATTTAACTAATACGAGTTGGTTTAGAACATATTGTGTTAATTGGTGTGTTTTGTTTTTGTATTATTTAGGACTTTTTACTATATTAATGAATATATATTTTTTTTTTACTAATTTTAATTTCTCTAATGATTTCTTTTTAACTAAAAATTTAACAAGCAAGAGTCGAACCTTATGAAATTAAACTTAAAACAAATATTATAGAATCAAAATTTCACCCACCACATAGAATATCACCTTCACAAAGACAAAAATTAAAAAATCAATTAGATAAATTAATACAAACAAATATGATACAACTTACAAAATCGAATTTTGCTTCACCACCATCATAATTGCTTGTATTAATTTATCTAATTGATTTTTTAATTTTTGTCTTTGTGAAGGTGATATTCTATGTGGTGGGTGAAATTTTGATTCTATAATATTTGTTTTAAGTTTAATTTTATAAGGTTCGACTTTTGCTTGTTTAATTTGTGTCAAATCTGATGAAAACTAATGTAAATAGTGTTTTATCGATTTTATTGTTTCATTGTGTTGCTCTAATGTTAAGTGTTTAGATATTTTATCTGTGTGTCTACATTATCATATACTTGTTGTTTTAATGTTATTTATATTTTCTTCTTTAATAAACATTTTTATTAGTTTATCTAAAGATATATAATTGTATGTGTGTTATATGTTTTGGAATTTTATTTGATCTTTTATTATTTTTATGAGTGTTCTTGGATACCAATGTGTATCATTATTAAAAATATATATTATTATATGTGGTCTTTGGCCTATTCCGTAAATAAATCCGTATTTTGTTTTATTGGAATATATATATCGAATCCATAGTAGTTGGCTATTGATGCTAATTCGTCATCATGTCACAATTAATTAGGAAGTTCAGATAAGTTTAATAATTTTAATATATTTTCTAATATTGTTATTTTATCATTTTTATTATCATTCATTGCATTAATTAACGAATGTAAACCACAATTTCCATCGGATGAAACATTTTTATCTGGTTTATAATTTGGAAATATTTATAAATGCATCATTATCAGATGTAGTTTCAATTTTATTTATATTTGTAGTATTATACTAGTAATATTGATTATATTTTTTATATTTGATATTGTTATGTTTTCATTTTGATTTGTTGAACAAATTAGTATATTTATTATTTATATTAGTGTCCATAAATGTTTCGTAAATTATGTCTTTTATTAATTTTCATTCTAAATGTGTGTTCAATGTACGATAATGCTATATGTGTATGATCTTCTATAATGGCTGTTTGTTTTAAATTAATTAATGTCTCATGTATATCTAAATAAGAAGTGGGTGAATTGTGTTTGTCTTTTATTATTAGATAATATATTGTACTGTTGGTTGTATTGATTGTAGTTATATTGTCTGGTATTAAATCTATAGTTTCTATTATATAATACATATTTTCCATATTTTTGAGTTAATTTGTTAAATGTTTCTGTATTGTATTTTAAATCAGTAGAGACGTAAATAGTTAATGAAAATTCAGGTGGGATATCAAATATATTTTTAGAAGTCTCAGTATTTTATATAATTTTTTTATTAGAATTTTTTCTGGTTTTATATTTTTATCTACTATTTTTACTGTTAAATGAAATGTATTATTTAACAGTGTAAATATAATAATGTATTCAATATGAGTTTTGTCTGTCATTTTTATATTGTCAAATTGTGCCGATTCGAAAATATTATTTTGAAAATCTGAAGGGATCCAATCACCTTTGATATATCTTATAAGTAGAGAGTAGTGGCCTTGGTGCTGAGGGGGCAGAGGGGGCATTTGACCTCCCCGTTAAATATGTCAGGGAGCAAATTATAATTTTGCCCCCCCCCCCCCTGAAAATTTGTCATCATAGTTATACACTTAATACTTTTAACATTTTTTAGTTATAGTTTTAATTTAAATTAAATTTTTATTATTTTTATAGTATAATATGAAATAAAATGAATTTTGAAAAGTTGTATGAATAAAATTAAAAAATGTTTCTAATTTTATATTCAAAATTAAATTAGGTAAAGACTATTAGTTTAATCAACAAAATAGTAATTAAACATATTTTACAAAACTCAATAAGTATTTGTATTTTATTTTAATATACTATATATCATGATTATCATTAAATTTTTTGCCCCCCCCACAAGAAAAATAGTTCCTGCGCCTTTGGTAGAGAGCGATCTTTAGGTTTTTACATATTTTTATTGGCTTATGCAACTCAACAAGGATGAAAAATGTGCATGATTTATCCATCACAGAGTTCGTAGAAAACAAATAATTTTGCATATTAAAGTATATTTTGGATATTAGTGGAATATTTAACCTATTTTACAAATTTTAGAATATATTCTATTATTATTCATACAAAATCGTTAATATCGAGTTGTGATTTTATCAAGGAACAATATTTTCTTAGACAAAAATAATTTGATTTAAGAATGATAAAAATTAAAAGTCATTCAATTATCTACTTGTTTGTATTCAAATTAATAATGTTGGTCACCATATTTATATGATGAGTTCAAGATACTTATGTGTTTGTTTTTGCACTGGTTACTGGTTAACGAATTTCAGATTACTCCCATAACCGTGCACATTGCGTCTAATCTGACTTTGAATCAATCATTGGAGATAGTGAAAAACATTATATCAGAAGAAAGGTAAAGTGAATTTATTATATATTGAAAATGAAATAAATAATTAATACTTTTAATTAATTTGCTGAGTACCACAAAATATAAAATACCAGTGTGAATGTTTAAGAATTTTATTATTATTTAAAGTATTAGATTTGTCGTAAATTTAAATTATTTAATTTCATAAGACCAAGTGACAAAGTAACAGTATAAATTTACTTTGAAACAGAGCGCCGGACTGGCTGGACAAATTTACCCTTTTTATAAGGCTTTCTTTGACTTAATGGTCATTAATTATTTTATCATTTTTTGATTATACAAACTGTGGTATTTCACATCTCTAATTTTATTTGTTTATAAATGTCATTTCTATATAATTGCGTTTACATATTATTTTAAATTTCTGATAGTCTGGATGTTAACAATTGTGTGAAATTAAATTAATAAGAGTTAATCTATGACCGTTATCATGACCATGTTCATATATTAGAAAAAGTTGAGCTTTTTTCTATAGTATTAATTAAACATTTTTCAAGCGTTTTCACACATTTTCAAAGTGAAGGGTGCAATCACACACCTTGAACCCACCAAATGATGCCTCTGAATATAATATATATTGATTTATGTTAAATAAGTCTCATGTCATACCTACATAATTATTTTAAAATATACAAAATATATCTTAGGATCTTTAAAAAAAAAATCATTTTTGAGCAAAATAGTTTTAGTTGTTATATTATTATACATTATCTTATAATGAAATCTTGTTTAAATCTTTTCTTTTTTTATTGGAGTAGTATAAATATTTTATTCAGATTTTATTTCATATTAAAAATACAGTCTGCCCCTGTACAATTAAATAATAAGTATTTTATTAATGTAAATTTTAGTATATTTGTCAAATTAATATTTTCATTTTAAATAAATAACAATTATTTATTATAGAAAAATTAGAAGAATAATACAAACGCTTGACATTTTCAATGTTTTTATTTTATCATTTGTATAATTAAATTTTTTATATAATATTAATAGCATATATTTTTAATAGTACTATTTTACCTGTTTACACATATTATTAGTTAGCATTAGTTCGAATGACTAATACTAATGTTTAGTACCAAGCATTATGTAAACATAGCTTATTTATAATACAGACTCACATAGCAATAAGTTCATTAGATATATGGCTATTTATTCTTCTTATAAATACATACAATTATTTAGTATATGTATTTGTATCTGTTCATATCAATATGAAAAAGTGCTAAACTTATAATATTATATTAATTTAAAAATAAGGATAAAATTAAAAAAGTGCTAATTAATGTAATAATTTTCATGTATTTTCAATGAAATAAAACATACACAATATACATATTATTTCTTTGATTAAAAACTGTAGATAAAAAATTATCATTACAATTTTTTTTATACATTACATACCACCGGTTCTTGTATGGTATATTTCAATGACATCTTGATCAATCATGTTCAAAGAGTTTGGAGTATCATCGTCATGAATACGATGTCCGTCGTATACAAAACGCATTTCATCCACTACTAAACCAAGCTTACCACAGTAAGAACGCTTGAGACGGCCCAAACTTGAATGTGGTTTAATACGAAAATGTACTTCGTTGGACATATCACTAGTAATTATTTTCAAACGTATATATTCCTGTTGTGTAGCAACAGTAGTTACTTCTGATTTGATAGCAACAGTTGTCACTTGTTTCGAAGATTCTCCTTGGCCTGACATTTTCTATAACAAAATCAGCAGTTATTAAAATTATATAAAAACATGTAGGTTTAAAATTATTTAAATTATGTACTAAAATGATAAATAAAGCTTAACATAATGACAAGATCAATCAAAACCCAGAGTAAACAGTAATGATTCTATGAATCATACATAACATTATTTATAAATACTATTATACTAATTTTCTCACTATTGGTATAAGCCCGATTCTCACGACAAGAAAAAGCTCATGTCATGTGGCGTGGCTACTCCCACCGAAGTTAATTATAAATGCTTAAAGTACTAATATAAATACTGAGAGAAATGAATTTAAATAAAGTACTAAGTAAATGCATTTTTCTACCGAATTCATACCTTGTATGTACACTTGTTGTAGTAAGATCATAAATTCTTTCCGAAAAAAATGTTTTAGACTTTTAAAGTTTTAAAAAAACTAAAAGTTTGATGGCATTTTTAAGAATTTTTTTTTTTAAGAAAAAATTAAAATACGATTTTCAAATTTTTTTACGTTATTATTTAAGAGTATGTTATGGAAAAAATTTTTTTAGCTTAAATTAAGAATAAAAATCATACCTAAAACCAAAACCTAACTTATGCGTTAACACTTAAGATCATAAAAATTATAATATTCAATTCTACAAAAATTTTAACTTTAGAAGTTAATAAAGATATTGAGACATACCGGACATGTATTTGAATATTGTATATTGAATAATAAAATATTCATTAGAATTATTTAATTTTGATATGAAAACTATTTTCACGTTTGGAAATCACCTTGGACAAAAACTACTTGCGCTACTACCACACATTATGTGCGTACAAGCAGGGCTTGAAAAAAAAAACATTTTGTTTAACGTTAAGACAGTTTTATCGTTATAAATTTCATTTTGTTTAATATTATTATTTTTTTGCATTTAACATTATTAATTTTTTGTGTTTAATGTTATTGGTAATATAATGTTTAATGTATTTTTCGTTATTCCTTATTTTTAATTTAATACAATTATGCAAAAGTAAGAATAAATTAAAATTATCTAAACATAATTTTTTGTAGAATTACAATTAATTATAAACTAATTTACTGATTCTTAAATTGTATATTTATAAAATACAAATATACAATTAGATAAATTAGAACATATTTAACATTTATTACTTTATATATAAATAGTAATATCATCAAACCTTTTCCAGGTAGTAAACTAGTAGTTACATACAAATTACAATAAGTCAAAACAATATGTATTTGCATATCATACTTGCAAATAAATCAAATTGTTAAAATTTTTTTAAAAATATGGATAGGATAGAATAGGCGATAACTAGAACACACTGCTTGTTTAAATTCTAGATAATATTACAAATTTCTCAAAACTTAACAATAATATCCATTTTTTGAACATTTTTAATATGAAAGGTTAGTTAAAAGTAAATTATTATTAAACTTATTTTTAAATTATATTGGTTCTTGGTAACCAATATAACATTAATCATCAAATATACAGTTAACGGGCATAAATGTATAAGAAGGTTCATGACATTATATAGAATTCAATAATCAAAAACTTTTGTAAGAATCTGGTAAAAGTCGAAAATAGTTCAAATACAAAGACACGAAAAAAAAAAATTTATTAGAATATTATAACGTTTTAAATATTTTACAATTTTATTTGTTTTTAGTTAAGTTATGTTTATTGATAAGTCATATGTGTCATTTATTGTACTGTTTTGTTTAGTGATAATTTAATATTAGCGTTTACTGTTTCCGTTAATGTTTACTGTTTTTCAAGCCCTGAGTACAAGTGCTAAAAATAAAACTATCTACTCTCTATAGTCATGTTCAGATATGTACTAAATTACCACCGATATACCAGAAAAATCCTAATAAGCTCTCTTAAATATTATAAGACTACGGCCTCTATTAATGTTTTGACTAGCAAAAAAATGGTAATTTTATAGATTCATTTTTATGCCGCATTTACAGTGTTAGTTACTTTCATGATTGTATGAAAGTTCTATCGCGATAGTTTGATAGTAACTATCATAACGCTTACATGATGACACATTGTGTCATAGTAGCTTCCACGACTAACTATCGCATAAACTTATCATCGTGTAAACCTGGCTTTAGTAAGAAATTGATATATAACTTAGCGCATGTTATAAGTAACATTAACAGAAACATGGTATACATGAGACCCATTCCTATTAGTAAGTAAACAGAGGACTTTAATAATATCTAGTTTGCGGTAGGATAAATGGATCCAGTACGTGCCTGGTCAGATTGTATACCTTTTAATCGAGTTTTCAACTATTGAAACTTGTCTAGAATAGCTTGAAGTATGTTTTACAATACTGTCTTCGTATTAATTGAATAACACGGCGAGACCAATCTTCCTGAAATAAAGAATTATTATTCCCTAGAAATGAACAATAAAAAAAATAGATTGATGACATGAATAATTCAAACGGAAATAATAATTATAAGTTTTAACTATTAATGACTTCTTATAAATATTATCTTACTATTTGAGTTTTTTGGACGTTTAATTCGACGTGAGACGATGACTTTTAGATCATTTAATACAGTATAATAATATGAAAACTTCTCCTTTGTTACGACTCGTAAACAAACGCACGACAAGTGTCCAGAGGACGCCGAATGGTAACAAAATGGTAGCAGCGTCGCTAGTAGCGTCCTTGCTACGGACTTTAATGTCGTGATAATGACAAGTGAAACCTTATCAGTATTAATATATCATATTATTCTATCGAGATTTAAATTGTTTAAGAACCAATTATTTTTAAAAATATTTTATTATATTACAACTTAAAATGACTATAAAATAATGTTATTTAAAAAATTTTAATTTCAATGAAATAATATGATAAATTGAGAATTGATGAGGTTACTAGTCGTTATCAAGGCATTATAGACGTGACCGCCATATTGCAGCTATTCGGCGTTTTCTGTCCTTTAGACGTTTTGTGTAAATCTTTAACAGGTGTACAACGTTATTGTTACTGTACACACAATATTTGTTCACCGAACATATGGGATAGCATATAGAATAAATATTTAGTTATAACCACGGTCGATGATAGAGCTGTTATATTTACAACCGTGGTTATAACCTAAACTTGAACACAACTATTGACCATTTCTATCTAACCATATTGGTTTTTATTTGTTGTATACGCGTAGGTATACATCACTTTTACCTAATTTATTACATTTACCTTTTGTTCCACAATTTTTTTATTCCAATGTATATTTGTTCCAACATCATTGTCAAAAATTATCATTTTCTCATGAAACATTTATTCTGATGAATTTTTTTCGTCAAGTATATTAGATCCAAATATTTTTTTTAAAACAACCCAACAAGAGCATATTTCGGGTTGTGAAGTAGTTATTGCGCATTTGTTTCGTATTTGGCAATCGCCGTTTTTTCGATGTTTACGCCAGCACTATCGGCTCAATGAATTCAAACAGTACGGCAGTGTTCATTGGATCTATCGATTCATCAGGTTATTTCTTTGATAATGTACATTTGTACATTATGTAATAGGAATTTCATTTGGAAATTCATAATGTTTTATTAATCATTTTTTATCTTGACTTTTAGTTCTTGTTGGTATTTTATGTTTTCTTTTGAATTAATAACGATAATAAATATGACAGGAAAATTTCACGAAGACTGAAAAATACTCGTTGGTACAATATATTATTAAAGTATGGGGAAACGTATAGAAAATGTAGAGACGAATTTAGATGTGATGAAGAAAAAATCGGTGATATGAGAAACAATTAATTAATTAATGTTAGTTTCAAGAAGTAAGTGCTTAAAATATATTTGATTAAAATTAATTATATTATAATATTGTCTATAACAATAAAATAAAAACAAATTGCATAAGTACCTAGTTACTGTTAAAGCAATATAGATTAAATTATTTTCTATATCAATATTATTTGATGATAATTTATTTATTTTAGAGTCATGTATCTGACTATTGGAGTGATATAATTTAAGATTGTTGAACTACTACAAACTATCAAAAATTATGAATCTAAAGTGTACGAAGATTATATAACAAGTCAAATATGTGTTCAAAGTTCATTGCATTGTTTTTATTACCAATTTTAATGTCCAGGAGACAATATAATACACAGGTATTTTTTTTAATTTAAATTTTAAATTAAAATAATTATATTATTATTTACTACTATTTTCCTATTTTTCTTATTCTGTCAGTTCTTGTTCCTTTATATTCATTATTTTTTATTAACATATTTGTTTTTCGGTTTCTATAAATGTCCCATTGCTTCTTTCTGTTTTTATATGTTTATTGTCTGCTACTAATTTATTATTCGTCTGATAAATGTAAGTGAATATAATGTAATATTTATTACATTTTTTTCTTTTTTATTAATAATTATATTATACTCGAAAATATCAATAATGTACCTATTACTACTTTATACTTAATTAAATTATTAAATAAATGTAAAAATTTATACCGATTTTTAGTTTATAATAAAACAAGATATTTAAAATAAATTTAGGTATTCAGAGAAGAACAAGACGTCTCAGAGAAATCAATGGAAAGAATTGTACAGAGATGTTAAACATTGTCAGTGTTTCAGAAAAAAGAAATGTATAAAATAATAAACCTAATTAAATAATGACCAAATTAGAGAAAAAAGTTGAGATCATTGGAGTGTCGGTTATTGATTTTAATAGTCAAGATAATCCTTACTGCTTAGGTAAATTTTTTTATATAATTATTTTTTATAATTTTTTTATAATAATTCACTACATCCAATAAAAAATTTACCAACTTCGTTTTATCATGTTTAAGAGGAGTAAAACAAAATTTAAAATTGTTTTTTAATTCTATTTTTGTTTTGTTATTTTTGAAAATCATTATACATCTAGCTTTATAGATAACTATGAATACATTTTCAAACTTGTATAAAAAGTCGTTATTATTGCTACATATTTTTGAAAATTTCCAATTTTAATTCAGACTTTTAATTGATCTTAATGAGAAATGTAAAGTCGTATCGCAAATTAAGACTTTTTGAATGGTAGTTGTATCGTAAGTTGTATACCAAAGAAATATTACAAAATAAAATCAACCCTTTTATAATGGTATTGCTATTTTTGTTTATATAAAAATAATGTTATTTTAAAATTCTTATTCAAATATATGATCTTCTTCAGCAGTAAATATTATTTCAAAACGGTTATAACTTGACATATGATTTTATTTGACAGAAACTGTCATTTTTAAAATTTCTAAAATATTAGTTTATATTGTCTTTGAGATAGCCAGAGATACGTATGTTTTCATGGTTTATAGTGAAAAAAATTATTTTTCTAAACACAGTCGTAACTCAATAACAACAAAAATGGAGTTACTACTTTTTATTGAAAGTAGTGTATATGATGTAATGTAGAAAGCTAAAAAAATGTATTCTTATTGGTATTGTTGATTTCAAGAACACCAGTTAAAAATTACTTTTTCCTCAAAACCTCCTTTTTTATCAAAAACTTTAAATTGCATAACTTAATCATTTTTATTTTTTATATTTTGTAGGACCAAGTATAAACATGTCTGTACTATATTTTTATACAATATAAAATACAAGGAGTGTACTTAAGTGTCAGCTGAAGTAACAGAAATTATGGACAACAACATATTGAGTTAGAAGGACATACATTTAGAAAAGTATCACAATTTAAATATTTAGGATCGATTATTACTCAAGATAATGAACTTAAAATAGAGGTGTCGTCAAGAATACAACAAGCTAATAAGGGATATTGCGGATTAGAAAAAGTACTAAAATCTAGGACCCTCTCTAAAAATTAAAAAAATAAGAATGTATTTGACATTATTACGATTTATTGTCCTGTACGGTGCTGAGACGTGGGCACTGAGAAATGCTGAAGAACAGAAACTAGGTGTACTTGAGAGAAAAGTTTTAAGAAAAATATATGGAACGGTCTTTTATAGCTAAACAAATGAATGGAGAAAATTGCATAATCATGAACTCCAAATGCAGTTTCAGAGACCTGATATAGTTAAGGAGATCACAAAAAGAAGACTCATGTGGGGGGGGGGGGTCATGCCTGGCGTAAGCAAGGATCTAGGATTAGGCAGGTAATAGAGGAAGAGCCTATAGGGAAAAGATCTTTAGGGAGACCCAGGTTGAGGTGAGAAGACAGTGTGGAAAAGGATATAAGAACGATAGCACCAGGTATCAGATGGAGAGAAGCTGCAGTGGACAGGGACAGATGGCAAGATTTTTATTTGGCGACATGGTCTTAAGGACCAAAACCCATAGAAAAAAAATTGAACTTATTCTTATATTTGTATTTATAAATGAATAAAAGAGCTTTAAAGTTGAATATTGCTTAAAAGATATAGCATTATAAATATATACTATTATTTACACAATAAAAGATACGTATATATTATAGGTGCAGCTAGGATTTTATTTTAGTACCGCTGTTTATTAATTTAAACCTCCTTTATTTAATTAATTTACATAATTTTTAATAATAATTTACTGAAAATAGGTTATATGAAAATACGTTTTAAAAAATATATACATTTGGTTATATTGCAAAGTAAATTAAAATAAACACTTCACACTTTAATAACAACTTTTTAAAATAACATACACCGATTATGAGTAAGGTGCTCAGGCGTTCCTGTCTTGACAGGATTTCAACCAAGTGTCCCTGGGTCCCATTAAAAGTTCTATAACGATGAAAGTGTCTTGTATTTTACTAAAATATCCTATAAAGAATAAAATTTCCTATAATTCAGTGACATACACAGGGAGTGAGAAGGGACTGAATCCTCCTCCATTGATTGTATTGTAGGTATATTATCTATCTATTTAGATTAGATTAGTCCTAAACTACATAATTTATATATTATATGCGGTTTAAATAAATTATTTTTATTCTTGTATATTAATATATTATATAATTTAATAATTTAGTTGTTATTTATGTATTTTGTATATTAAGAAATGAGATATTACAATATAAGTATTAACAATTCCAAGTTATTTTTTATTTTTAATTCCTGAATTCTGAACTATTGTGTTTTATAAATTATAATATATATTTTAATATTATATAAATATATTGAAAGATATTGAAAGGTTTTAATAATTAAATCAATGTAATTAGCATAAGTTATGAATAATGATTATCGCGCACCGGGGCCATAGAAATTGTAAATACGCCCCTAATTGTAATCAAAACTTGTCCTGTATTCTTGAAATTCTTCTTCTTTGAAAATCTGTGTACCCACTTAATTGTGAGATAAAACATTTTTTAATTCTTCAATTACATTATTTATATTTAATGAAGTGTCAAGTCAATTTTGTAATATTGTTGATTGAAGCTTTGATTTAACAATTGTTATTTCTGAAAAGGCTCTTTCAGACGAGTATTATGTTACAAGAATTTATACAATACAAGGTTTTTGAAACTGTTGTAAATGTTATATATATATATATTAATTAAATAATATATCAATTAAAATCTTTAATCTGTTTTGTTAATGTTTTGTTAGATGAGCCATTAGTTATATATTCAATACTTACAAGTAAATTTAGTTACTTATTATATATATTTAATTTGATTATTTTATTTTAAATTTTAATGTCTTCAAATACATTTATAAATATTTGTAAATTTTTTTATAATTCAGTAATTTGGTAGTGCACGGCACAACCTAGCACTTATATAAATAGCTTCTACTTATGGTGTATATACTATTTATTTGTTAAATTAAAATTTTTTTAATCAATTATTTTTATATATTTGCAATTTTTTTTAAGATATAATTTTATAACCAAAAATTATAAATATTAGTGAATATAGAAGTTTCCAGGGTCTAGATTATTAACTTGCAAAGTAATTATTAATAAGCGAATCTTTGACGGTGAAGTCTTGATTATTCATATTTTTTTCAACTTCAGTTTATAATTTCAGGTCTTGTTTTGAGTATTAATTTTATTCCTAATTTTAAATGAAAATTGACTATACAATTTTTATTTTATTATTTTATTGATAAATAATGCAAACATGAGAATTAATTTTTTTCTAAGCGGTCAATGTTTTTTCAATAATATATTCCTTGTTCTAGTTTGTGACTCATTTCTACAGCCTTTTAGTTAACCAAAATTGATGTTGAATCGGTGTCAATATATACATGACAGTACATCCACTATATCTAATATAGGGAAAGTTCCTTTTTAAAAAGATTTCGTTTTGTCCTCCGTTCACTTCTTAAAATAAGAACTTATTCCAGTCTCTTGTTTCTTATTATTATGTAAGACAATGTATTAATACACAATGTATTATTATACATTTATTATGTAAAATATATTTTATTTATAACTCAGTTTAAAACAAAGATATTGTTTTGTTAAAGTTCATAAGTATTTAAATAATAATGTTGGGTAAATATGTTTTAACTACATAAGTTTAATGTAACACCATGTCACAGTAAAACAGTCTTCAGTAACATGAATTTTGCACCCAAAACTGGACCATCGTGATATTATAATAACGATTTTTTAAAAACGTCAGATAAAAGTTTCCTTTATGTTAGCGAAATGCAATGTACGTCATTGTAATAATGACTTTAAATTTGATAAATTGTTTTTTATCGTTTTAGACCATAAATGCTGACAAAATTAATTATACTTATAATATTAAGGATTTATATCTGAAAACATATTTAAATTCATCAGGTATTTTATTTTTGTTGAAAACAATTTTGATATTTTATTAAAAACTTCACAATACAATTATTAGAAATCATAAAAAACTACTATTTAAGTATTAAATATTATTTAAAATTAATAACGTTACAAAGTTATACATTTTATTTCCAAACATGATAAATTAACTGAATTTTAACATACCAACATTTTTAATGATTCTAATGATGTAAATGCTAACATAGATATACATTCAAGTATATCATTAAAGTACATTCATATACATAAAATCGTATACTAAACATATATTATTTTGTTTAAACTTAATTATTTATAAATTAATAGATAAAAAAGAAAGATAGTTGACTCTGAACGTTCTTCCTTCGATCCTCGGATAAATACGATATATCAAAATACGATTCTGAGCAAAACTCAGTCAGACATACAATATATTATGGGTAATGAACAGTGGCGTAACTGGGTAAAAGAAAATAGGGGGGGGGGCAAAATAATGTGCTCACCAAAATTGTAATTGCAAGGGGCGGAGGGGTAAAATACATTTTACTTTTACATTTACCTAATTTTTTTGTTTTTTCACTACTACTTCAATAATTATCGTTATTGAAATTAATGAAAAACGATAAAATTGTTTTTATTATATGAGATTTTAAATATTGTTTAAATTAAAATTGTTTTACCACTTAATAAATTGTGTCTGATAACTATAGTAATTTAAAAACATTTTACATTGTTTTTGCTTCAATCGCCTAAGTATATATTTCTATTTTATAATAATTTATTTATATGTCTAAAGAGTAATGCTTATTCACATAAATTGTTGTACATGTTTTCGAACATATAAATCACATTGCACACACATAGGAACTTAAACGTTTAATACAATAATTACAACTTTTAAGGTTTAAACTTATATGTAATGCACCTATTAAATATCATTTTGTTTATTAAATTAGTCTATCTACCTAATATATATATATATATATATATATACCTAATATAAATTTATATTTATTTTTGCTAAATTTATATATAAATATTTATTAATTGAATATATCTACACGTTAAAGGTATAAAATATAATATTTCAATTATATAAATCAATATAGTTACCTACATTATTTATATACATTGATTTAAAAATAATTAAATTAAATTATTGACATGAAGCAGGTATGTAGTTAGTTGTTTTGGAATCTGCTTTGTAATAGCCAGTAGGTACATTATTTTCGATTAATTTCAAATTTCAAATCTTAATTAAAAATTAAACTTTGCTTGATAAGTTCAGTTATATTATATTGTAATATATTGAGTTTCGCTCAGAATCATATTTTTTAATGCAATTAAATTAAAATCTTCATTATAATAAACTACTAATTTCTCCGAGGACCAAAGGGACAAAGAAGGAACGTCCAGAATCGACCTTCTCGCTTTTTTTTTTAAGTATTAATAATTTATTTTATTTGTCGAGTATGCGACAAAGAGTTGATTAAGGTAAGGAATATTCGTTTTCTATAATATTCTATTCGTTATTGAGGATTTTAAAAAATTACTTAATATTTTTAATTGTGCGTATTTTAATCATACAAATATTGATTTTGTACATACAAGATACAACACTGTACATAAAATTGATAATAGTTAAAAAATGTGTTTTTTTTATGTAGACAGGGCTGGACTTGGTTGGATTTATTTCCTAATATATTAATTTTAAAATAAATTGATAAATAAAATGAAATTATTTAATTATTTTATATTGTAAGGCTTGTAAAATGTTTATTCCGTGCTCGTTTGTAGAGCCAGTTCAACCCTGAATGTGGAACTAATTTTTTTATTAATATATTTATAGATAATAAACATATTTAGGTATAGACTTTTTTAACATTTTTATAATACCTTTCCAAAATAATATGAGATAGATTTTTATAATAGGCAATAGCACAAACGCAATATAGGCTATAAATTATTAGAATGGTTTCGTTCTAATATTTATATCGAAGACATGAATTGTATTGTATAAAACAGTTAATATTTATTTCTTGATATTATTAGTAGTTTATCTACTAATATCTTTCGTAATCTGTTTATGTATTATACATTATGACTCATGCATTTTAAATATTTTATATATGTTTTTATCTTATCAAACAGTCATAAAAATAATTTAATGTTCCCTTCAATTATATTATAATTAGGTATTATAATTTTAGGACAATATAGATCATGGCAGGATTATATAATAAATTAATACCTCACACAATATTAAAATAACTATTAAATAATTTAAATCATGTAATTTTGTTATATGTGTCTTTGATGTAATAATGTGTATGATAGATAAATTTAACTATCAAAGGTTATATGTCATAGAGTAAAATCTTATTTAAGCTAATAATAAATATTAACAAATTGCCTATTCGTATTTCAATATCTACCTATAAGTAATATTTTATCAGTCTATAAACGTGTGCCAACATTTTGTATTTCAATTTTCACAAAATTTGGTTGTGAAAATTAAAATATAATTATAATTATTTGTTCAATTAAAGACGAACAAACAATTTATAATATATGTAGATTTAAAATTTAAATTGTAAAGTACTTCCCATATTTGGCACCAGAGGCGTATTTCGTAATTTTTTAAGGGGGGGGGGGTTCAGATTTCTTTTTAGGATCTTTCATGAAGCCATTGCCCTCCTTCCACGTTTTATAATATAAAAAAAAATTGCAAAAAAACGAAAATAAACATGTTCTGTAACTGTATACATTATAATGTAAAATCTAAAACAGGTAGCAAAATAATATAATTAATAGCAATTATGTTTTATTTTTGGTCAGGGGGTGGGGGGTGTTTAAACCCGTTCGACCCATCCCATAAATACGCCACTGTTTGGCACACGTGACTTAGGTTAGTCATCACTGCACTATAATATATTATTTAAAAAACGATCTTTTTTTTTAGTATTAATTCTTTAAAATAAAACTTCAAAAGTATTCAGGTAATGGGTGTAGCTGTGTGTTCCGTGTGGGTATAATTTTCAGTGGCAATATTGTTGAGAATGGATATTTATATTAATAAAAAGGATTATTAAGAATGATTATACATTATTCGAGATTATTATAGTATAAAATATTATATTATTTATTCTTTCTATAATAATAATTTAATAAGTAGCTACTTATATCTATATTAATTATAAGACATGTAGAAAGGTTATGAACAATAATGCGAACTGTGTATATATAAAATTATTTTTTGATGACAATATGTAATATGTAAAACGTGTATACTAATATAAAAAAAAAAAATGTTTAAAAATATATAATTAATTATGATGTAAGATATAACTAGATAATAACATGTTAAAAATCATAATAATGAATAAATAAAAATAAAAATCTGCAGGTGATATTTTTCGAACAAATTTATTACTAATAATAATAATAAAATCAATACAAACAGAACAATAAAAATTTATTTTGTTTTGTTTTATTCGATTTCAAAATTAACGTGTGAAATAATTTATAATAGTTCAATAGTTGAAGATAAATTATAATTAAAAAAATTTAGACACTTAGCCATATACATACATATATATATATACCTATTTAAATGCATAGTTAAAACAAATAATATTATAGCATGTATTTTTACCATGTAATTATCAAAGTATTTTACTCATTAACATCAGATTATTGATGAGAAAATAAGGAAAATAATACATTTTGTTTATAGTTGAATAGGTAAGAACTGTAACAAAGTGATACCTATACCTATACTCAATAAAAAAAAATATATATATAAATAATAATACAGTTAATGACAAAGAATAAAAATTAATAGAAACGAATTACATTGAAAATAATAATTGTCTGATAAATTATGTTTTATATAAATAATAGAGCTAATATATTTAATTTCGATTATATTTTGGCATTTTTGTGACGTTAAATTTTAACGATACTTTAACATTCACACGAGTTCCATATCATTACATTTATTACCTTCCAATGGTTTAACCAAATCAAACACTAGCTCCCCGAATACGTAGGGATCGACGTTCTTGGACAACTGGTACAACACAAACCAATCGCCAAGCTGGAACTTCGCGTTGATGATTTCCAACTCGTAACGATGAGAAAACCGAGATCTAGCTCTCAGCAACAACAAACGGAACGTGGGCATTAGCACAACAGCCGCGCGGTACACCAAGCTGAAACCGGTGACCACAGTAACTAACCACAGCCAATACCACAGGAACGTGTAGATTTTCTCGTTGACCGCGTTCAGCGGCATCATGCACAGCCCGTCCACCACATCGATCGAACCGGTCGGACCGTATTTGTGGAACGAACATTTGGTGACTTTCGGGAACACCCGGGCCATGGGGTCGCCGCGTTGCTCCGGATCCGTGTCGACGAACCGCAATATATCCAAACCGTACGTGCTGAACTCGCCGTCCAGGAAGTGATTTATGAAGTACACCTGGCCGACGACGTTGACGAAGTTGCACAGTTCGCACAGGATGAATTGCGCGACGTACGCGTTGTGCCTGTGTAGGTTTCGTGTGAAATACGCCACCAGCGCTTTCTTCCGTTCGGACGCGAGCTCGCGGCTGACGCCCGGCGTGTTGAGGTCGGTCGCGAGGGCTTTCATGCGGCCGCCCTCCAGCGTCTTCCACGCATACCTGGGCAGGTAGAAGAACACGGCCTGGAAGAACAGGACGAAGCACACCCACTGGTAATACTTGTGGTACTTGACCACGTCCAGGCCGTCCGCCGCGGGGGACGCGACGCCTGGCTGTGCGTGTGCGATCCCGGCGTGGCCGTCCACCCGGTTCGTCAGGGTGAACGTCGAGTAGATCCAACAGTAGGAGTTGATGACGTGGTACGGCACACTGTCCACGAGGCAGTCGATTGGGTGGCCGACGTACTGACGGGACGTGACGATCAACGAAAACATCACCAGCACGATCACGGTGATCTTGTAATGCAATCGAAATATTTTGTTGTCTATGCACACGGTGTCGAATTTCAAAAGTCCTCTGACATATTGGAAAATATCGATCATGTTGTCCCGCGTTGTCGTTCTATGAAATCGATGGAGAAAAAATCGTTTTATAGGTACAAAATTGTTGGTGTGGATAAATAAAACTACAGAATTTACCGGTTGTAATTAGAGTATTATTGTTGACGTCACGAAGAAGATTATATCTTCTAATTACCTAGTTATTGTACAAAGAGAAACCAATAATATATTTTCACCTTTTTTGTACGCGTGATACACTGCAGGATGCTCGTCTTAAACTACCCGAATACTAAGAACGTCATTAATGGCATTATATCATTAAGTCTTATCACAGTTTCAATGAACAATATAAAACTATAAAATATTATAATTATGTTTTTATGGTTCATATTTATCGAAGAATTAAGAGACATAATGAATCAATAATAATGAAGTTATTGATAGATAAAAATTACTATTTTAAAACGAGATAAATATTTTTTTTTAATTATATGGTTATTGATTACTATATGAATTAAAAGTGATATCAATGAAAGTAATTTATATAACAATATCAATTACAAGAAGAAAACGTTTTCTAAAATTAATTTAGACATTTTATTTTGTAGTTAATGAAAAATTATATTATTACAAAACGCTACACCTACTATATAGGTAGTTAAATTCAAATAGATTAAATTAATTCATTATGTTTAAAATATAAAAAGTATTATTAAAATATTAATTATTATGAGCGTATAATAAATGAATATTAATATTATATATGAGTGTATGACATTCTCGATTATAAATAGGTATCTAGAATAATAATTATTTTTGTTCATTTTAAGTAGATCAGTGGCGTACACAGATGGGAAACTAAAGAGTCGAGTCTACCTCATTGACTGCATTATAGATATATTTGTATTACTAAGATTGGTCCTAATCTTGAACGTTTATATTTTATGGTGTTATATACTCGTATATTAATATATGATATATTTGATAATTAAATAATTATTACACTATTAATAGTAACCATAGCCGGATTAAGGGAGGGTCTAGCCAGGGTGGAAGCCATGGGGCCCTCTCAAGTACAAATGTACAAATTACGGTCGCTAAATTTTATAGCCCCCATTTCAGAAATCCTACATACGCCACTGAATTAGATAACATTGAAAACTTATAATTAGTATAAAATAAATATAATGTATTCGATATGATAGATCACTAAACCGAATTAAAAAGATAAAATTTAGTTTATGTGAAATTTGTAATTAGAACTAGTTCTAATCTTCATGTATGTCACACAGTGGTGTCATTTGGGAGAGGAGATGATTATCCCTCACCCTAACAAAATTTCAAAAGTCAACAAAGTCATTATGAACATGTTATTAGTAAAATAAGTTTAAAATTAAATTTATTTTGAGAGAAAATATTGAATAAAAAAATAATAATATATTGTGTTTTTTCTCCGTTAGCATAATTTTTAGTAGTATTAATATTCTCTGTGACAAAATATTATAGATAACGCCTAACGAATAACGAGTTTGAGGCTTTGTGCGCCGCGGAAAAAAACATTTATTATAATATTTCTAAATAAGTGTAGATAAAAATTAATTATTTTATTAGTTCTCCCTCTTTCTCGCCATTTCTCCGGTGGACACATTTTCCAGTCGGCGATTTTGTCTTATTGTCTCAATCTAATTAAAGTTGAAATTACGCCCCTGATGTTACATGTATATAAATTCCCAATTTTTGTTAAGTCAAAAAATAAAATAAAAACAATTTGTTGTAATAATTTTATTTCGTCTATTAAATTATAATAATGAACTCGCTAATTACAAAAAAAAAAAAATTAGTATATTCGAACATAATATTATCATTTGATGGGTCAATTTCGATGACGCACAAAATCTGTATGATATTATCGAACATTATTAGTTCATTCGCAGCTACACATATCGTACTGCGATAAGAACAGTTTTAATCTGTCCAATTGTTATCTGTACATTTTATTTTTATTGGTCACACGAATGACTCAGTCACCAGTAGAGTATCAAATTACTCAGTCCGCAAGAAGAAGCCCATCATACAACAACCGTGTGTATCGACATAAAATCGTCATTAAAATCGATTATCTGTTTGGGTTTATTCGTGATTTTCAACATTGGACCAACATGATCGGACTTTTCGGCTACATAAGAGAGCTGTTGAAAATCGACACCGTGTGCATTGACAACAAAATATTCCGATTGCATTACAAGGTCACCGTGATCATATTGACGACGTTCTCGTTGATCGTCACGGCCAACCAGTACGTCGGCGATCCGATCAACTGCGTTAGCGGCGGCGCGCAATACAACATGATGGACACGTACTGTTGGATCCACTCGACGTTCACACTGTCCAACCGGGTCGTCGGTCGCGCCGGCACCAATTTCGTTCAGCCCGGCGTCGCGTCACCCGCGGCCCACGGCAAGGACGTGGTCAAGTACCACAAGTACTACCAGTGGGTGTGCTTCGTCCTGTTCTTCCAGGCCGTGTTGTTCTACATGCCCAGGTACGCGTGGAAGACGCTGGAGGGCGGCCGCATGAGGGCCCTCGTGCCCGAACGCAACACGCCGGGCGTCTTCGACGAGCGCACGTGCGACCGGATGAAAGTGTTGGTAATGTATTTCGCTCGGAACCTGCACAGGCACAACGCGTACGTCACGCAATTCATCCTGTGCGAACTGTGCAACTTCGTCAACGCGGTCGGCCAGGTGTACTTCATAAATCACTTCCTGGACGGCGAGTTCAGCACGTACGGTTTGGACGTACTGTGGTTCACCGACATGGACCCGGAGAAACGCGCCGACCCCATGGCCCGGGTGTTCCCGAAAGTCACCAAATGTTCGTTCTACAAATACGGCTCGTCCGGCGCATTAGAAAACATCGACGGCCTGTGCGTGTTGCCGCTGAACGCGGTCAACGAGAAAATCTACGTGTTCCTGTGGTATTGGCTGTGGTTAGTTACTGCGGTCACCGGTTTCAACTTGGTGTACCGCGCGGCTGTTGTGCTAATGCCGGCGTTCCGCATGTTGTTGTTAAGAGCTAGATCTCGGTTTTCTCCCCAATACGAGTTGGATATCATCAACGCAAAGTTCCAGGTCGGTGATTGGTTCGTCCTGTACCAGTTGTCCAAGAACATCGACACCTACGTGTTCAAAGAGCTCGTAACTGATTTGGCTGAAATATGGAACGATAACACGGAGCTGATTTAATTATGTAATTATTTTATAAATTGTAAATGATTTAACCAGCTTGGTAAGCTAGGTAGACAAAATAGCAAATTAATTTTCGTACCTATTCACTTTACAGTTTCTTATTAAATTGTTTTTATGTATTGGAGAAAACAATTTTACAATATGTATTTAACACTATCACTTTAAAATGTATACATGTACAAATACTTTTACTTAATCCATAGTATGTTTGTATTAAACTTTTCATGTTTATTTTTAAATTTAATGTATTATCATAAGCTATTTTATTATTTTCTAACACTATAATATGTGTAATATAATTCTTAATTATGATGTAATCTAGAATTGTATTTTATTTTATTTTATTGTATTTTCATTTTTAAGCATTTGTTATTATTTAAAAATAGTATTTTTTTGAATTATATGTTTTCAGTGTTATGCGTATTAATTATTCTAGTTTTATTATACATTTTATGATCGTTTTAAATAAAAATAAATATACGCACAAATTGCATTATAATATTTTTGATTATTTTTGATTATTTTCTTTTGATTATTACTTGTTTAACTTTTAATTAGAAATAAAATTAAGATATCTTTTTGCTAAAACCTATTCAAATAAATTTTAAATATAATTATATTTTATAGTTTTTATATTTTAAATATAAAAATATTTTTTTTATAATTAAGTATATATTAAATATTATATAATATATAAGGACTGCAGAGTTTTATGAAATGGTTTTCTATACATTTTTTAACCATTGTAATGCATTTTCAGTCTAATAAAAAACAGTTAGCCTAATCCAAAGTAGACTAAGTGTCGTTTATTCATGTTTTTTTTAGGTTTCTATAGATACTACAATTTTTTATCTTTTTAATATTTTTCATCAAATAAATTGAATTATACATTGTTTTATTTGCTAATAGTTTTTTTTAAATATTATATAAATTAATGATTGCGAGAAAAACGTTAATACCTGGTTAATAGGTTTGCATATTGTTAGTATTATAATTATTTTAAAGTTTCAGAACACAAAACATACAATTTTAGAAAAAAAAATACAAATACAAATACAAATAAACTACCAATGATAATAGTATTGTTCTTTAACTAATTTTTGTTAAATTAATAGATATATAATAATATTTGAAAATATAATTTACTTATATTTATATTTTATGTAAAAAAAAAAGAAAAATTGACTATATGAATATTATTACCTGCAGTGTTTTAAATGTGTACCTATTTAAATACTTTTCTATATTGAAGCCCGTAGGGAATATTATTTTAACTCCGGTTTTTATGTAATTTATTTTGATTATAAATATTGTATATCATGGTAAATTAATATTAAGATATTCTATGTTTGGGTTTAATGTTAGTTTTTATGTTTTTTATTATTATAAATAATTTTGACACCAAGTACACACTTAATTTTTGTGTAAACATTTTTTTAAAATTAATATCATTAATAAAATGATAAATATTTGACATTTATTATTAACTAATATTATAATAATATTAATGAGTATAAATATATTAACGATAAAATCGATTATTAATATTAAATGTTAACAATGATTAAAGCAAAGTTGTACATTGATTAAGATTCTATTAATATAATTGGCATGGATCTTAGTACCTATCTACTAACTACTAACTCACGTAAAATTCGATACTGGTCGTAAAAATTCAATAAGACACGATCATCTAAGTAAATAAAACCAACTAATACTAACCTAACCTCGTACTATTCAATTTATTTGGTGTGTTACAGAATTTCAGCCGAGACATGACAGTTGTAGATCTTGATAAATTAAACGGACTGAAGGAACGATAAAAGTAGATTGTAAAAGAAGTAGATACAAAATGGGACCAAACCCATAATAAAATATTATGAAAGACAATCATTGAACCGTACACCTGTCATAATGTCTTTTTCGTGTTTTCACAAATGCGTCACAGATTCGTTCTGCACATGCTTGCTGTTTAACATTATTCATTGAATATCGTATATTTGTATCAATGAAGGGTGTTTTAAAATGTATCTAACATATGTCTCTCTTGCAGGTGGTCTTGCTTTAAATTTCATACTATCTTGCCCCTTCTTGACCTTAACCAAATTATACTAATTATATTTTTGTGGTCACTTCCCAGAGTCTGACGGAACGTATTTTTCAAGAACGTGCAGTATCTATAGTACATTGGTCCGATTCGTTATGTAGATATTTATTTTTTATTTTTGTGCCTTTAATTTGATAACCAATATTTGTAGAGTGTCGTTTTTTTCTTATAATGTTTGAGTTACCATCGAAAAAATCATAAAACACTTCCACTATCTGTGTTCAAGTGTCTACAGTATAAGGGAAGATCACGGATCACACGGAAAACGAATATTGTTCAGGTTTGTTTTTCGAGGATACGAATAGGTTTATCATTGATTAATTAGTATGTATTTAGCAGTATTAATGAGCCACGTTACCATTTAAATTCAACAATATTTTGTATTCAATAACAGTGTAGTAGGTACTTAGTAGTATAATCAGTAACTATAGAAATGATTCCCAAACTTTTACCTATACAATTTCAGCGTATAATTATTAGTTATTACAATTTCGATAAATATTATCTGTTTGTTAATTAACAATATTTTATATTCAATTTTTGATGGGTTAAATTAAAGAGTTCAAGTTTTCGCAGCACGCATTCGGTATTATACTTTTACGTTTTTTCAATAGTGTGAAATATTAATTTTACTTTAATCTATAAATCATTATTTAATTTTGAAACAAATAAAATATATACCACTACAATACACTAATATTTTTAATTGTAAAGTATTCCGATTGTTCTGTAATTATTCAAATAACCCTCAAATTTCCATTTTCTTTTTTATTTTTGAGTCCTTATATGCACTGTTTGGTAAGAATATATCTATATACTTACATATAATTTAACCCAAATGAGTAAATTTTATTAACTATAAATTAATTAATTAATATATATATATATATTATTTTAAATAGAATATAGTTTATGTGAAATCGAAGACAGACCATTCATAATGTCACATGATAGTAAGAATCTGAGCAAAAGGTATGAAGACAGTTCGGGACCATCAACTTCTTTTAATACGGAGTACCGTCCATTGAGACGTATTAAAAATTGTGATGACCTCAAAAACTTATGGCGCTCAAATAAAAATTCTGATAATTCCATAATTTGGGAAATTAGGTCTCCCAGTGAGCAAGAGTTATTAAAAAGGGATAAATCTGATCCGAATTCGTTTTCTAACCCTCCAAAGTATATGAAAAAAGAATAAAATTATTGCCTAAACTAATTTAATACTTATACCAATGTATATTTTATTTTAATAAATCATTTTGTAAATATGGCGAAATAATTACATTTTTTATACATTGATGTACAATATTTATAACTTTTGTTACAAATAAAGCAAGTTTATTATTTAAATAAGTACCGTAGCACTTACGCACTTACTAACTGATACTAAGCACTGGGGGGCACGTGCTCCCCACCAATTTTTTTTTTATGTGCTATACTGTCATAGTTTAGTGTAGAGAAATGATAGACATAATAAGTTTGTTATTATAATATATAACTAAAGAAAATAAATAAGTGTCCACATCAAAAAAAAAAATTTGGTTGCGGTACTGATTTAAATGTTTTAAAAACTCTCTTTCATTAAGAACGAACCAAAATACTTTTATTGTATACTTTTCAATAGATACTTTTTATTGTACGTAAAAATGTAAAAAATATATTGTATTATTTGATATACTTACTTATTTAAAATCATGAATTATTTATTTACTATGGTATTTATTTATGTAGAATCCAAGTAAATATTGAAAAAAATACACAAATTGATATCTTTTTGTGATTATTATTATAGTAATCATGAAAAACTTATTATGATTTTAACTAGAATGACGTGAGTTTTCTGGTCTAATTATTATGATTTTTTATCCATTTGTATAGAACAGGGGTAGTCAACATCCGCAGCCCACCTTGGACAATTTTGGATGACCTTCGATAATTTTCAGACTTTTACAAACTATGTTTATTTTTGAGCAAACAGTGTGAATTTTTTTTTATCGAAAATGAAATTCACCAAACATCGAATCGCTGCGATGTTAAAATTTACGCTTGATATAGATATACAAAAGAAAAATGAAAGAATTGAGAAACAAATATTTCACTAATTAAATAAGTTAAATATTCGATCATTTCAATATTAACATTATTATATTATCTATGTTTGTATAAAATACATATAAAAACCATAATATTAATAATAGGAGATTATAATGCATTTCCAAAGAATTGTAATTGGGCTGGCCATCCATAGTACCGAAAACAATTACTATGTTGTACAGTGGTGTATTTATGGTGAATTTATGGGGAGGGGGGGTTGAACGGGTTTAAACTTCCCTCATGACCAAAAAAAAATAATAAAATTGCTCTTAATAATATTATTTTGCCACCTGTTTTAGATTTTGCATTATAATGTATGCAGAACATGTTTGTTTTCATTTTTATGAAAATTTTTAATTTTTGGGTGAAAACGGGTATAAAATATAGACTTTTTGAATTTATATAAAATGTGAATGATGGTCAGAAGATAGAGCCCAGAAGTTCATGCGTTAAAAACTACCAAAATATCCAAGCATTTATGTGTTTAAAAACATTGTCGTATGCGATAAAAAAATCTGAAATATGCCCTTTTTTTAAATTCAAATTTGTAGCCGAACTAGAATTTTTTGATCCATTCAGTAAATGCATAAACTACCAGGCTCTAATTATAAGTGTATATTTCATCAATACAGTATTTTTAGATAGATATAATTTGCCACTATCCAGATTGTAAGTGTATTTAGAGTTTTTGGTCAATTTAATATTAACTAAATTTTTATTTTTGATCAATTCGGAATCAATCGGAACAACTTAAATTTTATATTTTCATTATGACCCAAAGTCAAATAATAATGTACATAATAATAATATATAATAATTTTAATAGTCTTTTTGAACATTTTTGAATGACAAAATCGTTGACGCGGTCATTGCAAACACTAGTAATATCACAGTTCTAGTTTTAAAATTATGTACATTATATTTGCATTTAGTCCATTATCATTTGTTGGTACAATATTAATAGTAAATAATTTAACAATAAAAAAAAATTAAAATATCAAAACAAAAATATCAATACGGTTGATAGTTATTTATTAACAATAAAATGTTATTATATTTATTTTTTCATTAACATTCCAATGATTGTTCTTCGATAATGGTGAATAAATGAAAATGCATAATATTATACAAAAATTTAAGTAAAACATGCTACCTATTTTCTGTGTTATATATATATATATATATATATTATAATAGAATTTTTGAACGAAAACGTTATTTTATTTTTTACAATTAGAGGTTACTTCAATATACGTCTATAATTGCCCGTAGAATATTAAATTAAATAACTACGATAGGTACAAATTATTGAAATTACATTTTTTTATATTTATCAGGTATTTCAGAAAAATTAGCGAAATAATAATTCATAAAAAGTGGGGTAATTCTGAAAATTTAAAAAAATATTTACGAAACATGTATGTTTTTGTGCTCTTATTATCATAAAATATAAGTTTCAAAATAATGATTAAAAATATGCAATGTAAAATATTAGTGATTATTAAATTATAAATTATAAACTAAACTATTAACTAAGTATAGTAGAAAATTATTGATTTGGATAACAATTATTAATTGAGATGAGTTGGATGATGTACCTATGATAAATTTAATTGAAATGTGAACATTTTATCTTTAGTTGTTTTTATACTCGTATATTATAAATGTGATAAAAATGCTAAATATATGTAGATATAACAATTAATATTGTTCTAAATATTGAAATATAATAAATTAAATTTTAAATCACCCACTATTTAGACGTAGAGTAAAATATGTATCATACCTAGATTATTATTACATAATACAAGTATTAAAATATATTAAGTACCATCAACTATAAAGTAGGAATACATACTTAAATAAATTTTAAAAAAAAAATGTTTAACTGTTTATGCTTTATGGTAAAAAGAGGGCGAGAAATGACCATATTTATATGTATTATACATTAGACATATTTAACTGTTTTACAATTATGGATTTATTAATTAGTTAATATAATATAATTTAACAGTGACGGGTATTTACATTTTATTAATATTATAATTTAAATTGTAATTATTTTTAATTAATTGTATTACTTAATTAAAATTTCGATTCTAAAACAAAATAAATTATTATTTATATTATTTTATTTAATTAAGATTGTCTGCAACTTAGTTTGTATTTAGTTTTTAAACATTTATCTTGCAATAGCGTAATCATATATTTAGGAATATTGGCATTATTTTAGTTTTTTTTTTTTTTTTTGATTTTGGTCAAACATTTGCTTTTAATCACAATTTTTTTTGATAAAACATTTTATAATATTATATAAATAATTGAAAAATAAATTTAAAATGTTACGATTAACATGTGACTCATCTTACATTTATAATGCCTACCCAAATACCAAAAGTTCTAATTGTATTTGTTAAAATTATTTATTTTAAACATTCAACACACAATTAATAAAATATTACTATAATAATATTAATTCTTTCTTTTAATTTACAACAAAATTAATATAAATAATAGTTTATAAATTATTTAAAATAATATTACATAATTTTAAATAAAAATTAAATTAAGAACTTAAGTTTTAAATAGTAATAACAACATATTTTCTCTACAAGATCTGACAAATGTTATAACTTTAGATTTAGATTCTAGACTATATTTATAATTACAAATATTTAAAATTATTTAATCATCTAGGTGTTAAAATGTAAAAATGTATAAATGTAATATTATAATTTGTATTTAGTCTTTCTTTGTAAAGTTTTAAGTAGTCACTTTTTGGATTTAAATTTAAAAATCAATTTTGGGCGGTAAAGATTCTTATTTAAATTTTGTACCTAGTTAATTTTCTATACATTTTTGAAGTTTATGAAAATAATATACATATATTTTTATTAAATGACAGAAATGGTATAAATTGCGTTTAAAATTTTACGATATATTCATATAACCTGTTTTGTTAGTTTAGTCTTATAGAGCAGATAGGTAGTAAGATAATATTATTTATGATAAAAGAGTAAAACACATTATGTATTTTTTTTTAAAAATCGTAGAAAATAATCGATCAGACTTTAATAAATGTTTTTACTACCAATATAGTATTTCTAATAATTAAAATAATAATAATTTTTAAAATGACTATTTTGACAAAAAAACAATTATAAAAAATATTATCTAGTCATTACATTCAAAGCCATAGCAGTCAACATTTTGTAAATTGTTTATATTATTATTATAATTTATAATATACTGTCGAATAATAGTGCTTTATTGACACTACGATCATGCCACACCAACGAGACATTCTTTATTAACTTTTATTTTAAGGGGAATGAAAGTGGCTCTTTTTTAAAGTGTTAAATTTTACAATTCATATACACGGTTTAAATTAAATTGTATCTATACAGAAGTTTAGTAGTTTAGGTATACATCAAAAGCTGTCGTTGATTAGGAAATACATTAAATTTAAAAATATCAAAAAAGTCTAAAAAAAAAAAATTAATAAATCATTCATGTAAGTGATTGCGTAGAATTAACTCCCTCAATTATCACATAATGGATTTAAATTATATACGAAAAAGTTAAATTTTACAATTGTATAAACTTTAGAGAAATAAACTAAAATACTTAAGATGTACCCGATACGTAGTTAAAGTATTAATCATTTCCTAAAATGTGATGTCTGAGATCACAATATCATTTTTGATAAAATAAAGTTTGAATTTTTGATTTGTATTTTTAATTTTTGTTTATTTTTATTTTTATTGTTTATTGACTTACAGATTTAATTATAATCAAATTTTAACCGAACGTGTAATTTAAATGTAATATAATATAACGGGTAAAACGATTATTATTATTATTGTTATTATTATTTTTCTATGGTAGGTATTTCCATTGTATTGATGATGCGATTAGGTTGTTTTCTATTTTGAGAAAATGACTAAAATAATTTGAAACATTTTCGTCATAAAATATAAGTAGATTAAATAGCTAATAGTTTAATACGTGATTTCGATGAGCATGATTGAGCACCCATATAAGACCGTTGAATAGCAAAGAATATGGATCGAGACATTTTTTTATAATTTTGTAGATAAAAAACACAATTTGCTATTGAAATAAAATAATTTCAAATATAGTTGTAAGTACTTAAATACAGTAGATTATATAATAATAAATTGAATTTTTTCGAATTTTGCACTTCACAACACTGATTAAAATAGAATATAACTGATTATTGTACTTATTATAATTTATTGAAAATTACAAAAAAAAATTATATAGGACATTTTTTATGACATTAATTTCTTTTTAAATAAATTTATTTTGATTCTAACTATCAATCTATTAGTTCTATATTTTTTTTTATTATTATTATTTCTATATTTTTATTTTTTTTCTCATTTTAAAATTATTTAATTTCTATTTTTTTTATTACTTAATTATTTATTATTTTAGAAAAAACACTTTTAACTATTACGTTGTATTGTTATAATGAAAAACAAGTCGTCCTATATAATTATGTAGGTATATTTATTTAATAATTATATTTTTTAATAAATATTTGACTAAATGACTTAAAGTTAACAAAAAATAAATAAAAAGTCGGGCCGCGTGTCGTAGCAGGTTTCCGTACAATATTCTAAATAATAATTCAACTAGATATATTTGTAAGTATTAATACATGATAATATATGATATGTACATATAATATGACAATGTTTAGAGGTTGGGTTAATATTACCAACACAAATTAATATTTTAAACAGATAGAAAAAAATGTATGTATTACAATATAATGTCGAAATTTGTTTAACGTAAAATTCTTATTATTCTAATATGCCAAATATTATACGTTTGTAAAACTGGTAACGCGTCTATAGGAATGAAAATATACAGTATCTATCAAGTGATACAAATGTATATTTTATAACGATGACATTTTAATATAACACTATGTCTTACGTTAAAAAAAAAAAAAATAATAATAATAACAATAAATAGGTAAAATTATTTTACATCGTCGAAAAAGGATAAACGTCAAAATGAGATATTAAATACTTATAATGTTAATATTACGTATACTTTTAAGTAGTCTACAATGGGTTTGTAATATAATATAATATAATTATCATAGTGTTGAGCGATTACTCGACTTTTGTAAACAATTTCGAATCATGTACTTGAACTCGACTCGACTGAAGGTATTTTGTACTCGTAAAAACGAATACGTATATATTGAGTATTATTGATGAAAAAAAAATAAAAAATGTAAATACTATAAATATCTTGAATTTATTACCTGTTAAGTAACAAACAAATATATTTTTATAACATGTTAATATTTAATAATCAAACCCTGCAATTTCAGTTTATGCTGAAAATATTCTACTCGTGCAGTTTAAAAAACTCTAGAAATTCGGAGTAACTCAATAATTGTCGAGTATTTGACAATTTTCGAGTACTTAACTCGAAAAAAAATACCACTCGACATCAAAATAATAATACTCGCCCAACACTAAAATTATTTATTGTATTGTATAATTTAACATGCATAAAATCAGTGTGTAACGAATATAACAAATTTGAATAGAAAAAAAAATTTTAGGTCATTAAATGAACAAAGTCTTTCAGGTATAATATTAAATAGACTGGTATTATTCGACAGACATAACCCATTTGGCGGTAATAATCGACATTTTAGATCGACGACTCTCGATGAAGTGCGTTCAATAAAACATTTGATGGTATACTACTGTGAGGTTCGTCGAATGACGTTTTGATATTAGACATTTGGTGTTTGTTCGAAAGAGCTACAGTTGCTGTTCTTGTCACGGTAGACCTTTGAAGAGGAATCGTTGTATTTTGTTTTTGATGTCGGAGTCGATGCAATGACCATTGGTGGTTATCCCTCGCGGAACTCAATTTAATCGCCTGCGACTGATGTTTAGGCGTCCAATTACGATCTATAATGAATTAAAAAAAAGATAATTAAGAATACGATTCTCATAACATAATGTAGTAATTAACAACGGCAAGGAAAACATTTTCGTCTAGTTCATAATTAAAAAGTTTTTAATAGAAGTGCGCTTTGTAATAAAATATATAGGTATGTGTGTTCGATATTATCCGCTGTCACTTACAAAAGAACAACACTTTTTATAATTGTTTATTAAATGCGAAATATTAAAATAAAATATTAATTTATTAATTTAGATTCATTTAAGAGTCTCGAATATACCATATATCATATAGAATTATATACCTACATGTTTCATTTAATTCGAACATTATTTATAACTAATATTTACACAATTTAATTCAGTCCTAACAGTATAATATTTATTTATTATTTCACTAATTGGAAATTTTTAATTAGAACCATAAAGTACAATTTGTTTGGTTATATTCAATAAACATTTTATTTTACATCGTAAAATATTATCTTAATTACATACTATATCTTTATAATATTTAATTGTGTTTAATTGTTTTTTAATACAAATTTTTACATAATTATAAATAAGTGAACATAATAAATATTTTGAAGAGTATAATTTCGATTTTTATTATAAAATTTATCAATTATATATTTTATTTTTATTTTTGGACGTTTAATACATATTTAGTTAATTATCATTTGATTCATAAAAAAAAAAAAAAAAAAAAAAAAAACGTAATATAAAATTCAATTGTACCGTAATATATTAATTTACACAATATTCAATTCGTATTATTGAATAAAATATTTAATAGTATTTTATATTAGATTATGTTTTTTTTATGTCTGAAAACATTCTTTCAAGTAGAAATAATGATTTCCTTGAGATAAGAAAATCCAAAAAATGGATGAAAAAATGCGAAACTGTGATAATACTGAATTTGATTAAAAATATTTTATGATAATTTATGAAATTGTACAATTGAATATAGGGATTTGAAAATTTGTATAAGTATTTGCATACGTAGTAAAATTTTGGAACGGATTAATTTTTTATCTAAATATAGAGCTTTGACATTGATCTAAATTGTGTTTTTTTTCTCAAAAATGTTTAATATTATTTGCAATTTTAGGTTTAACAATTTGAAAATTGTATGTATAATCGTATACTATTTAATCTATTTACTTATATTATATTTACTAATATTTATAATTTATAAATTATTTTGAAAATTGACAGTCAATTTTTTTTATAAACTTCTAAAATTAAAATTTTTAGTAGAATTAAATAATATGATATATTTTATGATTTTATTGTAAGTTTGAACGCATAAATATTTTGAATTTTAAATAATTTTAGCTGAAAATTTAATTTTTGTTTTGCGAAATACTCTAGTATAATCATGTAAACAATTTAAAAAGTTGTAAGACACAATTTTATTTTAAACGCATTCAAACTTTAACATTTTACATAGATATTTTATTTTTGTGTATTTTAAAGTCTGAGTACACTTTTTCGGGTAGAAATAATGTTCCGATTATCTTGAGTATGGAATGCTATCATTTAAAAATTTCATTAATTTGGTACTTTACTTAGCTCATTTCTTGAATTTTTTAATAGTTTTTCTTGGAATAAGCAAACTACCAATAAATGGTTGAATACTGCGAAATTCACGGAAAATGTGATTTTGATGAATTTAATTTTAAATATTTTATGATAACTAAATTAAAAATATTCGGACTTGAAAATTTTTTTGATTAGTATATGTTGTTTTCATACGTGGTAAAATTTCGTAAGAAATTATCAGTATTATATATTGTATATCAAACTGAGTTTCGCTCTTAATAGTATTTTCGAATGCAATATCATTGTAATATGTAATATCAATGAATTTAAATCTTAATTATAATAAACCTCTTTCCGAGGACCGAAGAGACGAATCGACTTCCAGGCTTTTTCTATATTATTTTAGTATTCAATAAATATTAATAAAAAAAATCTTATATGCAATATTAAAAATTATTTTCATTTTCGTTATAAGACAAAAGGCTTATAATTGTGTGAGACTTAAATTATTACTACCTAATTGAATAGGAAATTTAATAATAAAAAAGAAAAGAAATTATACGAAAAACTTATTTTTATTCTTTAACTGATAGTAAATATACCAAAAAAGATTGTTATTTGTAAAGTTTTAAAGTGAAATTTAAAGTTAAAGTTGATAAAATTAACTTTTATTCGTTTCTGCGCATAGACAAAAAAAAAAAATTACTGTCGTATGGTCAATAAACCTACGTCACTACTGTGTGTGGTATTTTTTTTTTATACTTTTTATCAAAAACAATATTATGGTATTTATTACTTGAAGACATTCGATACGATAGTATAGAATAGAGGTATTAGCTTTGTTGTAAGTTACCATTATCTGTTATATTTGTTCATAGTTTATAGTTTATATTTTAAACTCAAACTTTCAAACTTGGATAGACGACAGAGATTAAAGCATTATTGAACATTTGCTTTTTGGTTTACACGTTTTTCTGTACAACAAACTCTTGTAGTGATTTAAATATAGTGTTTTATTTTGACATTAAATGTGAATAATCATGGTCGTCCTCGGAGGGGGGGGGGAGAGAGAGCAAGACAAGGCACTTGCCCCCCTGGAATAATGTTATTTCCACAGCAATTGATAAAATTCCCAATGAGAAATTAACTTCTAATAATAATACCTAATTGTAATAATGACGAAACATAATAATGTACCATAAATAAAATTTATAAAAAATTTTTTATTTATTTTTTAAATTAATTTCCCACCGACATAACTGAGAAGTCCAGTTCGGTTTACAGTTGTCTATTACACAAGCTCGACAAAAAAAGGAATGCATAAATTTATAATGAACGTCATACGTATAACACACGTTTTAATTTAATAATAAGTGTAAATCATAATTACACAGTAGAGTATTTTTGTACATTAAACGATGAAGATCAACCTAATCTTAAAGGTTGTCAAATGTGATGAAGTAAGCTGTCAAACGATGGGAAAGAGTCTCAATTGTGTACTATATGATAATGAAGTATGAAATAAAAGCAGAATAAAAGTAAGAATATCGTTGGCTGTGATATTGGTGGTTTGTTAAAATATAAAATTATAATCCCACCGAAAATGGACACTGACATGATACGCTGTTTTGTTAAACAAATAATGTAATATGTAATAATTTAGTAAAGTGTTAATAATATTTATAAGCACAAGATTCCACTACTTTTCATTGCTCTTATAGATGAACCAATATTTGTTAATAAAAATACAAAATTAATGTGTTACGACATAGTTTTGTAAAAAGATTGGATATTTCTGTTAAAAAAAAAAAATTAAATATTACGTTTAAATGTTTTTATTATATCTTTATAAATTAAAAAAAAATCATTAAGAATAGATGAAAATACATTAAGAAGAGTTAAAAAATAAACACATAAATAAAAGTAAAATAATTTTTACATTTAAAAATAAAAAGGAGTGTACTATAATTGTAGCATCGTAATATAGAAATAATTTAAAAAAAAAATATTATAACATAATATGTTGCATATATGTATTGCTAACCAGCGTTATTACGTTTTTCAGATCTCCACGATCTTTACAACCTTGTAGGTACATTATATTTCTAAATAGTAGTGATCAATAGCAAATTGCCGACTTGGCATCAACAACATTTAAAAACTTGGTCCAAATACAGTAAGTTGTTGATGGATATTAAATAAATAATTTATTTTTTATTGACAATATTATCTAATAAATGCGATTTTCAGAAATATAGGTTTTTATATTATTAATCAAAAAAGAAAATTTCAATGAATATTTCTAGACTTGCAACACTAAGTCATAGGGATAGTATCGATGATATATATGTTATTCACATTGAAAATATTGATTGTAGATGCATTTAGATGATAATATCTGTATAACACTATTTTTTCATAATATTTATTTCTTTATTTTTAAAAATCCTTTTGAACTTTGAAGTGTATGAAGAAATGAATACAGTGTACTTTTTACTATAAAGGAAACTCGCAACATATTTTGTAGCGTTGCTATTTCCGTTCTGTTCTTCAGTCCGTCGTCGTTTATCAAAGCTAAAGTCACTTTGTCAAAAAAAAAAAAGAAAAAAAAGACGTAGTAATAGGTCGTTTGGCAAAAGAGTTTTAAAATTAATATTTTCAAATTCTATTAGGTAATGATAATTTTACTGCTAATATAATTATAATTTATAGGTTTACATATTTTTTTTACTTAATATAAAAAATAGCAGTTTTAAATAATTTTTTTTGCCTTTCTAAAGTTCTAACGATATGCTATCCTACCTGACTGGGACCAATTACTTTTTGTCAAAGAATCGAATATTGTTGTCGGATAACTAGGACATGATGTTTTAGTTAAAAAAATAATTGTCACTATTTTCACTTAATAGTTAATATAATACATATTTTATTAGTATTATAACTAATATTAGCGGCAAATATTCAATATACACGATTTGTTCTCGATATTATCGGTTATACTTAGATTTTCGGTATTATCGGTTATATTGACACTTGCATGGATTTATGTATTTATTTATAGGACTCGAAAATTTTGGTGTACTCTGCATGACAAATATTATTCAAAATTTATATTTATACGGAAGAAAGACGTAAATGTGTAAATGCATTATTATTATTTATTACCAGTGTCGGTCAGCGTCGTTGCCGTTGACATCACTATGTCTGGCCCTCTATCGTCGTCTTGTTTGGCGGCAATCGTTTTCTTTATCACGACGATTGGAGCGCTGGTATCGTTCCCGGTGTACTGGACCGCCAACGGAAATTTGGACAGCGGTTGACTTTTCGTTTCCTCCTTGGATTGGTATCGCACCCGCTGATGGTATTGCTGCTGTTGCAACAGTGGTATGGTCACGTCCGTGTGATTGTTGTTGGACGTGTCGTCTGCCGCGTACTCGTCGGGTTGCCGTCGGTGAGGTTGTTCCCGGCTGACTGGCGGCGGCGGCATGGCGTCTTGATTTTGCTGCGCGACCATTATTTTCCCGACTCCCTCGCCGTTGTCTTCTTGGTCACCACTGCCACTGCAGCTGTTTACATCGTAACCGCGGTCCCGGTCGGCGGCCCGGCGGTTGAAGTATTGACGGCGATATAATATCGCGACCACACCGCATATGCCGCAAGACAGCGCCGCGACGACGGCGACCAGTACCACGGTCAGGGTGACCGACGTGGTTTTCCAGCGGTTGTGCGGCTGGCGTCTATGGTGCGCGCTGTCGTATTCTTCGTGTGAGGACTGCGGTACCGTCAACGAAAACGTTTCTACCAGACTGACGGTAATACGACGCCACACGTATCCAAATATCGTTTCGTCTGTGAAATAATCAAAAATAAAATAGTTTTTAGTGTTATGTTATAATTAGGCTAGGATTTTATTACACTAAAAAATGTTTAAAAATGTGACATTTATAGTTATAAGTGTTCAAAAATTTCGATTCATTAAATACATTTGATAAAGTAAACATGTATTTATTTTTTAAAATTAAAATTACATAAATACGTAGATAAATCTTGAAGTTTGATAAGATTGAACACAATTTATAAAATTAATTACTTAATTAGTGTAAAGCAGAGATTATTATATCAGAGACTATGTTTTCCTATTCAGTTATCTTTTATTTCTTTGTTTTTCAGTTGAAATTGAAAATATCATTTGTTTTTAATGTTAGAAAGTAAAAGGGTTTGAAACTTTATTTGTCCTTTTCGATAAGATATTAATACTATTACATATTATTATAAATTATACGACTTTTGAAAATTAGTCGACAATAAGATTAGTCACATTTATTTTTTAAATAGACATATTTCTTGTATTTACTAAAGATTTTTAATCTATTAAGGTCATCATTAATAAACTTGTCATTCTTAAAATTTAAAAGGGAAAAAATGAAACATTTACAATAAATTATTTATACATCCATAACTATTGATTTATTTTACATAATAGAAATGAAAAAAAAATCTATAGTAAATAATTTAATAATATTTATAGTAAACTATATAGAAAATTTAAATAATAATTAGAGATTAGAAGAAACTTTAGAAGTTTATTTAAAAAAAGATTGGGACTGTCGATTTACAAATTATTTTAGGAATAGCTTGAGTAATATATTATTATGAAACTATTCAATTTTTAAACATTAAAATCTAAAATTGCAAATTATATTGAAAGTTATTGAGAAATAGAATATAATTTTGGAAAAATTTCAAAGTTCTACATTTAGACATATATTCCATGTAATAGTTTTAAAGTCCATATATTTAAAATTGCATTAGTAAATATTGAAATAAAAATAAAATATTTAAAAAAAATACTGTTTTTATGAATTTCGCAGTTTTTCCGCCAACTTTTTTTATCCCAAAGAAAAATATTTTAGAAATTCGATAAATGAGTCAAATAAAGTATCAACTAGTAGTAATCGGGTATTATTTTTGCATAAAAGTGTCAACAAGTAAAAAAAAATATATGGAATATATTTTTAAACCAATACATTCTTCGCTCCACTCAGATACTAAAATGTTGATTATAAATAACAATAATATTTTTACCATCAATATTTAATTTTTTAATTTTACAATGTATTTTTGTGTTTTTAGAAGTTTCGTTATTTTACATTAAAAAATAATGTACTTTTCATCTCAATCGGCGTTCTAGTTATTATTATAAATCTGTTTAATCATCACTGTCGAACAAACTACAATCTTATTTACCATCCATTCTGAAATAGAGACTTGGGACATAATACTGATCAAAATGATTGCGAAGAATTTCGTTTATAATAATTTGAATTGTGTTCTAAATATTTAGTTTTAGCATCATTAGTTTATACTTATGTACAACTATGTGAGTATTGCACCCTGGCATTGGTCGATCACAGTTTCTCTCTAACATAATATCCCTCGTTTCAATACAATTATTTTCGTTCTGACGATTCGACCTCGATCTGAAACTTATTTGTATAGAATTTACTCTTCGGATTATACACAGATTATAATTGCCCCTGAAAGACGAAAGTCCGCTATATAACGAACAAATTAGTGACAATTAAATTGTAGATTAATAAATTCTCGGAGAAAATTAATTTAGTTTTTTTTTTTGCTTTTTCCAATAGACCATATTGTGAGAGTCTATTTTTGATGATTCATCATCGTTATTATAAACACTACTAAAGAACGAAAAATAATATCGTAATGCGTTGAATGTATCAAAGTAATTAGGAGATATAATAGCTACCTATTAAAATATTGATTATAAAGTTATATTCTATTAAAATAATGATTACATATTTAAAAATATATTGGCTAGTTTACTAGTAGATGATTAAAAAATAATTAGACACAATTAAAATACTTAAAGAATTTCTAAGTTTAAAAGTCAATTAAGTCGATTAAAAAATAATATATATACATATTTTCAATGCCAAAAATATATTAATACGAAATTACATTCAAACGATTTTAAAAGTAAAAGTATTAAAAAAAAGTTTTAATTATGTAAGTACTTGTTTATAAAGATATTTCCACACGTTCGAAGTTATATTTCCGAACGAAAAAGCGTTTCTCGTAGTTATAAAATAATTTTGTTATTTTTGTTTTGCTAAATTATTTCTGTATAATTCAGCATTTTTTTGTGATTTTTATTTGAAACAAACGTTCTCACAGTTGTCATTACAAAATAAATATTGAAATTCATAACACGGTGGAATGGTATAATATATTTGATTCAACCTTTTACCGGATAAAAAAAAATGTAATCGTACCTCTTTGCAGCATATATTGTCATCCAAATCTCTAAGACACATCTTACTATCCCAGTTATCGTTACATTTATTAACTTTGTAGTTACAGTATGTATTTTCAAATAATAAACTTTATAATTCTAATTAAATTATAAAAAATGAAAGTGCTGTTGCCTGTTTCTATGAAAGACAATTTACACCTTCACATCCGGTAATACTGTAGACGTGATATCTTATCCGAAAGACATAATATATAATATCAAACGTCTTTAAAATAATTAATGTTGTTTACATATATTGTGCTGTGAATAAACACGACAAACCTAATAAAACTACACAAATAATTATTGCTCTAAGTCAAACAGATCCAGTCATTTAAAATGTCCGCTATCGTTAAAGTTGTAATAGAGGTAGTACCAGTTGACATTTTTTTTTATACTATTTTTTTGATCGGTTTCGCATAAGATTATCCCATTCAGATGTATTTGTTCTGTCGTAAAATGTTACATATTATTGACGATTTGTTCTAGGTAAATGTGAGTAATAAAAATATAAAATTCATTATAGGAATAAATGTTTGAGTAGTTTTTCATCTGATTTTCCACAGTTATTTCTAACAAATACTAATACTCAATAAAATACCTCAATAATCAAAAACTATTGATAGACTTGATCATAGTTGAAGTCATTAAAAAAAAAACTGTTTAAAATGTATCTGTTTGTTTCAAATAGGTTTTATAAAAGTTTTTTTTAACTACATTTCACTATTTATAAAAATAATTTATTGTTTTTAATATTAAAATAATATTTAAACTGTAATCTAAATACCTAGTAATAATAAAGGTAACAACAGAAACATATTCGTTTCTGTTACCACACTATTATAAGCAAACATTTGTATTCTGTATCAATACTTATAATAATATTCATGCTGATAAAAATTAACATTTTTTATTGTAAAGTAAAAAAATGTGTTGCGACAGTTTCATTTAAACATGTTCACAGTAAATCCCCTAGAAGAGCGTTAGAACATATTAAACCTGCGAATAGTCGTATCATAAAATAATAATAATTTGTTCGTATTGTAAATTTTTCGCCAATTCGCATATTCAATCGATAAAATGGCCTAACATAAAAAAAAAATCTCCGCATCACGTTGATATAATGTAGAAAAAAAAAAAAACAAACGATACAATACTCGAGTACGTATTTAATTTTATAAATAACATAGGAGGACTTTTTTTTTCTTTTCTTTTTTTTTTATCGTTATTGATACGTATTGCTTCAACGGGAGGTGAGTACCAAACTGAAATCCCTCTCTTTTCCTAATTAATAATATGTATTTTCGTAGATTTAACAATATCGATTAAACGTTTTAAGTACGATTGAAAACAAAATTTCAGCAAACAACGTATAAACAATTTCGTTTTATATTTTTTTTTATTATATTTTAATCTCACCCAGGCGTCGGAACATCGCGGTATCCTACGCCACATACACAATATCTCACACGTATTAAACATATATTATTGTCTCTCGTGCCCGGAACCCATCTAGCCGGAAACTCACGTAGGCATAATCATTTTACCGAGTTGTTCATTCGTTGTCGTCGACATGCATTTCCAGTAGCGGCGGATGTGTGAAAGGTGTTTAAGGTTTATAATAATATTTTTTACCGCGCGCGTACTACTCACCATGTGGTTTTGTACCACGGGTCAATAACAACGGTGTTTTCTTTTCGTAATGGGTGTACGCCTATTATTTGTACATTTTTTTTCCCCATATTATTATTATAACACTAAACGTATAGTGGGTAAATACCTAACTTAACTTTTTTCGTTTCGTGGTATGTTTATTTCGTACGCTACGTAAACTATTGGTAGTTAGGTGCTATTATTCCATAATATACACCAGTAAATTTTTGTGTTCCGATTTCGTATGGTCACAAATATATTTCATAAACTAAATATATACAATTTGTTCGAAATTTTCATTTTCGATATTCTTTTTTTATTCCGTCACAAATTAAAACTCGAATCGTCTTTATTCTATTATTTAATTTGTTTTATTTAAAAAAAAAAAATGATACATCGATTTCAGTGGCAAGCACATACTAAGCGCGGATCTTGATGGGGTTAGTGAGCTGTAGCTTTCCCCCCTTAATCAAAAATATTGTAAGTGGAATCTAAAATATTAATATAAAAAACCGATGTTTTTATTCAATAATACATTCATACCCATTAGAAATTTGATTAAGCCCCTCAATTTATAATTTATAGATCTGCGTCTAAACGATACGCCACAGTATGTCTAGTATACATGTCTATTAACTACAGTTACAACTTTATAAATCTTTTACTTCTTTTTTAAAATTATTTATTAAAAGGGGAAAGAAAGAAAAAACATTTATTTTCTTTGAATCTTTCAAATAGGCATTATTTACATAAATTATTTCAAAAATAGGACATTCAATGGATGATTAATACGATTTTCGGAGCAATTGCCCATCGTGCCTGTATATAAGAACCGCTACTGGATTACACTTACATTGTATTTTCTAAAACAGTCACTATCTGTCGGGGTTTTGCACTACAATTAACCCAAACTAGTGACATCCATAAAATTCAAACACCCGAAACCTATATTAACCCTAATGTTTTTACGTAAAACCTGAACAACACATAACCTGAATATATTTTAAAAATAAATTCAACAAATATTAAAAATTATTTTGATACGTTTTTATGTATTCTATGCACTGAAACTAATTTAGCATCAGTTTTCATACAATAGTTTTAAGTTAATTATTTTATCTGTTTACTATGCATCCATTACAATATAAACTCGAATAGTAATGGATATAACATTATGAGTACCTTAATGTCTTGTAACATTTTAAATTCTGAACAAAGTGAAGAATGTGTTTGTTTTACAATGATGCTTTTTTATTATTATTATTATTATTATTTTTTTTTATGTCTGAAGAGACTTTTTTGAGTATAAAAGTCCGATTTTCACGAATAGAGTATGCTTTTATTAGAAACTTGCATCTATTAGGTATTTTAAAAAGCTCATTTTTCGAATTTCTCGAAAGTTTATTCTCGGGAGAAGAAAAACCACAAAAAATAACAGAATAATGGCAAAATTCACAAAAATCGTAATTTTGACGAAATTAATTTTAGATTTTCATGATTACTAATGCAATTTCGAACATAATGACTGGAAAATTGTTTTGGGTATTTTCATTGGTAGTCTACATACGTAATAAAAAATTGGAACGATTTGGTTGATTTTTTTGATTAAATATAAAGCTATGAAATTTATTCTAAAATGTTAAATTTCACCTATACGTTTGGTTGATAATTGTATAGACGAATCATATATAACTTAAGCTGTTTACAAATTTTTTTTAATGAATCGTAAAATACAATGCACAATTATTTGATTTTTTTTGTTTTTTTAGTATAAAAAATGTCTATTTTGTACGATAACAAAAACAATGTTATCACGAGATCATATTTTATAAAAAATTCTAGATAATATATTAAAAGTATACTAACACGGAATAAGGATATACATCAGCCCCTCTCCAAACGGAATAGGGGAAAATTTTATTTTCTTTCGAACCGACGCCGAAACGCGCAAGCAGACAAGCAGCGCATACATGCACTTGTTGTTCGCATAATCGAAAATCACACGTCGATAAACACGTTTTATGACGAAGTCGTGTGCGTGCGCGATACGGCAAATATAATAATATATTGTGTTATGCCAACAACAACGGCGCAATTGTCGTCGTTATAATGTTATGTATACGAATAATGATAATAATACGCAAAGATTCACAGCTAGTTGTCGCGAAGACGCGGGGAAAACGACGTTATATATATATATATATATATATATACCTATAATTTATACAGGGTCATCACGGTTTTGTGTAACAAAAATGGTTATCATCAACCACAACGTTATCATCGTTGTTCATTCCATCGTGTTCGCAGCGCAATATTCTGAGCACCCTGTATGCGCGTGTATTCGTAGGCATAGGTATCACCGGAAATCGAGGGAAAAGAGAAACGCGAGGATTATCTTGACTGTTTCCGGTCCGTCGGGTGCGCATGCCATTACGCCAAAAGCGCCAAAGTATTTCCCCTTTACGACGAATCGCGGGAAAGTTGTTATAATAATAATAATAATAATAATAATAATGATAATAATTCGTATAAAATAATATCGTATATTATAATATATAATGCATTATTTATTTTTTTACGACGCGTTTATAAGTAAGTCAGTATTAAATTACGTACATACGGAACTACGGGTTATTACGATGGTATAACGTGAACATTCGTAAATTCCACCCTGGTAGTATAATTAGACTACACATTTGAATTTGGTACAAAATACTAAATTTCGTAATTAAATAGCTTATAATGAGTTTCGATGTAATAAAAAAGAAAAAAAAAAGAGTGTACAATTTAGTTTTGTAGTATTATTTATTAACCAAAATTTAAAACGTATCGTCATAGAAAATACAAACTAAATTTGAACTTTTAAAAAAACTCAATTGATGAATATAATGTATAACTTTATTGTTTTGGTAATTATTTTTTACTGAATAGTATTTATTGTGCAAAGAAATATAAATTAATTTTGTGAAATATACATGTAGATAATAACAATTTTTAGTACAATTTTTGCAATTAGTTTCAACTTTTATGATATTTATTGTTTAAATGAAATCTTCGGACTTTTACATTATTTTAAGAAGTTAGGTAAATAGTCTGCAATAAAGTTTAAGCTCTACTAATTATATTATATGCTCATACTCCATTTATTGTATTTAATAATGCTTATATTTTTGAGTTTTTTTAAAAATTTTAATTAACTCAATACCTGTATTTTCCAATGCTTATTGGTCATATGAACATTGTTTTTTTTTCAAATGGCAACTCATATTTTTTTCTTCAAATTACAATTGTGTATTTTTTAGCAAAAATTTTGATGTATTGAAATCAAAATTCTAACGAGTTAGCAGTTATTTAGATATTCTAATTTATATAATAGGTACAGTCGGTAGATTTTGGACGGTGTAATTTTTGGTTTGTTATAAAAAGTTCAAATTTATTTTGTCATATTTTATTGTTTTGGCGGTTAAGACTGTATAATATACAGTCAATTTATATTCATAAGTATTATTATGATTTTTGAATATTTTAATATCGTGTTCTTTTAAAAGTTGATGTTCACTTAAAAATTTCTAAAATGTTACGTGTTAATGACTTAAGACTTATTATAATTTAAAATACGTCTATACTGTAAGTACTATAATTTCAATTATATTTTATCAATATTTAATATTGTTTTAACTTTAATATGTACCTATTTCTAAAAAGTTTACTTCATACCCACAACGTAATGTAAACCACAATAAATAATAATATGATAGGTTTATAATATTTCAAAATTATGTATATTCTAAAAATATGTACCGTACGTCAAAAAGCAAATTGAAATGAATGGTTGATGATAATGAAATAACATATTTCGTTAGCTGTCATTTTAATGAACAACTATTTTATAATAAATAATGTAACTATTACACAGTTACACACACACTATTGTACAGTAATGTAAATAGGTAGATATCAGTTATAGTTACAATATTGAATAGGTATACTAAATCGTGGGCGTAAACAGGGAGGGGCAGGGGAGGAAGAACTATCTCCTAGATTTGTGGTGGATATGTATTTAAAAATTAAATTTAAACAAAATCATAATGCCGTTTTGTAATTATATTTATAGGTATCATTATATTAATAGTTATCTATTAACATTTAGCGTAGTAATAACCACAAAGACACTGTGTTTTAATACACCTAATAATATAACAGATATTACATATAAATAGCGAAATAAAAAAAAAAGCAAGAAGGTTGATTTTGGACGTTTCTCCTTCGTCCCTTCGTTCCTCGGAAAAATTAGTGGTTTATTATAATTATGATTTAAATGCAATAATATTGCATTAGAAAATACGATTCTGAGCGAAACTCAATATAATACAATATATTATACTGATAAGTCGTTCCAACTATTTACCACTTGTATAAACTACCTATGAGAACACTCAAAAAAAAGGTTCAAGGTCAAGTGCACAAGTTCAGAATTTCATTACTTATCGTTATAAAACTTAAATCCATTTCGTCAAAATTACGATTTCCGTGAATTTTGCTGTTAGTCCGTCATTTTTTTGGTTGTTTTTATTTAAAAACCATTATTTCTATTAAAAAAATTGTCTTCATACAAAAAAAAAGAAACATCATTGTAAAATCAATACATTCTTCGCTTTGCTCCGAATCTAAAACATACCCCGCATTGAATTTTTACTTATGGGCGCCTCTGTACTTTTTGTATATGATATATTTTGTTATATAGACGTACATATTAGGTATATTATCTATTTTAAATTACATAATGTGTATTATTAATTACTTAATAAATTACTATTTCATACATTTAAAATTTATTTTATCTTCATAAATTTAGGAGATACCTACGATGATTAATCAATTATATTTTAAAATAAATATTGAGCTCTGAATTTCACCTATCTTTCCACTCTACAACCACATATATTAAGATTAAGTATCTAATAAGACTTTAGTTGGACATTTGCACTAATTACGGTTCCAAAGTTAACCATAAAATTATTTATAATGTATTATTTCCTGTTATATGACGAATAATTTATTTGGATGGTTGTTTATTCCATTATTTATATTAATCAAGTGCACTACAAGTGCTCAATAGGTTTCTATTTTTTTCTTATCATGCAATTATTTCTATTCAATAATAGAAAAACAATATTTTTAGTGTTATTAGAATCCGAAAGGTGTCGTTATTATATTGGAATACAATTTTATTTCATTTTTATGAAATCTATTTGTATAAACAATAGACGATATGCATTGCTATAATAAAGGAATCAGTCCACATCGCGTCACCACAGACAGTGTACATAATACACATAAATCATAATATATTGTATATTAATATATATATATATATATATATATATATTAAAATATAATATTACAACACATTTAAAATTAATGTTTAATTTATACATATATTATATAATATATACAGTGAATAATTGAATACACTTAATAACATTGAGTAGAACAATAATAATTACATTTCGTTTCTTTGGTTAGTTTTTAAATTTAATAATACACATTTTAATGCTCTTTAATAATTTTAACGTTAATTAAAAACGTAAATTAAAAATTTACGCGCAATACAACATTTTATTTTAAATGAAAAATTTTTGAAGTTTTGACTATAAATTTTTTAAAATATTTTTCGTGAGTTTTGATAGTTAAATCAACTTTCTAAGTGCAAAAATAGCTAAATTATAGCAATTTAAAATTATTCGATATTTTTTGTGAAAATGTATGACATTTTTTGCTATTATATGGTTAATAAATAAACGTTTTAGTTTTTTTTTTTTATTAAATTGTTGTTATTGAATCACATGATCACTGATCTAATACGATACCTCTCGGATTCTAATAACACTAAAAATATTGTTGCCTATAATTCCTATAACATGGCTAATCTGTATATTATAAAATGGTTTTACTATACGTAGGAAGAGTGTACAAATTATTTATTGATGATTACAAATTTGTACAAATTATATAACAAATTTTGGTACAGGTTTTGAGTATAATATCCAACTTGCGGATGCCAGCGTAACTTACCTGGGGGATGATCAGCCATTTAATGGAGCCTAATATTTTTATACATTAAAAACCCAGTAAGAGCTTCTCATTTCTCTTAAAAATGTCTATATCGCTCCTTAGTTTATGAAATATGAATTATATCTTTCAATAAAATACTGATTTTAATTTAATGTAAAGAAAGGATGCATTATTATAAACATAATAAGTCGAAGGATAGATAGCGTTCTATAAAAGAGTAGAGGGATGGTATCCCCTCTTATTCCTCCCACTTTGACCACTGATTACACATATCATACGTTAAACCTATTTACAATAAAATTAGTTACTATATCTATTATCCTTATTATATAAATTAGAATATCTAAGAAACTATTCCTTGGAACTTAGAAGTAGACATATCAAACATTTTAGAAAAATTAACTTATAATACCTCAAATCTTAGGTAGATACCATATGTACCTATCTTTAAATTTTACTTATTATTGTAGAGTATGATTTTTATATTATTAAAAGTTTATTAATATTAAAAAGTCTTAAAGTTATTTTATATACAACCACAAAGTAAATTAAGGATTATACGGTACCACTCACTTTGTCACATTAACATGCAACGTTTTACTTGTAGGTTCACAAAAAACCTACCAATAGTTTCTGTTTATAAAAAAACAAAACATAAAATATCTAAATATTGAATAATATGGATATTAAGTAAAATCAAATTCAAAATATATATTATAAAATAAAAGAATAGGGTTTAGTATGTTAGTATGCTTAATACATAAATCAACTTTTATATAATATAAAATAAAATCTAATTAATTATAATTTATTCAAGGTTAGGTTAAATCGATTCTAATAATTCTTCTTTCTTTCTTGCACTGATTTATTTTAAAATTGAAGTGTTTCCACATCTTAACAATCGATTTAAAAAATATTACAAATATCTTTTTCTCAATTACTTTTTGTTGTTATTGACTTATTGTAATTTTTATTTCAGTTAAATTCATTGATTTTTACTATGTAAATGAAACTAATTAATTTTCTGTCATCTAATTTATAGTGAAGATACGTATAAGCTTTTGCATAATTTTATTGTCTGATCTTAAATAAAGCCAAATGATATAAAAATGTGTTTCATAACCAGCGAATACTTCTAATCTTCTCATTTTCGGTTTCTACATTTATAATATATATTTTAGGATTCTTTCATTTTTAAGGTAGGTAATATATTTTAAATTTTTTATTTATTACTAAAATTTAATATTATAAAATATTATATAAATATATTTTATCAACGTTTAAATATTTATTCACAATTTACGAACATTTCATTATTTCGATTTTCGAGTTGTGTTAAAATAAAATATTTATAAAATATGATTTAATTTTTCTTTTCATTTTTAAAAATGATACAGATATTTAAAATAAAATCATAACTTATAAATTTTTTTTCTTTATTAAATTTGATTACGTTTAGATGGTTATCATTATAATCAGCTATTGGTACACCTATATTAAAACGACAATACATGAGATTTAATAATAATTATGTTAGAATATGTTTAAAATTTGATTTTTTCGTTGACTTAAAAAAGCAATCTAAGTTGTATTTTTTTTGTCATTTACATTTTATTTTGGTGATTTATTTTATACATATATTTTTATTTAATTTGCGCAATTTTCCAATCATTTTCTTAAATTTCGTTGTGTATCATTTGACACCTTATTATTATAATGTACCTACGTAGTCACGCGATGCCGGATTTATATGAATTTCATCAAAAAACCGAGTAGGCAAATTTATGTGTCGATTTTTTTCACGGAAGATTACACTTTGTTGGTGTTAAAAATATTAATAAACTATTAAATGATTAAAATATAATTTAGTATTATTGTTACTGTTATTGTAATTATTATTATTTTTAATAATAATCTCACTATAAAATAGAACTATATAATGATTATTTTATTTCAATCGTTTTAATATATTTTATAGTTAATATTGTAATAATAATAATAATAATGGAACTACGTTGTTCAAATTATATTTATTTATTGTCTAAGATCTATTCACTAATTACAATATATCCACGAAAAATTAAAATTTTTAAATGCTGTTTTTCATCTCTATTATATATTCTTAGTTTATTATGTTAAATTTGAAGATGAACAGTTTGTCTGAGTTCGATTTTGTTCAGGTCTTTATGAAATTTCGACACAATTTCTAACCTGACCTAACCACCTTAAGAATTTGGTTATCGTTTTTAAAACACTACAATCATAATGATAATAATAGACATGACGATATTTTATTATTAAATAAATAACCAACCTGTGTCGTCATCGGTGTCATCTACAATATAGTCGTCAGAGTTGAAATCATCAAACGCCACATTGATTATTCCTTTGACGATCGCGGAAACGGTGCCTTCGTCGCTGTTGTAAATCCTTGCTCGATACCTTCCCGGTTCCACGGTGTCATCGATCACGAACACCACTTGATGAACCGCGTTGACGTTGTTGCGGTTGCGATCGCCTCTGACACGGTCAATGGTATCCTCGTCCTCGTCCGAATCGAAATAGTAATCTTCGTTGTCGTCATTGTCCTGCCCATCGGAAATGGTCCTGCCGTTCGCGGCGTTATCCTCAGTTACGGGAACACCGGTCAGATTGAACGCGATCAGTACGTCAGCCGGTGTCGGCCCTCGCGACATCTTGAAGAGTTGCAGAACGTAGTTGAGCCGATGCTGCGGAATGTAGTGCGATGACGACGACGCGTTTAACGGGCACGTGATGCAAAATCTTTTTCGGCCGAATACGTCTTTCGATTCTCCGCCACAAAGATAGGTCACTGAAGTCGTGTTGAACGTCTCAGTGCCCGTCAGTTCTTTCTTCGATATTGACCGACAGTCGGTGATTTCTTGCAAACCATTGTTGTCGTGATTCGTCGTAGCCGTCGTGTCTATAAATTTAACAAATGGTTTTGTTGATTCATAAATAAGTTCATGAAAAACTGAGAGCATTCGATGCGTATATATTTTAATATAAGGATATTTTATTATATTTATATAATATTATTGTTAAAAAGGATCAACATTTTTCAATAAGATATAACATTAATGATAATTGTATATTTATTATTATACTGTTCTAAAATCGATCGAATATACAACCTCATATCTTTGAATATTTTGGTCAATTTAGTACTTTACACACATTAACTAATTCAAAAATGACGAAAATGACGAAAATCGTTCTACATGAATATATTATATAATGTATAATTAAATTGTTTTATCAATATTTATATTTAAACTACGATGTAATATATATATTTAGTTATGAATATTCAATGGAAATATCAGAATATTTTCTTTTAATTAAAAATTTTAATACGAAAATCATAAAAAACATAATAATAGCTATTGGTAGAAGGATATTTAGCGTTATTTATGATTACTATTAAGATTTAAATGCAATTGTATTGCATTCGAAAAACAATTCTGGACAATACCATATCACACAGTTTACGCGATATTTTAGTTTTTGATAGTTTTCCCCTATCGCGTCAATTTGGAAATTCGAGAAATAATGAGATAAAATTTTCAGACGAAAGCGTACGCCAATTTTCGTAATCGGACCGTCATTTCTGCCCGAAAAAATGTTTACGTAATACTATACATATAAAGAGAGAGAGAGAGAGACAAAACAAACCCACCCCCCCCCCCCCCCCCCCCCCCCCCCCCTGGCCGGTTCCCGCGGGGGGGGGGGTAGATCCCACTGACCTATTTTTCCTAATCATATTTTTCGAAAACTGATATAAAATAAATTATTTTGTATGACTACCTATAATAATACGAAATTAAAGAAAATTAGAATACCGAAATTCGGCTAACCTAACACACATTTTTTACGATGGGGCGACTTTATCTTGGTCAATGAAATATTGATATTCCATTTCTCCCCTTGACAAAATCATAAATACTGCATCGTTGTAAAATCAATATATTTCACGACTCTCAGATTATAATACAGAGCCGGATCCGGGAGGAGACGATCGCCGCCCCTCCCCCCCCCCCCCCGTTCCATTATAAAATTAAATTTCACACATGGAAATTTTGCTGAATGCATATTTTCTATACGATTTGATACGTTTTACATAAAAAATTATAATTCGCACCCCCCGTTATGTTGGTTGCCCCACCCCTCTCACAAGATACAATGAGATAGATCCGCTCCTGTTATAATATTTCGACGAATACGATGATGATTTTTTTTTTTTTTTTTTTAATAATGATTTGAATAATTTTAGATTAATTAATATGATTAGTCAAATCATCGTTTGTTTTATCATCATCATCATCATCATCACGATCGATAAATCGCCGCGATCGAGTATTTTACCTGTGATCCGATAAACGCACGGCCTGTTTTGCATTCCCATCGTGTTGACGGCTCGGCACTCCAGTCGTCCGCGGAGAAAACTCGAACGCAGCGCCGCCGACGAGGCAGCCGCGGCCGTCACGGCCGACAAGTACGATTTCAATATCGGCGTGCTCGTGGTGAACGTGTACGACGTCCTACTCTCGTGACCGTGGACGCCCGTGCCGGCCAGCAACGCGTCCAGCGCTCGTGCGGACCGTCCGGCCGACGACACGCTTGCGGACGGTTCCGTCCTGCGGTGGCTGCGGGGTTCCTGTTCATCCGTTTGCTCCGGATAGAACGTCCAGCGGTATTCGACGGTCGGCGGGTGTCCGCGGCTGGCCTGGCATCTGATCGCCGGCCCGGCACCGGCATCGGTAATTTTCGTAACGATCGTAATGTCCTCTCGGTGCTGACACACCGGCACGTCTTTGTAATGCAAAAAAAAAAAAAAAATAACAATAAAATAAAATACACAATACCCGATTATGAAAAGTTGTTATTCATAAAAAAAAAAAAAAAAAAAAATGTTTTCGGTGAATCGATACGTTTTGTTTTTTTATTTTTATTCATTCAGTCCATAGAAATAATAATTTACGATTCAGTTTTCGAACATACGAGTTTAAAAATTATTTTCAATATTTGGTTTTTTTGTTTGTTCAATTGGGTAACGATTCTGTTTACGTTATCTCATCTCTAAACTTAACAATTTTACCAAACGATTCATAATCAATATTGTTTTAAAGTAGTATTACAGCTATTTTTTATTTGAGAATTTTAATTTATGTTCGTGCCGCTGAAATTTAATTGTACCCACTAGTCTAACCTGAACGATGATATTTGTATAGAAATCATTGAAAATCACGCATTTAAATATGCGTTAAAACAATACGGTTTTTACATTTTCTAATCTTTTTTTTCTTCTCAAATTAACATTTATAAGCTAAACTACACCTTACGTAATTGAATTTTATTTTTTATTTTTAATAACAATTATTAATTAAAAATCTCAATTATATGTGTTATCTCAATTATAATATATTACCGTAATGTTTGTTTATATATTATATCATTTTTATCTTTACTCAGTTTGTTTAATATTCCACGTAGCACTATTGTCTCAGAGTTTTTTTTAATATAAAATGTCTAGAACAATAGTAATATTACTAACGCACAATACAAATGCGACTAAATTGCCCAAAGGCAATGAATGTGTTCGTAGAAAAGTAACACGGTAAACAAATATCAGGAATAAAATAATTGAATGATAATGAATACAACATGATTATTTTGATTTCATATAATATATTTTTAATAATCCAACCTAATATTTTTTTCTCGGTAAAAAGACTTCTAGTCTGGGTGGGAAATGTTTGCACAATATTATGTTTCACTAATAATATTTTACCTAACCTTACACGGACACGGAGAAAAATAATTATTTCGCACCTTGATAAATAATACATAATACTAGTTGCGTAGTCAGAGGGATATTTCGGGTTCAAACACCTCCTTTACCCCCACCGCCATCACTATTTATACCAAAAATATATTATAAACTAGTTTCTTCAAAATATTTTGTTACCTACATGTCTTTGTTTTATATATATTTTATTATGAATTATGTAAATTGACAAATGATAAAAGAGTATAAAAATGTTACACAAATTTTAAAATGTAGAATGAAACGTAGTGAAATAAATAAAATAAGAGAAATACAATCTGAAAAAAATCGCATTAATGCTGAATGGTCATTTACACTTAATGATTAATGTAGTAATTTTAGTAAAAAAATAAAAAAAATGTATGTTATATTTATGATTTAATTGAAGAAGATGTTATGTCAATAAGAAAATCATTATCTCAAATACAATTAAAAATTGATCAAGATAAGTTCATATTGACATTGATGGTAATAAAAAATCCAGATAGAACAGATCGTTTCAGTACTACAAGAAAAGAAATAAATGCTATAACTTACGGTGTATTCCTAAAAATCAAGTGAAAAAATTAAAGTTTCCACAAAATGAATTAAATAATAAATTACCTTTCACAAGTCGGTATATAACTATATTGGCAAACAAATTCCACGAAGGAATAGTAAGTCGAAAAGAAGTTAGAGGTGGATTTCGTGTTAGTTTACAAAATGAAGTAATAAAATACTATTATAAAATTTATTCAAACGTTTAAAAATAAAAAAAGTCATTATGTTAATTAATATTTATCAATATTAACTATTTTATTCAGTCAGGAGTCATAGTTAAATGCCATCTGACCAAGTTTTTATTAGGAGAATTGAAAAATGTTTGAGAAAAAAAGAAAATATTATCTCACCAGCTCATTCTACATTATACCTAAATATTTAAACTTTAATGATTTTTTAAAAAACAAGTAAAAAACTTATTAAAACCAAATACATTAAAAAAAACAAAACAGATATTATTTTCTTGTTTCAAAGGAAATAAATCATTAAATATTTCACAAACATATTGATGGAACACATATTCAAATATCAATTATTCATCAATAAATGAGTTATCAAGTAATGAAAACGAAAATACTAACAAAAAAAAGTTTTATGTAATAAAATATCAATCTACTAATAAATGTATTTTTATTAAATTTATTTATTTATATTTTGTGTACGTTTTAAAATAAAAGTAACTGTTTTTTTTTTCTTAACATAATGTGATGTTTTGTTTTAACAATATTTTTTCTTTAAAATTGTTGTTATATTTATTTTTGTTTTAATTTCAATAAAATGAAATACTTTAAATCGTTTATTTATTGCTTATTTAGTCAATAGTTGATTTAATGAAACATTGAATACATGGATTTAAATATACCTATCGTATAAAAATGCTATATAAAAATACTTCTCAAAATTCATTTGTATCAAATTTATAAAGAATGTCGAAAGATATTATTTTCAAAATTTATTATTTACGGAAATAACAATTTTGTAATACTATGTAATACGATTTGTATTTGTACTCGTATTTATAAAAATCAACGCAAAACATATTATTTTTCAAAACGCATTATTTATGGAAATAATTTGAAGCAAACTGTTTAGCAAAATTATAGAAAATTGTATTAAATATAAAATTTTTTAATTTATAAGATTTTTAAACATTTCATAGAATTCATTTAATAATTTAATATGCATAACTAATATAGAAAAGCGTGTTTTCTGAAAATTTATAGAAATGCAAATAATACGTTTTGAAAAGTTACCCTTATTCTAAAATATTATTATTAAGTTTTTACATGAGTTATTAGTTTGAAATATCTATTAAAATACCCAACGCGTTAATGCTGCTAAATTGCCTATAGGAAGCCCCGGGTTAAGTGTTAATTGAAAGGAAACTACTTAACACAAATATTTTTATAAAATAATAATATAAAAAGCGGGAAGGTCTAATTTGGACGTTCCTCCTTCGTTCCTTCGGTTCTCGAAGAAATTAGTGGCTTATTATAATTAAGATTTTTATGAGATCATATTGTATTCGAAAATACAATTCTAAGCGATACTCAATATAATGTAATATATTAAACTGATAAGAAGCTCCAAAAGTTTACCACGTGTGTAATCTATCTATGAGAATAATTAAGAATAAAAATAAAAATCGATTTACCTACGTTCAAAATTGCATTAGTTATCATGATAAATTTAAAATCGATTTCGTCATAATTACCATTTTCGTGAATTTTGCTGTTTTCCAGTCAGTTTTTAGTCGTTTTTCTTTTTTCAAAGAAAAACTTCTAAGAAAATCAAAAAATTAGTTAAATAAAGTACCAATGCAATTTTCTACCGAACCTAACCTAACCTAGTTGTGGTAATCGGTAGTTATTTCTACCTGAAAAAATGTCTTCGCTCAGAATTTAAAATATTAGAAATTAATAGTGATGAAAACACGAGATTTAAAAATATTAAAATTTTCCTCTTAACCGCGGTTTATAATTTCACAGTGCATCACAGTAGTTTGAACGTAATTTTGGCAGTAATAGTTAAATATTTAAGTTTATTAGCGCGATAAAAATGTATTGCAAAATTAATTTATTTTAATCCTAAAAATACCATATAACGTGATTATTGTAATTAAATCATAATTAAAACTTACATAATATATTAACTTATACAATATAATATATTTTAAATGGTAAAAATACGAAATAATGTAATAAAAATTAAATTTACTATGGAAAATTACCAATTAAAATGGTCGAAAGATAAAATTAACTTAAAATAATTGTTGCATAATATCCATATTATTAGGGATGGACATATTGTTCATATTCATCTATATTGTTTAGCTTTTACTTTGATAAAAGAAAATTGGAGTAAAGACAATGGAATTTATTATTTTGATAACTATTTAATATTTGGTTATTCGGACCACCAATGTTCTATGATTAATAGCTAATATTATTTTGTTAAAAACAAAAATAATTCTTACGATTTTTCATTTTCATACACTGATCATAACCAGAATTTGGGATACAGTGATTTTAATTATTAATTATTTTTATTAAATTTCTATACTAAAATAATAGTTGTACCTATTTTTTATTATATCGTTAGTCGCACATTTTTTAGTCTTTATACAGCCTTTTATTTGATTTATGTTTTTATATATATTTTTTTCTCAATAATTGTATAGACTTTATGGGATAAATAAATACAATTTTCACACCATGTGGGTCATGCGAAAATATACATTTATAACTTTATGGTTAGATTATTGAAATGTTAAGAACCGTTGGTCATTGTTTTAGTACCGAATTTAGTACTTTCACTAATGGTCTGTATAATCATTACCACCGATGAGGCGACGATACGGATAAATCGAAATAAAAAAAACCACAGTTTTATAAAATATTAAAAGAAATAAAAAAAAAAAAAAACGTTCGTTTCGCGAAATATTTTCACATCGAATGTACTCACGTTTTACGTATAATCGTACGGTGTTGCTCATCGTTCTATTCTCGTTGCTATCGATGTCGATCCCATTTGTCGCGTGACATGCGTATTTTCCGGCCGCCGCTACCTTTACGGATTGCAAAACCAAACTGCCCAGTTGACTGTATTGTATAACACGACTGGCGAGTTTGCCGTTTCCCTTTTCGCCTCTCCTTTCACCGTCGTCCGATGTTCGTCTTTTCTCGGCGTCTTGCGTTAACCGGATCCCCTGTCATCGGAATTGAAATTATTTTTATATTATTATTACTTATATTATTATTTATTATTGAAAATCGTGAAAATATGCATTAAAATTTCATCAAATATGCACAAAAATATTTTATATGTATGCAAATATCTAACTAAATTAATTTTAATTGGTTAATTAAAAACAATTATAAATTTTAAAAAATAAATAATTTTTTTATAATAATCAACTTACGACGCATGATAAAAATATTTTTTTAAAAATACTAGAAAATTTCTAATTTTTTACTCTGTACAATTATTGAATGATTGGCGATTGTGAATTACAGTTAAACTGGTCAGAAATATTAAATACCTAATATTATACAATTCTTAATTAAAAAAAAAAATATATCGTCCTAAATTTCGTAAATATGCATATAAATATGAAAAATCATTGGAAATGGTAATTTTTATTAGAGAGAGATAATGTAAAAAAAATATTTAGCGACACATTAGTATGAAAAAAAGTCGATTTAATCCACTTACGAAAACAACCCATTGCGCCGTGTGTTCGAGTCAATAATTTAAGTACTTATCTATATTTGATACTATTGTGATTTATTGTAGATATTATGTTTATTGTTTTATGAATGGTGTGGACAGTGATTATTACTCTGGGATAGTGGAATCAATATTTGAGCCATAGGAGTAACAATTAAAACTACCCATCCCTTTCAAAAGGTTTTAAAAACGTATTGTCATTGATAAATTGATAGTTTTTTACTTACGTTATTTTTACTTATCATTTTATTAATTTTAATTTGTATTGTATTTCCTCGTAGTATTTTTTTTTAACGTTTATTGTATATTTACATTTATTTTCACTTGACTATTTCTAAAATTCAATCATCCATAACAACCCAATATACCCGCCCCTAAAGTTTAATTGGGAATTGACCCAAAAAAGTATCCCCGTGACGTCACCGCTTTGGGAGTAAAAATCGCATGAGCTAACCGGCAAATTTTTACTTTCGGCTATTTTTACTCCCCGCGTACCTAATATAATATTTACTGTTTGTTCATGGCAATAAAGTTCGTCTGCTACTGTTTTTCGAAAGTATTGATAGACAATATGTATTAATAGAGAATATAAAAACTTTACCTATTTATTATTTTCTTTAAGATTATTATTCCTAAAATAATATAGTCTCATTCTTATACTACCGTTTAAAAACATTTATTAATTTATGATTAATTATACCAAAATATTATATTAAAGTTGATTACGAAAATGTATTTTGGTCCTTATGTTTCTGACCAGTGTGGACGGCAATTATTATTACTCCCAGCGATTATTATTACTGTGAGAGTACAATTTTCCTGGGATATCAGTCGTTTTTTATTTTTTACTCCCCTGGATATTTTACTTCACAATAACATATATGACATATGGGAATAAAAGTCGTCTGATGCTATTTTTTAAATACTTCAATTATCACTGTAGGAGTAATAAACACTTGGTACTTATTTTATTCGTTGTTACTTTTGTCTACGTTTATTTCAAGAGTACTAATTACCGGGAGTAATAATCGCCTGTTATGCCGGATTCAATAATATTAAATTAATTAAGTAATAATAAATTGATTGATTTAAAAGTAAAATAATATTTTATTGCATTTTTATATTAATTCAATTACTATTTTGAAAAAAATTCAAAGTTCTATATTTAGACATAAAATAATCAATTATAACAGTTCTAAAAATGTTTCTCATTCCTATGTAAGACACATATTATGTAATTCTTAAAAAATATTTTTAAGTCTCAAAATTATACTATTGATCATGAAATATTAAAAATCAAGTTTGTTATAGTTTTTGGGATTTTTGAAGTTTTTCATTCGTTTTTGGTGTCTAAAAGAAAATTTTTTCTAAAATATCAAAATATTGTATTAATAAATAAAAAATTGAAAATCGCAATAAATTTCCAGGTTCAAAAAATTAAATGGGAGTACTGTAATTAGTTAAATTCGTTCACATAATATTTGATCAGATTTAATTAATCTGATGATAAAAATAAAATAGCAATATCCATTAAATCTGGTTTTAAGCAATAACCTTATAAGTAGTAAGTATAATTTTATACATTTAAGGACAATTATAATTAAATAAATACTTACGTGTAAAATATGAGTGAATTAAAAATATAATAGTTTCTTAGAACAACTAATGACAGATAACAAAATAAAAAAGTAATGTCGCGTGACTTGCTGTTGCGGACGATAATAAACGACACGAGTCGGTATAATGAATTCGCTATGTTATTATAAGTTAAGGAACAGCACTAGGGTGATATAAGGTGAAAACTTTAATCATGATAAGTTGTTGATCATTTAAAAAATAAACTACACGGCAAAAACCGATAGCAGACTACTAAGAAAGTGCATGTAAAATTTAGTATTTTTTTTTATTTTTACATCATAATTTATTGTTCTCATTTTTTAAATATTTTTTATATTTTTTTTATGTTAGAATAATTATAATATATGACTATTCCGTCAAGTTGTGTGATAATAATTTGATTTACATTGTTTTTTTCATTCATAATACCTTTTTTTTTCAAAGTGTTTTGCCGTTCGTTATTTTACGACCTAATCATATTTCGTCAACTAATACGTAATTTCAACATTTTATTGGTTTTGCATTGTTGGTATAATTTTTTTTTAAAACTCAAGTGACCCGAAAAGTATTGATTATGCAAAACGATCGCAATTTCATGTTTTAGGGAAATGGATTTCACCGTTATCTCCATTATTTTTGTAACATTATATTTTGATTATTCTATATAACGACCGTTTTCTTGGCCAAAATTGATCAAGTTTTATTTATAGTGATCCTGGCTTTTGAAAAATGTTTAATTTGCCCATAAAATTAACTTCTTATCGATGGCTGCAACTGTCTGTTCTAGCTAATCCACGAATTTTATGTTTTAACTATTAAAAATAGATCGTTGTTTATAGGAAAAATGAAATACCTAATTGTTTTATTTTGAAAAAGTAGGCGTTATACATTTGTAATAACTTTTATACTTTTCTTGTCAATAATAGATTGGAATATTTTATATAAAAAAGCGAGAAGGTCACTGGACACTTATGGACATTTTTCCTTCGTCCCTTTGGTCCTCGGAAAAATTAGTGGTTTATTATAATTAAGATTTGAATGCAATATAATGAAATATATTATACTGATAAGCTGTTCTAAAACTTTAACACGTGTGTAAACTATCTATGAGCATACTCAAGAAAATTACAAGTGCCTATGTTCAGAATTGTATTAGTTATGAATAATCTAAAATTAATTTCGTCAGAAGTACCACTTTCGTGAATTTTGCTGCTTTATTATGAGTTTTGGTAGTTTTTATTTTCTCAAGGAAAACATTTTTGAAAAATTAAAAAATAAGCTAAATAAAGTACTAATTTGATGCAATTTTCTATCCAAAGTATTGCCTATGCGTTTAATCAGAACGTTATTTCTAACCAAAAAAGTGTCTTCAAATATAAATTTAAATATATTATAATATTCAATTCTACTAAATATTTAAGTTTTAGAAGGTTATAAAAAAAAAAATTTCGTTTTTAAAAATATTTTGAAAATAGATTAAGTAGTATATGATAGGACTTTGATAAAATTTTCAAACAGATAAACCGAAAATTACAAGAAGTATTAAACATTTATAGAAAAAATTCAAAGCTCAATACTTAGTCAAAAATCAACCAATTGTTTCCAATCTTTTTTTATGTAGAATACCTTTGTTTATACTCAAAAAAGTTTCAAGTTCTTATGATCAAATTCTAATTAATTATTATCAAATAAAAAAAATTTAAATAACGAAAACCATAATTTTACCGATTTTTGTCATATTTTGGTAGTTTTATCTTTAAAAGCTTTTAAAAAAAATTGTAAGTCACAATTTTCAAAATATTTTGTAAAAATATTAAGTACCTAGTATATGTTTAGTCTTCTATCAAAATTTCAAACCGAAAACCCAAAATTACAGATAATATTAAACATTTTTGGAAAAAATTTCGAAGCTTTATCCTAATCAGAAAGTCCGTTTCAAAATTTTATCACGTGTGTAAATTACTTATGTGATTATATATAATAAAAAATTATAACTTCCGTGAATTTTGCTGTTTTCCCGTCAGTTTTTGGTTGTTTTTCTTTTCTCAAGAAAAAACTTTTGAGAAATTCAAAAAATTTGTCAAATAAATCACCAATTAGATGCAATTTTCTATCGATTATATACCCTGTTTGTGGTAATTGAACTATTATTTCAACCCAAAAAAGTATCTTTATATCAAAAAAAAAAAAAAAAATCATTGTTACACCAATACATTTCTTGCTTCGTTCAGTATCATAAATGCATTTAACAAAAAATTACAACCGGATATGTACAAACTCAATAAATATAAACACAAAAGAAAGTTATTTGATTTATCTTTGTGTTTGCATTTTGGAAAATTTATTTATGTAAAAAAAAAAAAAACAGATTTACTTTTTATGCAACTTTTGTGCGTTTTGTTATTATTATAATAACTGATAAACGACTTGAATTAATTTTTATGAGTAATTAAATTTTTTTTTAATTCGTATAAAATGTACTCTTTATTCCTTTTGACTAACCGTCCAACTTAATATTAATAAGGAAATAAGTAATATATTATTTATAAAATCAAGTCAATTTAAATTTAATATTAAACAAAATATGCATACAACACAGAGTATGAATTTTGTAATATTGTTCAATGTTAGAATCTTTAAATTAAAAATTGTATTTAATATTAAATCTTATTCATACATCTGTAGAAATTTAACTATAGTTAAAACTGTTAAAAGTCATATAGTAAACTGTTAAGTTAATAAATTTATAGATAAGGTACCTTATTTTTTTGCATTATTAATTATTTCAGTAAATATTTATTATTATTATTTATTATTATAGGTACCTAGTATCTAAAATTAAGTTAATTTTGTAAGAATTTAATTTTTACTCATAATTAAATAAAAACAAAAATAACATATTTTCAATAATAGTATGTTATTTAATTTTTTAAATTCGTTCATAACCTTTACCGAAGTATGCTAGGGGAGTTATTTTTTAATGAAACATTTATTTGAACGTACAATATTTTAGTAAAATCAAGCACATTATTTTATTATTAAGTTTTATGTATATAATCATAATTACTTACTAGAATTATTTTTATTGTTCAAGAGTATTATGTGAAATTTAGAGTTTTATATTTTTTTATCAGACAATATATAATATTGCCACCATCTTAGAATATTTATAATAATTAAATTCATATTTTTATATTATGGACTTGCGAATTTTTTTTTTTATATATAATTATATATAGGTACATTATTATAATTTTAACTATGGTAGCGGTTTAAAAATATATAAACCAGTGGTATATATTGATTAAGTAGAGAAATAAATAGTATACGTATAATGTATAGTGCATGATAATACGGGACAATAATATGGTCCTATATAATATGAATTTTATTTTGTAAAATCCTTTCTATCACTTTTACCCGAAAAATGTCGGTATAATAAACACGACAACGGCAAAATTACTCTTAGGATACAAATAATAAATCTACGTACGAGCAACGTATAATAATACTTCCATTTATGAATGGCGTTGGTAAAAATAAAACTAATGTGCAAGAGGACACATACATTTTTTGTCTACCCTTTTTTAAATCATATTTCAACCGGCTCGTGGGAAAATATTTATTTATTTTTTCGTATATTTTACCAATCAAGCCGCACCCACTCAATTTGCTGTTTAAAATAAACAATTTTTCAAGTAAACAATATATTTTTGATAAAAAATAAAATCTATACACCAATCTATTACGTTGGTATGGATTAAAATAACACAATGAGCTGTGAACGTTTAATAACAGAATCAATTACGTAATTACATTTCTTTAAAAACTTTTGTTTCATGAATATTGATAATTAATTTTGCAAAGTTTAAATTTCGTATTAAGTTTGCGGCATTTAAAAGGTAATTTCTAACAATACGTACAATTTTTTTACTCAAATCGAGATCGTAGCTGCGGGCGCGAGTCCAGAATTCCAGACCCCCCACCGAAATTGTTATGAATATACATTTTGTTGTTATAAATTCGATTGTTAAAATGTGGTATTATGAAATAAAAAGTACAATTATATTATACTATTATTTTGTGTCAATAAACAACAACTAATATAATAGATAAATATAATATTATTATGTACACTTGGCCTTTAGATTACTCCAAAAAAAATGATACCGCATTGCAATACGTACTTTTTGACAATAGTTTTATAAAGCAACAGTTAAGATTTTCAAAGCACAAAACGAATTTGTCTTCTTTATACGTTCTTTTCTTTAACACTTAAAATGTTTGTTTAAAATTAACACGAAAAATAATTTAAGGAAATTTCATTATTGGCAGGGAAATCCATAACGGGAGAAGACCTACTACACTGAACTCGTTTGTAGAGTACAAAAACTTTTAAACTATATCTTAATTTGTCCGGGAAAATTGAAAGCGTATAATATACATACGTATATATTTTTAAGATATCCACAGGTATTAATCATTTTTGGAACTATATAGACTTTCGGTAATTCTAATACATCAAAAACGTGTCGATATAATAGTAAAACTTCCGCTTGGCACATTTGTATTTATATATCGGTTTAAAACAAAGAACATATACCTCCTATAGGTCGATAGTTGACTGAATTTCCAATGAGTCATCGATAATATCGTGATAACGTTATGATAGACACATTGACTATGATAATAATACACGTTTGGACGATATAATTGTTGAAATCGGCGATCACGATGTAACAACATTTAATTCACATAAAATACACCTATTCGCAAAATCAATTACTCACGTTGTGGTACCAACTGTAACGGATGGTAGTTGATGGATTGGCTTGAGCGGCACATTCGAAGTACACGTCATCTCCAGGGCCGATACGTCCGGTGTCCAACATACGTTTGCCAAATCGCAACTGTACTATTGGAGGGTCTACAAAAAACAATAAAAATTTAATTGAAAAAAAAAAAATAATAATCCGTTAAAAACATATTATTATAACGATGAAAAAAAAACGGTGCATAAATACCGGACACAATTTTCACGTAAAACGCGTCTAAAAGTAATAGAAAGAAAGAAAAAAAATTAATACTTCACTCTAAATTTGTTTTAATGCGTATCGATGGTGTCGTACGGATAGTTTTTTTTTTTTTTTTTTTACAATTTTCTTTAGATATTGTTAACAATAACCGAATATAATCGATTTAAAACGATGTCAATACTCGTATACGACAATTACTTACATTGTACGTCCAATGCAATTTTGGTTTCGACGTAATGACGAGCGGACGTCTTGATTACCGGATTGTACGATCGGCAAACTAAAGTTGATTCGTTGTCATAATTTTCCTCCGGGACGTCAGATCTTGGTCCTCGAATTACAAAACTTAGAATGCTCGTCGTCACTTGCATTTCATCTTGGCTCGTCGCAATTTCATCAATCTGTATGAACATCGACAATACTATTAAAATCATTTATTAGTTATAAATTTCCTATATTTTTGTATCAAATAAATATCGGAATTTATATTCTCCTAATCGATCGTTTAAATTGTAATGTAAATCAATATTATATTTTATGGCGAATAGCCTAGATAAATAGTATGAATCGATAAGAAAGTAAGAATAAATTTATAAACAATTATTCAGCACAAGTATTATTTTAATGTTATTCTACGATTAAAAATTCAAAGTACATATTGCCAAAAAAAAAACCCAAAATTTTTACAAAATATGAGTTGTTCGTAAACGTTTTAAATTAAGTTTATATTTATAAACTCTAGAAGTTTTATATTATTATTGTAAATACTTATATAATTTATAAAAAAAATTTTTTTATATGAAACTAAAAAATTATTTTCAGAGAAAAAGTACTTTAGTGAGAAATAAAAATAAGTATTGTAAAACTGAATAAAAATACTATAATTAGTTTAATTCGAAGTACGAATTCAAATAATAAAATAACTACTCAGAATAATATTTGAATAGGTAATAATAAAAAAAGTATTTCAAAAGTGTACCTAATACGAATATTTTACAAGTTTTGTGAAGATCGTTAGAATTTCATTACATACAACATATAATACTTTAATAATATTATTAATATTAATAATATATTGTATAATAACTTTAATAATAAATTGTATAATACATTTCTCATTAAATTACTTATATCCCATCAGATAAGTTGACGAAGTCGATTAATACGTAATTCTTATAATTTTGTACAATTTTATGATGTATAATTTTATACATTTTTACGTATAGACAATGTTTTGTAAGTATATCGTTATATTTTTTCAGTTTATAAAAAAATTACGACGAAAAGTCTGAAACTATTGTTTTAGTTTAAAAAATAAGTAATTTGTGTAAATATTTAATGTAAATAATTTTATAAGTATTTAAAATTTAGAGGCTACATTTTAAAGTTTAAAAGATGATATTACTATATATTAAAGTTAGTAGTTAAATGTTTATTAGTCTCTTTTAAATATATTTTTTTTTTAAATAAAGGAATCATAATATTGTGAGAATTTCGATAAAAATAGAAGTATAATTATAATTACATTTTAAAAAATGTTCACTATTTAAAAAGTTTTAAAACTATTAAAATATATCCCGAGATTCAGATAGGACAACAAAACATTAATTTAATAATATGTAGTAAGTATTTAAAATTTTCATGAACTGAATAAAAAAATTGTTGTTTACGATACATTGTGGTTTTTAAACACAAATAAATATGAGAGAAAAAAGTTTGGATAAAACACACCACCAAAGTTGGGTTTTTAATGTGAAATAATGTACCGTGCTGTGTAAAATTTTTCGAGTAATTTTATCCTAGTCGTGTTTACAGTAAAAAAAAAAAAAAAAAAACTTTAAATGTGAACAATATATTTTTATTTTCATTAATGTTTTGATCGAAGTTCAAATAATTCAATATCAATATTAAATATGAAATATATTATGTATATACTCTAACTTTCACTTTCTACATAATATATTATATAATACGTATATAATTGTACTATGTATTTTGGAAGTTATTCTCATCATAATCGTTTATGTTAATGATTAACCTTTGCAATTATATGTCACCACTATCAATTATAATATATATGACCTCACACTCAAATACAGCAATTGTTTACCTCACTGTGTCAAGTATGATAACGCTCATCCATCAAACGAATGTCCGATGGGTTACCAATATAATAATATGTATTATCTGCTGGATAACGGATATACAAACAACAAAAGTCGATTCGGCCATCTTTTAAAAATAAATTAAAAATTTAACAATAATCTAACGCAAACAGGTGCGAAATTTCAGTAGGAAATACTGATAGGGATGATGGTCTTCATAAGACCATTATAAAATTAAGAAAATTACAAAAATTGACTGCAGACAATATAATAATAATCTTTCCCTCAATGTTCCTCACATAAAATGTAATGTATAATAGTTTAAAAAATTGTAACATTAATTTAGACATTGTCCATTGTAATGAATCAAAAAGTATTCATTACCAAATACAATATTATGCTATTTTATAAGTAACTCATATTTTATTTTTTTATAATATATTTTAAAATAATATTATCCTTCAATCATGGCCGCATTGGACATGTAAATTTGGCCTACCGAGATTTCAATATTACATCAGACCATATTTTTTTTAATTTCGTCTTTTTAAACGTACCTAAATTATTTTTAATTTGTCTAGAAAATATTTAATTGTGTAATATAATTGGCATATAACATAATTTACTATACCTTAATTTGAAATTATTTATAATAAGAAATTTCAAGGACTCAAAGGTTTCTAAATAAATATTACAACTGTTTAAAAAGATTTAGTAAAGTAATTAAATTTTTTGTATAACTAAACTGGGATCTAACACAAATATTCAATAATCTGAACTGGTGAAATTTCAAAACTATTATGCATATTATATAGTAATATGCATATTGTTATTAAAAGTTATGGATACGTTTTAATGAAACACAATATTCATACATATTATATATTTTAATATTTACTTAACTACAGTATTTTCTACATAAATACGAATATATGTTTGGGGTGTTAATTTGAAAACTGGTGAAAGCTCTTCTTATTATCCCTGTAAATTTGAATAATATTTCATAACAATAAAATGAAAACCACATTTAATTTAATTATATAGATAGTAATAGTGTTCGTATCGTACCTATGACTCACAACATTATATTTTATATTTTAAATATCTCTCTATCTTGTTTAATTTTTAAATTAGATTAATCTTATCTTATAGACATGATTCAGTATTTCAGTCGGTATACATAGGTAACTACGTCACAATATTGTGAAATTATTTGATTTAATAAGAAGTAGGTAGGTATAATTGTACAATTTTTTTATTCGTACCCAATACTTTTATATGTACATATTTTTTTTTCATTATTAAATATTTTCTTTTGTCAGTGCGTTTAGAAGTTTGTATATTATTATTAATTATACAAATTAGTGATAATCAATTTATACCAATTATCAACTAAGTTTGTATAAATATAAACATTATTATAAACACATTATTCAATATTTAATATATTTTATAATATAAATTATTATATAATAAGTGATATTTTTTATTAAAGGCCATAATATCATATAATATTAAAATAACTTATTCATATTACTATAGAACTGTTTTGTATTATTTTAATCGTTTTCTTTCTGAACACTAAAATAATATTATAATATTAGTTACAAGACGTACGACGTACGACGTTATATTATTGTATAAATTTAACAATAACAAAATATAACTACGGTGAATATGACACTTGATAAATAAATTATATTTAACATCGAAGATTTTATGTATTAGTCTTTTAAAAACGTTTTTTATAACTATTGATTAATGATTAAATATATTTTTAAGCCGATATTTGAGTATTTTAAAATATTGGCCTTAAAAAATATACTACTATAGTATGTATATTATAATATTTGTAATTAATTTTCAAAAGATATTTTTCTAATAAAACCGATAAATTGTTAATATGAAAATATACTACTAATAAAATATGTAAAGTCGTAGGAAAATATAGGTACTTGAAGTTAAGCAATTTAAATTTTTTTTTTTTAATATTTATCATTACTATTATATATACAACTTATGTTTATGAAGAGACCAATTTCGTAACTAAACTAAATTATAATATAGGTATAATTATGAACGTTTCATAAATGTTACAACTTGGTAAATATATAATACTAATTTTCTGATCCTAACGAATGTATGAGTATTATATTAATATATATATATATGTGTTTTATAAACACTCAAATAATAAACATCGTTTGAAAAGTAAAGTAGGTAATAAGAATAATATTAATTATACACCAATTAAGTTTGAAGAGTTGTTTTTAATTTCGTATAATATCATATTTTTTTTAGTATTTATAGTGAAATTTTAGTTATAACTCGACAATTTATATGAGATGATTATAAGAGCAAATAAAATACAACATAATAATAATAATGATCATAATAAATTAATTTGACAAAAAACTAAACAAGATAAAACAAAGAAACCAAAATTTAAATTAAGAAGCAAGTTAATAGAGTTGAGAATACATTTTTTATGTAGACTATAACTTAAATGACCGAAGGAGAAAGGGAATTAAGAATAGCCAAGAGAATGACGGAAAAAGAGAAATTAAATTGTTTACCAAAAACATAAGGACAGTTGATTAGAATAATATAGCAAATATTATAAAACATAATAATATTGTATTTATTAGGTTTCAATTTCAACTAATTACTTAGCTAAAGTTTTGTATTTTTTTTTAGATATTTGTAAAGAATAAACATTTTCGAACTTATTAAAAATAAATATTTAAGTCGTATTGTCATATTTTTTAATGTGGTACTTATTTGAGGTAAACGAAATGAAAAACAAAGTTGAAGAGGACTTTGATAACCAATAAAAATAATATATGTACAAAAACATTAATCTCAAGTAAATCAAGTTTATTATTAAATAATTATTTATTACTTTTTATAATATATCTATATAAAAATGATTATACGAATAATAATATATTGCATAAGAGTTTTGTCAAGGCTATTTATTTATATTAAATATATTTAATATATTTATCTCCGAAGGAGGAGATTTCGAGTCGAGACTCTCTCCTTTTTTAAATTATACCCATTGTTTAAATACAATAAATGTATATTATCAAATTAACATAAGTTTCCTAAATATAATACGTATCTATATTATTATTATTAGTATTATATTTAATTTAGTGCTTAATATTTATTATGATGTTTAATTACCCTCTCCATTTAAGAAAAAATCCTAGGTACGCTCCTGTAGGTATAAACATTATTGATAATTAAGGTTTATTTATATTAATATCATCATCATTATTTTTTTCTACATAATATTTCTCAAAACACGTATGACATACTAGAAAATTGTATCTATGACCGTAGTTATAATTCCATTGAATCTTTTCCTCATTAAATCCGCATTTATTTCATGTACTTATTTTATTTTATTAAATATTTAAAATACTGAATTGTTAAAAAAATATTCTCAATTATAATTGGATACTTTATTTAAACTTTAATATCGTTTATAAGTATTTATAGCTTAGACGCTTGGTATAATTAACCATGATTGTAATTAGTTATTTGCTTAATAAGTCGATTTTCGCACGTAATGCTGACATGGATGTTTTCTCACTTTCATGACCTTTAGGTAATAGGAACATATCTAACATCAAGTCTTCGATAAAATATCGCGAGTTCAAAACCATAAGGTTTCATATAGGCGCCCGAACGAGTGGGAAAGATGGTTCATCTGCCCCCCCCCTCTCGACTTTAAAATATCAAATATAATTTAGGTAATGTTTGATTTATTATTATTTAAATTAATATTTCATTGATACTTTGACTAGTGTAGTTTTATAATTTTAAAAATGTAATATCGACTCAGAAAAAAAGAACAATATACTTTTTATGCACTAATGTAGATCTTGTATAGACATACCTAATATTTTTAATGTTTATGATTTACATGTTTCTAAAAATATAAAAGTCAACATGAAAATTATTTTTATTATAGTAAAACTAATTATTGGATTTACTGGCAGGGACCCGATATTTAATTTTAACTTAATAGTTATAGAACCGCGGAGATTTCAGTTTTTATTTAATAGCGGATAAATAGCATATGAATTTGACGCGAATTTTGTATTTCACAGAAAATAAAATGTATTTTAAGTTTTTTTTTTTAGTGTTTGATTTTATCATGCTCCTCCATGACAAATTTAACGCAGTTGCGCATTCAAGGTGCTATAATAAGAAAATATCAAATAATAAAACACATTTTTACCCTAATCAGTTGTATATAATATTATATGTAGGAAGTATTTTTTAGATTGTTAAAACACGAATTGACCAGTGATGTTTTATAATATAATGATGTATTTAATTTTACTTTTCTGATAAAATACATTTATCCAATCGTCTTTGAACACAATTTTTTATACTTTTATGTTATATCCATCTTATAGTGATAAATACATACTTATAATTTTTTTTAATATTTATGTTTGTTGTGAATACGTACCCATTTTATAATAAATTGCACCCATGAAATTTTAATTTCTAGTTCCTACCCAATTGTTCGGTATGAAACTGATATTAAGTATATTAAGTTAAGAATTTTAACTTTTCGGTTTTTATCTTATCTTATCTTTTCCTTAACAATAATTTTATATTGTATATTGTACAATGATTTTTGCATTAAAATAAATATTTATTATAAATTAATAGTTGAAATGAAAAAAATATATTTAAAATAGGAGGCAGTATCCAATTTAAATAGTATTTAAATTTATATCCATAGACGTAATTAAAGGTTATATTGAGTGTTTAGTAATCCTCGTGTTTGAAATTTGCATTCTAAAAAACACTGTTTATTTATGTGTATACATTGTATATAGGTTTAGAACTCGGAGTTTTTTACTCGTATTGTCCCCCTGTGTATAATAAATAACTTTTTTTGTCATATAAATGTATGAATAATAAGTTGTATATGCAATTATAATAATATCGAATTCTCCAGCCAGTCTACTATCGAATTTTCAATAAATATAATATTATGTCGTTATATATTTATAAGGTTGGGCAAATTAAAATTGTTTTGACTCGTTAAAATATGTTATTCTAGAAGTTAAATTAAGAGTAAAAAGTTGCTTTTTATTTTAATAAATTTAAAAAAGTCAAAAGTTAAATACACAAAACGAGTAACTTAACTTAAGGTATAAAGTTTAAAAAAGTGTTTTAAAAATTGTTATGTTACATAATTAAATTTATAAATACGAGTTAATACGAGTAAATACATTTTTGTTTGATCTTTAGTTTTTATCAACTTTTTAATTATCTAATCAAACATGTTATGTTTAATAAAAACAGCCATAGAATTTAAAATTTAAAATTATGATAATAGATGACTTTTGTTGTTGCAAGTTAAAATAAGAATAAAACATTTTATTTTTCATTAAATTATATTATTTAACTTAATTTCAATAAAAAAATAATTATCTAAAAAATGATATTATTTGAAAAAAAAATTAAATGTCCATGAATGGAATTCGTAATAGAATTCATATTATTATACTGGTAATTATGTTTATTTCGGTTCTTGCACTTAAAAACCAAGACAACGTTCAATTTCACAATAATATTGTAGAAATGTTATTATTTTATCATTTAAACAATAATCGAGTTTTTTATTTTTCTTCAACGTTATATTATAGAAAAACACGCATATGGTGGGGATATACAGGATGGATCAGTGTTTCGCAATTACAAAAGTAGTGGGGATTACATACGTTATTTTTAATGTTCTTTCCATCATTTTTGTAACGCGATATTCTGATCACTCTGTATAATATATATATATATAAACTTTATTATGAAAATACAATAAAAACACGTATAATATATAATAATACGAACTCTCTGCGTTTTACCGGTCGCTATCGCCGCGGAAACTCTAAAAACTTGTACTTTATTTATTCACAATCCGTCGACAAACATAATACACAACAAAGTTATATATATGTAAGTACACACACACACACACACACACACACACACACACACACATATACAGAGCGACGGGGTGCAACAGGACACGACGATGACGGAGGGGTGGAAATGCAGGCAATGAATATACATATATGTTTCCCGCCCCTCATCATCGCCCCCCCCCCACCACCCAGTCAACCATAGACGGTCTGTTTGTTTAGCCTCTCCATCCGCCATCGACGACGTCTTTTGTTCTATACGTTTTTCGCCGCCACCGTCGCCGTCTCTGCGAGTTTTACCGCACATAGAACTGCATAGAAGTACATTATTGTTATTACTATTATTATTATTATTATTATTTGTTTACACCATCCCGACCAGTAAAACTCGCGAAAAACTACTGCGCGCCTTCTTCTACCGTGTATACCACATATATTATACCATACTTTCACGTATATATTACTATTCCATACCGGTGTTGATTCGTTCGTTAAAAATGTTCGTATTTGTCTTATTAAACAAAGTTTTAAAGCTTATTTTGTGCGAAATACACACGCAAATTATTTGCTATGTCGTATGCAATACACTATGAGGGCTGTACTCTTAAGCGCACGACGATATAATAATAATAATAATAATATTATATAATTTATTGTGAAACGTAATATTATTAATAATTATTATATTATTGTGTACTCTTTTACGAGAGGTAACTTTCCCCGTTTCTCTATAGTGGTTATATTTATTTTGTACTCTGCACTTCCACCGCAAACATGATGAGATATGATTCGCTGCCGGTAGTATATCGCACAAAAACCAAACTTATCACTTGTTTTGTATATTGCATTTAAGTATATACTGATACTAATGTAATTAAAAGTAACTAATTATTCATTAAGTCTATTAATAAAAAATCAAGTCCATACCAATTTCAATATTAAAAGATAGAAAAAGTTAAATAATAACTTGACTTTTATTTTTTATCTCGTTAATGTCTGACACTGTATATTTTATACATGATATTACAAGCATATTCTAATGTATTATCCCACATGATTGTGTTAAAGTTATTTATAAGTTTCATAATATTTCGAATTTTAAACTCAAAAAGAAAGAAGAAAGAGAATTTGAATTTCTTGATATTGATCGAAATTGAATGATCGCAGTTTTTCAACCATTTTTTTGGTAGTTTTTCTTCTTCCAAAGAAAAACTCTTGAAATTTTTTAAAACGAGCTAAATAATGTACCAGCTACCTAACAAATTCATACGTTATTTATGGTAATCAGATTTCTAATAGAAACGTGATACACACAGTTACAAGTACATTCAAATTTGACCAGTTTTAAATACTTAAAAAAAAATTAAAGAAAATCGGTACTATCAAATAACAAACTTTGTTAGAACCGTGTTTAGTCATATACGATTATGCATTTTTAAAACTTTTAAACTCTAAAACATAAAATCGCAAATTATATTAAATTTTATTTATAAAAAAATTCAAAGTTCTATGTTTAGAAAAAATATTTTCAAGTCGCTACGTTCAAAATTGCATTAGTTAACACGAAATAATTAAAATCAAAATCGTCATAATTAGTTTTCGTGCATTTTGCCGATTATCGTCATTTGTTGGTAGTTTTTCTTCTCTCAAAGAAAAAACTTTGGAAAAATTCGAAAAGTAGCTAAATTTTTTAGTACCAACTAAATGCAATTCTTTACCGTTAGTATATCCTATTCGTTAGACCAGAATCTAAAATAACTGCAAACAAAATTTATGCTCAATTAAAATTTTCCAATTTATAATAAATAAATAATAAACTTAGAATTTTCAGTAAAATTGATCATTTTAATAAGTTATGCGAAGTCGGTTATCTTGTCCGAAGAACGAATGGACAAATTCGATGAGCACTTTAAAAATTATTTTTATTGGTCCCTATCTACCTATTTAATTACAAACTTAATATTGGTAACATTTTTAATTTTAACATATTTATATTATATTTTTACGTACGAAATAATTTAAAATAATTATAATCTTAAACAAATTTTAAAATATGAAATTGTCAATTATTATTAATTGATATTGACTATTAAATTAATTTTTTGGAATATAATATTTTATGTACATTATAATAATTAAAATCAATGTTGTAATCCATGTTTAATCATTTTATATTTTACCAATATTAAATACATTTTTTCAATTTTTGGTAATTTTAAGTTTACAATAATTAAAAAAAAAAAAATCATCGGTATTTAAACACATTTTCAAGGCTTTCTCACTTTATACTATTAGGTATTAATAATATTTGATAATAATCAATTTTAAACTACAAAATAATACTTTATACTCGTATTTATTTCCGATGGAGTTATTTTCAATATGTTTTAATATTAGTTTATTAATTGAATATATAGACCACAGGGAAATTTTAAAATAAAGTTAATTAACATTGTTTTATACTTGCATACTTAATACTTATTACCCAGTTATATTAAAATTACTAAATTAAATTTAAAATCAGATAAAAATAATATTATTACTCTAAATTAAAAATATAATTACTAAATAAAATAGTAGTAAAATATAAATTTATAAATTATTAAGAAATACTTAGATCCATATTTTTTTTTTACTACTTAGGTACGTTTAAATTTAATAAATTTAATTTTTTTATCTCAACAAAAATATAATTAAATTGTCATTGTGAAATTTATATTTCATTAAATATATTTTGAAATTACTCGTAGGTACTTCCTGCCTAATAAATATATAAGATATATTCTATATATATAATATACCTACAGCTCTCAAGCGAAATCACTGTTTTATCATAAAATAGGTAGGTAGGTAATTTAATATTTCAATTTTTACTTTAAAATAATATAAATTAAAATATGTTTAATACTTAAAATAATGGTGTTTGTTTTATGTGTATATAGAAAATTCATTTATATTACAAATCCCTTTGGATTCTACCTTCTACCTAAGTAAACAATAATGTTTATTCAAAAATATGGTCGAATTGGTGGTATATGTAAACAAGTATTATAGAGAATATTTCGATTAACGTTGTAAGTAATTATATTAGTTACGTTTATTATTATGAATGTCAAGATAGTCATTAATCATTTCTGATTCAATCTGTTTTTTATTTATTATAAATATAAATTTGTTAAAATTATTAAACTCTAACTCAATTACTTACTGTATTTACAATGTTAAAATTACGATTCTCATTTTAAATTCAAATAATATGAACTATGAACATATTTATTTGCATAGAATAAACTGTCACATAGTATACACCATAATTATTAAAAACTAAAATTGAACATGACTTAGTAACAATAGTGTTATACGATAATAAGTAATGTACAATATTTTCTTAGTCATTAATTTTGCCACATTTTTTTATGCATTTATAATAATATAGAGATAATTTAAAAATTAACATATATACATAATTAATGATTTAAATTTAATACATAAAGTATAAGATACGATTTAGAAATATTGATTTTGAATTTAATTGTGTAACATTAAAAAACAAAACAAAACGGTTACATTAAATTTATCTAAAGTCTCTCAAAACTACTCACTTTTAAAAAATTATTCAAATTTATGGCATAAGTACATACGAATGTAAGAAAATTAAGAAACACTGTACTATCATTATATATATTGTATTTTGTGATTTCAAATATTTTATAAATACTTACACGAAAAACACATTTTGTGAAAACAAAAACAAAGCAGTTTAAAATAAATTTTAGTAGGATAAAAAAAATTGTATTCCAATCTAAAGCTCTCAAGCTCTCCTGTCTGTCTCTCAATAATTTGCTTTTTACTCTTTGATACCTATTTTTACCAAAGCCAACTTAAATTATCACTTTGCAGTCGAAAATTCAAATTTTCTTTTGGAATATTTGATTTAGATATCAGGACTAAATCAATCGTAAAATATGTTTTTCTTTTATCAGTTTTCGTTACGATAAGTTCATTCGTTAATAATAATTGTTGTCCAACACTCCAATTGTTTGTATAATATTTTTACAAATATAAACAGTGTTTAAAAAAAAACGGATTATTATTATATTATGCATTATGAATGTATAAATGCATTACGTGTAAAGACTAAAAAGTAATAACAACCACTATCGTTTATGACTACGTAATATCGGATAACAAGAATATAGAAATGAGAAAATTAACGGTATTATTGTAATGTATCCCTGTTGTTGTTTATACACAATTTTTTTATTCATTTAATATTAATATGAAATCCGAAATGGGAAAATAATATTATAATTTTTTAACGATATACCCGGTGCTTCCTTAAACACGTTTGCGGCGTATTAATTTAATGTCTATTATATTATGCATTGCATTTTACGTAAAGTAATTAATTTTTGTACATCGTTTGGGTACTGCATATTATGCCTATAGTAAAAAGTTGCCATTGATGATACTAAACGGTTTTACAAACGTAATGTGATAACACACACTGAAACCTATTGAGGGGGGAAAAAATTGTCCTTTTGTTAACATAAAAAGTACCTTGTTCCGTTATTAAAATAGCGTTTTTTACACACCCACAGCACTCCGCACGTTTGCAATGAAAGTTAATATTAATAAATATTATTCGAATACAGAAGATAATATATTTAATTTTTTACACTTTGTGAAAATCTTTTGGTTCACAAGGCGTTATAGTTACAAAAGTATATTATTATACTTGATATTTTAAAATTCGAAACGAATATATTTCTCGTTTAGGACTGAAACAATATATTATTATTTGTTTCGAGTTTAAACATATTATACAAATTATACATTTTTTGTGATAATATTGATAGACATATGAAAATATTGCTAGCACATCGCGTAAGTTTTTTTTAAAATGCAAGTAAAAAAATATTTACCTACATATTTATCGTATCAAAACTGGTGTTCAAAATTTAATGTTATAAAAATGAAGAGGATTACAACATGCGTTTTTAATGTTACTTTCGTCAGTTTTGTAACACAAAATTCCGATCACTCTGTATATACCGTAACCGTCAAGAAATTGAAGTATTGATTTTTGGACTTATCGAACATCTTTGAAGAGGTTTTTCAGTTCACATTGCAGATAGTCAATTCATCAGTCATTACGTGTCATTTTTACAATCACGTTTGTGATTTTCTTGTTTATAACGAATAATGTACACATATCGGATTGGATGTTCAAAACATCTATAAAAAGTTTTTTAATTATAATTTATTGTAAAATTTAGATGTATTTGTCTTTATACAAGGATGAGTAAACAAAATAAAATAGTTTTCAGTGTATTCGTTTGCTTATGAATGCTGAATGAAACACAACGTAAAGTATAGGAAATAATAAAACATACTGATTTAAAGGTTCATAATATTTATATATAATTAAAAAAAAATTAAAATTGTAAAATTTATATTACTTCGAATTCAATTAAAGCCTCAATTTGACAATTGATACTCAATACTTACTTATACTACTAGATACCTAGTTATAGGATAATTATATATATTATTATTAATTAGGTAATACAAAACAGATTAATAATTATAAATATTTTTTGTATTATAAATCATAATATAAGGAAGGCAAAAAAAAATAAATTTAATAAAAATACTACAATAGCGAATGTTCATAAAAATTTGTAAATCGTAATAGGTATGTAATATTATAGCAAATCCTATATTATAAGACGTTTATAGTGTACAGACAAATTCTTTGAGTAGGTACATGTTTTAATTCCATTTAAATTAGTATTTATTTAAATTAACTTATTGCTTAGAGTAATAAATAATATGGTCTCATTAAATTTAATCTACTTATTAAAAAATGAAATAATGTTATTATGTTGGTATAATAATTATATTTAATTTTACTAATAGTTTAAAAAAAAAAATAATAATTCACAGAATCTTCAATTTGATGAAGTCTAGCAGTTTTCCGAATAATATACTTGGTGGTTTTATAAAGAAATTTGAAAATGTTATAATAGTTAGATTATTTAAATTAAATATAATTAGTAGAAATTTTATCATTCGTATATTTCATTGCGAAAAGAAACGTTCTATAGATAAAAGAAATCCTAAGTTAACACCACAATATTTACTAAAAGGTATTAAATATTTAAACAAATTTGTGTTAATTAATTAAAAATTAAATTATTCATCTAATGTTTGTTAGAAAGTAAATTAGTATCGTTATTTATATTATTAATATTCATAAATAAAAAGTATTTATTTGACAATTTAACGATATCAGAACACGACCTTTTATTGTTGTTTATCTAAATTATTGTTGGTGTAATACGTATATAATTATTAAAAAACTTCAGTTTTAACGAAATAAAAATGTTATATTCACGAAAAGTATAAATACGTTAATACCAATGATAGTGACAGTAATAATTTATTAATTTTTAGACTTTTAAAATGTTTTGTTTTGTCCATCCGCCGTGACCATTTATAGTAAATATCAATATTGAAAAATCGGTTATATGTATACAATTCTTTTATAAAAAAATCAGCTCAGTTTACACATAGCTAATATTTGTTATACAAAACTAAATAGATTTGGGTATGCATAGTTAAGTCGTTAAACCGATTAACCTTAAAATTTAAACACTTTGTACAAAATTTGTAATGTTTTTTCTGCAAATAGTTCCCATGACCAAAGTTATGATTTTTTTATTGTTGTATTGTTGTTTTATAAAATAAAGACAAACAGTAGTTTTTTTAGGTAGTATTGTTAGCGCCTACTAAAAATATTTATATAAATACGGTAAATATGGTTATGGTTGTCAAAATTCATAGTCTTATTATTTATTATGTACAATGTTATATAATATAGTCGAACTGCTAATTTCTCAAATCAAATACTAAATGTTAATGATGACGTTGAAGATATTGGGCTAATTAATAGTTTAAATTTGTTATAGCAAAAGTACGCTATTGTTTATAATAACAAATATTACTAATTGGCTAGATAATCATGTCTATATAATGGTATTATATTGCAAATCATTATAATATACTAATATTCTGTTCTATGAATGATCATACCATTCTGTTGATGAATATATGTATGCTTTTAAGAATTTATTGCTAAGAAAACGAGAAATTCTGTGTTTAATCACAAACAATATAAAAATGAAATATCGATATTTTGCGATATTATGTAGTTGCAGTGATACTAGAACATTTTTAGATTTTGTTTTTTTTTTAAGATTTTATAATTATGTAACTTGCAATTGTTAAAAGTATACCTGTATTTTGTGACCGATAATAAATTTAAAATCGGACGTTTTACATGTTTTTAAAATTATTTTACCTACCGCTATGTAGCGTGCGTAATTATGTGTTTAGTGTTGGTAGTTAGGTACCTATATTATATTATGATATATTAATACGTTTATATGTCAGCATTAAAACTGTTTAAGATTTAACAAATTTGTCCAATTTTTTATAAGTGTAACTCATTTTTTATTTAAAAATTAATTTTTAAGAATCAATGGATCTTAAATCGTTAAAACATAATCATAATAAAAACATAGTATGTATTGCATAAAAAACCCGAAAATAGATTGTTAAAAAATTGTTTGGGCAATACAATTTATAGACCAAACCATATTTTTGTTAGCTTTTAAATTATTATTTTATTATATAATTTATTTAATGCGCGTATACCATCTGCGTAAAAAATCATCACATTATAAAATACGTTTCTTAGTAGAACCTGATGTCTTCAATCATATTAATTTAATATTTGTATATGATATAATAAATAATAATGATTATACAAAATGATTAATATTAAATAATTAAATTTATATTTCATGTTTTGTATTTTTGCTAATGTTACAAATTATCCAAAGTGTCGTTACGTTATAAATGTTTTATGATAATATTATACAGTACCGACTTATATAATAGAAAATTTCTCATAATTAACACAAATTATAAGAATAATATATAAGTAGGTAGTTAATAATGATTTATACATTTTAATTTAAATAAAATATTCTCCTAAAAAAAAAATTGTTTTCGAAAGATATTTTTACTTAAAATATTAATTACAAACTATACCATCAAAATCAATTAGAACTAAAAGAAGCGAACTAATAATAACATACCTATAAGGTATATAGGTATGTAGGAATATCGAAGTATTTTTACTTATACCAATAACAAAAAAACATAAAATATATCAAAAATATATCGATCAAAAAGATGTATTGTCAATAATACTATGTCTAGTACTACCTACTTCGTACATTATGTTATGTAATCCAGCCAAGTGATTCTAAAACGTTCCGATTACAAGCCCCTTTATGAAATTACTTTCTTGAAAATCTATTTCGCATCTCCGTTCCTCCACAGCTTGGGAATCATTGATGACGTAAAAGTCGGTCGACAAAAGATAAAAATTAGTATATTATACGGTCATTAATGGCCGTTTATTTTACACGCGCAACAAATGCGAACGCATCCGCACGCACACCAACATTTCTTATTCAATATTGCATAACAAATGGTCGCTTTCAATCTCCCTAAGTACTATTGTCCATAGCACAAGTTCATTTTAAAATATATGACGTAGATATAATAAATTATATTATCCCGGCCAAACGCACGTTACGAACCGAGTAACTATTAAATATTCATATGTCATATCAAATAATATACATTTTTGTCTGAAATGATAAATTCGTTTTGCAATCGTTTTCGATACATGTAGGTTAGATATCTATTTTCGCGGGCAAATCATTGGATGCCTAGTATAAATCATATTAGAGAAAATAATAATAATACTTAAAAAATATTTTTTTCTAAACATGAAATTATTTGAATGTTTGAAAGTATTTTATACTTACGTATCCGTATTATACTTTTATAGTCAAGTACTCAAATACGTATTCTAAATGGTTACTTAGTTTATTATAATGCATACCTATATTTTATCTCTATTTAATACACTTTTCAAAAGTATTTTACAAAACTTATTACAAAATACAAACTAAATGAACTGTTGTTATAGAGCTTGTACTTGAATTTCAATTATTATACTTAAAATTAACGGCCGGATCTTTTTATCCAGCGTCCCATATCTGATAAAAATAAGTTATAAACACGAATTAATTTTTACAAGTTTTATTTTGCATAAAAGTGCACATTTAATATATTTTATTTCATTAAAGTAAATGTTTTAACGTTTTTTCTCCTATAATCTATTATCTCGGAAAATTAAACATCTCATTTAAAATTTTATTCTATATAATTTTTCTAATTTACTTTATTCAATAACGAAACTTAAAACTCTAAATTAATTTGTAAATAGACATGCCTAGTAGAAAAGTAAGAAATGGCCGTAAAGAGATTGAAAACCATAAAGGACGAATCCTTTATGAAATAGTTTATTCATTTATTAATACGAAATTCAGATGCGATATTTTATAACAATACCTACTGATGTTATAAACCATTAAAATTTATAATAATATCTATAAATACACGAGTATAATATATGTTGAATGCATATTTTCTCATTTAAATTACATTTAAGTAACAGAAAATACAATTTTACTGAAATAACTTAGAATTAGGTAAAACCGATAGTAAATTTTAATAATATGTTGTAAATAAAATAAAATAATGTACTTAACCACTAAACAAATTATTATTTCCTATAAAATGTCCAAAATATTATATGCATTATATATCGACATTTTAATTGAACTCTTTCAAGGTTTTTACTGTACAAAAATTTGTTCTTTATAATGTATGATTATGGAATCTAAAAGTATACAATTATTATAGATAAAAAAAAAAATTTTGTATGATGATTTAAATTACAATTAAAGCAAAACATATTATTAATTTAAAGTAAATAAATAATGAATATTTGTATTTATTTTTCCAATTTTAGTTGTCTTAAAAATATCAAGATATTGAATTTCGTAGACAACATAAAGGGATTGGAATGTTATTTTTGTTTTATGAATTCATAAATAGTATGTTTTATTACATTTATATAAATATATTATTATATATATAATATACGAATGACTTAATAAGAATAACTTAAATACGTGAAATAATAGATGAGAGATTTGACCTAAAACATAATAATAATACGTCGAAATACAAACGTTCCCATATTTATTCTCAGCAATATTATAAATGGAATTTACATATATATCATATAAATTCAGTATTAAAAGGTCAAAAAAAAAACTTATTATACAGATATCTGTCTAAATAGGTATGTTAAAAAAAAAAAATTTAACGTATATTACATGTAAGTAATTGACTATGAAATATAATATATTTATGTATACTTTCAAGTTATAAATACTTACTGATATTTAAAAAAAAAAAACTTTAAATTTCTTGATTTCAAAAAAAGGATAAATATGTTTAATGTTTTCTATAATACCTATGAAATATAAAATATTGTTGCTAGTGTTATGTAAGTACCCATGTTAATGGTTACTTCAGTTCGGTAATAAATTATAATATTATATAGGTACCATTTATAACTAAAAAATGTAAGTATTTTATTTTAAATAAACTACTCTAAATTATAGTATATATTAATTTTTAAAAGTATTTAAAAAGTGTGCTCAATATTTTTATGTTTTAATTTGATCAAGATTCTTATTTTAGTGATTATTTTTTTATTTGGAAAATTAGCATAATATTTTATTATAATATCGTTATTATCATTATTATGTTTATTATTTTTAATTGTAAATAATGCATAATATGTTAATTTTTCAAAACGCTTCCCACTGGAAATCTCTGAAATTATAATATTGATCAAATAATAAAAACATTTCACATATCGAAAAAACCAAATTCAACTTTTCAAACTATTTTATAAAATTAAAAAGCAATATATTTTTTCACTTTTTTATTCTAAGTATTTTTTGAATAATTTGATATTTATCTTTTTAAGTAATTATTAAAATACCATTAATATTACGAAGATAAAAGTCATATAATATTTTACTAGGTTTAACTTTATTAGTAATATTTTAATATCATACTGAAGACTAAGATCATACACATATAGATTTTCGACCATTATTTTAATATTATTTTCAATAATAACAGGACTTGCTACCTTTGATTTATCAAACCTAAACAAAATAATAAAATAGGTTTAAAACTAAATTTCTTTTTAATAATTTTGTACTTTTTTTTAAAAAAATTTCTAATAAGGCTCTCTTCAGGTCGCATTACAAACAATGAATTATGTAAATAATATCGGTTAAAATTATTTAGATTTTACTTCCTAAACTTAAAATTGTTTTTATGATAATATCATATTTTAAGAAGTTTATATGTGAATCATTATATTATACTCTTTAGTTGTCTAATGCAAATTGATAAGAATAATTAATTATTTTATTTTTTATTTCAGTCAATTTTTATGTTTTTCAATTTTTGGTTTTTTACAAAATATTTAGAATTTACTACCCTTCATTTTTACTTGAAAATAATTTTTTTTTATAATTTTTTATCTTTTATATTTTTGAAGTTTTATATATTTTTTTCAAATGGAATGGCATATAATTTTTTACATCAGCAAATAAGAAAAAAAAAATTAAATTAATCATTCGTTGTCGTTTTTAATTTTGTCAACTTTTCAATGGAATACAGTGATTTAAATTAAGTGCTAAAATGCGTATTTAGTCAATAATAAAACTGCTTTTAGACGTTAAGTTTGTTAATTATTGTTTACAATTTTTATCAGTAAAAATATTTTATTATTAAATCATAATATATCACCGTCATATATCATATTAATACGAATTCCTATAATAGGCATAATAATAATTATGATTTAGAAATTAGATGGACACATAGGTATTACTGACATCTATTTTTCAATAATTATTGTCATAAGACTTATTCAATTGTGTCGTTTCAAAAATAATAATCATTTTAAACAAAGTTTGAAAAATTAATCGACAAATGGATATTATACTTAACCCACAACTCTCGACGAGAAAAAATTAGTATTTACATTAATTTCATTTTATTTTATACATTAGTTATTTAGTTTATTCAAAAGCACACGCTACGTTGTATACCATATTGTGAGAATTAAATATAATATGAATCATATTTAAATAAAAAATAAGTAGCTAAAACATTTGATTTATAATGGATTCGTTTTTAAATGAATAATACCGAATTTATAATTATTATATAATTTTTACTTTTAAAAAAATTACGAATTATTATTATACTTTATTATTCATGTGTTGTTTATATACCCTTACCGAATATCTATATTATAAAACAAGATGCTATATTTTCTTCAATTGAAAAATTTAAATAAAGCAGTGGAAGACGATTTGTTCCAATCAACCAATTGTTGATCAATTAAACCATGGTAAGTTGTATCTATTATAGTTTATAAAGCATTATCATTTCTATCTGGGTATACTACCACAGACTATTTAAAAAAAAAGTCTGTGTTATCACCTACCTATCTACAAATGACGACATTATTATTGTACCCACATAAAATAAATATAAAAGAAGTACTTAGTTTAGTGGTTGGTCACATCATTGCGTCCATACTTGAAACCTTTATTGTTTCCATTTTGTTCATCGTTTTCATTTATAATATTTAACACACACACACACACACGTCATTGTTTGTACATAATGAATATTACTTGTACTTGATATAATTATTTTAATTATGAATAGGTAATATATTGTATAAATAAAAGTGCGTTACTTAATGCATACAATTGCGCACGAAAATCCCATAACATTATAATCGATCACTCTACCTGTTGCGTTTCCACGATGCCGGATATTATTCCCTCCAGGACCAAAGACGTTCCACCTCGCTTCTCACCCAACGATACCATGGTTGTCGACGGGTAATCCGCCGTGCTTACACCGGTTTTCGATTGGCCGACGTTATAGCGTTGATTCTTCTCCAACAGGTACCATTCGATCGCGGATCGCGGTCGGGAGCCGTTCGATCGGCACTCGGCTCGGTACATCCGGTCCGCTCTTATCGTGTATTTTTTTACACCGGCCGCCTCTTCCGATGCGAAAATCTCAGTCTTGTCGAATACGTTCGTATTCAGACGAGTGTCGTTGGTTTTCACGTAGTTTTCGTTTTCTTCCTTTAACGACACGATCCGTACGTCGGTGGGCTTAACTTTAATACGAAAAACAATAATCGATTAATGCGTTTTACAACGATTTTAAACGTATCTAATTTTATAGTTTAAAATTCTATCTCGAGTACTTAGGATCGGTAGTGCAAAATGATGGTAGTTCTGGAACGCAGAACACGAAAAATATAATAAAGTATGGATGGACGAAGCTAAGGGAAGCGTCGGGTGTTTCGTGTGACAATAGTATGCCGACAAGATTGAAAGGTAGGTATTATAAGACAGAGTGAGACCATGGGCGTCCCGGGGGGGGGGGGGGGAAGGGGAGAGGAAAGACGGGACACTTGCTACCCTCCCTCCTAGAATAATGTTATTTCCGCAGCAATTGGTGAATTTCCCAATGAGAAATTAGCTTCTAAAAATAGGTTAACCTATGTTGCCGTATGTCAACGCACGACTATCTTTGAAATAGATTTAATTGCAATAATAACGAAACATAATAATGTACTATAAATAAAAAGTATAAAAAAATTTTCGTTTAATTTTTAAATTAATTTTGCCCCCTCTCCTACTAGACAAATGTCTGGGGACGTCCATGAGTGAGGCTAGAGCAACGTTGTATGGATCGGAGTTTTGGGCAAAGAACAAAAAAATGAAACAGATGATAAGTGTAATGGGGATGAGAATGTGTGCAGATAGATGTTTGAAGTAACTAGAGCGGATAGAATAAAAAATTAATTTTGAGTGGAAGTGTAGGAGTCGCATCAATTGTAAGGGAAATGAAAAAAAAATAGGTTGAGAAGGTTTGGACATGTTATGAGAAGAGTTGAGATCAGAGACAGAGAGAGTTGGTAGGGAAATGAATGGGGAAGGTAGGAGGAGAGAAAGACTAATGGATAGATGAAATTAAAAATGATATCAAGAGAATTGGTATGAATGGACAAGATGTAAGTGATCGAAATCTATGAAGGTGTAGGACTAGGTTGGCTGACCTCATATAGTTGGGAGGTAAAGCGAAGAAAGAGAAAAAAAAAGATATTTTATCTCCACTTTTATTTTTGTCCCAAATTACTCCTTTTTTTTTTAATGTTCATCAAAGTCTCTCAATTTAATATAGTATGTTTTTATAATATTAGGTTCTGGATATTTTGTTAATTTCGTTGTATTTTCATTGTTCGTTTGTTCTATTGAAGTGTCAGTTTTTATAAAGAATATAAAAAATTTTGAAATTCTATCCGTTATTTCTCCGTAAAGGTCAAAAAAGCCATTTTGTAGATTTGAATTTAAAAAAAAAACGTTGTTGGTAAAAACTCTTGTTTGGTCGTTTTAAATTCTGATTTACTTATTTAAAATACATTTGCCCATTTTTTATACATTTATTTAATTTCATTCCAAATCCTGCTATTTAACCAAGTAAAATTATAAAAAACGATATTTTAGAGTTGTATTATAATATACAGGTCAAAATTTAATAGTAAACCATATTATAATTAATAATAAAAAACTATTTAAACACAAAATAAACGTTTTAATTTTTAAACTTACCTTTGAAATTCAAAAATATTAATGTAATTTCAAAAATGCCATACATTTTTACGAAAATATGAATAAATTTAAATTGTTATAATTCAGCTAATTTTGCACTTAGAACAAGTTGAAAGTTTATTTAAGTACCAAAATAAAAAATATGAAAAAAAAAAATTAATAGTCAAAATTTTGGGTTGCTACCTAAAATAAAGAACTATCATTTCTCGAATAATTAAAAAAAAATTCTTAAAAATTGAAATCTTGACTAAGTTATCGATACGACAAAATTCTCATATATTTGTTCTTTAAAATGGCTATCTTCAAATTTTACATAACTTAAAAAATAAAGAGTTAATTTTTTTATGAGACGCATATTTTTTATACAATTAATAAAGGTAGTATTATAGACCGTTGTCTAAATAATACTTTAAAAGAACTGCATTCAAAAATTATAATTTTTCACGGAGATATTCCAATTAATAAATAGATCTGGAACACCCTGTATATATAGACATTATTTAATTAAAATGATAGGTATCGTATATAGTTTTCTTTAGTTTTTAATTTATTATCATAATACTTGTATAGTCAAAAATAGATAAAAAAAAACTACGTTATTTGATGTGTTTAAATCACATCAACTACAGTTTGCCAGAAATTAAATTAACCAAAAAAATAGTTGGGAGAAAAATAAGAGTTGAATTTTAGATGAAAAAAAAAATGTGAAAATTAATTGTTTATTTAAGGAGTACATAAAATATTATTTTTGTATACATTTCTGAAACATTAAATATTATATTATAATAGTATTACTATATATAAATACATATTGTAATTTGTAATATTATAAATTATAATAATATTTTTGACATGGTATTGTATACCCTATTTATTATTATAATTTATTGCTATGTGTAATTATTGTCTGTTGACGAATCATATTATTAATTTAAATTGATGAATATTATTCATTAACTATAACTGTCTAGATGGCTAGATCCGTTTGAATTTTATAGTACAAAATATATCATTTTTGTGTGCGTATATTAGAAATTTGTTTATAGCATTTTCATTATTCCTGTAACAAAAAACTTGACAGCATTTATAATAGGTACTTGGTAATGAAAACGTGTTTATTTTAATAATTGTGCAACTCCATTATACAAATTTTTCAGGCTGTTTTATACTTCGTTGGAATGAAATCGATGCTATTCTTGAAAATTGTCAATTGCACAAACATGTTATATTATATTATATTATCATTAAAAAGAGTAAAATTTATATCATACCATTTATAGACAATAGTAATACGTTTTTTGGTTATAATTTTATTAAACTTATATCAATATTCGTTACTAAACAAACCACAAGGATACAAAATACAAACGACAAAACGGTAGAAATTTACTAAAATACAATAAGTCCATGTTATTGTAGATTATGAATGCGTTTACATATAATATATGAGCGCAATAAAATAAAGAAAAAATAGGGGAGCCGTGGCCTCTTTCCCTCCAAATGGTGCCTCTGATTTAAACTAACATCAATCAATAATAATAATATAGTTAACGCATAAAATGTTTGATACCCATTATTAATTTTAATTTTAAAGTAACGATTAAAATATTTTTACTACAATTTGTTTCCTTTTATTCAAATCTAGTTAATAGCTATTTTGACTATTACTAAAAAAATTAAATTTTTATATTTATAATTGATTTTATCTTGTATGAGTAGAATAAATAGTTACAATTTTTTTTTTATTAGATTTTTGCATTTGTCTGATCTTTTAGAGATCCTGTATAGTGTAAAACGTAGTTACGTTAATACTTGGTAAATTATTTTTAGTCAATAATAAGAATTGACATTAATTATTTATTTTAATAGACTAGATACTGTCATAATTTCACAGTATAAATTTGAAAGAACCTAATTTGTCTATAAAAGAGGTAAACACATTATATAAAAAATTAAAAATTTAATGAAATAAATATTGAACTAGATAAAATTTTTAAATTTTATAAATACAAATTGAAAAAATAATTGTGGTTTATAGTTCGTTCTAAAAAATAATAATCAAGCCATTCCTTATAAAGTTGTAACACCTGTTGAATCGAACTGTAAAAAACAAAATCAATGTTTGATATATATCAAGTATATATATCAGGTATATATATCCGATACCTACAAAAATAATATAGATTAAATGTTTATATTATGTTAAAATACCTAAAGCTTGGTGAAATTAAAACTTTTTAAATGTTTATTTTTTTTCGAAGTAGACATTTATCATGAAATATTTTTCAATAATGATCGCAACATATACACATTTTTACTACTTTTCGCTAATATTTGAACCTAAAATACGGGTTCATTTGACTTAGAATAACTTAAATTGTTTATCTCATATAAATGACCTCCATCGGTTACACTTTTGGGGTCAATACTTTAGATTTTCCCTTAACATTTTAAAATTCTCATTAATGTCTTTTTTAAGACTTTGTTTCTCTATTCCATTCATGTACGCATATACACAATATTCCCATTAATAAATCTGGTGGAAGACCATTCGTAATCTCGGATACACTCTATCTAAAAATCGCTGTCCTGTGATTCACATACAAAATACTTATTGTAAGATCCTCAAAGTTCTCGGTTTCATAAATCGAACTTCTAAATAATTTAACTTTCTTCTGTTTCTTAATTCATTGATTGTCCATCTGATTCTAGATTATGGTTATGATAGAGTATGGCGGTAATCGTCCGATGCTATGTTTAAGTGCTTTATTTCAACATAGTTCAAACTAAATTTCTATATAATAACGCTCACATAGGTTTAATATTTCATGTACATTTCATTGCAATTCTAATGTTATTCTTTCGCTTGATTTAACTGGTCTAGTCAATCGTAGACATGAAACCAGCCTCACATTTCTTTCCTCCCTTTTCTTCGGAAAAATCGATTCCCCTGAGCTCTTACTTCACATTAACTTCAAAGCATCACTTTGTTCAAACCAATTCTCAGCCCATTTCATAATTTCTCATTACATCTTATTTCTGATCCCACTCTGTCTATTATTCGTCTGATGGGTATTGCTATAATAATAGCATGTTATTTTCTTTGTAAATATGCGTTTAATTATTATTGTCTATTATGATATGATACATATTATTTTTCTTTAGTTTAACTGTACTGTGTTATAACTTATTATTTGGATTTGTCCCGTTATAAATATATCGGTACAAAAATACAAATCACACTTACGATTCAAACGGATAAACGCGTGTTCAGTAGTTGCCGGTGGCGGTAAGTTCCCGTTCCCAACAAATCCTGACGGATGTGAAAAGGCTCCGACCATAGCGGTCGTTATGCTGTTGCTCGCTTGGCACGTCAAACGCGATGTGCCCGCTGTTTGTTGTCCGTGGTCCATTGTCGGATGCCATCGGGTTAAGTTCGTCAGCAACAGGTAGTTAACTGTCACCGCGTCCGATCGGTTTTTAGGTAACTGCGGTTTACGGTAACCGCGACGGTTTTCATCGCCTATCAAGTCGTATGTCGAATCGAGTACCGTATTGTCGTGGTACCATGTCAACCGCGGTCGTGGCCATCCTGAAATATAATAATTGTATATTGTATTTTAGAAAACAAATCTCACGAGATCGATCGTTATTGATTTTATTCTTCTCGATCGTTTAAGCATGTTTGATTTATTCTTAGTGCGTGTAAAGACGACACTCCACTGATGTAAATAGAATAAAACCGGAAAAATATTATAACTTTATGTGTATTATTTTTATGATCGATTGATTAAAAACACTAACATTAATATGTATTAAATATATTATGTACAATTTAACGTTTCATAAGTTGAAATATAAGTTGCGATTGTTTTTAATAATGTCACATATTTAGGCTGACACTTATATAAAAAATTTAAAAAATTATATACTGTTATTACGACTATAATCGATATTCATGACCATATTTATGAATAGTTAAAAAGAAATTACGAAATTGTGTTACTTTAACAGAATTTTATACTGCAATAAACTTGTTCGATTTATAATTATACAATCAGTCAAATTAAACTGTAAAGGGTATACGTGATAAAAAAAAATAAAACAACGTTAATAATAATAAAAATGGCGTTGGATAAAAGTATAGAATTATATCAAAAAGTTAAAATTCAAGCAATTTGTGTAAAACATTATAGGTTACAATTGTTAACAATAATAAGCAGAAAACAATCCGCATTCAACGTTTTTATTTAGTAAATTATTAAATAGATTAAACAGTTAACACTCGTATTTAGTAGGTATCTTATTATGTAGCTATAGCTTAAAAGATTACACTGTAGGTAGTGAAGTAACAACAAACTTCATTAATTTTAATTTGGAGTCTTAGCAGAAAAGTTTCAAGAAGTTTAACGTGCTTATGTAACCATAATAATATATGCCTGCCAGTTTATTACATATCGGATGTTAAACGTGTTTATTCAAACTGAACTTAATTCAGTTGAGATATTATTATTATTATATACTATTATATAATATATTATATTAATCTTATATGATACTTTAATCAGGTCCCGTCATTTTATGCAATATTATATTATGATATATGTTATCTACAACTAACATTATATTATAATATTTAGAAATTTATTAAGGGGTTCAGATTTTTTTTTTTTTTTTTTTTTTTAAAGCTTTAAAAAGATTCTCTCTCTCTCCCATTTGTATAATATAAAAATATGATTTTTGATATAATAAGTATGATAGCTATAATAAACCTAGATGCTGTAGTTCGGATGTCATCATAATTATATAAAATGTAAAGATAATAATTTAGAATAAAACACACCAAAAATCAATTAGTGCATATTATTTTAACGCACTCGATTCGTTATTATGTATGAAATATAGAATAATATTTCAATTAATATAAAATTGATAATTTTGAGTAAAATCGAATTAAAAATGATTGCGTTTGGAGTTCGGTAAGTGAAATATCGTCAGAGACGTAAAAACATCTTTGCCTCTTAATCTAGCTCATTTAAATTGTTCCAAATTCGATATGTATTTTAATGCCAAATTATTTTAAATTTAATTTTTTACAAATTATAATCGGTTAAAACCCGGTAATTTTAATATATATATATATATATATTATGGACGAAAAACTAAAAAAATCAATAATTTTGAGTTCAACTCTGTGGAATAATATTAGTAAAGTCAATCAAAGAATGACATTAATAATACAATTTAGTTAAAGAATCCAATATTGGTTAGTTTGGTTTTACTCTTTTGCGTATCTAAACTCTATCAAATTTTGAAATAATTCAAATACGTATAGTTACAGAATATAATTTATAAAAAGAAATTCTAAAAAGAAAACAAGTATTTCTTTTGATCAATTGATTTAATATACATTTATTATTTTTAAAATAAATATATTTTATAAGAAACACGATCTTTCTGTAATTTCGTCATTTTTCAAAATTATTTACCATGCTGTGTGGTATGGTTTGTTAAATGATTATTATACAATAGCACTTGTATAATACAATTGGACTGGTTGTCGAAAAAACCACTAAGATGTTCAGATTAATTTCAGGACTATACGTTAATTTTTAATATCAAGTGTCTGAGAGTAATTTAATGAATTAGATATACGTAGGTATATTTTATTAATTTCAGTTAAAATAAATCAGCATATAAATTATTTGAAGTGGTCACAGTTCTGTGTTTAATTTAGTAATATTACATAATGTCTATAGTTATTATTCTCGATATTACAGACGGAACAATATTGTTGTGTTAGTAATATATATATTTCACATTAAAACCTGTTTATTATAATAAGTTATTATATTATACATACTAAATTCGAATAAATTATTATTATTATTTTTTGAATCTATATTTTAAATGTCATGCGAACAAGACATTAGTATAATAGTAAAATATAATATCTAATATGACTTGTGTTCAAAAATATACAAATTAAAATAATCATTATTGTATTGTTAAATAAAAAATAAATTAACACATAAACACAACTCGTTTATATACACTTTTTATTTGTTTTAGTTCAAAACAGTAATTAAAATAATACAAATTAGTTTTTCTAACTGTTGATGCTCACCAAACAATATGTTTTTTTATGAACAAAAGTCAAATATGTAGCTTGGACAGTCGATGTAGCTATTATGTAGGTTGTCACATAAATATAAATAAAAAATATACATTTTCATTGTTTCAACAAATTTAATAATAATATTATTTTAAACATGTCACTGTGACTTTAATTAAACGTAAAACAATAAACGTATTAACTTAACCAAACGTAGCAAATTAAATTTTTCCACGAGACCATCAGACAATATTAATTTTTTGATTAAACGCTTTTAATTTTAAATTATGTTTGGTCTAAAATAGTGATTCTCAACATATTGGTCGCGCCCCAACTTTTGGTCATCAAATGGTTATTTAAGGTCGCCAACTCATCAATATTACAAATAAAATCAATGGTCGTCACGTGTAAAAGGTTGAGTAATATTTGTCTAAAAGCTAGAAAATTCATATTTTATAATAACTCACTTAGGTACTTTTTTTCAATTATCACGATACTGTGAGTTAAAAAAAAATTCTTTAATAAAATATAGTTTTATGATTTGATAAATGATAACTGAATCCTAGTCCATTATCTATTAAAAAACTGTATTATATTTTTTGTTTAATATATTTTTCTTATGTAGGTCTTATGTTATCTAACTAAACGCTGAAAAACGTTCGGATAACGTTCAACTAAAATATAGGTGTTTATCGATGTTACCCTGTTTTTAATATTTTTACCGTAACCAGTTAAAAGTTATACCTAAATTATATTTTTTATAATTTAGCAATCAGAATAATATTTAAAATTTTATTTAGTATTAATTATTTTTAAGGTAATTCAAATCAATTTTAAAAACCTTATTGATTAGATGTCTAAATGGACATCTAGAAATCATAAAATAAAACATATTAATAGGAATCAAATATTATAATTACCTCCAATAACACGACACACCAACGTAATAGCCGATGTACCTTCATCGATAACAAACATATTTTCCGAATTTTGTTGATAATTTTGTTGGCGATCTCCTCCGATGTCATTTCCATATACAAAAGAAATCTTCGGCCTATCTGGAGCGACTGTAATCAATAAAATAAATTTGTTAAAATATTATTTTAATGGGAATTGAACAAGTAAAAAAAAAAAAAAAAAAAAAATGGCATTTTAATAAATTAGTGAGGTCAAAAATGATTAAATTAAAGGCTAATAAAAAATGTATGAGTAGATACTGATATTGATCATAATTGATTATACAATTGATTATAGTTAAGCGTATACAAATAAAAGTCTAAATTTTCGATTTTTTTTCTTTTTGTGATAAAACGTAACTTTATAATTAAAATATCACCTCGATTGAACATTAATTGTTTTGTTTCTTAATTACAATTTATATTACACTTTAAATTCAATTTTAAAATGTGAATTTTTTTTCAGTGTAATAAACACCAAAAACCAATAAATTAGGAGTTGACAAAAAATGAATGCCGTAGATATTCATAGAAAAAAAATGAACAAATAATTAAATTAATAGTACATTACTGTGCGGAAAAATTGAATCAGATAAAGGAAATTCAATAAAAAATGTTTGTTTAGATTCAATTATAAATTTGAAAAATATATTTTTTTATTTTTTTATTCTGTGTTTTGTATTTATCATTTATTTAATTTATTATAACATTATTGTACACTTTACTCAATGTATATTTTTAAACATTAATAATTAGATAGTTAAATAAAAGTTAATTTTTAGAATTCAAATGTTTAATAATATTATAACAAACAAATTATATGGTATAATGAGATACATAATATAAATTCCAATTGTCAAATATTTTTATTTAAATACTATATCAAATAAACACCATACAATTTGTTTTTAAACATAAGTTATTAATTTTATTTATAATATTATTATTAGTTCTAAATAATTTATTCAATTATGTTTGAATATTGAATACCAATGTATTTTCAATTAAAATTATTTGATCTTGTATTATTATTCAGTTTTACATATTTATATTCACTCTATGGTATTTTTCTTTTAAACTTAATATTAGTTAATAAACTTTATATTAAATATATATCAATAAAATCTTCAAAATTGGTATGAACAATTTAATATATTATATTAATGTTCAATATACAAATAATTAGTTATGTCATATTATTATATATGTATTTGCATATTTTTATAACCTTATAAGAATTTTCTATAAATATAATTTATTAAAAATTTTAAATGAACTTATTCAATATATTCATTATGTATTTTTGAGAAATAAAAGTGATTTATTTAATATTCCAAAACAAAAATAAAAGTATTTTTAACAAGTCTGCCGCAATAAGTATACCTTTTATACTAATATTTTAAATTTATATTGGATTCAACATAAAATTAGCAAATCGTAACTTAAGTAGGTAACAAAAACTTTTTTTTTATAAATACATAAAAAACTATTTCAAACTGTTAAATTAATTTAAACCTTATTATATACTTCAGAAATCAAAATTAAAAATTCATAATTATATGTATTAATTAATTGTATAATTATATACATAATTTTTAATACTATTATTTAAGTTATTATTATATTTTAAACGAATATTCAAAATAAATAAAACAATCATGTATTTAACAATTTTTATTTTAAAATAAATACATTACAATTTGCTTTTTTTAGTTTTAATTTTTGTTTTTTTATACATCAGGATTAAACTTCATGTATCTTCCTATAATATGTTAGTTATCAAAAACCATTAGAAGATAACTATCAAATTATTACGTCGTTCAATGAAAACTCAAAACTTACGACCGCCTGGCGTTTACCTATATGTCAGGGAAATGATAACAAATGCGCATTTCCTGTTTACATATAATCAACCAAAGTCTGTCAATATTCAATTTTGATTAATTATATATTGGTAAATGAACCATATAATATATTAATGTGCTCCTCGCATTTATGGACGATACTCCTTTCGATAACAAACTTGTTATTTATCTAAACTGTTATAAAATTAAGCCCTAAACTTGACTACCTTTTTGTTTAAAGTTATGAATTTATGATTTATGAATGATTTGTATTTAAAAATTCAGTAATCAGCGCGTTTAATGACTCGTGCGCTAGTAAAGTATCTGGTCGAGACTTCGGCTTCCAAAGTTACCAAAGTTAAGTATGTTAATGACAGATGTTCCTTTAAAACTTTAGTAACAAACGTTTTAACGTACAGGAAAGTGTTGAGCTCTTAAAAGTAATTATTTTTCATTGAAATCCAGTATAAATGCATAAAAAAGTGGCTATTACTTTGTCTTATCCTAATGTTTTAAGTACAAAATTATGAGATCGTTGTACATTTTACGTTTTAACCAAAACAACTAAAACTTTTTGTTATTTTGTCTAAAAATGTGTTAGTTTATGAATTATGAAATATATGTATATATAAATTTGAAAATATATTACAACGTTAATTATGTGTTATGTGTTGTTTTCTTCTAATTTGTTTTTCGCTATTGATAAAATGATAAGTTTTGGTAGGTACACCGACTAAATGATTTTAATTACAAACGCCAAAAATAAATAGGCCAAACGTTTTCAATGTTCGAATTCAATTGTATAACATTAATTATTAATATCTATATATAGCAGTTTGTACGAAAATCGAATTATTTTATGAAAATTCTAAAAATACGTCGATGTCCTTTCGTCGTAATGATACGCAAGTAAAGTTAAGAAAATGTTTTATAGCAGTTTTGTTCAGAAACTATTTTCTGACCACGATGATTTATCACTAAATACTTTCACGTTTACAGCCCGTATTGAAATACAATTATCCATATTATATTTAATAATATATTATTCTTCGAACCATTATTTACGATTATTTTTACTAAGTTGGAGCTTAAATTTCGAGAATGACGTTAATGCACCATAGTTTACTGCAGAGTTTATGCCAAAAACGACTATATATCTATTATAATATAGTCACTTTCGAAGTAAACATTATAATAATTTATAACTACCGAATTCACACACTAGTTATAAAATAAATATATATTATAATTTATCCAAAACAACGTGAATTCTCACCGTGTAAAGAATCTAATATCGACCTTATTTTATTTCTGGTATACACCATATGTTCTAGATTAAAGTTATTCTTTATAACTACCAAATATTTAATTAAAAACAATCTATATAGAATCAACAACTTTGAGTCGTGGAAAAAATATAAAACTATATATTATGATTTATGAACGTCATCATACGGAAAAGATTGAGTAAAACCGCTTTATATTTTTAATGATCGAGGATTGTATAGGAAATCGATATTGCAAATACGACTGTTGATATTATATGTTCGAACTAAATTTATTTATCTAAAAAACTATTTACCTATTTTATATTTTTTTAAAACCTACATCATACGTTTCTTCAGTAACGTCAGTAAAATATTATAATAGGTACCTCATTGACCGTTCGGTGGGACACGAGGATGGATACAGACATGTTCGAAAGGAATAAAAATCATAAAAAGCAATAGGTATCTATAGATGATTAATGACATCAGTTATCAGTCGTCCTATTTTTAAACCCCTCCACAGAACAATTTCTTCAGTCATAATAATTTTTAATTTATGGTGCGAGCTCCTCTCTTTGAATTCGTGACTGGTTGGACACAAATTACATAACTATGTATATTAAACGTACGAAAAACACAATAATGTTATTATATTCTTATATAATAATAATAAGAAATAACACTAATTGATAATTTTTATCGAATTCATAATATGAATATATATATATATATATATATATATATAATATTTAGTATAAACTATAAAATATTTGGTATTATAATGATTGCGTAGTATTCGATCGGTGAATTTAAATAAAATAGAATAGTCATAATGTTTTTATTTATGGTTTATAATAACGTGGTTTTAAATATTTTACGACGTGTGATGTGTGAATATCGTAGAAACGTATAAAGTAAAAAGAAAAATACATAAAAAATGCCTCTATATGATATTGAACAATAATATATTATGTTATGACGTTTAAAATGTATATTATTCGTACCTAGTAATAATTTAACATTCACTTGTAATATATTTTAATAGGAGATATTAAATATATAATGATCACATATAACACGTTTGTTAATTAACTGAGTCCGGTTTACTTGAGATCAAAATTTAAAAATTTAAAATTTTATTGCACAGAAATATATTTTATTATTTTTGTTTATCTGGATCTTAACAAATCAGTTTATATAAATGGACAACACGCATTTATAAAGTCGAAGTATTGTTACCGAATATTATCACTAGGACTAGGAAAATGAAGCACTAAAAACCTACAATAAAGGAATTAAAAAATTGCCAATAATGATATAAAAAAAGCATTTTAACCAGGAAAATGCAACTAAAAAGACGAACATTTTTAAGTTTAGCTGAAAAATATTTTTAGTATCAAAAAATAATTTATCAAACACATTTTTGTATGTTTACATTAATTAATTCTTAGAACAACTAAACAGCTTATTGCGCCTAAACTCCAGACAGTCAACGTATTACTCCTCACTCGGTAATCACTTTGACAAAATCTAAGAATCTATTTTCAGAATATTTTCCAATAAGGCGATAATATTTCACTACGAAATCACGAAATATATATAATAAATAATAATATAATTAAAACAAATTAATAAATAATAATTTAGATAAATATGTACGTAAATGTTCTAAAAATGTTAAATATGCGTATAGTTAAGAAAAACTAATTAAAAAGCTAATAAACTGACAAAAAGTACCAAAAAAGCATTTATTTACGAATATCATAAGAAAATGCAAAAAAAGCAAAAACAAAATTGTATGTTTGAACTCTGTGATGAACGAATCGAATTACGTTTTTGATTAGCTGTGTCCTGGAGTACTATGAAAGAAAATTCAAATGCTACAAAAATCCTAGTCCTAATTATCACATAAAATAATAGGTAAGTATTAAACAAGTAGGTAACTAATAATTTTACTTTTTATATCGTTATCAAATGATTTATGAAATTTTTTTAAATATAATTTATAATTTTGAAATAAAAATTTAAAAAATTATTATACTGTAAATGCTTATATTTTTACAATAAATTAGTTTTGTTGAAAACGTGGAATAATGGATTACGTAAAAGTAATTCATTTTATTTACACTGAACAAGTTCATTAGATATTTAGATTTATAAATGCAAATTTAAAATATCTCCTTTGGTTTAATTTATTTTTCCCCTCTTCGCTTCGAATTGATTGGTCTTCCAAACATACATGATTTTTATGGGTATACTTTTGGGTATATTAAAACTGTCCTATAAATATGCATTTAGAATCTTTTGAGAGAAAATTTGATACAAACTGAAATATGGGACCGGAAATTTGTATTTTTAGTAATTCAGTCTTAGTACTTTAGTATCTATATAGTTTTAGAAATATTGCATAAATTTTATTTTTATTTTTAAATTGCGAATTTTTCATAGATGTTATTTTTTATTTTCTTTATGATTTTTCTAAATGTACAGAATAATAATAATAATATACACACGTCATAGCCCAATATTAATACTTGTTTGTTACAAACGTGATTTTTAAACCATCAAACTTTTAAAAATATATTTTCATGACCACATATAGCTCAGGAAATTATTTATAAAAACAATGAAAGGACCGATTTATAATACGATAAAATATTATCTAATTATTGCTTATTTAAGAAGTTTGAAGTTCTATAAGCTATAATAAAATATTTGTAAAATAATATTTATAATTGGATAATTATTTAAAAGTGGGTGTTTATTAATTATAATTTATGAATAATATTATAAAATGATTATTCTATTAAGTAATAATAATGATAATTTTGTTATAACAATATTCTGAACTTTATTTTGTTTTCAAAAATAGGTAAATTGGAAAGATTTATGTATTGCCAACTTTATAAACGGAAAATTGTTTTTTTACTTGATGTAAATTTTTTTACCAAATTATATTACGATAATAATAAATATATATAAATAGTTATAATGTTAATTAAAAACACATGTTCCAATATTTTCAAACTAGTTAAAATGTTATTATACTATTTTCATACCACGATGAAAATAATTTCAAGATTATAACTAATTAAAACAATGCGATTTTAATACATAATGATGTTATTTACGTAAAATTAGCATAAAACAAAGAAGAAGGTGACTTCTAGTTTAACATTGAAAACAATGAAAAAAGTCTTAAAAAAGTAATAGATAATAATGATAATATTTTGTTTTAAATAATAATAAGCACATAAACTTTATTTAAAAAATAATAATGCCTGTCAATAATACAAATTAAAAAATTAATTATAAACGGTAATAATAATATTGTATAATTATAATATATCTTTTTGTTTATTTTCACATATAATTATTTCATGTGAATTTTATCGTGTTTCATTTAGTTAAGCATTGTTAATTATGTGAAACAATTACCTACCTACCGAAAGTTATTATGATAAGATAAGCGTTAAATAAGGAGTTATAATTACAAAAAAAAGTCGTAAAATGTGCAAAAACTTTTGTTATTGAATGAAACTATCAGTATGAAATAGATAATATCCATTAAATAATATTGTATTAAAATCAGGATATATGCAAATTACGAATCTCTCTATTCTCGAGCTATTCATCAATTAATTACATTAAAATCAGTTTGGAAAATTATACTCTTAACGTTAAGTCTATTAATTCCTCGGGTTGGAAAATCTATGGGTACTGAGATCAAAACAAACTTGTGTGATGGAAATCACTATGAAAAATCCGAGACCGTAATCATTTTAGATGATTATCTAAACATTTTCCATGAGGTAGATCAATGTGGTTTAACGTTGTCTGTTTGACGTTGTGCCACAATAGTAGAATATGTCTGGGAATAATAATGTAAAATTAAACCAAAACAAAATATCAATTAGATAAGCGACTGAGTGGATGGATACAAAATATGAACAATGTAACTAAGGGGCGCCATTTTTGTGGAGCAGGGTGGACCACAGCTCCCCTATTTTTTTCTATATTTTATATTATTTCTATATTTTATTTGAACTATTCTGTCGTTTGTGTTTTTCACTGTGGTTTTTTTTAGCAGTGAATAATTATTAACGTTTAATAAAATTATAATTAAAAAACTTTGTGCATTCCTAAAAAATGCATCGCAAATGAAGTTGTCAGTTACCAACATAATTTCAATATTAAACCAAATTGGCTTGATCGGCATAAAACTTGATCTGCTTCAATTTTCACTCCTGCTTTAAAAAAAAAAAATCTGAAATGGCGTCCCTGAGTTTAACGACTTGCATTTCTTGTATAATCCAATATATATATATATATATATATATAGTCAAAAAAAATAAATGTATTAATACATATTGTATTTATTTTCATGTATTTAATAGTATTTTAGATATACAGGGTGTTTCAGTAGCTACGTTTCTTGGTTGTACAACGTGAAAATATGACATTTCGGTGGTCAAGTCTAGGAACCTTAATGTAGCCTACTGAAGTTTTATTTAAGTATATTAATAAAGTTTTCTGCACACGAAATTTACGCATGCGGAATGCAACTTTCGAAAATTAAATAGTAACACCTATTTTTTCTTTACTCAATAATTTTTTTGTATTTTTCTAAACATAATCGATTCACCTAATACCTACCTAATATGAGACAATATTTTTTTCGAAAACTATCATATATAGATAAGTAGTTGTTTAACATTATGTATAGGTAAACAGAAACATGAACGAATTTTCGATGTTTTGATTTAAAAACTTGGATTGTTATTGCATTATTTTATTACGTATATGTGTGTGTATGTCAATCGTATAATATCGTATAATATCGTATATTTCACTTAAATACGATCTGGATTGCGTTCGATCGAACGATTAGATTTGTTTATCACTAGTGAAAATGAAACGTTATACGTATACTATGTTATAAACGTAAACATTACTATTACGGCGGTGGTTAAAATGCTACCTACCAAGTAAAACTAGTGCAATAAAAACGACGCGATAAATTGTCGGGAACATTTATATCAATTTCATATGGCGTGATAAACAATATTATCTAATGTATAAAATCACACCAGACTTTCCGAAGTAGAGCACTATTAATTTGGAAAAGGATGTCAACAGAATTACAAATTATATAGAAATATGTGTGTTTTTAATGGGAATTTTTTCTATAAAAATAAACTTTTCAATCTAAAACGAAAACGAGAACAATAAATTCAACAATTACGCACGTTTTCGGAAGTAAAAATCTTCATTTTCCGAATAAAAAACATACTTTTATTTTTATAAGTCAGTAAGTAAGTAATAAAATAATAACAGTTGTATAGGTACCTACGACTCATTTTCTTTCGCGTATCTTTTTTTTTTTTTTTTTTACCTTTTAACGGGTTGGAAATCAATGGATTTTTTAAATTGATTAATTATATTCTCCATTATGAAATGTGAATAGAGTAAAATATTATATTTATACAAAAACAATTTATTTATGGAAAATAATGACATAACATTGTAAAAATTTATAATTTCATCATATCAAATTAATATATTAAGTTATATTCTCGTATTTTAGAAATACGATTTAAATGTAAACAATACGATATTATAATAACAAATTTGACGTTCGATAATTGGATACCTATTGTTACCACCAAAGATGTAAATTAAGAAATTAACTTTGTTGTCTAGTCAATTCAAATATTTCGTATTATATTAGTCTAATATTTGAAATTAATAATGAAAAAACAT
>CM023361.1:27631621-27762565 GCA_013282895.1 Eriosoma lanigerum | reverse complement strand
AAAATTCCAAAATAACTGACTCCATCTTAGACCTTATAACAGATGTACAGTATAATACGATATTATTTCGAGCGTGAGGAAACAAAAAATTCCCAACAATTGTGATTTATAAATTAATTTGCTTTGTAGGTGAATAAATTATACGTAAGCACTACAGTAATGTTTATTTTCCTCTGTATTTTATTTGAATATAATTCAATCAGTATTAGTAATCAAATAACCTTCTATAGGGCTGAGTAATATTTTAAATACTCTTCTCCAGAAATTAAGTTTATAACACTTTTGTGTTGGCTGATAATATTTATATAAACAACGTCAATAATTTCGAATTATAAAAAGTAGTTATTTTTGAGAAATTTTCAATTCAAACATTTAATTTTTTTTAAAAATATTTTATTTGTAGTTTATACTCGTATATTATATATGCGACGAACCAGTAATTAAATATTTATCATCGTTATAATAAATTCTTTATTTCTATAGCTGGTAAAATATTATAAATTGAAATAATAGTCGAAAAAAATTTAATGTGATTTGATAAAGAGTGTAGTATAAGATATTAATTAAATTAAAGTAACAGAAAGAGTAGAAAGAGCTATTATGAAATATTTTAAGCACATAAACTTAAACTACGGATTAAAACTAGACGAATCTAAATAATAATTACCCAACTAAAATATTTTTTCCCATAACTTAAATTACTTGCTCACAATTTGTATTAATAAAAAAAAATATAAAATAATAATTAACGAATAACAAAATATTCTATTATTATAGTAAATCACCACAGATATATTATAAATAAACAATATATTTCCGAATAACGGTAATTATAATATTTTAAACGTACTACGCATTTAAAAATTACGTTTTTTATAATGCTTAAATAATAATTTACATTTATATAAAAAAAAATAATAATAATGGAATGGGAGTACATACGCATATAACTGATTATTCTCCCCTAACGTCACAGAATTAAACGTTTTCCACGAAATCGATCGTTTTTCTCGATTTTGTTTATTAAGCAATTAATAGGCAACAACATCCGATTGTCGAAACTCAAAATTACTACAAAATACAAAAGGGTTAAAATGTGGTGAAAGGGTTGATACCGAAAATAATAATAAAAAAACATCCATCGACCTTTTTTATATTATTCGAACCATGTTTATTCATTTAACGATTTAAAAAATTGCGTCGTTCGAATACAGCTTGTATTTATATTATACCTATGTATATTAGATAACTATTTTTAAACGTTTACCAAAATTGCGTTTTTTTCAGAACTCATGTTTTTTTTTTATTTTTCTATAAAATTTACTTGATATTGTTATTACAATATATTGGTACGCAATTTCATATTCAATATTGTAAGGTAAGTGGGCATCAATCATATTTACAATTTCTAATGAATTCTAATGAAAGCATAAAAATAACATTTTTTTTTTTTTTTTTTTTTTTTCAAAGAAAAATGTTAACGGAAAATTGAAACACTTCAGAGAGGCAAATAATCGAAAAATCGCCGCGGTCATTTCGTACAACAAAATAAACAGAAAAATGAATATTGAAATAAATAAATAACAATTATTATAACTGTACACCATATAGTTGATTCGCGTTGTACGTCTTAATGTATTAATACTTAAGTATATTATTCGCCTAAAAGGAAAAAGAAAAAAATAATGGTATTGATAACTGTAAGATACTCATAAAATACGTGAATGTTAAATGTAAAACATCACAAATATAATACATTTTATAACAATGTGGTTTATAACAAAAACAAATTCGCATTTTATAATAAATGTGATATTTTTATAATATTATGCGGAAATTGTGTACATTATCAACTATTATATTATAGTATATATGGAGTCCTCCTAATATAATAAAATGTGCAGTGTACACAACGTCCAGTCATTGTGTACATTGCACGTTTATATTTTGTCAACAATATTCTGAGTATATTCTTTTGAACGAGTGGAAAACGTAAAACATGTTCGCATTCAATAATTTATATTTTACATATTCTCAATGAAACTTCAATGTTTCCTATATTTATAACGCCACGTTTCGTTATGCAAAACGATTTGGGCGTAGTGTCCGAAAGGCAAGTTTCAGTAAAACCGCGTTTAAGATTTTTAATAACACATGTTTCGTAGTTGAATAGTTTTAGAAGAAAAGGTTCTTAAAATAAATGAAATACCAAATATAACTTAAAATGCGACGAAATTCTGAAGGAAATTACTCAATCTTTATTAAAAACTCCGTCTTTAACAAACTGTGTACCACGTTATTGTTATTATCTATATACAGTTAATCCATTACCTACTAATATTTTAATACATTTACCATCAAAATTTATCAAATTGATAAAGGTACACAGAAACCGTGTTCTTATGTTGAGGTTTTTTCTATTTTAAAACTTGTAATACACATTTTTTTTTTTTTTTAAAAAGTAGTTTTTAACTAACTAATAATAATTAATTATTTTAACACATAACGGTTAGATGGTTATAAAAATTCGTTGTGAATATCTAACATGAGCAACTAAAATAATGTTCAAAAATTATATAATTTCTAATAGAATAACAAATAAAACAATAATTAATTTGCGAAATTTATATACGAATACGAATTGTAAATAATTCTAATAGTTATGTCCATGAATTTTTAGTAATATTAAATATTAATTTTATATTTAATTACTTATAAAGAAAAACTAAATATATATACATATAATATATTATGTATTTTTTTTCTTTTTTTAATTGAAAATTATATGAACTATAAAAAACATTTTAATAAAAAAAGTTACCTTCTGACAACATGACATTTCTAAAACTTGACATTTTTTTTTGAAAAAAAAAAAAACCTCGATTTTATCTAAAATATTTATTTATTTGACTTCCGAATGTTTTTCAATAGATACATATAATATTATAATATTAGCATAGTATCATTAATTAAAATATACATAAAATAATTTATTTGTTCATATCATAATAGTGATGCCTATTTTATGTAATATCTCAATGAAAATAAAATGATGAATTTAAAACGAAATAAATCGAATATGATCATCAGAATATGATAACAGTTTTTATTGAAACTTGTCGGAAACACTAGTTTTATAATTATAGTTTATAAATTTTTAATGTCCCAAACTACATTACATTACTATACATTCGGTATAACATGTAAATTGTATAATCATCAATTAAAAGCGTTTATTAAACCTACGTATTAAACTGATGATTTGATCAAATAATTTTGTTTAGCCGTTTTACAGTTACTCAGTTTGTTAAAATTAATAAAAACATGTCGGATAAGACCACAGTATCCCGCGGCTACCTACGTCCGATCTTATCGCCTAGAAGTTTGATAAAAACGGGGATAAATAGTTAATGGATAATTACATAATGAAACTGTATTGTTTATTGATACATAATTATTGTAAATGACGGGTTCGATTTTCAATTTCCGATAGTTCCATGTCTCGATGGCAAATGTTTTCGATTTTAATTTAGAAAGACAAAACATTTTATGCTACGTGTGAAAAATATAAAAATAAAATGCACAGTCCAAGTTCAAAGTGTCCAATAAGTGTTAAAAACCGCGCCATTCGAGGTTATGGCACGTTGAATTGCCCGGCCAAAATTTGCAGGTATAGCACGGACTCGCGCGAACCCTCTCCTCCACACCGCTGCGGCAATCTTTTTGGCCGAGCATATTATATATTATTATGCTAAAAACTTGGCAGACGATTCACTTTCGGTACGATATACTGCCATCGGATATACATAAAACGTTTTTACAATATCCGAGTAGTCGTCCGATAGTTTTATATTTTTATTTTATAAAAACTCCATGTCGTTGTTGTAGACTTGTAGTATACGTATTCTTGTTGTAAATATTATTGTGTAAATAATAGAAATTTACATTAAATTATATATCCACAAAAATAATATAAATAAATAACAATCGGAAGTTTCTACGATGTATACAGTGATAGTATATATAGTGATTTAGTTTAAAATTTAAAATTAAATGTTTTCCAATTTTGTTTTTTCAATTAACACGGAAATAAAGAAACATCAACAATAACTCGCCCAGCGTTGCAACTAACTAATTAACTTACCAAGTTTAAGAGCGAACGACTATTACTTCTCCACCATTTACATGCTCATGAAATTGTATACATTTTGGCATCATTGTACGTAGTTTTTGACTGGGTTCATCCTTAACTATTCGATTTTGATTCACAAATCAACTGCCAAATTAAATTTTCTAAAGTTGCATGTTTTTTTTTTTCATTTTTAGCTGTCAGTTATCTATGCATCACATCAGTAAGTAAGTTTCATATTACCATTGTGTAGGCACAATTATTATTTTTATTGGGTACTTCAAAAATTTTTGGATGTGTGGTTCATTGATTTAATATAATTTCAAATAAACTAATTCAATAATATCAAATTCATATATTAATAATTCACGGAAACAATATATTATTATAATGATTCGAGAATCGAATATAATTAAAAAACTAACAACTAATATTATGATTTATGATTTATACTATTCATAATAATAATAATACTAATAATAATAATAATAATAATAATAATAAATACTAATTTTTAATAATTTTATTAAAAATTTAATATAATACGTAATATTATATCGACTTTCAAATATTTTAAGAGTATAAGAGATATTATTAAATTTTTTTTTATATTTTAATATTTCAAGTAGGTATTAAAAATTTTTGTCTAAACAAAAAGTGGGTGGGTAGTCAAATTATTTAGTTTGACTCAGATATTAAAAATGTTCTACACGCCATCGACTTTAAAAATAAATGTTTTTGCAATAAAATTAACAAAAATGCTGTAAATTGAGAGACGCTTAAATTATATTAATTACAATATATTATGTTATATAATAATTTTATTAACAAAATATTATTTAATACTTTTATCTCCATAGATTTGTTTTATTTATAATAATTGATTATTTTTTTTTGGCTATTCAAAAAATTAATACAACCTCCACTACAGGTAAGTAGTGGTATTTGACAAATTATAAATGGAAAGTCATTTATAATGTAAGTAGTGTAGTGTTACTATAAAGAAATAGCGATAAAGTGAAACATAATTTATTTAGATGGTTTGGCCTTGTGAAATGTAGGTATTTATACTATGACAATATGGCTTAATATTTATAATACTAAACATACATTAAATATTGATTCAATAATGGACGCAATAATGTAATTATTAATTAATGAAATTACATACTATGGAATAACACATTTTAATTAACATAAATTGTCCACATAATAATATTATGATGAAGTCGAGACTATTCGTCTGAATAACGACAAACGTGATTTAATTAATATTTTTTTATTTTTCAATTTTTAAACAATAATTTATATTGTTAAAACTTACAAATGATTTGTTTGACAACACAATAGTCTTATGTTTACTGCAGGGGGCGTATTTATAGGGAAGGCTGAAGGAGTTTCAGCCTCTCCAAAATTTGTTTTTCCAACAAAAAAAAAAAAAAACAAAAAAAATATTTGTTATTATAATTATTATTATTATTATGAGTCATGAATTCTATTTTCTATTTTATAATGGATTTAGTATGAATTGAGATTTCCTAATTTGAAATTTTATAAATAACTATAATTATGTAAGATTTATAATATTAAATTTAAAATTGTTTACGTAATTTATAAGCTATGTTTTTAGTAGATGAAAAATCGAGTAAGTTTTACCAAAATTTTAAAGTTCAGTCTTGGATTAGAATTATAAATAACTCTATACTCGGCTCTTTTACTCGGTGCTTCAATACGTTTCCAAAAAAATATTTAAATACCCTCCTGATTCGAGTAATTATTTTAATAATATTTTTTCCAACACGTAAACTAACCTAACCGAACCTATTCTGTAGATTGAAAATATCGTTGTTTCTAAAAAAAAAACTTGAGTTAATCTAACCGTTAAATTATATAATTATTATTTTGGGCTGTCGAAAAATGAAAATCGTATCATAAACAATAATATGCAAATAACGTTTCGCAGATATTTGAAAAATATCGTTCGTGACGCAATATTTTTTTTTTTGGACACAACGCATTTACGTACTTTGCAGACACGCGTGTAAAATATTGAACGCGGATGACCGAATTACTATAATAATTTTCATTATTAATTGTTATTAATTGTTCGACGAACGTTAAATGTTCGCATATTTAGAAATCGTTCAATTAATAATAAAAAATCATTATATCATTCTCCGCCGAAACCGCGCGAACGGTGTTTTATTATGTTACGTTGGCACATTTTGATCAACTATATTATTATATTTTATTACATTATTGTAGGTACGCTCGGCCGGCTCGATATCAATTAGAAGTGTTTATTACGTCCCCAGACACGATTTTAATGATCGACGTTAAACCGCGCGATAATATTAATTAATGAAAAACATAAATACGCGATCGCACACTATGACGCGATCGTAATAATAATCATACCATACGTATTATGTCATTGAAATTTAATTGTTAAAAATAAAAATATATTAATATCGTCGACAGTAAAACAAATTATGACAAATATATCGATTATATCGATTGTGGATACAACTAAATAACTCTGTTTAAATCGTTTAAGCACACTAATAAATAGTTGTAGGTATATGCGTGTTCAACAATGACAAAGCGAAAAACTTTGTCAACTTAAAGACTTACAGTATAAAAACAATATTAATTAAAATAGTTAATTTTATATTTTTCTTGTTATTTTCGAAATCGAATATCCCATTCGAATATATCCACATTGAACACATTTTTACTTTTTTAGGTAAAATAACTCATTTGGTCAGTTTCACATTTTTACCATATACGTAATAATATGTACTTACTTGAATAGTATTTGAGTTAGATTATAAAATAAAGCGAGAGTCAGAACTTATTGATATGTTCCCAATAAAATAGTATTCCTTCATAATGTATATAATATAATTTAATATATTATACAAAAAATGTTAAATAATATATTTTAGAATAATCAACTCTAGAAAATCGTAATTATTATTTCATATTTAACACAAATTATCAATGTTAATGCTAAACTTAAAACTATTTGTAAATAAAATAAATGTGATTTGGATTTATAAATAATACAAAATAATTAACTCGAAATAACACTACCCACCGGTTCAGTTATAGAAATAAGAATACAAAATACATTTATTAAATTTTATATATATATTAAAAAAAAAAATATCGTTTCCATAATATTATAAAATAGTTTTTCCATCCAAATGTTAAAAAATAGTTACGAAATAAGTTCAATACTATAATATTTCATTTTTTAAATTTTACTATAAAATATTAAATACAAAAAGAAAATTTTAAAATATTCAACTAATTTAGATTGATAAGCATTTTTTATAGGTAAGTACTATATAATAATTATTGTAATGATAGTCGCAGTTGTGTTTAATACTGAATTTTTTGTACAATTAAATACAATGATTAATAATAAATCAGACATTATCGATAAAAACAATCGATACCAATATATAATTTAAATATTAAAATTAGTGAATCATGAAGGAGATATTTCCAAAAAAAAACTGATATTATTTTAATACAGTAGCTTCGTTTAATAAATTAATTATATATTAATTTATAAAGGTAGGTACGCCGTTCGCATCATTAGTGTACTAGTAGTTTAAGGTACCTATATCCAATTAGTTTCAAGCAATTAATCATTTGTGGAATTTACTACCACTTACCAGGTTATTGACACTATATTATACTACCATTATCGTCTACCTACTTAATATAAAGGTAGATGTTATTTTTTTTTTTTAACATAACTTTTAATGCCATCTTCTTATAAATTGTATAAAATTGCGAGAAATGAAAACTATTATCTAGGTATATGATTTATATTAGTAGGTATTTATCTACCTATAATACATTTTTTTTTTCAAAAAAAAAAAGATAAATAATAATATTAATTATTCATCTATAAATGTGACATTTTTAGTATAAAAATATAATAATAATCATACAGTAGTATACTATTTCTCAGCAAAATTATCGTTATTTTTTTATAATTGGAAGACAAATTGTAAATTAAAACTATAGGTAGGTATGTTATAATTTTGATGATATTAAATTTATGAATTCATTGATTATATCAATTATACTACTTTCGCGATTAATTTAAAAAATTTATGAAAATTAAAATAGAAGATAATTATTTAGAGTCCATTTTTTTACTATAACCCGCGTTGTTATATGCTAAATGACACTTATCTCAACTACAGTGACTATTATAATACCACAGTATCACAAATTATTTTATATATTACGATATTATTTTATATAATAATATTATTTTATATAATTATCTATAGTAATTATTCTGTGGTACAGTAGTATCATGAACATTTTGACTCCAGGGGTAAAAATTTAAACAAACAACTAACAAAGTAATTAATAAGTATAAAAATATGTTCTACGATATTACAATTTATTTAAAAATTAATTTATACTTAATATATTATATGACAAAGATAAAGCTAACACATTAACATCTGCAATATTATATTACATAAATTACTAATTTATAAATCAATAAACTATTCATATTTTTTTTTATTTTTTTTATATTTTTTTTTTTTTTTAAAAATTCAAATAGCTATACGATAACTATATGATCAAACCATCAAACCACAAAAGGAGTTTTATTCAATCTATTTCCCTAAAACTTTTTTTTGTAATCCATGAAAATTAAATTATTTTTAAAAGCACAAGAGATGACCTCGATCAAAAGAACCACTACCTAAAAATTTGAAGCGGCACCTAAAAAATAGGGTCATGGCGCCACTGCCTTGGAACCGTAATATATGGATTTTTGAAATAACCTTTGGTTAACCATTATTTAGTAAACTACGTGAATTTTCAGTTATTAAATTTAACTGAAATTTTTTTTTTTATTAATTATATAAATGATTATAAAATTCACTTGTAATATAATGGTAATACCTATAGCAATATATTGAAAATTATTGAAAAATTTAGGCATTTATATGTACTTTTTATCTAAATAAAATAAGTAATGTTATATAAAAAAAAATACAATAGGCGATTCACTGGTACTATTATAGAGTACCTAATAAAATTTGTTTTATTTTTTATCGAGTAAGAAGAATAAAATTCATAAACAAATAAAATCTACTAAAACGTATATTATAAAGATCTATTTACTAAATGCGAATGTCTCTGCGTAAAATTTAAATTATCGTATACGAATTTATATAAAATTATCTAACCTTATATATATTATTAGCTTTTATATTTTTATAGTTTTATTAGACGTTTAAAACTAAAAATTGTAATAAAAGTAATATTATTATCAATTTTCTAAATAATAATTTTAAAAAAATGGGAAGGTCGATTGTGGACGTTTCTACTTCGTCCCTTCGGTCCTCGGAGAAATGAGTAGTTTATTACACTTAAGATTTGAATGCAATAATATAGCATTAAAAAATATAATTCTAAGCGAAACTCAATATATTACAATATGCTATACTGATAATCCATTCCAAAATTTTACCACGTGTGTTGATTACGAATGTAAATATTTAAAATAAATTTCAAGTCCCTACGATCTAAACTTAATTAGTTATCAAGAAATAAAATAATAAAACCGTCATTTTGTTGATTTTCAAAAACTTTTACTTTAAAAGCTTATAAAAAAAAATGTCAGTCACGATTTTCAAAATATTTTGTAAAAAAATTAAGTAGTATATGTCTAAACTTTGACCAAATTTTCAAACCTATAAATTAAAAATTGCAGGAAATATTAGCATTTTTAGAAAAAAAGCCAAAAATTTCAGTAAAAGTTACAAAAAAAGTCAGAAAATTAACGATTTATTTCTAAATTTTTTCTTGTAATGAAGTTCTCCTAAGTAAATACTCAACAAAAAAATTCAAGACACTATGTCAATCAAAACTCAGTTAGTTATCATGAAATTAAAAATTTTAAAATAACAGAAACCGTAATTTTGCCAATTTTCCGCTATTTCTTAGTAGTTTTTCCCCTCCCAAGGAAAAACTTTTGAGAAATTCGAAAAATGAGTTAAATAAAGTACCAACTAGACACGATTTTCTACCGAAAACATACTTTATGTGTGGTAATCGGACCATTATTTCTACCCGTAAAAGTATCTTCATACATAAAAAAAAACATCTTTGTAAAACCAATACATTCTTTGCTTCGCTCTGAATCTAAAAACTGCATTTAAAAATCTTAACGGAAATTAAATTTCTGAAATATTAAAAATTCATAAAAAAATTTTATGGAGATATATTACAATTAGTAAATAAAACTGGGACACTCGCTGTAAACATATGATTTTATATACAGAGTAACTAGAATTTCGTGTTACACAAATAATGGTAATAACATTAGAAACTTATAAAATGCCTATCATTTTTATGACACAAATTTTTGATCATTCTGTATATTATACTTTTCAATGGTAAAATGACCTTTAAATCGAATAACCAACACCCGATGTAGGACATTCCCACACACTATTTATCGGTTTTATTAAAATATTACCAACGTATAAATTTGTAAACGCATTAAGATTCGATTGCAAATTCCCACGCGCGAACTAATAGCATTAGTCTAATTGATATTTAATACGTTCATTTTGGTAATTGTGGTCAAACACATATACTTCTTATTATAATAATATACTTCAATGATATGCATCAAACGATGATTCCTAACCAATCATAATCAACTTATAAAATAGTAAATTTTGTGCTCTTTTCTGCAGTTTTCGTAATAAAATAAATATATATATACCGGCTAGTAGAGTTTCGTACTTTGATTTAATCGAGAACATTGTAAACATATTATATTGTCTCTTATTTACGATTTAGATAAAATTGAATAGATATTTTTTTATTTTTTTTCATTTCATATTTTTAAATATAGTTCACGTTGTAGAGTCTATAGCAGTAAAATACTAGCAATAATATTTACTTCAAAAATTCTGCATACCAAGTTTTTAATCACGTATGAATAACACGTTGTCTCTCTTTGAATTTGTTTTATAATTACTAAATATAATATTTCGAAAAGTGTCTAAAAACCAGTTGGCCAACACCCAGTCTATATGTACTCGTATGTATCTACTCGGTATTTTTTATTTTGTTTTTAAATTAATGTTTATGACTTTCAGAAATCATCCGAGTAAGTAATTTTACACAAGGTCAATGAATTATAACATTATATAGTTATATATTATTATTAGGTATATTATTTTATCTTGAATTTTGAAATGTAAGACTTTTTATTTTATTATTGTTTTTATAGGTAATAATTTGTTTAATAATAATAAATTAAACGTATTTTATTAGTTATATTTAGGTGATTCATTAAATATTAAATACCAAACACTCATAGATAGGTATCAATATTATTAGGTCAAATGTTTTTTTTATTTTTTTATTTATCTATGGAATGTAATATTATTTTAGACAAAATATACGGGTATTTTCGTATATTTTTGTTGGAAATCAATAATAATATTTGTTACTTATTTGATTAGGTAAACAAAACCTAAAAGTTTTTTTCAATTCAAGATTAGTCAGCTCAATACCTACTATTATATAGGTATTATAATTTTATTAAATAATGAAATAATAGAGTGTTTATTGGAATACAAAATTTAAAACATGAATTTGTTTACGAAATTGTTTATATTTTACATATTATTTTAAGCATAGAAATTAATTATTTTTTTTATTAAGTATCACGTCTAAAGTGGATTTTTTACGTTCAATAATAAAGAAAATATTGAAATGATAAATGTCACAAATATAATGTTGACATAATAATGCAGATAGCATATAGGTTATGTTGCAAACACAAACATAGTTAGGTTTAGTTAAGAACGGTTTATGCGAATAACAAAATAACTCTACGATGAACAAAAAACGTGACGTTTGAGTTAAATGTAGAACTTGAACACTTATTTTCAAAATTAAAGAGACCAGGAACATTTTTGAGAGATTGGCATATCCAATCTGTATAATATGATTTACTATAAATGAAGTTATGTATATAGCGGTTCAAAAATTCAAAACGTCAAAAAACCGCCTTAACGTTACCGTCTTATGTTTTGGTAAATATTTTACAAAATTGAAATCTCTCAAAAATATTCATCTGCTGTTTAAATTTGATGACCATCGTTTCAGCAGTAAATTTTACCCCAAACGTCGCATTCGCGTGCTACGTTATTTGTTTTCCGGGACAGATGGACAAAATCGAAATCATCGTAATAGTTTATTATTGTGTAATATTATTATAAGGTTATAGGTACACTTTCATTGCATCATTCGTGCGAATTACTAAAAACGACAAAATTAGTTATAACGAATGTTTGCAGACACAAATTGGATAGACCATATTATAATGGTGTATAGTGGTCTCGTTGCCCTGTTTAACATAATTTCGTTTATTTTCGCGGTAAATTGTAAAAATAAGTAAATATTCGGCATCAGCATATTTTTATATTTAAATATATCTACACGAAAATATTGTAACGCACAAAGTAAGTTTCGCGCGGTAGAAAAATATAACACGATAGTGGTTTTACTGGTTAAAAAATCGCCGCGTCGCCCAACGATAAAAAGGTATCGCAACGTTATTATATGTAGTTCTGCTGACCACGTTTGCGTCGTTTATTTTTACCGTTTCGGGACATTGGATTGTGGACAATGTACCATTTTAAGGATATTTTCAACGGCAATTCTAATAGCTTAAACAACAATGCAAACTTCCGAGTTGAAAAATATCAAATAAACCGTTAACTGGATCGTAAATAAAGACGCAAAGGTTAGATGGTTGACTGTGATTAAAGAAGTATTTTATTAAAAAATACAAAAAACAACACCTTAGCTCGACAATTTCGTATTATATATCATATTAATAATAGTTCGAATTTGTATCGCGCGTTAATTAGGTAAATTTACTCGTAACACTTCATTTAAATAATCGTCCAGTTAAAGTTATTATATTTTTTAGTTTATACGATAATATTAGTTTTTGTATAAAATTTTTAACGAAAATGTCATAGTATTTTTTTGTTTTAAATACAACAACATTTGTATTTTATTGAATATCGTCATGAAATCATGGTGAAAATTCTCAAATCTGATTTAAATGTTTTGTATAAGTTATTCGTACATGCTCACCTACTCTTGTAACTTAAATTATATTCATTATTTTTTCACGAGCAATAATATTATAATAGGTGTTTTGTAACTTTTAAGCTTGTTAATTTTTTAAAAGAAAAAAACAACTAAATAACGTTTATTATGTAGGTACATCTTTTTATCAGAAAATTACGGTTTCAACGTTTTATACGGTATAAGTTATGATTACCCATAAAACTATAATATATATAATATTTTCAAAGTATATTGTTTTCGGTGTACAAAATCGCCACACGCATAATAATATAATATTATATATGTAGTGTCGTTATACAAGTATATATAACGTCGTTTTCGGTCGGTATAAATTATTGATAAAAAAAATAAATAAATAAATAAAAAAAATAAAAAAATGATAAAAAATATACCCTGTCTATAATGATATATCGTCGAGAAAAAATACGACATAAATATCGTCGGCGGCGCTATATACGCGCAACACAGGGCACAAGGTATAATATGTCGTCGTGTAATCAGTAACCACTAACCATGTAATTATCCGTATAAATAGTGATGCGGTTATAGAGTATATATATATAAGTGTATTTTAAGGCTATTCATTAACGTTTTTTTTTACACGTTTCAACGCCCGTGTAGTCACATATTATAGGTACACGATGTGTCCGTTTTAAAACGATTAGATTATAATAGTGACCGTGTTATTAACACACACACACACACACACACACACACACACACCGATTTATTTTATTTTTTTATCATAACAGGTATGATAATAATAATAATAATAATTTAGATTGTTATAAATAATATATTATATACGGCGAAGTATATACGGAGAAGATGACCGCGAGAGCTGCACGGTTGATTTTTGTTTTATATCAAAATATAATGTTATTTTTTTATGAGTTATGATGTTGTGTTATTTATACGGATCGGTATAATATTATAATTTTGTGTTTTTTTTCCCCCGCTCCGACGGCGACGTGTTGGTTAGGTGTTGAGGCGAACAACCAGAGGCCATTTTATCGGACACGTTCATCATTACCATAATCACTTGTTAGATGTCCAGTTGTAATACACACAGATAAAAATGTCCGAAGAAGACGCAATTCTAATTTTTTCTTCTTTTCTATTTTATCTCAGTCGTAGAAATCGTATTGATTTATCAAAGAAAACATATAAATTTTAATTTTGCAAAAAACGACATTTTCACCGCCATTTCGACATTATGTAAATTGAAAACTATATATTTCCAACAATAGATACTATATTATTTATTTCTATCATAATACGAATATGTCTACTGTGTGTGAATTTGATTATTTTTTAATTTCGAATCGTATTTGTTAGTAAATGAGTTCGCTATCTACAACGGGAATTGTTTTTGTTTTACATTTTATCTTTATACGCGTACCAACACATCCTGAACACGATATCGCAATAATTTGTAAATAATATAATAAGTTCATTATAATTACGTTTCGGTTAGGTTAGGAAAGACAAGTTATAATTTACAATTTAAATATCAAAATTGTTCGATATATACTCATTTTCAAGAATAACTAGTTAAAAAAATAAAATAGTTAAGTTAAAAATCAACTAGTTTCATTATTTACACAGTCAACTAAGTAACAACTAATGTAGTTAATTTAAAACAATCTTCGATTCTTTCAAAAAGTAATATATTTGAAAATGTTTGTATAACGTACGCCGTAAATATTCGAACAAAGAATAGGTTTCCCAAAATCAGATACTAATTTTGAAATTCAATTAGTACTTATAAATTTTATTTTCATACTATAATATTATTTGTTCAATTTTTATATCAGTAACTACTTTATATAACTAAGTTGATATTTCAATCAATTATAGTTTATAACTTTTAATTTAACGATGGACTAGTGGTGGGGGGGGGGGCTTGGATGACTTAACCCTATCTAAACCATTTTCAGCCCTCCCTCAAATATTTTGCTATTTTTTACCGTTCTTATTTTCTTGACCTTTAACTTCTACTTTACGTTTACTACATCTCCTCACTTTTTTTTCACTGTCAATCGCTATCCTCTCAAATACGCACATTTCTTAATTATATTTCCTCGCTTTGTTATTCACTTGACATTAACGTTTCCTTAACTCTCGTTCTTTTTTTTGTCATTAGTACTATTATTTTCTATAAAAACAAATCTGGCTTCTTAATTTAAATTATTTTCACTGTAATTTTTTTATAAATTACACCTAATTGTTGTACTATAATGTTATAATGTTATAATGTTTTCATAAATAAAAACACTATAAAACAATAAAAAATATGCATGACAAAATAAGGTAAACAGTTACTTTTAATTTTACTTAACTAATAAAAGTTTATATGTGTTATCGTTGCAAGTTAAATCCAATATGAAAACATATTATTTTTTATAAAAGTATATAATTTAACTTGATTGCATAAAAAAAAAAAATACTAAAAAATAACTAGGTACTTTAGAAAATAATTAACTCGTTAAGGGTAAAAGATAATAGATAGGTACTTCAAAAGGATTAACTCATATTATAATTTAATTAAAATTAAAATTTGTTTTCGTTAATGACCAGATTTTCTGATATCGAATAATCGATAATATTTGAATAATATAATTTATATGTGCATACAATTCAGGTACAAATAATGACGCATTTTTTAAAAGTATATCGAAAGCAGTCAAATGTGTGTAATAAAAATAAAAATAAAAAAACCATACCGTAAACTTAAAAAACGACTTCTAATTTTAAAAATTATTCTACAATAAACAGATTAGGACAATTTAAAAAACAAATATGTGAACTTATTATCATTGTTCAAGACTTAAAAATTAATACTTAGCATTTAAAATAATTAAACAAGCGCTAAATATAGCTCGGAAAAATGTGAAGTATGCCAAATAATATGTTTTTAGTAATTTGAAATAAATCATTTTTTAAATTTTTTAATACATTAATTCTGTATTATAAATTTATAAATAACTGGAAAATATTTAAAATAAAATTTTTTTCATACCTATCTGAAATAGTATCATATAATGATAAACGTGACGTTTTCATGTTGTACTGGTTGTTCATTTTTTAACATTTCAATATTGGTAAGCGGCAATTTAGTGCAAAAATTATATGCTCGTTATTGTAGATAATCATTTTATTTCTCATTAATTACTAATAATTAATTAACTATTAATAATTAACAATAAATAGCAAATCAATTTTAAAAAATATCAGAGAAAATACAAAAAAAATAACCTTAAGTCATACGAAAATATGCTTTAAAAATGTTTTTAATTAAATTCGGTTTAATATAAATTAGCAGTTAGTTAGCAACACCGCTATATTTTAATGTACAAATGAAGATACCTATTAAAAAAAAATATACAAGTGTTTGAAATATCAAGACCATAATAAAAATCCTCTTAAATATTATATAATTTATTATCGAACAGAATAAAGTAATAATTTAGTATATTTTTAATTTTTACGAGAATTAAAAAAATGTACACAGAATTGGTGATTATATAAGGCAGGTATATGTCCAACAATAATAATGTATATACCTACGCAATGTTAATGTGCGACAAAAGTTTGGTTTTTTAATTTGTCTTCGCGAATACAATTGTTCCGAAAAACAGTGTTCATAAATACAATTATATGTTTAGTAATCACGAAAACTTTGAAAATAAAATTAACTTTGGTGGCGGGTCAACTGTATGCATTATATTATTATATAGTTGTCTGGCGAAGAACGAAAATAATGGAGACGAACTTTTCGGTAGAAATTTGTACTATATATTATTTAGATAATCTTCTCGCACTATATTTTCCTTTAGAACGTCCAACGTTTGATCTTTTATCACATTTTCACATTTTAATGATTATTATATACGTTTGTTATAAATATGTTAATTCAAATTGCCAATATGACAATATATATAAAGGGTAGTCAGAATTTCATGTAACAACAATGTTAAGAATTACATACGTTTTTAATGCTATTTCCATTATTTTTGTAGCACAATATCATGCTGTTCACACTGTAAAATATATTTTAAAAAAATAGAACGTCGATTAATTTTATGTTTACCGAATGTATAATAGGTAATATTTATAATTAATCTGAATCCGAATACTTTCATAAAGTTTTTTTCAATATAATAGATGTGTTGAGAATAAAATCCAATTATATTTATTTTAACAACACTCTTTGTATTATTTCATACTAGGTTAGTTAAGTACTATTTTTATTTTCCAGAATTTAAGGGAGATAGACTTAATATGTACACACCAAAGTCGATGTTTTGGGTTTTATGTTGTTACCTATTTAACTTATTTGTTACCAAAAACCCTAAAAATCACCTCTTATAATTTACCTATACTTAGTTTGATTTGAAACATTGATATCACGCATATACCATATCACGATATTGATTGAATATAAAAAAATGATGGAAATGTGTGTTTTGTGCAATGCATTTTTTTCCTGCGTTTTTTAAAACGTAATTTTATAAACAAAATTAATTTTAAATTTAATCACGTTTATTCTACGTTTAAAAAAAAAAATTAAATTTTACTTTAAAAACACATTAGAATCCAACCTGCATTAAGTATTTTTCAAAAGGGATGCTTTTAAAAACTTTTGGTCAAATATAAATCTGTACTTTAAAATTCCATAATATATTACCTATAGTTATTTTATTTCTTATTTAGTTTAGTTAATAATAGTGTCAAAGTACAAATAATCAATGGGACGATAAAGATGGCCGGAAAAAAATATTATGTTGAAGGCAATTATAGCAATTAAAAATCAATAAAGTGGTTAAATTATGAATACCTATTTAAAAATATTTAATGTAGGTAACTCAAGTTATACTTTATTGTCATCATATCTACCGCAAAATATTTCCAAATTGGTATAAATAGGTACAGCTCTTTATTTTAGTTTCACTATTTAAAAAGGTTTTATATACATTATGTTTAGAATTAAATAATTTAAATTTTTGAAACGTACCTATATTAGGTGATAGACGTCTTTTTTATATAATAAATATTTCAAAATAATTAAAATATCGATTCAAATATGTTTTCATACATATAATATTCGTTTAGAACAAAAGTTAAGCGTTATTTTTTTGTTGAGCCATAAAACGAGTATATTAGATATGAAAACATATTATTTATCCTACATTAACTAGTTAAATTCATATTGGTTTTGTAATTATTATACTATTCATATAATATTTTATTTTCCTATTTTAATAAAAATTTTGTCTTCTTCATAATTATTAGGTATCTAAAAACAAACAAATTAAATTGGAGAAATTATGACTGATAAGTATTTAAAACACAATATTTTTCTAACAACTAAATACTTACAAATGTTAATGATGTAATTAGTTGGAAAAAAAATGGAATGAAAAATTTACAATAAATAAATAATTTATAATTTCATCTAGAGAACTATATATAACAATCTAGATGATTATTATTTAATAAATTATAAACCTAACCAGGTACTATTTTTTTATTGTTTTTGCTACTGCACATAATGATATTAAATATTAATAAGGCTGATGGTCATGGACGTAAATGGCCTAAACGTTATAATTGACAGCCAAATTAACAATGCACACGAATTTCCTAGTGCACATTTGTATATTGCTTTACTACACAATGTATGTGCTAAAACACACTAAAATTGTTTTGTTATCACTTACTATTATATAGTTACTATTTGTCTGAATAATAGTTTTACTTTTTCAGTTTTCTATATAAAATGCACGCTTATCAGTTATCACCAATAATTATAATATGTATTCATAAATACATAGTAACAAACGATCGCGTTCCTATAAAAATACCATACGATTATCAAAAATAATAAGAAAGAATATATTGTAAAAACAAATTTGACTTTATCGATAGGTAAATGTTTTAAATTAGACCTTTGAACACGTCGGTTAGCTTTCTGGGATTAGAATTATTTCCTTTTACATATAGTAAACAGGAGTGGATCCAGAAGGAGGTGCTAGGGTGCTATAGCACCCCCCCCTTCTTGAAACATGGCTAATTATAAAAAGGCAAATGCTATATACCTATACATTTTATGACATTTTAAGATAATATATATATATATTTTTCGTGACTGTATTTTTACTATCACCGGAGTATTTACCGCCAAGTAAATACAGCGTAATTTTTATCTCTAACAATACTGATAACTAGACGACTGTTAATTAAACTGTTATCTACATATTTTGCAAATGCAACTCAATTAAATAAGTTTGAGATGTTTGACGTTTGATACGATTATTCAGACATAAATATTGTACGGTACACTGTTTTACTTGTATTTTACACTCATAATAAATTATCGATTTGAAATTTAAGTTCATTATTTTTTGAGCACTAAAGAGAAGGTTCATTCCATCGGGACTAATATGTTCTGATGAGATTTTTATCTGAGCACCCCTCTTAAAAATAATCCTATATCTGCCACTTATCAACAAATTTAAGGTTACATAAATTATATTCTATCGAATATGCGTAAATATAAAAACTATATATAATTTGGTTAAAATAAAAATTCTACTAACGAAGTACAAAAAAAAAAAAATTTTAAAAAAGCAAAATAATAGTAACTATGTATATTTATTAAATGAAATTGAATTATTTATTTGATATAATTATATACTAAAAAGTAATATTATTTTGTATTCGTTATTTTTTTTTAAAAAAAAGTTCAACTAATAAAAAATTTAATTACATAGATATTTATGTTTTATTTAATGTCTTTTTTAAATATTAATATAAAATTATTTTATCATAAAATATAATTTTGCTATTTTTCTTCTATAATCAGTTTATATGTTAGCAGCATATTGTACACTATATCATATAATAGTAATTCGTACTTAATAAAAAAAAAAAATATATATATATTTATTTATATAACAATATATACTTTGCCTACAGCGAGATGTTTTGTTGTTGCGGAAAAACTTTTCACATTAAAATAATATTATATAGTACAATATATTATAATATTCATCGTTTACTTTGCAACGTTTCGCGTGGCACTATTTTCACGTAACAAGCAATAAATAAAAAACGTGGTTTTCCGCGTATTAAATATAATATATTGTTTTGGAAATAACGAAAAAATTGTATAACAATGAAATTAATTTCGTCCGTTTGTTTGGTTATAATAATATTATGTACTTAAATTAAAATGTACGTATATAATACATATATATATATTAATACTCGAAAACAATACTTACTACGAAACTTTTACTAAGTATATTAAAATAATTAAAATTTTAATTTAAACCTAAACACAAGATGTAGTACGAATTTTATTTATTTAAAATAACAAGCAAACCCAAAAATAACAATTTTACTGAAATTAATTCTATAATATTAATTAATAAATATAAATAAAGAAAACTTATGGCTAAATACTAAACGATTATTAGCTGCTCGCAATGAGGCGGATAATTGGTGAGGAGTCAAGAAAAAGAGAAATAGAGAGGGCAATAAGGAAAGTGGTCGTCGAGCGGACAGTTCGGAGGGGAATTTTAAAGTTTATAAGGGGGTTAGTTATTGGGAGTCAACTTTGTCGGTTAGAAGCTTAGAAAGGAAGGAGATGTTGGATACATGTCTACGGTCGGCTAGACTAGTATAAATTGGAGAGCTTGCATAACCGGAAAGTAATCATGTGGTGGGCGGACAGTATTACAGCGGAAGGCAACAAGTCATAGGAATTTTCTTCGGACCCTTTCTACTGTGTACAACACTGGTTCTAGCAGTTTAAGGGTCCCAAATAACAGAACCATATTCCAAAATGGGATGAACAAGGGAACAATAAAGAGTATTGAGTGTGGACGTTGAATGGAACTCTTGTACGCACACCGGAGATAAGACCAAGGAATTTGAGTGCCTTACAGGTAACGTCACCGATGTGATTTTTTAAAGAGAAATTGTACCTACATAAATGTAAAACCTAGATTACGTATTAAATCAACAGAACGATTTAAGGTTAATTTATTATTAGCGGAATAAGGAAAACGTATTGGAAGAATGACATAATAGAGCAGAATTTAAAGGCTGACACCGAGCGATTTGCACCAATTTTGTTATAATATTGTATTGTCAGTGGCGCCGGAGCTGGGGAGACAAAGGGGGCATTTGACCCCCCGTTAAATATGTCAGGGAGCAAATTATAATTTTGCCCCCCCTGAAAATTTGTCATCAGAGATATACACTTAATACTTAAACATTTTAGACTTATAGTTTAAATTTAAATTACATTTTTATTATTTTCAATATTTATATAATATAATATGTAATAAAATGAATTTTGAAAAGTTGTATAACAAATAAAATTAAAAAATGTAAAACATTAAAATTGTTTTTAATTTTATATTCAAAATTAAATTAGGTAAAGACTATTAGTTTAATCAACAAAATAGTAATTAAACCTATTTTACAAAAATTAAAAAGTATTTGTATTTAATTTAATATACTATATCATGATTTTCCTAAAATGTTTGCCCCCCCACAAGAAAAATAGTTCCTGCGCCTCTGTGTATTGTGATTTTTTTTTTATTAATACTAAAAAGGAATACATCGTTGCATATTATATTAAATTTCATATTTTTTTCTTTTCTGGATGTTCAAAGAAGTATATTAAAATATCGGTAAAAAATACACGTTATAATTTAATAAATAATGTTGTTAATGTTTTTAACGTAAAAAATATTGACTTTTGAATAACTTTTATAACTTTTATACGAGTTGAGACGATTTTAATAATTTAAGAAATTAATTTATATATGCCCCCAGACAACAATTTTCTAACCTTAATATTTCGATAATGTTAGAACTGGTTTAAATATAAAATATTATAATTATTATATTTCAAACAGTAAATATAATATATACACATAAAATATAAATTAAAGTAGGTACCTACACAATTAAAATTAGGTAAATATACTTATATAGTTACCTATATAAATATATAATGGATTGGCAGTGGCGTATTATGAACAACTTTCGGAGGGGAAGGGTGCAAAATTGCAAAATTAGAATATAATAATGTATCAATTACATAATATCAATAATAACAACCTTTCACAAAATTAATTTAATATACAAAAATAAGGAATAATTGTTGATCTTAGGGGTGGAAGGGGTAAAATACCCCCTCCAACTACCCGTAAATACACCACTGTAAGTATATTATTATGTTTGAAACATAAAATATTCAAGACATACTTACATAATACCTATATCTATCTATAAATATTTAAAAAATAATCTGCCAACAATATTATTATAATGTGAGTATAAAACTATTAAACTAATATTTTCACGTTCTACAAATATGAAAATTATAATATTTTAATTATAATATTCTATAAAATATGTTAAATCTATAACTTTCTCAAAACATTATAATAGCGGACTAATAATGACGAAAGAACATTTTGAGAATGTTTGAATAAAACATAAATATTAATTTAAAAATATTATTTTAAAGTTCTCAGAATATTAATTTGTAATCTGGGTGTTGCCTAGAGCATAGAATTTCATTTTTATCTATCTATTTCTAGGCCACTTTTGTGATTTTAAACATTCTGTTTACGGGAACGTAGATATACGGTATACCTAATTCGCGGTTTATAACAATAATATTATACTGTTACCAATCAATCATTATTTTATGAGTATTAAATAGATCGCACTGACTATGATATTATACATTTTGGTGACCTGTGAGTTATAATTAACGGTAAAGTATTATACGTATGTTTCGATACTAGGCTCGAATTCAGAAAATAATTATGGGCAGACGAATTAATGAAACACACACATATATATATTTAATTATATTTCGCATAAATGAACATAAAAATTATTAATACAAATGAAATGCGTACCTACTACAAATAATATTATTATCGAGTTTATAGATTTTCTATTTATTGTAAAGATATTCGTATTATTTATTTACTGTACTACTGTACAATAAGTAGGTATATTATAATATAATTTTATATAGTTTGAATATTACCCAATATATACTTCCATGAAGTAATTTTAGTGCTGAAAATAATAATAATAATACGAATAATACGATTAAATAACCTTGAGTACGCGATAATAACTGATAATACCTACTTATATTATTATATTTCATTATTTTATACACATAATATTATTGTCAATTAAATTCAATTGATTAGGTTATGTTTGATCTAGTACCGTGTCTAACTTATTATGTTTAAATCAAGTATTAAGAATAACTTGCTAACATGTCTATGAACTTAATGTTTCGAATTATAATTTGATCGAATACTATTTTAATAAAACAAATATAACGTAACTGTACCAAAAACTATAATTATATGATTTCATCATTATAAATAAATACATATAAACTATTTTTGAATAGAACATTTTTAGATTAAAGTGACTTTGAATTCATTTTAATAAAAGAAATAAAAAATATTAAACACCTATACAGGTAGGAGATAACAAAAATATAGATTGCAATATCCAGAAGTCCTTACGATCAAAACTTAATTTGTTATCATGAAATAAAAAAAAAAATTAAAATAACGGAAACTGTAATTTTGGCGACTTTCCACCAATTTTTGGTAGGTTTTCTTCTCTTAGGAAAAAACTTATGAGAAATTCGAAAAATAAGCTAAATAAAGTATCCACTAGAAAAAAAAAAAATACAAAACATAAGAACATCATTGTTAAACCAATATATTCCTCGCTTCGCTCAAAATTTAAATGTTTAAATAATTGTTAATTAATTGGGTTTTGTATAAATTTAGTTAATTACATTTAAAATAAAAAATCACTTATTAAATAGTTTAGAATAAGTTTTATTATTTTCAAATGGGAGTTTTGAATATGATATTTGATTTATCTTCTAACTGAAAATTTAAAAAGTTATTTTTAAAGCAAATCTCGTAGATGGTGGAACCGTTATAGTGGAAAATCTGAGGCACTATAATTGAGAAATTTGGAATCAAAAACGTTCGGGACGACCAGAAAAAATAAAAAATGCGATTGACTTTATCTATCTGTTGTACATATACCTTCTTTGATTTTTGGAAGTTATATTTATTATAATTCGTCAATTAATCACGGAAAACTGTAACGACGTAGAAGTAACCATTAAAAATTTCATCGTATTATATTATAAAATGCCGTAAATATCTACCATATACATATAATGATAATTCATATTTTTATAAATTCATGTAAAGTTTATATTATTCTATATTTACCGTATGATTATCAGGTTTATAATAAAATATTTTAAATAAACACCGAGAGCAATGATTTTTATCACGTAGATATTTATCGTTTTCGGAACATAAAATATAGATTAAATATAAATTTTCAAATCGTAAATTAAAAATATTGTAATATTTCATAATAAAAAAAAAAAACGCAGACATTCTTTTATTATCGTACTATACATAAGTGTCTAAAAATGTGCTAATAAAATCTATGATAAAATTGACTTGTGATGAACATATCAATAGCAAAAGTTTTAGCTTTATATAAGTCTATTTTATTTTCTGTGCACTATAGTAGGTACATCGGATAATAAAATTATTATATTAATTGGTTAATCAATTATTGCATAATGATGTGTTTAATCACTCTCAGAAAATCTTTATTAATTTGATTTATAATAATTGTTCACGATGTATGATCATACTAAACTTGAAGCAATTTAATTATTTCAGAAGCTGTTAAAATTATTAGTCCTTTTGTTGCATTTCTAAATAAGAGGTTACCAACCTTAAGACGTTCTCATCATAGATAGGTATCTATCATTAGTGTATTTGTATTAAGACGGTTAATTGAAAATAGACATTTTTTATTAATAACTTGTTATTAACGAACGTCAACTTATTTGTAATAATTAATTTTTCATCGCTATATAGGCTGTTTAATTTTACAAAATATTAACACGCAGCCAGTTGCCAGCACATATAATTATAATAAAACAAATGAATGTGGTTAAGTTAACCTAACCTAACTTGAAATTGTTTACCAATTCATCATTTCGATGTTGCATTTACAGTTTTTCTAATCTTTTTATCTGTTCAATATTTTTTTTTCTACGTAACCCATATGGCTATGTGTATTAAAAACAAAACACAATACGATTTTTTTTTGATCTGGAAAAACAACATACCTGCCAATTAATTATTTTAAATATATTTTCAATCAAATTTGTTTTAAAAGTGATTTATTTCTTAGCCGGTACGTTTTTCAATGATCGTTAACATAACTACACACAAATACGAAACAATATATTATACACATAAATGTATATAAAAAACAAATCATGAATATTATTAAGAGCCAAGAGGCAATAATGATCGGGTAATAAATTAAATAAAAATCTTCTTAAACATATTGTTCATACCGGTGAATTGTTTAAATCAGCTAATAAAAATAATATTGTTATTTTTTTATCCTATAATTGAAAAACAAATTGATTTAAATATTTGATTATGTTTTCGATTATTAACCAAAAATGAATTTAATTATTGTATAGAATTTTAAAATTGTATATATTTCATTTTGAAAAAAACAATAATTTAAGTTTGCTTATAATATAATCATAATATTATTTTATTTATTTATTCGCAATATTATATTATGTTTACGAATATTCTAAATTGAAATAATATTTACATCGCCGCGTTCCATCGGAAAGAGAAAAACGAAATGAAATAATAAACTATATAGGTACATCGTTTATTAATTTTTTTATTTTCTTCGTATTTATTATATTGTTGTACAATTCTAAGTTATAAATCGTTTGTGCGGTTGGTTTAGCCTTTATTATCTTATTAATTATTTACTGTTAACCATTGGGTTACTGATGTTTTAAAGAGTTTGGGTATATAGATAATAAAAATAATAAAACTGTAAGAACCGCGTGTTTATGTGTTTTTTTACCACAATTGGTTTGAATTGAAATTACAAGAATTCACGTGTTTTACATAATACATATAGTATATTGTTGTAAACGTCTCTCTTTTTATAAATGTGTATCGTTCCGCATTTTTATAATAATATATACAGGACGATCAAACTTTCATGTCACAAAAATAGCAAATTCCTTTTCAATGTTATAATATCTCCATTACATGTTTGTAACACAATATTATCCGAACACCCTGTATATAATAATATGTTATAAAAATATTTAAATTTTTCACATAGACTATAAGATATATATTTAGTTTGGCCCGAGAGCCTATTCGATGAATAAATAGCTTGTTATGGTCCGGTTAAGTCCAGTAATTGGGTGCGCATGGTAAAATATTCTAGAAACGCTTTATGATTTCGTTGTTTTAGCCGGTTTAATCGATTATCAAAACGCCAAAATAACATTCCTATTATATTGTTATTATTATTAATATTATACTGTTATTGTTAAACCGTTCAAATGGGTTAGGATATTAGATTTGATTTCAAGAGAATTTACTTTATTGTTACAAACCAACATTCAATATTCGATCGCCAAATTTTAATTTTCATATTTATTGCACCGATTATTGAATATCTATTTATTTACTTTTATCATACCGCAACCGTGTTACGGATATGTAGGTACAACGATCGCTCATCGGTGACGGATAAATTAATTACAAATATATATTATGTTATTGCACCACGTTATAGGTATACCAGATATCCGTACCTAGGTATTATTATTATTATACGTGTATCTGTGTAAATAATCATACGCGTTCCAGCCGTTCACCAGCGCGAGACATAATATGGCTGTATAGTAATTGAAAATAAAAAAATAATAATTTACCTCCGCACTATATAATTACCGAAAGAAAATTATACATACGAATACACGTACACCTATGAGCGATGTAAAAACAAATATTATTAATAAACAAGATTAAATCGAAATCATGATGAGTCACACGACGGGGAAGCGAACGACCTATAGGTAATATTTCGTATAATTTATTGAAAAAAAAAAAAAAAAAAAAAAAAAAAAAAATTAAAAAACGCGACCGTTAATTTATGGTCGGGATAGAATTTGATAAGTGAAAAGATAGCGCTCCAAACATGAGTTTTGATGGAAATTCCTCATGATTAAATAATACTCTATAATGACGTGTTGTAGTAGGGTAGTCACATATAACATGTAAGTAAGTACCTATATTATTATCCATTCATATTATAAGCCAATAAATCGGGTTATGTAACTATACGTAATACGTAATTTAATATTATTAATATTGTTTTATGATAAAAATGCTTTTATAAAGTAAAATAATAATATGCCAATAGATCATATAATATAACTATACTCGTATAAAGTTAAATTTTTTGTAAAAAAAAAAAAATAATAATAACTCTTTTGTACAAAATAATCGTTTATATTAACAATAATAATTGTAAAACTTCTGAAAACTTATACTGTCTTAAAAATGCATTTTCTAAGTGGATGAAAAACAAAAACTTAGTTAACTGTTTAACTTAGACATTACGTAGACTTTCATTTTTTGAACATTTACTCGTTTACTTTTTTTTAAATGCGAGCTAATAATATCTATAAATAATTATACTTTTAAAAAGATGTTAAAGAATCAATTTTGAGATATTATTAAAAAATTAATAATGTTTCTTATCGACTACCATCGATGATAACAGCATTAAGAGTTTTATTTTTACATACACATTTTATAAAATTGCATTTATAAATTTACTTTGTTAAATAATCATGTTAACCAACGGTTTTATATAAATATAAAACCATAAAAATATAAAAATATTATCAATATTTGTTGTTATTTATTAAAATTTAGTTAATTTGGTTCGATATATAATTGTTAAATGAACGTAAAAATTTAAATAATAGTAAAAAAATAAAAAAAGATTCACCCAAACAATTAAAAAACAATAAAGTTTCTGGAGAAACACAAAGATTTTCATATCGTATTATATACGTATATTTCGAAATAAAAATTTACAATAAGTTTTGTTAATTTCCAAACCGTAAAAGATTTTTAAGAAAGAAAAAGTTTAAATACATTATAGGTATATAGTCTTGAATTGTATAGTGCCTTGTTTAGATAATACGTAGGTACCAACGTATTGAAAACTCGAAGTTAGAGAGAACTTTCACTATTCTTCATGTTATTAAGGATTTCGAAATATCGAGTTTTGAAAACAAAACATAGTATTAATTATTAAACTATATATATATATGTTTTATTATTATCTATGTCATACTATAGATATAATAAGATAATAATAATAAAACTGTAAGAACGAAAAATCTTATTACACTTTAAATGTCAAAGGAATATTTTTCTTGTTGAAATTCTTTCTTTTTTTTTCATTATTACTTACGATAATCATAACCGTCTATCGTTCCTCGGAATTATACGTAAAAAAATTTTGCTTCCATCATCCGTCAATATCGAGACGATGGTAAGCACGAAGATGCGATAGCGATCGGTTAGTTCGCCAACACTCAACGATCCACGTGAACATTTATATTATAATGACAAACACGATGGCGATACGGTGATATGACACGGCGCGAAGTGTTTTTATAGTGGTTTTATAGTTGGCACAAAGGTCGAACAAGGGGCGAAATGGCAATGAATACACTTGCTACAGATTTCTGTGAGTATTTTTCTGTTTTATTGTTATTCGCACGTATCGTCATCGCTGTTGTGATATATATATAATGTATACAGGGTGTGGCATAATGGACTTCTACATTTCCGAGTGAATTTTAAAAAAAAAAAAAGATACAGGATTTGAAAAAAGAATTGTATTTTTAGAAACTATACACTGTACTTATATAAAAACTTTTTTAAAAATCATATCGTCTAAATGATTTCTTTGACGAGCGACGCATATTTGGAGCCATTCTCGAAAGTTTTCCATTACTCTCGACAGCATATTCGCAAGTTCTTCAATGATTCTAAGAATTCTAGGAGATCAGGAATCATTTCTTGCAAAACAGCGCGAGAACGACGTATATTAATACGAGTATTGTGACACGATATAATACGAAGAAATGGTTTGGTATTCCAGCGGTCTATAACATGTAACGACTAATATTATCATATTATTATTATTATTATTATTATTATTTCTTATCTTAATATTACAGATTGTAGCCTATATTTTAGTTTAAATCGTATTGTTAATAGTCAGTGTTTGACGCGCTGTCGTAGCGATATACGATTAGCGTACCGGTATCATCGTACGCAGATAAATAAATAGCGTTTATGATATTAAGAATTAATGTAATTTATGTATTAATTTGTGTTTTAATTATTCTAATTTGTGAGACGTCCCGACGACCCTTCTACAATAGCGAACAACTCGAACACCGCCTTTCTACTCTCTTCATAGAAGAATACAAGTACCGACGTGGGTATCCGATTCGAGAATGTATCGTCTGTTTATATATTATAATACGCGGTATAAACTCTGTTCCACGAGAGACCATGCCGCACAAGACTGTCCGTCGAAAACTCGATCCGTAACGATGATAGCTATACGCGTGAAATCGGCATGATCACTCGTGAACCTAATCTAATCGGCATGACAAAAAAACTGCGGCACGATAAAAAAATGGGTGCTAAATCCCCACCTCTTATCGTTACCATTGGTGAAAAGAACTTTTTCGCGAAATCAGGGTTGTATTGATTTTCATTTATTTAACACACGTTTTTTAAAAAAAAATTTTAATTAGAAGCGAAATTCACAGCGCATATTCATTAGTTAGCTCATTCGTTTAATAATTGTTTGGCCTATATAATTATAAATTACAATAATTTTAATTTAAAACATTTAAAAATGTATCTTACGAGACAAAGATTTATAGGTTAGATCTTAGATCTCATACTTAAAATTGAATGGATATTAAAATGTCTGTAATTACACTTTTTTTATATAGTTAATATAAAAAATTCAATAAAAAGACAAATTTACAATGTACTATGATAATTTCGATCGTTTACTACCCCCTCGTATTAAAATAAATTACATATTTCCATGTGTCTATTTTATAACATTTTTATAACACAGAATTTGTAATACTTATTAACTAATATCAGTGGCGTCATTTGAGGGGGGGCAACTCATACATTTGCCATAGTCTATAATTAACCAAATCCTAAGTCGGCAGATTTCAAAAATAACAACCCCTAAATACAACCCCTTAATTGATTACCGCTTACAATAAAATAAAATACCCACCAAAAAAATGACCCTTCCCACTCCTGTTCTTAAAAATAGTCGGAAAATTTATGGGGCTGCCCTATGCTAGTAAAAACAGAAATGACGCACCACTGACTAATATTCTCATCCACATTTATTATTTATTTTATTGATTTTATTCTTTCAGATGTTTAGGGTTTTTAATATTCCGTATATTTAATTAGGAATAATAAAGTACAACAGCACAAGTTTGGTGAAAAACATAAGACAAACCCAGAAAAATTGTGTTCATTTTATTAATAAAAATTGTTACCTATTATGTTTTGTACAAAATAAATCATTATAAATACCTACCCATATAATTGTAACGTCATCGTTACATTATGAAACCTATAAAATATATAATGATATTGAAAAATTGAATTTAAAGTCTAATGCCACTGATAAAAAATTATGTTTGGTCATAAATAATATTAAGCACACAAGATTATAATTTTATAAAAAAAAAATTGTTTGTGCGAAAACGTTTTTTATAACAAAAAAATGGCTCATCACAGTGTGTCAAACTGCATGTTCAAACGAACAGAAATGAACAATCCCGCTTTTTATTTTTGTTTATTCACGTGATCAACATTGACATTGTAAACATTGGTGAAATAGCGATTTGACGACTGGTTTTATTACACAGTATATCTATTATAAATTATTATAAACAGGCGTATTTAATAAACACCATTCGTCTCGTGAAAACAATATTCCAGAATACCTACCAGATGCTTACAAACATATAAAAGCCAACAAATATAACGAAAATATGCACGTATTTTTTTTTCTTTGAAATCAATTCCGTGTAATAAAATTCGTTTAAAAATTATAATATTATTATATGCTCATAAAATGTAAATTCTATATTATATCGAACGCATGATACTAGTTAATATACGTAGTGAAAAAATATATGACTTAATATATATATAATGGTTATATATATATATATTAATATATATTATTTTATTTATTACGACATGTCTTTTTATAGACATTATAATTCTAAAAAATGTTTATGAGTTTAAAAAAAAAATAATATTATTTAATCAAAAATATTCATACGAAATTAAAGTTACAGATAATAATACAAATTTTATATTACAAATATCATAAATAAAATTTCTATAGATATACAATTTACTGAACCAGATATTCTAAGAAACAGTAAATATTTTAAAAAATAAACATTTTAAATTGATAAATTTTCGTAAAATTTATCTATTTCTTTGTCGATAATAAGTATTGTGAAACTTTATTTGAGGATCATATAAAACGTGTACCTAAGCTATAGTCTATAATAGTAATAGTATTCACATATTAGTTATTATAATAGTAAACATATTCGAATAGTTTAATATAAGAAGTATAGAAAATACTTCATATATTTCATATTCATTGAAACATGACACCTGTATATGTTATGATTAATAACAAGAATCATTCGAAAATTGGTAAATGTTGAAACAAATTAAATTGGGAGAATTATCACTGTATCTATTATTTTGTATACAAATATACCGTTCGAGTTAATTGAGTATCTTAGAAATGTTTTATAATTATTGTTATTATTTTTTATATCACAAAACGAAATAATTTTTTAAATTTTTAAACACAAATTTAATATTATAATTATAATTGGAATATACAAGGTTATTGCAGTGATACCCCCACTCTATCTTTTTTTTTTAATTACTAATAATATGATAGAAACCCAAGGAGCGTTATTCTCACTGGTTCAAATTAATTGAAAAATATATTTTTTATAATTTGTATAAGAAATACTAGCCACGTGACATATACTAACATGTATAAAATTGTAATCTTAGTCGATTACACTGTGATCTGTGATAGCACCGAGCACCCTAACGTTGTCATTTTATTTTGAATTGATAGAGATCGAGCCTATTTTCAATAATCTTGTATATTTCAATCATGATTACAATATTGATTTTCATTGAAAATAGTAAATACATTGCGCTTTGAAAACAAAATATTATCGCATCATTCATTATCAGACTAGGAATCAAAAACAATTGCAAACGAGTTACTCAATGAATAATATTAATGCTGTTCAATATAATAAATTATATTATATTATTAATTTAGAGTCTGCAGGATGGAGAATAAAACATTATTTTCCTTCTTTACAAACGAAAATCGTTGGTTTTTCTCCTCGTTTCATCTTCTAATGAGTTTTCCTTTAACCGTGTATGCTATATAATATAAAAAACTAACAATAGGATTGAAAACTATTGTAGCTTATGAAAAATATTTTAATTATAAATGTGTAGTTTATAAAAGATTTAATTATTAATTTTCAAATCAATTGTGTACACGAGAAAAATAAAATAACCACGTATGTTGTGATATTTAATAAACGAAGACATAATAATATTTGCATAATAACCTACTTTTAATAATAATATTATTAAATTAAACATAATTTTTAATTAAAAAACATATACATTCATGTTTAGTCTATAAATTACTCATTCCGAAATTACTTTATCTCATATTATTTTCAATTCGTAAATTCGAGCAATAAAAATAATTTGAATAAACTTTTTAAAAATAATTTTTAAAAACTTTACAGGTTAGTATTATATAAATACTTAACCGCGTTCGTATTGTATTTCCCTGTGTTATACTATACAGTATACTATAAAAATAATATAATATAACCTAGTTGAATTTATTTATAGTTACAATACACTTAGTGTATTTCTTATTACAAATTTAGTAGGTATTCAAAGGGTCAATATACAAATTAAATATTTGGCATTCTTCGCACGGCGGAAACCCATTATTTTCGATGGGTACAAAGACTGTTATTGGTATAATAGTACCGTGGTATATATATTACGATAATATAATTTTACAAAGTAAACTATACGTATATACAACAATAATAAGGATACTAATAATGCATTTTATTGTTTTTATCTATAATATAAAAATAATGAGTTAATCACTGATAATTTATTTATTATTTTGATATCTACCTACTATACCTAATAGTAAGAGTGTCTATGTATTTATTTATTTAGGTACTAATTTTAATATATTCATGAAAAATGATAATTAAAATTAAATATAATTTTTTTTTTTTTTTTTAAATAATTATTTAAGCAATGAACTATAATATTACCTCTATTTTTTTTTTAAATTTTAAACATCTAGTAAAATAATTTAAATAATTTTAGATTCTATGCGAAACGAGGAATGTATTGAGAATTATTATGTATTTTTTTTTTTTATGTCTGAAGACACTTTTTCAGGTAGAGATAATAGTCCGATTACAACTAGTAGGGTATACTTTCGGTAGGTAATTACATCTACTTCGTACTTTTTTTAGCTCATTTTTCGAGTTTCTCAAAATGTATTCCTTATAGAATAAGAAAAATGTTACAAAAAATAACTGAAAAATGCACAAATCATGGAAACTTTTGACGAAGTTGATTTATTTTACTTTATGATAACTAATGAAATTTTGAATGTAGGAACTTGAAATTTTTATGAATATTGATGTATGAATTCTACATATGAGAAAAAATGTTGGAACCGTTGCATTCTAAATATAACTTTGATATTTTTCCAAAAATATAATTTTTTTCTCAATAATATTGAATATAATTTGCAATATTGTATTTTATGATCTGAACATTTAATAGGATCTTAATCATATATTACTTAACCTATTTCTAAAATAGTTCGTAATTCTATAGTCGCAGTTTTTCCTAATAAGTTTCTAATGTTAGAATGTTAAGTGGAATCAAAGAAAAATTATATTTTCTTGATTTTTTTGTAAGTTATGGCTCATAAATATTTTTAACACACTAAACTAATCATTTTATATGTATTTTATGACATACTTCTGAATAAATATACAAAACATTTTGAAAATCAGTAGTTACAATTATTCAAACTTTAACATTTCATATTAATGATTAATTTTTGTGCTTTTAAAAGTCTGAAGACACTTTCTCGGGTAGAAATACCGGTCTGATTACCACGCGTATGGTATGATTTCAGTAGAAAATTATATCTACTTAGTTCTTTATTTAGTTCATTTTTGATTTTGTCAAAAGTTTACACTTGAGATAAGAAAAACTACCAGAAAGTAGTTTAAAAACTGCGAAATTCACGAAAACTGTGATTTTGACGAACTATGGGATATAATTATTTTATGGTAACTAATTTTTCTGTTGCATATTATTTGATAAATAAATAAAATGTACAAAAATAAATATTATCAGTATGTACTATGTATATAATATTATATATCTAACTGATTTTCACTCAGAATCGTTGTATGAATGCAATATCATTGATGTATTAAATGTGATTAGCATTCAAGTCTTAATTTTAATAAAACACAATAATATTCAACCACTAACCTTAACGAGGACTAAAGGAAGGGACGAAGAAGGAACACACGGAATTAACTTACCAGCTTTTATTTTTTAAGTTATATGAAATTATATAGAGAGCAAGTTATTAATTTAAATATTTTTATGCAATTTCTGATGGGTAAAATTTTTAATTTAATCAAGGTGGTGATTTTATGACTTTTTTCTCATTCATTGAAAAAATCATATTTCTGATGGTATTTTTTATAATTATTTAATATTTTAATATCATGCAAAATTTCTTGCTCATAATTTACTTAACATAATATTAAATATATTAAAAAAAAGAAAAAAATTCTTAAAAATCGACATCTTAATTAAATTAATAGGTCGAAATAAAATTTTCATACAATTGTGATGAACGGTGACAAATGACGATTTTTAAAATTTGAAAAACCACATTGAATAGTTATAATTTTTCTCGGGCATATTATAATTATAATAAAAAATAAATCTGGGATACCCAGATTTATTTGAATAGAGATTGAAAAATTTTAATTTAAAATAATATTTTTGAAAATGACAGGACAAATTTTGAGTGAAATTGTATGGCAAAATGTACGTTATTATATTATATAAATTATATGAACGCTATTATTACTTTAATATTATTTTAAATATTTTAATTAATTTTCATAAATATTTTATACGATTAATACTTATTTAGTTTAGATATTTGTTTTTCTTAATTTGTTCATGCGAAGAAAACGTATAATCCAATCATCGCCTTAATGGATTGTAATTTATTAATAGCATTAAAATCGCACTTACACTAAATCAATTAACCAAAGATATTAGGTAGGTATATCTTGAATATGCGTATTTTATTTGCGTAAATTTGTTTATGTTTAATAGTTTTATATTTATACGAACGGAGTGTTTCTATTATCCACATGCGCGTTTTTATCGGATCGGACCGGACACAAAACAGCGACGCAAGATCTATATATTGTAATTCTTCAAAAACCTACTTCCAACGAAACATAATATTAGTAATATTATATATTTACATAAATCGTTTTAACATATTTTGATAATCCGCATACTATGAAAAGCTTTGCTAACAAATGCGTGGTATTTTGTTTATTAGCATAAATCTGTTGATATTAATAATACATCATGTCGGCGTTCAGAATAACATGTTTTCAAAAAAAATAAAAAATCCAGATCTACAGAACATTATATTATGCAAAGTTGGGCATAGGTAATGTAATAAGTTAATTTTAACTATAAAGTTAGTGTTTCAATTAATTATTGTTTTTATAATGTATTGAAGTTAAATTCAACGATATAGGTACTTTAACTTATAGAAAATAAGTTGAAAACTTTTTGATTTAACTAATACTATTAATGATTTTTAATATAACACTTTTTGAATAACGTAATTTAACGAGTTAAAAAATTGGTTGCTTTTCCCAGCCTTGTTATTATGTTTTTGCAACGTGGAATTCACATCATATAGGTACTGCATTATAATTAAATTATATTATTTTTGTTTATGAGATTGACAAGAAGACATTCAAGACTACTCGATCGTTAAAATAGATAATTCATGTTAGTTTTACATTATGTTTTTCATAAACACCTTTTTGAATTCCGAAAAAATAATATTTTCTCTACACTTTCAGTATGGATTGCAAAATCTGGACAATACGTGTATAGAAATTAAAATGCAATTATTAATATGATTGCTCAAAAAATAATACTATTTTAATTATTAAATGTTTTTGAATTTGTAATCAAGAAAATTAAACATGATAACAATAACAACCACAAAAAATGTGTAATACGAATTTGTATATAATAAAAAAATTTAATAAATAGGCACCTGCGGTATTACAATATTGCTTTATAAATCATTCGTCGACCGTATTTCAGAAAACAATATTTATATATTTCGATTAGATCAAAAAGATTTCTATTAGACGAAATATATTTATAAACAAATAATATCCGAGTTTATTATTACTTTACGTACAATATAAACTATAATAAACATTTCAAAATCAAACAAGTCATCTTTGCGTTCTTAGAGAAACCTAAGCGTAGACATACCATGGTCACTGACCCAAATCAATATATTCAATTCGTATCGTATAATATACGATGTAATATATTATACAAGTTTCATTTAATACACCTAACATTAACAAAATAATAATTTGATTTAGTTTGATTTTTCTGCATACCGCAGAATAGGTATAATACAATAATATGTATTATGGTTTTCTATATTTAATACCTAACTAATAATTAATAATCTTCACACTTAATCAAATTCCTGATAGAATATTAAATTTATTTTTCATGAATTGTCTACATCCAATACCTCACCAAAATGTTTATCGTTTTATGTTATTATAAATTACAAGAAAAACAGATAAATCTTCAATCTATACAGTATACAATATAACAATTCGAATTTATACGTGTATATCTATATATATATAGATAGATAGATAGTTGTTTAGCATGTTTTTTTAGTAAGCATAATACCAAGTAAAATAATTTAATATGTCCTATTGGATAACAGACAAATGCTTTTTATGGCTTAGTAACTATTATAGTTACTTATAATTATAAAATTATGAAACTTTTATTAGATACACAGAATTTCATTTAACTTTTTTTAGCATTATTTTTCAGTTAATATTTAATTATATTTATATTATTTTCAATAACATTTGAATTTCTAGAAATATTTATTATTTTTATAATTTATAAACAATTTGAAAATATTATTACTCGTTACTTACATGACTAAAATACAGCAATATACGAATAGATTTTCCGTACAAATGCGATTATTATGTATAATTTCATTCGAATGTCAATAATGATTGAGCATACTATTTCCTCTCCGAACACCGGAGAGTAACTTCCATCGTATTTAAATTTCAAATATTGTCAACCATAAAACTGTATATTATTCGCATTTTGTTTAACGATTCTTTTTCGTCGTATTTAATCAACGTTTAAAACGAATAAGCGATAAAATATTAAATATATAATATTATTTATAACGTTACGAAAATTTTAAAAAAAGTCTACACTTTTTGTGGAAATATTATAATAATGTACACTTAACGACGATCGTGTGTCGAAACTGTTGATTTTTGTACTATCGTCGTGTTATCATTATTTTCTGTTAAAAATGCATTGAAATGTCTAACGACAAACAACGAAACATGTATCTGGTGAAATATATTGTTATAGATAACACAAAAACGTAAAAAAAATACCATAACCATAACCACTTTAATGGTAACTTGAAAAAAAAACAAAATATAAGTACGAATAAACACGACACGATAACGAGGTAATGGTAGGTAACCGCAGCAGTTTCGTTATAATTTCCGACTGCCCTAATAACATGTACAAAAGTATGTATATATTATTATTACCTATGCAAAAGGTTTAGGACTCAGGTTAGGTAACGTAACGCGTATAAGCCCGTGCATATATAATATTTAATTATCGCGTTTGAATGTATTGTAAGACCAAAGTCCAAAAGGTTTTACTTTTTATGAACAATACAATTCGGTCATACTTAATACTTACAACACGTGAAATAATATAATATTATACGCATGTAGGTATATATCAAATGGCAATAAACAGCGAATTGTATTACGTGTGCTATTCGCATATATTATTATTATTAAAGTCAAATGGAATCGTCTGACCGATAAATCAAAATCAACGACGGAAAACACGTCGCGATAAAATTACGATTTCTTTACAAATAGGTACACCGAATTCGATGGAAAACTTACTGTCCTAGTCAAAAAACTTGACCATTGCTCATAGGAACTATGAATTTTCAAAAAATATAACAAGTTTTTTACCAATTACTATAAATACAATTACTTAAAAGAAATTCGAATAAAAGTGACTCATTAATTTTATTTAATTAAATTAACGCATTATACAAATTAAAAATAATGTAAAAATTTAATATTAACTTAACGTTGAATGTTTAACTCGTTAATGCTCTGCATTGGTTAGGTATAATTACACTGATCTCTATAACGGAATATGATCAACACAATTTAATTATTTATATATGTATTTATATTATCGTCTCATGTACAGGTAGTTATTTTTTTTTAATGTGCCCTCACATACGAGTCGATTAAAATAAAATATATTTAAACTTAACATTTTATATTGAATTAAATAATATATGTTTATAATAGATATCTAGCGTGAAATTGATTCATAATAATATAAAATAATATTATTTCAAGGTAATTACGGTTTTTGTGAAATTATTTGTTTACGGAGATTACGTTGAAAGTCGATATGTTTAATATACCAAGTCATAAAAACAAATGTAAAACATTATAGTGAATAGTGATGATACAGGAAAATAAATCAATATTTATAGAAACAGGTAATAAGGAAATAGTTATATAACGTGTATATTTAATTTTTTATAAATATATAAATAAATACAAAAATAATTTATGTACAATAAAATATTTAATATCGATAATTTTACAAAAACTGCGTAACCAATTTTTTCGTTATTTATTCTTATATCGATATATTTATTTATATATGAATATATATATATAACATATTTAGATTAAAATAAACACCTACCTACGATAATACACAGTTTGACATCTTTTAGTAAAGAATCAACTTTATAAGTCGTTCAAATTGATGTTTCGCGTAATGATATTATTTGATACATCCATATAAAATACCGTATATTTAAGAGTAAAGAAAACGATACAATTATTGTGACACTTTTTCAAATGTTAAATCTTTTTTTCGTGTGAAACAATGATATGTTACATATTATATAAATTGAAGTTTTTAAAATAATTCGACAACTTTATCGATATTAAACACGGAAGTTTTACAATTTTTAATTATTCCTTAAGCTAAACATGTTTTAAAAAAAATACGATAATCTGGCCGAAAATTCAATACAAATCTTAAACTTTTATCCAAGTTCTTCGATCGTCGCCCAATAATATAAAACGATGTAGATCATCGGTGAAAATTTATAATTTTTATCAACGATATTATAATATGAAATATAGTATAGATATGCCTACTCGTCGTTTAATTAAAGTATTTTTAAACTAAATATATTTGGAACATGAAGTTAGAATGAAACTTAAAAATTCTAAAAAAATATTGCTATAAAGATATATAGTTTGATATTGATAGCTGTGTTACGAGTGCGTGTACCTAATTTACGATTGTATCTAGATTGCGTCTTACGGTGATAATTGAGTTGTTAAAACTGTATACCGATACCGCGGTATAAATATATATTCATAAATAATATATTATGTACAACCATTTTACCAACTGTACAACGTGGAGAGGCTAAGGGTTCACTGGTTTTTATTTTACATTTTTTTATCTAATGTTTTAACTATATTTTATTACACCATTATCGTTTTCGTGTCGATGTCTAATCTTTTACCGTCAGTAGTTTGTTATAGAGCATATAATGACTACAGAGCGATCAGAACTTCGTGTTACAAAACACACACGTTTACAACGTTATCTCCATTATCTTTGAAACATAATACTCTGAACGTTCTGTATACGAATATAATATACAACAACTTAACTGTACCTACGTCCAGACAATCGGCATCATATTATTATGTTATATAGGTAATAAACGCCGTATACTTTTGTAAATTAACTCGATATATTATTAAAAAGACCGCGCGCGTTATCGTTGACATCAAATCACTTCGGCCGGTACCTATAAATATACACGTACGTAACACGATTACTAAAAAAAAAAAAAAAACCATTTCAACACGATAACTGAGGTAAATACATATAAATAATAATAGTAATAATAATAATAATAATAATTATTATTATTATTATGTTATAATTGTACCGCGATTGTGGCTGATAATCTACACGTTATACATATACCTAGGTTATGTTACGTAGGTATCTGCTTACCGCGGTCCGCGTACACCGCCAGACAACGGCGATATCATAATACGGTACCGTAATATTATTATTAGGTATAATATTGTGTTATTCATCAGAGAAGATCGGTTTGTGATGATAATAATAATAATACGTTTGTATTGCAGCAACAAGATTTATATATTATTATTATTATTGCTCAGACGTATATCGTATATTGTACACGCGACACACATACAAGACATATTAATATATACGCTGTGTTATTGGTAAGGAATCGCGTTTTTATTTTCTCATATTATTATTACTGCCGTAGATAAAAGTAATTATTTAAATCCCGCGAGGTACCCGATGGTGTGTAATGGTAGGCTTATTATTTTTTCACACCGCTGCAACAAGCGCGTCAAAACAACTATTTTATTATAATGTATATCAGTTAGAGATAGGTAGGTTACCTGTCTACTATATTATGTATAATATAGACAACAAGAATACTTTATATGTAAAAAAAAAAAAAAAAACTGTATAAAAAAACATAAATTATATCTTTTTATGGATAAAATTACTATTCAATGTAAAGTGTTCAACAAAACCAAAAATAATTATATAGGTACTTACTACTTAATATAACTACAATCAAGGCTGGATGTGGGGACGTCATATCCGCCTGTTTTTTAAATGATGCTGACTCTGATGTCTTTCTAACTGGGAATAAAGCGAAATCACAGCAACTCGTCATTATAATAATCATCGTATTTTTTTTAATAAATTTAATAATAATCTTCCAAATTTCATTTAATTTAAACAAATTATGTGTACATTTCGAAAGCAGAAAAGTTATACAGTGATAAGTTGAAAGCCGATTTTGAACGATTAAATTATTTAATGAAATATAAAGGATAACGATTTTGAATATTTATCCGATTTAAAATCATATATTATTTAATTATTATCGGTTGGATTTAAACATTTAAAAATTTTGTTTGCAACGTGTCATAGTATAACATCTCCTTTTTAATTACGTATTTTCAATTGCCATGTATAATTATTGCAGACTTCACAGTATTAGAAATAACACATTTTTTAAACATAATTTTCTCGTATGACGTCTTCTTAACAAATTAAATTCATTCTAAAATAACAAATTACTATTCAGTTTTTATGTTTTGTGTTTTGTGTTTTAACTTTTAAGTCAAATTAAAAATATATACTTTAATATAAAATCGAATGTTTTTATATTTACTTTAACTTGTATTAACAACAGTTAGGTATTTTAATAATTTTTAATTTGTAATTTTATTAGTTGTTTGGTTAGGTATTATAAATTATATACAATTAAAAATGATACAAATCTATAGTTTTATTATTTATTATATTATTATTAGTATTATTAGATATTTAGTTTTAGGTTTACTAAATGAGAAACATTGTAAAATTCAATATACAGAAATACAGAATAGCTATCATCACAGATATAACATTTTAAAAAACATGTTAAAATTTAAATTTTCTATTTAAGTTACCTACTTCAAAAAAAGTATGTTCAAATAAAATAAATATTACTATCTCATTGGTGTGTTATTTTATTTTAATTGAAGCTATAGAAAAATATCATTTTTGTTTATAAATAAAAATTAGGCATGTGATGTATATAAAGGAATACATAAAACGTATAAAACACATAATGTAAGTAATAAATTATAAAATATGTTACTAATATTATTTTAATATGATAAAATAGTACCTGGAGTAATGTTATAATAATAATTCCATTGTTGATAACAATACGAATAACCAAATTGATCATAATATTATCACCGATATCATAGTCTGACAGGGTATTTTCCATACTAAAAAGGCTTGGAATTATGTTTATTACCTAATAAAACGTATCTGTGGTTCAATTTTGTTAATTTTATTATGATTTTACATACCAATTACTATAAAGGATAATAATTCTTTAGTTAGATACATTTTGATATTTTTCTGTTTAATACATCGTGAGTCTAAAATAATATATTTTTCTTTTGATGAAAATGAATTAAATTATACAATTTTCTTCTTTCGGAGTAAACTTGTAGGTATTTTTAAGTTTTAAATTAATTTTAATCAAATGTATTGTCTTCGTCAGTGATACTCAACCTGAAAGTCGCGACCCTCTTGGACGTATTCATAGAATTATTTATGCATATAATATATATTTAAAGGTCACTAAAAAATTTAAGTTTAATTTGTTGGACATCAAAATAAAAAGATTGAGCCTTAAGAATCAAATTTGATTGAGAAATATAAAAATTTGATTTAAAACTTATTGCAGTAAACATATTACAATTTATAATTATTTTAATAATTAATTAAATGTATAATAATTTATAAATTAACCTATTATTATTATATTTATTTACTTGTTATTTTATAATTTTATTTATAATGGATATTTTTTATAATAAAATAAGTAACTGATACTACAGTCTATATGAGGGTTAAGTTAATGTTCGATTTTTGTTATCTCACTAAATTTGTCGCGTAATTTTACCGCATATATATGATATTATATTTTTATCAGGTGTCACAATCTGTTAAATTTCAATAATACCAAGTAATCAATACTAATTTAATGTTAAAATGTTTGAATCAGTCTGATGTAATATATATAAACATTAAACATATATCTAACAAAATAAAAACTCCTTATTTTGTAGAGCTAAAAAAGTATTTGAATGAAAAATAGCATTTAGTGTGATTTTTTGACTAATTAATTTATATCCGCTTTCATATTAGATGTTGATATTTGTAAAACTATATTTACATATTCATCGTTTAATCAGGAACAATATTTATTTTTTCTATTTTTTACAAATGAAAATGTATGTTCACAAATATATGTTATCGAAAATAGCAATAAATTATTTAGTAAAACTTTTAATAACTTTAAATTATATTTCAGAAATATTTGAATAAAATATTATTAGGTTATTAGATACTTCTTTTAAAATCAGTTTTAGAATATAATTGGATGAGCCAACTTCAGAAATTTAAAAGTTAGGTTACGCGTTCTGAGTGACTTACAAGTTACTACGCGTCGATTGACAGTATTTTAAAAGTCTTAGAACAATTTGGGTAGACTACCTGAAGGTTGAAATTGAGGTTAATTCGAACTTACAAATTTTGAAACTAGATTTGCAAAATAATGTAAATTAGATACTTGCAAAATATTGATACAAGTTTCGAAAAGTTCATTGAAAGTCGGTGAGCCAACTACATGTGCCTATTGGCCTTGAATTATATAGGTTAAACTTAAGAAGTTAACCATCTGAATCAACTTTAAATAATTTAAGTTTTCAAACAATATCAATAACAATTTTAATCGATACCTCGTTGATAGCTACATAATACGAGCATCAAGAAATATTTATTTCGATTTTATAACTAGCTATACATATAATGTATAATATACATATTATGTATAAGTGATTTATTATTTATACATGTTTATATGATGATTGCTCATTAAGAACTATGTAATATAACTGCTATATTACGTAACCATACACATATTGTACATTAGTCGATGACATATTTCACTAAAATATGAAATATAAATATTTTTAACATATTATTCATTTGGTAAAACTATTTAATAAATAAGCCTCCCGTCAATTGTTCTTAGAATAACTATAGTTATATATTACTTTTTATACATAATATCAGTTAATAATTATTAAATTAATTTTAAATTCTGAGCGAAGCGAAGAATGTATTGGTTTTACAATGATGTTTTTTTTATATCTGAAAATATCATTTAGGTACAAAAAATGGTTCAATTGCTACAAGTAGGCTATGTTTTCGATAGAAGATTGTATCTGTTTGGTACTTTATTTAACTTTTTTTTTGAATTTCTCAAATGTTCTTCTTTGAGAAAAGAAAAAGTACCAAAAAATGACGGAAATCGTAATTTTGACGAAATTGATTTAACATTTTTCATGAATACTAAAGCAATTTTGAACGTAGGAACATGAACATCGTTTGATTGTTCTCATAGTACATACATTGTAAACTTTTAGAACGGCTTATCAGTATAATATATTGTATTATTTTGAGTTTTGCTCAGAACCGTATTTCCTAATGCAATATTATTGCATTCAAATCTTAATTATAAAAAACCACTAATTTGTCTGAGATGGCGAGGGCCGAAGGATCAACGGAGGAACGTCCATAATCGACCTTCCCGTTTTTTTATTTCTTTTTTTTAATTACAAATACAACTGAAATTACTACTATAAATAATTTAATTATACATTTGTGAGTAAAAAAATTTTAATCTTCATTCTTCATAACATATTAATATTGATAATTTGTATTTATTTTGTTTTTATATCATATTATGTCATTTTATAATACAATAATATACTAATTCTTACTATGATTTTGAGCGAGAAAACTATCATCTCCATAACTTGTTAATGTTTATTATTTTATAGTTAATATTTGGTTTTTTATACAATTATTATGTTCTTTTAATGTCTTATAATATATATTATTTTTATTTATTAATAAGAAAAATATAATCTTTATAACACATAAATGTTATTATTTTAAATTTGTTTGTTTTTATAAGTTAACATTACATAGGTTATATTAGCAAGTAGTATTGGTTTTACAACGATAGTTTTTTTGTTATGTATGAAAACCTTTTTTAGGTAGAAATAATGGTCCGATTATCACAAATAGAATACCATTTCCGTGCCAAATTTCATCTAGTTGGTACTTTATTTAGCTAATTTTATGAATTTCTCAAAAATTTTTCCTTGGGGGCGATAAACTACCAAAAAATATCAAAAATTTGGCAAAGATACGGATTGCATTATTTAAATTTTTTTTATTTCATGATAAATCTTTAAATTTAAGGAAGTCTCGTAGAGACTTGAAATTTGTTTTGAATATTTGCATATTTACACACGTGGTAAAATCTTTGAATGGATTATCTATTTTATTAATAGTAATTATCAGTATAATATGTTGAGTTTTACTCAAAATCGGTTTTTCTAATGCAATATCATTGCATTTAAATCTTAATTATAATAAACCGTTCATTTCTCCAAGAACTGAAAGGACGAAGGAGGAACGTCCAAAATCGACCTTCCGGCTTTTTATACATAAATAGACAATTCGATTGATTAAAAAAAAAATGTTAATATTTTATCATATATTACATTGAATTATTTAAAAATTTTATATTTTATGATATCTTCAATCACTACATACACATAACTATACAAGTATGATTTATTTGTATAACCTGATAACTTATAGGTGTTTAGTTAACGATTTCAAAAAAAAAAATCAATTGATAATGACTTATGATAATCTAAATTAAAGGTTTCTTGTAATCGTATTACAACAATAATTTATCAAGTAGTTATTAATATGATTAAGTTAAGTTATATAAAAAAAATATATATATAATGCCTACGTTATCGTAGTTATACGTCACAGTGGCGTTGAATTTCATATGTATGTTGCCATACATATAAAATGTATATTAAGGGTGACTGTCTATTTGAGGAAAAGCTGATTTGGTAATTGTAACTAATGTAGCTGAATAAAAATTACATATGATTATTGCTTATATTGTAATAACTACTTTTTATTTAACTACTTGGATGAATATTTAAATTTTTAGGAATATAGCAGTGTTTATTCGTCATAAATCTCAAATTGTATACGAACAAATGTTGGCGGGCGAGTGGGTGATTGCAGGTAACTTTTGCCACACATATAATTGTTCACTTGGGTGCCACTGCTACGTCATGTTTATTTAGTTAAATCATATTATATTGTCTAATTGAAATATAGAAATTCGCTACTGGTTACTTGCGGTTACTACACGGTACAGAACTATGTGTACTATGACACACTTTGTATAGTACTTAAAGTAAAATGTTTAACACGAGATTTTTAACTGTGTTGTACATATATATTTTCTATATAGTTTTTCTATATTTTTAACAATATTCTTCATTATTCGCTACACATTTTAGGACAAAATAAAACAAAACATATATTCTATTGGTTACCATCTTGGAAGTACCTACACTAAAAGTTGTGTATATACAGTTATCTACGTTAAAGCTAAAATATAATAGAATAAAATTATTGCATGTACTACAAATTAACGTGAGTAGTCAGTATTGTGCATTATCTAGATAAAATACGGTTATTTTTTTTATCTTATCTAGATAAATACATAGGCTGTCTGAGAATAATCATTTAGATAATTATTAAATCAATGATTTAAAAAATTTTGACGCAAAATTGTTTTAAAATCGAGCTCTGTAAACACTATAAAACTGAAGCTTCAGATAGTTTATAATTAATAATAATAATAATAATATTTATATTCGTATATATATCAAATGTAAATTTTTAATTTTCATATAACTATTTGAATAATTTTATTTTAAATTAATCTTATCTTAAACTTATCTTCGGATCTACAACATAAAAAATTAATTATTTTTTTTTATCGAAGTAAAATTGGTTATCTTATTTATCTCTTATCTAGATAAATTATTAATTTTAGGCCCTGCGTGGTGTTTAATATAACACGCGTATAATATTAACACAAATTGGCGATGTGTGTTTATATATTTTATACTTTTATAATATTATAATTTTTATTTTCTGTATAACACGGTTGAATATATATTTTTTATTTATTTTTATTTTTTTGTAATTATTTAGAAACGAAATTAGTAGTATATATATATATATATATATATATATATATAATTATTAGATAGTATAATATTATAATGAGTTAATGGAACTACGTAATACACTACAAGTTCATATCGTACCTACTATTCGTGTACGATAATAAATATATATATTTATAAATTAAAAACCACATTTGGTATATTCCCGTTGAATATAAAATAGGTACGTTCGTTTTGGGGGATACTATATTATATTATATTATTATATTAAACAGTCGGAACGATAATAATAATTATGGGTAATATGATATTACCTACATTAATCAAATAGCTATCTATAAAAAAGAAAATAATAATAATAATAAAAAACATGTATGACTCGGAGAATAAAAAAAAAAAAATAGTAGGAGAGGTATCATGATAATAATTATACAGGTAAGCGAATGGGCGGTAACCACCCGGAAACCGCGGTATTTTCCCGGTAGGCCACTTTGTCCGCGTTCAAATAAATGCGGTAAAAAAACCGTTCAAATACCTACGCCATTGTGTTAGTCCAACGCAACGACCGATCGTCCTTATTCGATTCGTTTAATTGACATCATTTTCTAAACTATTATCTAATAACCGTACAGTGATGTATTTTTAAAAGTTTACAAATATAGTTCTACTTAATTTCAATAATAATGTTCTTCGATAATATTATTTGTAGATAAACATTTCGATGTTATTGATTTTCCATTGTTTTAGTATACCTACGACCTCCTACCTAACAACTATAGTTTTTTTTTTTTTTCAATTCAAACGTAAACACCATTGGCATTGCAATTATTACGTGAAATTTCAATAACAAAAATAAAGGTACTATTCCACTGCTACAACTGCAACAGCAAAAAAAAAAAATGTGTAGACCGTGTTATAAACTATACACTCTTCGATTGACTGATTTATGTTATCAACCAACTGTTACCAAAAAATACCATTAGTATTAATTATTTCATCTGAAACGACGTGTGGTAACAATAATTACTAATATGTCTAAATTTTAAAAAAAAATTAAACGATTATTATCAGTGATCAAAAGACTTTTACCGTATCGTACGCAAAAAAATTAGCCGAGTAAAGTGCTATAGTAGATGCAACTTTCAACTGAAGGCAAGTCCTACTCATTGTAATCAGACAACTATTTCTCTTCTTCAGATTTTTAAAAACATAAAAATTAAAAATTAATGTGAAATGTTAAATTTTTAAGGTGCTTTTTTTAAAAAAAAAATGTCGATTACGATTTTCAAAATTGATTTCATGGATATTCAAGCATATCAAATTGTCAACTAAAAATATTATGAATCAAAATATTTATGTGTTAAAACTTACAATAAAATCATAAAAAATATCTTAATATTTAATTCTACTAAAAATTATAATTCTAAAAACTTATAATAAAAGTTGGAACTATGGATTTACAAAATATTATATAAATTGGTTAAGTTTTATATGTTTATGTTTCTAATTCGTCAAAATTTCAATTTTCATAAATTTTGTATAGTTTTTCAACTAATTTTTGGTTGTATTTCTTATCTGAAGGAAAAATTTTTGATAATTTCGAAAAATGAGCTAAATAAAGTACCAAGTAGATGCAATTTTTTATCGAAATCATATCTTACTTGTTGTAATCCATTATTTCTATCTAAAAATTACCAAAAAATTATGTAAAAGTATTTGTAAAAAGTTTTATTTGTTTAAATGTTTAATTCATCAGAAAAAAACTTGTGTTTTAGTAAATATATTAAAATTATAATATTTCACTAAATATACATTAAGTACTTATAGTCTATTAAAGTAAGTATTATACGATATATGATACACATTTGTGCTAAGATTGTGATTGTAATCCTACCAATTTTCCATATTTATGATTTTTTTAATAAGCCATAATTTAATATTTTATTTATCTTACCAACATGACAAAATGAGAGATCGTATATTTTATTGACCACTCTCTTCCAGTATGCCTTTGTGGGTTATAAAATTATGGTATTTTAACATTTAATGTTTTTTTTTTTTTATAATATCTAATCCATATAGTTGTAACTATCATTTCAATTTGTTATAAAAAACAAACCCATTTTCTTTCTATATGATATATTTTTTATGTAGCTCATTAAGAATTTTTTAGTATACATATATAGTTTACACGTTTGATTATAAATTATATTTGTTGAATATCAGTTCAATATTCAATTTGCAATTTTTCTAGTCCAAAATTGTTTATATTTTTAGAGTCACAAGGAATCTAATTTTTTATTTTTGTTATCCATTTAATATTCTCACTTTTCTCCGACAAATACTTTTATATTAAGTTTACACAAAATAAAATACTTATTTCACGTTGTATGGAGAAAATGTCAAAACAAAATTATGAATAAAATAAAAAACGTATTTATGTCATAAAATGTAATACGAGTACATTTGTTATTTATTTATATTTCAAATGTAGTTTTTTTTAATACGTTTGAAAAGTATTTTATGCAATAGTTAAATTAAATGTTTTGTGTCAAAACACAGGAAATAGTAGATATAAGCTGCTATAGAAATTGAGATAATACCTTATTTAACATGCGAATTTAAAAAAAAATTATTATTAATTTAAAAGTATCTATATATTTTGATCGATATATTATATACCAACAGAATTAATAATTAATAATAATTAATACTGATAGGAAAATGTTTAAATTGCAATATTATAATGCAATTTTTGTAGTTTTTTAAATATTTTTAATTTCCTTGTAAGATAAATATTTTTTCACATTATGAATTGTGCGTATATAATAAATAATGGAACTGAAATATGGATATTTATTTAATTTGGTAACTATAAAACAAAATTTTCTAAATTATTATAAAAATAATAAAGGATATATTTGAATCGTTTATTATTTATTTAAAAACCCTTTCACACGAGGCCACTTAGTAGCGTCACTGAGAATCGCCGACAGTGGAAAAATCTGCGGATATATGAAGAGTTTCACACACAATAACGGCCACAAACTGGAAGCGCTTTTAACGGTAACTGTGGTTGCCTTGGTCGCAGGACCCGATGACAAAATATGGCGCTGCTTATTAAAATACATACTTTAAATTGTACATTTCACACGCGACTAATTTTGTGACACGTTAGAAGCGCACGTTTGGACACGGATTTGTTCAAGCGTTTACAGTTTATTGATATAAGTTTATAGTAGTGTTTGAAGTTAGAAATAATTCAAACGCAGTCCAGGATTGGCCAGGTAAGTTACCAAGTAAAATCTCGGTGGGCCGATAAACAAATTTATAGGAAAAGTGTCGTAACACAATAATTTAGGTAGCTACATTTAAAAGATAACATTTACAGGATGGACCGGTAAAATATTAAAATTTCGGTTCCCCGAATGTATCCGATACAGCCCTTTTCAAACACTTTTTGTTAACAAAAAACTTTTAAAGAATTGTATACATTACACACAGTGTTGTGCATATTCTAGATAAAATACAGTAATATTTTTATTTTATCTGGATAAAAATTATTTTAAGTGTCTTTTTATCTTATCTAAGTAAAAAATAGACTATCTGAAAATAATCATCTAGATAATTATTCAATCAATGATTTAAATAATTTTCACACAAAATTATTTTAAACCGCACTCTGTTAACACTATAAAACTGGAACATCAGATAGTTTATAATTAGGTAATACCTAATAATAATATTTATATTCGTAGATATATGAAATGTAAATTTTTAATTTCGATATAACTATTTAAATCATTTTATTTTAACTTAACCTAACTTATCCTCGCATCTACAATATTAAATATTAACTATCTGTTATCGAGGTAAAATTGGTTATCTTTTATCTCTTATCAAGATAAATTATGGATTATCATTGTACAACAATGATTATACATAACTTTGGTATTAATACAGCGCTGCAGGTGTGGGAGTTTCCGGCTAATAACAGGATTGTAACGTTTCCTAACCCTCCCTCCTACCCCTATAGTCCAGATCTGGCACCACCGGGTTTCTTGCTCATTCCTCGACTCAAACTAGATCTCAAGAGAATCTTATATAACTCCACAGAAGACGTACAAGGGGCAGTGTCGACATCTTTGAAGGGAAAAGCGAGTTTCAGTAGGCTTATGCGCAGTGAGAATCGCGAAGCACAAGGGTGCTATATCGAGCACTACTAAAGATTTGTACCAATTACTTCAATAAAAAAATGTTTAATTCAGTCTCGCTACTTTTTGATCCCACTTTGTATTAAAAAAAAAAAAAAACTATTAATGATTAAAAATAAGTTATTAAAAATGAATATACTTATATTTTGATTTTTAATGAAATTTTTGGAAATTTTTGGAAATTTTATATTTCATGAATTTTTCAAACAGTAATTATTAATATGGTAATCGGTATAGTACGAAAACGTTTCTAGTAGCGCCACTAACGCTCGTTGTTGATGCTGACGAAGCGTTGCCGAGTGACTTCATGTAAAGGTCATCTTAGAGAACGTTAATATCAATATTTAATGTCTCCATCTCACATAGCTACATACGCATAACATAGCAAAAGTATGTATTACATTATTACTACAGTTAATAATTAATATAAGAGTAAATTAACGTATTATCAATATGTCACAAAGAATATAAATTATGCTGTAGCGCTTAGTTTTTTTTAAAAAAAAAAAATTTATATTTAACTACTATTATAATAAATTCAAACAAAAGATCACAGTTTATATTCTCCTCTAAAAGTATGATAATATTAATTATAAATAAACTGTAGTAGTAATGCAGTACATAAATTCGCTATGTTATGCATGCTATGTAAGATGGAGACAACAAACGTGAGCATAACGTCCACTGAATATTTAACTTATTATTATTATAGTAATCACTCATCACTGATTAAATGCTTTTATGACTTAAAAATTTTAATGATGCATTAAAAAAATACACTAAAAAATTATTTTACTTTAATTTACATTTTACTTTTGGCATTTTTAATTATATTAAACTATTAAGAATTAAAGGCAATTAATTAAAATAATAAAATAATTTCCCATGTGATACGAAAATAAAACTCGTACTGAACGATATCGTCAAACACCGATTTTATTGCTTTAACAAATTATTATAAAACAGGAAATTTAGTGATTCTAAATAATAAACCGCGTTAGTTTTACCGCTGACAACATTAATTGTTTATTATGTAGGTTTTGACAATATTATTGTCTGATAATACGAGTACCTATTTTATAATTTATTGTATTTATATAAAAATCATGTTAGCGTGTAAAAATCTAGAAAAAGAAATTCAAATTTTGTATCCAAAAACTTCAAAAAATCCCTAAAAACCAAAATTTGTCAAAAAATAGAAAATAAACTTTCTTATTCTATTTCAAAAGCACATGAAATGTATTTGTGACAATACGAGCATCATACAATAAGCTAAAGAAAACAATACAAAATGCATCGTAATCCCAACGCGCGCAGCGATAGTCATCATTAATTATCAGCGTAGTAGAAAAATGTTTTAAAATTTGAAATGATAATAGTTTTGAGTGTTAACATAGGTCATAGGTTTTTTAAATATGAGAGAAAATTGTGAAACTCTTTTATTGATTTTACGTTTAAGTTAAGAACTTCGAAAATTTTTGAAATGTGTAATTATTTCCTCAATAGTGTTTACTACAATTTGCAATTTTTGGTTTGAAAATTTAATAGAAACATAATCATTAATCATTTATCACCTTCAAAATTTTTGTTGATCCATAGTCCTAATTTCGTTTAATGAACAATTAAATTTGGAATTTTGAGTGAAATCAAAAAAATATGATATTTTTATATAGGTTTTCTATGTCATGTAATATACATATTTTGATTTAAAATACGTTAATTTGAATATTTGAGTTGTGTTTTATGATGAACTTCTGAATATGCATATAAAAAATGTAAAACCAAAAGTTCCATATTTTTTACACGCATTCAAATTTTCAGATTTCACATTGATGTTTAATTTTTGTATTTTTAAAACTCTAAAAACATATTTTTGGGATAATATAGATGTACTCTGATTCCCACAAAATAATGGAGTATGCTTTCAGTAGATAATTTTATTTAGTTGCTACTTTATTTAACTCATTTTTCGAATTTAAGAAAAGTTTTTCTTAGGATTAGAAAAACTACTAACATTTGGTTGAAAACGACAAAATTCGCAGAACCTATATTATTGACAAACTCAAATTTCATTATTTATTAATACTAATTTTTCTGTTGCACATTATTTGATAAATAAATAAAATTTATAAAAAAGAAATATTACCAATACCTATAATTACCTATTGTATATGGTATATCTGACTGAGCTTAATCAAATTAATTTTTTAAATGCAATATCATTGCATTTGAATATGAATTATAATATAACACAATACCATTCAACCACTAACCTCTACAAAATCCAAAGGGACGAAGGATAAATATCAAAAATCAGTGACTGTCCAGCAATTTATTTTTTGTTTTTATTTAATATATTTTAAAGTTATTTTGAGAACAAATTTAAAGTAATTTTGAATTTTGATCAGTTTTAGTAATTTTTCAATGGAATACTGTTATATTATATCTGTTATATATATATAATTTGTTATAAGGTCAGATGCGTCCAGAAATGTATGCTCATTCGCTATCATTGTCTTGTGAACGAAATTACATATCTGTTGTAATTTAAGTGTAAGGTATCGTAAGCGGTGATTCCACTAAGAATGTTTTATTCGAAAGATTCATATCAACTGCAATATTGCTATGAAAGTGTTATTAAATTTAAAATTAATTATGTTGCACAAATGTCAAAACCTAATTAATATATAAGATTTACAGGTACAATATGGTGTATAATTTGTTGGTTTGTTTTAAATTATAATTTTCTATTAGGTGTACAAAATTCAAATCACAAAACGAAATATTCTGAACATTTTTCAAATTTTTTAATAAATTAAACACTTTTATAATTTGTCATTGTATTGTAAGAGATTTTTTTTCATACACTGTGTTTAAAAAGATTGGAATATTTTTAATATTTAGTAATAATGAAAATATTTGTAAATTTATTATTAAATTACAAATTTCGATAAAATTATAAAAACTATTGAATTTTCATCAATAGACCAAGACACAAAAACTGATCAAAAGTTTTAAAATGTTGTTTTTATTGAGTTTTAAGATTAATTTTTATATGGTTTTTTCTTTTTTGTGTAAATACAATTTAAAGAATATACTAATGAAGATAAGATTTCAATAAGATTTCAATTCAATTAAATGAACAAGGATAAAAAAAAGATAAAAAGAAAAATAATCTAACTCGAATTAATCAATATTTGTCTAGGTATTTTTTATATTAAGAAAAAGCAATTACTTACTAAAAGTTCGAATATTTTTTTTTTCTTTCATCTAATTATGTTTTCTTTTTTGTCGTGTCCTAAAGTATAAGGTTGATAACATATAGGAAATACGCATTTATATATTGATTGGACAGATATACAATGCATTTATAATTCAATCGGTTATATGGATTGCACTTAATAGTGTCCTATTCAAATGTATAACATTAACTATGAAAACCATAAAACATATTATAATATGTTGAACATTCACACTGTGATTAACCAAAGTCACAATTTTATCACAATAATAATGATCTTTATACATTTGTATTTTCCATTCGTATTTACATATTGTAGTGAACATACACAGACCGTATGTTTTAATTTGTTAAAAGTATCCTCCGTCCGGTCAAACCGTTTTCACCAGAGCATGTTGTCATGGATACAATAGATAAAATATGATATTTGATTTTATAACTATATTTTTTAGTCCGCGGGTTTAATTGTAGTGGTTGTTAATTTGTTATTATTATTATTATTATTATTATTATTATTATTATTATTATCATTGTACCCATATCAATTTTTATTATTACAAGTATAATTTCACATCGACAATCAGAATGCATTTATTCGAAATAACACTTTATTAAATTATTATAATTTTTAAGAGCAAATATTTTGCCACTATGATTATAAACAATTTGTATACATACAATTTTATATTCTTTTATTTCAACAAAAATCTCAGTTGAAACTAAAAAAATATATAACTAGGTATAGTTAGTTGCCTGTATGCTGTGGGAGAAATAGGGTGGGGTCAAACGGGGATTTATCCTCGGGCTTAAAATTTTTGAGGCGTAATTTTATAATCCGACAAAGTTTATTTATTATTTTATAACACTTTTGGATTCCGAGAATTAAATAAAACACGTGTAGCATAATGTGCACTCTGTAATGTACATATTGATAGTTTTAATAATATTATTTCACCTATTATCTAATATACAAATATTTCTGTCTACATAATATTATACAACTATTCAACTATTCAACCTATTTTTAAATATTATTAAATAGCAAAACACTTAAAAAAGATAAATACTTTTTAAAAATAATTAACACAATATTTTTTTATTCATTTTTGATTCGATCTATTACTTTTTTGTCGACACATACTGATGCAACGGTCAGCGATTACCTGCGAATTTATTTAGGTAAATTTAACATTTCTTATTCTTTAGTAAATAAAATAATTAACTTATTAGTTAAGAATTTATTTTATTTTATATTTATATTTATATTTATATTTATATTAAACGTTTAATAAAAAATATTAATTATTTGTATAAAAATTAGTAATATTAAGGTTGTCACCAAACTAATATGTTTAAATAAAACCACACTCATTTAAATTTTTCGCAGTGTAGTAAATAGATCTGGGATAGGTAGCTATTCTGTATTAAATTTAATATCTGTAATGAAAACTATCCAAGTTTATTCATCCTTATATTGCATTAAGTAATATAGTCTTTTAGTACCTATATATAGTATTTTTTATAATATTTTTAGTATCACTTATATATTTTATTTTATATTTTTTATAAAAATTAAAAACAGTTTAATAATTTAATACCTACATTTACAACTAATAATTTATAAGGGTAGAAAAAAAATAAAAAATAAATTCGAAATACAAAATAATATATTGATTGTATTGTATTTTATGGGTAATAAAGATTAACATATTCATTTAAGTTATCTGATTAATTTTCTTATATAAGTTGATACTTATAAAAAGCAATATGGTTTTTTTTTTTTTAATCATAGTGTGATCTGTATATATGTATAATAATGCGTAATTGTAAACCCTGGGCGTCTAAATTCCTAATTCCACTTCTGGGTATAGGTAGTGAAATAAAAGTATTCGAATATTTTATTTATATTCGAATACTATATCATAAAACCTTTATATTAACTATGTTTGAATAAAATTCATTTTTAATTTTTTTTTTTTTTTTTTGTCAATTTACAATTAGAAATTTAAAATAACATAAATTTAATGAAATTTATTCGAGCACAAAGTAAAAATATAAAAATACTAAACAGTGTACAAAATATTGTGCCGTTTACCTACCCAAGTATTTTTAATTACAATTGCAACTAACTATACACAATGTTTAAATAAAATATTTAATTTGAAAAACAAACAGAATAGTTCGAATGACTAAAAAAAATAACAAGTTATACAATATTCTGATGTGCTTGGGGATTATTTTTTAAAGGGTAATAATAAACTACACTTAGTTTTTTTTTTTTTTTTTTTGGTGGGGAAGTAAATGAGAAATTTTAGCAATACTCAATACTGTATTCAATATTTACGAAATTGTTTTAGCTATAATATATATATATATCAATATGAATGATTTTAAATATAAAAAAATCATTTTTTATGTTAGTGTATGATATTATTTACAAGTTTTGTGTTAATATATAATATAATATATTATATTTTGTTTCCCCTTGTTACAGTTTAAAAGAGTAGTAATTTTAACATAAAATAATTACGGGTAATAATATTTAATTATTATTTTAATTGATAATAATTTTGGATAGGTGATCTGATTGACTTAATACTTGATTTCCGGCGGGTTATGGAGAGTGGCGACAATATTTAGTCGTGCTGAGACGCCTAAATGTCTAAGGTATAAAATATTTGACGAACTCGTTCACCTTGTTCACGAAATATATTATAAATTACGTGTTTTTTTCCGAGGTCAATAACAATTTAAATACGTATGTTATTATGTAACATATAAATACATCGATCATCTTCAGCTATTCACTTTATTGGAAAATGTCAATGATACAAATCAATGCATCGTAGTATAGCTCATCATCAATTGCATATCTGTGAAAAATCTGATAAACGCTATATAAAACTTTAGATTTACACAATATCGGTTATTATTATTTAATTAAATCGTATATTTTAGTTTTTTTCATTCTAAACGTCGATAAAGCATTTATTTTTCTATATAGATTTGTATTTTTTTAAATTTTTTTTTTAAAAAATATTTTAGTGATATAAAATCGTGTTTGTTCTACTTTTATGAAGAAAAACATCATTTTTATTCATTCTGGCGGCAAAATCAGAGGATATCGATATCCGTTTGTTTATTGTTTTCTATTATATGACGTCATATAGTTAACATATAGCCAAATAACTTTGGCGGTAATACGTAACCATTATAATAAATCGTGGTAATTTAATTATGACAATAATATCGAATAAAAAACGTTACAATTTTCAACGCGAAATAGCCGTCTTCTGTGATCTTATGAAACAGTTTAACGATAACATAATCATTCAGTAGGGGAAGGGGCATCTTGCAGGTAAATATCTGCCTAAACCCGAACGGGACAATCGTTAATGATTGATCGTCTCTCGCTATTAAAATATCGATCATGTTTGTGTCAACAGTTAAAACAATTAATAATTAGTTTGTTTTCGTTTTTTATCGTATTATTTTATTATATTTTTTTCTAAGACTAACCTAACCTCGCTCGTATAATATTATATAAGATAACCATCGACGTTCATTTTCGTGTCACCGGAAACCGCTTTCCATGCCACGGGGCGCGACTGTTTGACCGGACATTATAATATATCTTACACGATTCGTACTATAGTAGATATTTATATTTATCGTCCGTCCGGTCGCGGTAGAGTATATAATATTATTATTATTATCATCATCATTATCAACGGATAGGTACTTTTGAATAATAATTAAATAATAATAATAACCATTAATTACGAATTACAGTCAAGCGCCGACCATCAGAGTGTCGTTGCCTATATAATTATGGTAGTATACCTCTAGTGATATTTATGCTTCATACTCGAAAACACGAGTGTACGCAACGCGAAATAAAATAATTATTCCACTGCTAAAAATGTAAAATAATCATGCCCCGAATAATGTTATTATTACCGTTCCTAGTACGACTGATAAAAGACTCGGGATATTTGACGTGGAAATCACGGAGCACAATGTGCGGACCAAATTATGATAACGAGAGAGGAACTCGGAGAAGGAAATTTAACAAAAAACTACAGAGAGAAATCGGAAATAGTATCAGACACCAGCTCTGTAAGAGGACAAAAGTTTAAATAGCTGTTATAGGTACTTGTGATGCGAAGATGCGAGTGTGATTTGAGTAGAAGAAATCCTAAATTAGAAACCAGTAAGAAAAAGACACTGAGAGTGTCCCGGGAAATGATTACTGGATGTGTAAGAAGACCTTGGTAGAATGGTAGAAGCAGAGAAATAGTCGAGAATCGATAAAAATAAGGGTAGATTAATAGCAGAGAAAACTCTTAAAAAGTTAAGTTAGATTTGGTTTTGTGCATGAAAAAGAATTACCTAGTCTGTACCGCGATATATATCGAATAATATGTTAAGTATATATAAAGTAAATTATTATGTTCGTGTTACGCTGCAGTTTCATCAAACAAATGTTTAAAAAAAAAAAAAAAAACACGGAACCATTATTATAGTTTTATTAATCACTAGATACTTTTTAAATTTTTTAGTCTTATTAAAAAGAGCAAAAAGATTAAACCTCTGAGTGATGACTTTTGTTTAGATTTTTACAATATTAAAATAAAATTACAAAATATTTATTGCAATATTTTCTTCGAATACCGGGTAATGAATTTCCGATCTAAGTACTTTAAAATCTATATAAAAAAAAAAATCATTTTCTGAATATTTTATTAAATTCGTTTGATAAGACATAAAATAGATATTTAAAAACAGTTATTATTTGGTTTTATCGCTAATGTGAAGCACTGGTGCGTGCACGTTATGATAGTACGTAATGCGTAATAGAATATACAAGAAAAATTTAATGAGGTCAGGAAAAGTGTATAATTTCGCTGTATTGTAGTAGAGCAGAATAATAAAATAGTTTTTAAAAATATAAAGAAAACCAACAATTTTGCACCGGACTACAAAGTATAAAAGAGGTACATACGCAGTTAAACTCGTAGATTCACATTTGTTACGTGGTCATGGATTTCTGAGAAATTTATTTTTATAGTCGATATATCTTATGAAACGTCATTATAATATAGTTTTCCTTCCTACTATAATGAGAATACTTTTGCTCACAACTTATGAAAAATATTAATAATTGTGTTTTTAATAGGTAATTTTAGAAAAAACCGTTTTTTCAATACTTTATTCAAGTGGTTTTGTTTTAATTATTATAAAAAATAAAATAAAAATTCCACTAATTTATATTTCGTACAAAATTCTTTTTCAAGTATTTACTAATATTAAAGAAACGTTTTTCAATTAATTGTAATAATGTAATACTGTGTTTAATTTCGGTTAGTTAAATATGGTTGAAATAATATATATTACGCATACAAAAATAAATTTGACTGGATAAAGTTTTTAAGATAACAATAGTGATTTTTTATCAAACATATTAAGTAGGTAGTAATTTTATGTTTGTTTATTAAATACTAATTTACATTTGCAATAATTATAACAACTACTTTTAACTAGTATGGTTTTTGATAAAATTATAATTATTACTATTAAAAATTAACATTTTGATAAAAATCATTACTGCATGTAAAATAATATTATAATATATATATATATATATATCAGAAATATATAATTTTATTTCATATTTTATTAATCAATAATTATTAATAAATATTACAAGTTAAATAAAATAGTCAAAAAATGAGGTACAATATAATACTTTTGAATAATGACGGTTTTAAGATTATGAACATTTGGAATTAAACATTTTATTTTATTAGTTAAAAGAGAGCGTTGTATTTTTTTTATAAAATGTATAAATTAATATTTCATACAAATTACTTAAAACGAATATAAAATGTAAGTGTGTCCTTAAAAATTATAACTACAGTTTTCAATAACAGTTCTTAACTTCATACAGAAAATCTTAACCGATAGTCCGAGGATTCCTTGGCTATTTGTAAATGGTTAATCAAAAGGTTGTTGAGTTTTTCTAATTTTATTTAATACTCAATTCAAAAATAATTGTCTTAAATAATTTTATCAATTAACATTAAATAATATTTACAGACGAAAAAAAAATATATTATTTTTATTTGAAAATATGGGACGGTACTTTGTATTTCAAAGAACTTCACAACCCTAAAAAATGGCTAAGAATCACTACTTTAATAAATAACATCGTATTATATCATTATACAAGTTACGTCTATATGAAACGGTGACATTACGTCATATAATAATAATATTATACATTTACAAAGCTGAATAAATAAACTAATTTTATTTTAAGGTACTTAAATTAAATTAAAATGTTAAATAAAAATATAATTATCTTAATATAGGTAGTAAAAGAGTTAGATATAATTTAGTTCATAAAAATATATATTTGCGTTTTACATTCAATTTTTATCACAATTTTTAAATTTTTAAATAAAAATAAATTTTATTAGTTATCAAAATATCAAACTGTTGCTGTCGCGAGTTAAATTAAATATAAGAAACCGTTTATTTTCTATAAAAGTAAATTGTTTAACTTGATTTCATAAAAAAAAAGAATCCGAGGTATTTAGATAAAATTTAACTCGTTATGTATCTTCTAAAAAATTAAGTTGACTTTTTAACTTTTTAATTTTCGGCCTTGTAAATTTGCAATAATTATGAGTTTTCCGTTTCGACATTAAAATAATATATTATTATTATACTTGTGCGTTGTTCCTAACACTTGATAAAACTCTTACCGAAAGCATTTGAAAGAAACGTACTTTTTACATTTTGAATACGCAACATACTTTGCTGTACCTTAACTCGAAATGAACAAAAACTTTGCATGTTAATTAAAACGTGACCGTCCCATGATACTTGCAGACTGCAGTGTAATTATTATTTTATCATATCGTATAAAAGTGCACAAAATATATTTTTGTAGACGAACGATTTTATATTATCGTGTTAACAATATAAGTTCTAAATAATAAAAATTGATATTATATTGTGTCTTTCTGACCCTTAAGAGTTTAAGACAATAATTGAATTTTTTTTTTATATAGTTATATTGTTATAAATGTTCAATCTTATGCGTCTGCAGTATTTTTAAATCCACAATTCGCACAGATTTTCCTTCGTAATTTCAATAGATCGAAAACACAACATAATATTTTCGTAAAATAAATTACAACATTACACATTTATGTAACATTCATGATATCATTTAGGTAATAAATATAATATAAGCATTAATTTTTTATTGAAATAGAATCGTATAAACAAGTAAAAAGTTAACATAAACATACTTAATAACATTTAAAATTTGTTTTTTTTTTAATTATCATAGATGTAAAAATTGTTATTTACAACTTGATTTGTTCTCTCAATTAAATAAAATTAGATATTTGTAATATTTTGTGTTATTCTTTTTTTTCGTACTCTAAAAATCAATAAATTCACGCTCTTAAATTTTAAATAGATTTAAATACTCGAATTCCTACAATAAATGGTTTAAATTATTAAAAATTCGATGTGCCGGTTAGTGGAATATTCAATAAACTCTTTCCGGTTGTAATAATTTCAAATATCGTATAAATTCGGTTTGAAAAAAATGCCCCAAAAGACAACAAATTTCATACTGTTGAATTTAAAAAATGTTAAAAACCCGAAGCCCTACAAGAAATGATGTATAATATAAATGACAAATATTTCATTGAGCATAAACATCTGTAAAATACTTATAAAATAATAATTAATAAAAGGTATGTTTTATTAAAATAAATTATAATACTGTTTGTTAAACAATCATACACCAGAAAATATTTCTCAAATGTTATACTTTCTAATGCGTATTTCGGTTATTATAAGTAGGGTTCAAACTGGTAAAAATTATTGTGTAATAAGTTTGTAAAATGATTTTTGTTGAATAATTTGAAGGTAACAGAGTTTGTTGATGAACACGAAATACCTCCTCTGAACATTGGCATTGAAATCAAATCGATTATTATTATTCAAATCCGACGTTTCAATCAAACATCAGAGTGCACAGAACTACAGAATATTATTATTGAGTAACTTTATATATTATAATATGTAACTGTGCCTACCACTAACAGAAAACATAGCAAATGATCATATCTTAAATCCAAGACAATCTTTAATGCTTGGTTATAATTAAAGTTAATTATATAACGAAACGACTCCTTTATTATTATTTTTTTTTTTTAATAGATTTTCGTTGAAAACAAGATACAATGATGAATAAATATGTTATCGAATATTCACCGAAATAATCTGATAGTCTTCTTTTTATAGTATTCTTATTAAGATTCTTATTTTATAATGTCTCACTTTGGTATATTTGTATAATATAAAGTAATATACTTATTAATTTGTATAAAATAATCACATTTTTTGGTTTTGTTAGATTATACGATAATATTGTATAGTACCTATTAATTTGTTAATGTTTGAAATTATTTGTATTTATTTAAAATCATCGTTTTTATAATATTTAACACATCCTTCTACGTATATAAGTAAATGATGGTTTCTATTTGAAAGAAAAAAGTTTGTATTGTATACTACAAGTCCCGACAAAAAATTTAAGTGAATTAAGAAAAAATTAAATATTTGGAAATAAAAAGTTAAACAAACACTTTAATTATACCACTAATGAGTTGTATCTTTAATTTAGAGCTATGCATGATCCGGCACTGACTGATCCATAATTAAAATAGTTAATAGACGTTTTCAGTAACTTTTTTATCATAGTTCGGGTTCAAACACTTAAACACTTTAACGTTTGGCCCAGCAAAAAATATAATCAGTCTAAGTAAAAAAATGTAAATAATTGTTCATAAATTATGTTCAATTGTATATTAAGTGTCTATTGATTATTTCAAAAACAATTACACAGTGTATATCGTTTATTAATTTATATAAAATACGTTCCAATCTACGTTTAATTCATTGTTTATTTAATATTTGTCCGTCCGGTACTGATCATAATTTCACTTTACTGGTCCCCGGTTCAATCTATGAAATCTTGGACCGAGGAAGAGCGAGGAAGTCACTACCTTTAGTAAAATTTAAATATCTAACACTTATAAAATCTGTAGGATATGACTGCAGATAACGGTTAGTTTAGGTAGCAAATTCTCGAAATCGCTAATGGTTAAAGATTTGTTTTTATTGATTTTTATTTTGGTTTTTTGTGCGTATAAAATGTTTCTTTCTCTCTTCTCGATAAAGTGCGGTATAGAATTCGTTGGTCCACATTATTTTATAAAATAGTTGACCGTATGAAAGGCGAAACTTTATTTAAAACAATATACGCAGGCAGTTTGTACGACGTATATTATGGGTGGAGTGGCCTATCCCATACGCTAGTTCACGTAAAAAAAGTTTTGAAAAAATTTTGAAGTTTTTGCACTCTTTCTGGTGATATATTTCAGTCTCCCGTGCAGGACTAAGTACACACGCACACAATTCCCCTCGTTACATTCTCCTATGACCTACTATCATCACTTCCCCTTGTAAGAATATTACATAAATACCCACAGTCTACTCGCGCATACAAATTTATATATATATACATATTGTATACAGAACGATCAGAAGTTGGAGTTTTAAAAAAAAAAAAATACGGAATTTTATTGAAAATACGTATACGTGATTCCCGCCATTTTTCGTAACACAATCGTTTGATCACCCTGTATATAGTATTAGGCGTGGATGACATTTCGTCCATTTCCATAATATAGATTACGATCGGAGTATCTCTCTTCTATCTCTATAAGATATATACCATAATAATAATAATAATATACATGTGCGCGGCGGCGGAAGTTGTTCAACGATGATAATTTACCGATACCGACATGTCTTTGTATAATATATATATTATAGTCAGCTAAACACCAGAAACTCATCTATCTACCGAGTTCCGTATAGTGTTTCTTGGGAATTGTTAGCGTGTGTTGTCATACTGGATAGTATATATTATTATCATTGTTGTCTATGTGTGCGCACGCGTCCGATTTAAAGATAAATATACTGGGTGTATCACGAGGATTTGACATTTGTTTGTTTTTTTTTTTTTTTTTTTTTTTTTTCAGATACGTCCGGTTGTCTCGAAAATATTTCGACGGGACGCGTTTTGTCCCGTTTAAATTTCGCGTATATAATAATATTATTATTATGCGTGAAAAATCGCTATAATATACGAAAAAAATATCAATATTTTTATGGTTTTATATTGAAACCATTAAGCAATATTCAACTAAATGGTCTCCGCGAAATATCAAACAAAAGACTGCGATACAGACGATCAAATAATAAACGTCATCGACACAATAAGTGTCAGAAACACAAATTTTCAAAGGCGAGAGGAGATGACAAAAATAATGTTTTATCGTTATTAATCAAAAGTAAAAAATGTGATGAAAATATGTTTGAAAAAATCGTAAACTTCATTTTAGAGTTGATTTTCCATCAACACAATAACTTGGATCTATAGAGACCACTGTGGAGTGAACTTAATCAACGATACATCCTGTATGTATATATAGAGATAGTGGTTAAGTGAGAGAATAGAAAACAAAATAAAAAGCTGCGTGCGGCCTTGGCGAGAAAGATTTATCGTTTAGCCACCCCCATATAATAGTAGTAGGAGTGGTAGCAGCTACTACTGTCCAACAGATATACCACTAAATATTCATCAACCAACATTGCGCTAACCACTATATACCTAAAGTTATACCTATATATATATACATACATACCTTGTATGTGTGCTATCGTATATAGAGGAGTTATTATTATTATTATTATTATTATTATTATTATTATTATAGAATCTAGTAGTGGTCTGCAGAGTGGCCATATCCGGGGTGTAAGTTATTTTATTTATTACCGCTTGTTAAAATAAAAAAAAAAAATAAAATAAAAATATAGTAAAAGGAAAAAAAATAAAAGAGGAAGCTTAGAGTAAATAACAAAGTAGAAGAGGCGGCGTACGGAGCTCGACTAAATGAAAACAAATGCTCGCCGGACACGCAACGCGGGACAGACAAAACTAAAATAGTGTTTTTAGCCGCATTTCTAATGGTATAATATCTTTCGAGTGTTTATTTTTTACCTGTGTGTTGTGAGTATTATATGTGTGTGTGTGTCTGTTTAATATGTTCGCATATATATCGGTATCTTAATTTATTAATGAAATTACAATAATAATAACCTCGAGAAGAAGGTACCTATATGTGTTATTTTATTTAAAAAATATATACATATTTATATATATATTAATAAAGAAACATATTAAATTGAATATAAATAATAATTTTTTTTATTATTATTCGAACGAACTCGAATAAATATACCTTTTTAAAAGTATATTTTACCTAAGTCTCACGTCCTATCGGTGGTACATAATAATAATAATAATAATCATATCTAAACTAAACCGTAGTATAAGTCGTTTAAGTACGCAACACTATTATGTATGAAAAGCTCGTTTAAAAATACGACCGTTTTGCATAAAAAAAAATATTTTATATTCAAACTTACGGCATGCGTTTTACTATGTTTTTGTAAACGAAAAACAAGTGTACTGCATGTCATAACAATAATTACATTTACAACGTTAGTAGGTACCCAACAAAATAATAATTACGATCTATTTAAACCATATAAATGTTTACGTACCTATACAAGGCCGTATTTAGACTTTTGCCGTCCCTGGGCATAGCCATTTTGTCGCCTCTCCTCAAAAAAGCAAACTTATATTTTTATAAGTAAAGTAGAAATATTCAAACAGAATAAAAATGTTCTCTTATTTCTATTCAAATGTAGGTAGAAATAAAAAACATAAAAAAAAAAATCAAGAAAAATGCACAAAAAATTTAAAAATATTATATTTAAAACCATCAATAATTTTTTTTGTAATTGAATGTCGACTAATAACACGATAACTGCCTTAGTTTTATATAAAAAAAAAATTGGATTAAATTTACTGGTTTAGTAAAAATCTGCCGCTAAGGGTAATACGAAACGGTTGCCCCCCCCAAATACGGTCTTCGTATTTTTTTACTTAGTTAATAAATATGTTCCATTGTTACAAACATTTTGAAATGAAAAATTAATAGTTAATATCTAGATAAGTAGATGGGTACTTTTTATTTGAATACAAATTATGATTTGTAGGAAAAACGTTTTATTCCTTGAGAAAAAAAAACTAGTTTACGGATTGATTAGTATATTTTATGAATTGTTACGTTATTTAAACATAAAAAAACAAAAACAAATAAAGATGAGGGCTGTTACAATTTTTAAGATTATGTGATACGAAATAATCCGTTAGAACATAGTTTCCTTAAACTAAGTATGTTAAAGTATATTAATTATTCTGAATACTAAAAAAATTATTTTTTCCCTCAAATCTGATATGAATAAATAGCGTAAATAAATTTGTAACTGTAACCTATTAAAATAAATTAATATTATCATTATAAAATACCGTTTAAGTAATAATCATCTCCCAGTTTACTTTTTTCGACTCTCTCTCTATTCATCATCATGTACTCTAATGTTAATTGTGATATTTAAAATTTTCTATTTGATTATTCCTCTTTCTCCTATCGGCTACGTATTTTTCTCCAGATATCAGATTACCCCTTACTTCTTGTTTTATTACTGTCATTTCTTAAACTACTAATTTAATCATTGATTCTTTATAATTTAATATCAATAAGTAAATTTTGTTTTTATTTTGTTTTATAATTGTCAAGTAATCATGCTCTGAGAGGCTCTTAAAATAATAAAAAGTAACAAAAAAAAATGTATGTAAACACTACGAATTACTGTATAAATGAGAAATATTAAATACGGTTTCCTTGTTCAGAACGTAATCAATTATTAACAGTATTCGAACTGTTTATTAATTACATTACCAGATAGATGGATCGTCTTTCCCCAATGCCTTTGAACTCTGTTTTTATTATTATCATCGTTAGCTTAATTAAATTAGTTAAGTAAATACTTGAAGAAATTTAAAGGTAGATTATAATATGATGTCAACCGCTGAAAAGTCAAACACTTTTTGTTGTTTATAAGACATATTAAATATAAATAAACCTAATTTCGCGTTCTCTTCGAGCAACAAATCTATTCGCCATTGACGTAAAGTTCAGAATTATTTAACATTAATAATAATATAATATGTACGTACGATTTCGATTTTGTTGATTTCGTACAATTCTTTCTATTTCTTTTTTATAGAGAAAAATATTTCCACCGCTCTATATATAATATGTTCAATGTAAGCCTAATACCTATAAGCTGCAGCTACAATGATTGTCAATTATCATAACAATAATATACTTCGAACGATATTTATTGATTTTTTTCCTACACACAAAACGATCATTGCGAACACATAATGTCTACGCTCGGACATAATATACAGTGTGCTCGGAACGTTATAATGTGTTTCATTTATAATGGAGATATCATTGTAATCAAAGTCTATGATATTACCTACTGATTTTCAAGTAAATATCCCGAAAAAATTAAATGCACCGAATTGCACGTTCTAATTGTTAAAATTCCGATTTAAACTTGGTTTATATCAATTGACCATCGATGATTTAAAAAATGTTAACTTTTTTTTCTATTTTCCATCCACTACTGGAATAGGATATCGAAAAACTACTGAGATAATTCATGAACAATAAACAAATTGTAAAATGATTAAGTAATTTTAATTATAAAGAAATATCGGAATTTATTCTGCGATTATACAAATATTAATATTTTGGTGGTTAAACATTGTTCTTCAAATTAAAAGAAAAACTTTAAGTCGATAAATTTTCGCTGACGTTGCACGTCTTATAAATCTTTTAAATGTAACAAGCACAATTATTAGTATTAATTGATTTAAAAATAGAAAGACTAAATATAAAACAAATAATTATTATTAATTTCAATATAACTTTTAGCTAAATAAGAAAAAAAGTAAAACAAGTGTACTGGATTTTTGGTAAATCTCATCTATACATAATTCGAATCGTTTTTCCAACACGAGATGTCGATCACTCTGTATATTATCATTTTAAAAATTCTATGTTCGCCCCCCGAACGCGCGAAACTATCATAATAATAATAATAATACCCAAGCAAACGGACGCGATATTACCTATTTTTGATCGAGGTACCACACACACACACGATTCTTTCTCCTTTCTCTCGACCTTTTTTCTTACCCCTCACTTTATTTCTTTTTTTTTCTCCGATCCATTTTCGTTATTTGCCTTGCAGCAAACGCCACCGGACGATTATATTACACACACAAACACACACACACACACACATATATATATATATATATATGTATATCCGCATACTCGCAAACGTTGGCGGTATATTATTATTGTTATTTGTTCTCTGCGCTGCCGTTTACCGATCCTCGTCGTGTCTATGTGTGCTCTGCTCACCTGTCGTCTCGTCGCCGGGCGTGTTTTTGTACACGTTGCATAGGATTTCTTTACCCTCCCTTACCTTACCGTCCCCTTACCTACCGTATCTGTTCACCGCTGCCGTACTGGCTGTTACTGTGAATTACGATGATTGTTCGCCCTCCCCTACTACACGGGATGTCATCGAGCGATCGTGACAATACACGTGGTTAAACTTTGGATATTATCTAAAAAGAAAACAAATCGTATTCTTCTCAGCGTTGAACACTGTCAAATTTAAGACATTTAAACGGTTTTTTTTTTTTTTTTTTTTTTTGGAAAGTTTTTACATTATCCTCTTGGCCTAATATAATATAATCTAAATACTCATACTTATACATTATTAACAAATACATGACTGTTACATTCAAATATTTAAGTCTAACTGAACGTGAGTGGATGATGTTCATAACTTCATAGGCTTGTGTAGTTTACTCTTTAGCTTGCTTTTGCTTTATTAAAAATATAATAACGTTCATTTCATCATAAAATACAAAAACTCGCGTCCAAACCAACGCAATTGTCGGAAAAATAATTTGTAAAAAGTATCTTTAAAAGTTGGCGATTTTTATGTTTTTTTACAAAGTCGGCACCAAAATTGTATTTCTACACCGGAGGCAGTTAAAGATCAAAGAATATTTTACAACTTGCTTTTTACGCTATTTATTTGAAAATATTTCTGGCTATTATTATCATTATAGATTTAATTTTCTGTACTTCAAAATATTTTAGTAAATGTACCTATAAGAAAAATTAAATTTGGAAAAATTGTTCAAATCATCATGGTCAATCTTCTTTTTTAAGTAAGTAGTACTAAGTATGTAAAATATAGTTAAAAATATTTCTTTGGTCTAGACATACAAGTTTTTACAGCATTGTCGAAAACTGCAATTATCAAAAATTGTTGCCCACAATGTTGCTTTAGTCTGGACGCGACTTAAGAAAATCTGAACTTATTGTAACATTACGCATTTGTTTATTATTAAAAAATAATTATAATGCAATTTTAATAAGATATTAATACTCATATGATAGCTGTATAAAGTAAAATGAAATATCTGTTTATGTACATACATGTAACTTTAAATGAAATTTTCTAATTGATATTAATTTCTAAAATTTTAATAGTAATTATAGATATCGTTAAATTATTAAGGACATTTTACTATTATTTATATTATTTATTATTATAAAAAATAATATTTTATTTGTGTATAAAATAATTAAATTGTTTTTAAACAATTGCATTTTACTTTCACGTAATCATTTCATATAACTATTTAAATACCTACGGGGCAAATTGGTAGTAAAAATTAGTTTGTCTTTGTTTTCTACGAATTTTGTAAAAAAAAATCGTAAATGTATCATTGCTTGTTATTATTCTATCGTTATGACTCCTAATAAGGGTTTCACCTCGTTATGATGACGGTTTAATAAACTAATCCTATGCATACAACTGTACAATTATTGCTTATTACTGTTACTCATAATAATATTATTTTATTATTAGTTATTTAACATTTGAAATATTAATATACCTCGATTAATATTATTAAAAAAAGTATAATAAACTTTGAATGCTAATTCAATTTATATATTGTAAATATATAATTATATTAGTAATAAAGTACTTAAAAATAGGCAAAAAACTTGAGAAAAAAATTTCTTTGAAATCGTTACAAATCACATACAAATTATACGATAATAATACTTATACAGTGAATTAGAAGTAAATTGAAGTCTGATTTTGAAAACTAATCTTTACTCATACGCTATTAAAATACATATTTAGCTAGGTGGGTAGTTGAAAGACGTTTCGAAAAAAATATCAATAAAACTTCAAAAGTGAATACTCGCTAGGTAGTTTAAAATATTAGCTACGTTTTATCATTTAAATTAACTATTTCAAAACTTCATTATGCAAATTCAACTCTTAACATTTCGTTTTCGTAAAATCAACATAAGTACATCGTGATGAACGAACTATTTCTATACGGCTTTTTCATTAATTTTTATACAAATTTTATATATTATATATTTGTTTTGTTATTTGTTTATCGGAGGAAAAAAATTATGAAAACTTCCAAACTGTAGCCTAGTCTATAAAGGTTCAAATCCAATCCCGCGGTTTTCCATTTTTGGATTCAGTCAGCCTCTGGACATGGATCATTGAAACATTAAAGTCATCGGAATGGGTCGAAAATATCAAAAGGTTGAATATCGCAGCCTAGGGGAATTTATGAACCTCTTTATTTAAATGTTAAATGTTATTTTTTGTTATTTTTATATATATTTGGATATAGAACTATTACGTATAACAATATTACCATATTACGACCATAATAACTTGATGTTCAGATTTGTTTTTATATAAATTATATTATTATTATTTTTAACTGCTATTATTATTTTAATATGTACAAAAATCAATAATATACTCTGTACTCGAGCGCTTATAAAAAAAAAACAAACAAAAAAAACAAACCGGAAATGAAAGTCCGAATCCCTCTTTCACCGTCCCTTCATACAAATTGTATTGTTGTTAATAATAAAAAGATAATTCTTAAAAATCTTATTAATGCAATATTTATGTAATATTTTAAATTTACATTTCAAATCATATAGCAATAATATAATATACCTATATTTTATAACTTTTGTAATTTGTATAATTTATAAAATAAACATCATTTTTATTCGAAATTCAGATATTAAAGGCACGTTAAAATAAAAAACTACGTAGGTAATTAAAAATTAAATTTTCATGACAGCATCATATTTGAAAATTGTATCAAACTATAGGAAAAAATATAACAATTCGTATTTGGGCTGGAAAAAAAGGTCAAACATTTATCATTATCAATATACCACACCATAACATTTACATTTTAAATAATCAACGAAACTATACAATCATTATTTGTTTTTAATTAACAACAAAATAACTAAAATCGGGCGTGCCCTTCAGAAGTCCACCGCAGTTTTCCGTAATATATAAATATAGTTTTTACCGTTTCTAAGAAAACATTCATAAAATTCACTAAAATGATTGGTATACTTACATATTTACATGATAGAAAATAATTTAAAAATATTTTAGACAGTTTAAAACTCGATTCCGCCCCAAAAAACGTTGTTAATCTTTGGTCAAGTAAACTATTTATTTTGTTTAACCTACTCGGATCAAGCTGTTTTATAAATAATAAAGTAAAAAGTATATTTTAATTTAAATGTAATTACAACGAATTAAATTTATACATTTGATACAAACGGATATATTATCTAATTGAATTAAAAAATGTATGAATACCCGTTCGTTTTACCTTATCGCCGTTTCTAATATCTAACCCGACGGCCAACAACGACTAATGATAAAAAATGTAAAATCACTAAAATATATTACATAATTGTCGCGAAACTATAAACATGCGTAAACATCGATTAATTTTTTGTAAAATAAAATCGCGCGTTTAACCGCTTAAAGCAAGATGCGATTTTGTAACGGACGCCTGAAAACCAAGCCCCGAAACCAACGTGATCGGTGCTCAATCGTTTGTTCGGAAACGTGTGTCGAAAAATGAATTTTAGTGTCACCGGTCCGAGATCGCGAGCGCGGGTGCAGTGTTACAGTCTTTCGTGCGGCGGCGGCGAGCGAGGTGTTAACCCGAGTTTCCTAAAGTGCACATAACGGTGAATAGTTTTCGCGACGATTATTTTCACGTCGATAGATTTTTTTTTTTCTTTTCGGTTTGTTTGTCTGTCTTAACGACCCATTTGCCACAAAACTGGAATCGCGAGACGCGTGCGAAAAGAGAAAAGTCTGAGGGCGTACGGATAATTTATTACCCATCTTACCGGTCGGTTTTGTTTCTCGGCCGCCGCCGCCGCCGCTGGTTTTCGTTGCCGCGTTTCCGATCGGATGAGCATCGCAGCAGTTTCGCCATCGCCGCGGTTCATTAAATAATTATTATCACCGGGCCCCGCGAACTCGTATTATCATTATTATTATCATTATTTTATAACAGGAACGTCGTGCACCGGTAAAAGCCGTTCGCCGCCGCGATAATTTCGGCCCGTTGTTTTGGCAATAGTTCCCCTTGCACCCCTCCCCACCACCACCACCGCCACCACCACCACCACATCACACCGCGACAATATATTCTCGCCCACGAGTTTTGTTTTCTACTTATTTATTATTATTTTGTTTTTTTTTTTTAACAATTTATTTCTTTATTCTCTCCTCCGTTAAATAATATATATATATATATATATATATATATATTATAATAATACGAGTTTATACATTTTCGTTCGGTATATTATTATTATTATTATACGCAAAGGGATGATACCCTGTGCGTGTGTGAGTACGGGGGTGGTAACGCATACGTCACGGGGGGGGTGTGCGTATTGGGCGATAAATAAGAAGATAAAAAATGTAAAAAAAAAAAAATATGTACAATAAAACAAACCGAGTTGCGAGGGTTAAATGAACCGTATCAGTGGCTCGAACAACTTTCCGTATTACCCTTTCCGGTCCCCCATTAAATCACGTCTGCACAACGACACAGTAATTATCAAGTTTGTTCGAAAATACTGTATCGCGCGAACGATGCGCAACGGTTGTTCGACTACGAACGGACCACAAACAACTATAATAATATATAACATAATACAATAATAATATTATTATTATTATAATACACAACGGTTGTATAAAACAGGTAAGTGTCCAACTTTTTTTTTTAACCTTTTTCTCGTGTGTTTATTTTATGTGTTGCTATTCATTTGTTGTGTCCGGCCACCGCGACCGCGTGTGTTAATGATAACAACAATCTGCGCGGCGCGATCGACACGAACGCGATAATAATAATTACAATATCCAATTTAAATGTCGTTTTATTATAATATTATTAAGCAAAGGTTACGAACACAAAACGCAATATTATTCGATACACATATATATCATATATGTAGTGTTGTGGCTGCCAGAAGCGTATTTAGCGATTTTTAAATGAGAGGGGGGGGAAGTTCAGATTTTTTTAGAAGCTAGCCGACATTTCCCTCCCCCCCCCCACCACCATCGCGGTTTGATAATATAAAAAAATTAATTGCAAGAAAATGAAAACAAACACGTTCTGTATCTGTTACATTATAATGGAAAATCTAAAACAGGTGGCAAAATAATATTATTAATAGCAATTTTGTTTTATTTTTGATCATGGGGGGTTCAAACCCGTTCTACCCTCCCCCCATCAATCTAAATACGCCACTGGTGGCTGCGGTAAAACGTTTTACGCGTAAGAAAAATAAATATTATCGTGATGAAAAAAATAAATAAATCGTATACACACACGCGGTTGATTGATTTTTCTTCTTGTTTTTATTTTTTCCCTGTATATATATATATATATATATATATATATATATATATTTAATACATTATTATTATTGTTCGTGTTCGAAGTAATCGCACTCCGGTAAAATATTCTTCTTCTTCTTTTCTTTTAATGTTTACTTAGAAGAAATATATTCAAACATCTAGTGATATCTCTAAAATAAAAACACAAACTTTATAATGGAAATAGTATTTATAATTTTATTTCTGAGTAATATACGAATACGTTTTGTTTATTGTGTAGACACCTATTTAAAACAAAATTCCTATTCATATTTCTATTTCTATTTCTTCTTTCCTTATTTTTATTTTTATTTTTCTTAGTCTAACCAAACGCAATTCGAAACGTGAAAACGTTTTTAATTTATTACAAAAACATTTCGTTCCGCGATAAAAACACTAGTTTTTAAATCGAAAAATATTTTAACAATAAAATTGTTACATCTTTAAAACAACTAAAGAAATAAAAATATGTAAAATAGTTTGGAATTGTTGTAATTTATTCAAATACGATTATTGTATTAAGTATACAAATATACGTATTTGGAATGTTTTTTTTTTTTTTTTAGTAATTATTTAAATAAATTTATACGAAATAATTGTTTAAAAAATAGTTTTAGAATTTATAGTAAATAGTGTCATAATTTACACCAGAAAAAAATGTAACATAATATCCCTACATCGATTTGTATGTAAAACTTAAACATTTTTTTTTTATTTTTACAGTGCTTTTGTTACGTTGTTGTTTTTTATTATTATTACGATCAGAATTGGACTTCGACAGAGTCACAACAGAAACTTTATACTGTTCTCCGTGATCGGATGGAAAATGACCCTTTTCCTTTCTAACACGCGAACATCCTTACATCCTTAACGGCTTTATACCAATCGCAGGATCACGTAAGTATAATAATAACACCGAATCCGATCGTATATTATTACTGTGTCTTGGACGTGTTGTGTAACGACAACAAGAATTCGGTACATTTTTTACAAAACGTTATACACTTATTCGTATCAACATGTATTTTATATACTTGTACAATAGTATAATAATTATAATATTTTTTATCTCGGGGCTTGAGAAGTTATGACTTAAATGATAGTAAAGTACAAGTTATAAAATTTGTTTTAGTACCCACTAAAATTACAATTACACATGTTATTATTTTGATAACATATTTGTGTTTTTCATATATATTTTCTGCTACTTATTAGGTATAACTATTTTGCTATTTATTGCAATTATTTTAATTAAATAAAACTCAACATCAAAATTCAGATATGTACTTAAAAAAAAAAGAAATACGTTTAAATTAAAAAAAAAATACTAATGTATTTTTTAAATTGTTTATACAAAATTAAAATAAAAATGTAAAAAATATGAAAGCATACTATGATGGGGAATATTTAATGGCTTTTTAGTGCTATAAACTCGTTCACAATATTATGAGTACCTATAATCATTAGATACCAGATTTGTATACGTTTTCATATTTTTTATGTTTGATCGTATTGTACATGCTAAGTGAAAACACAATTAAAAGTACCTAATACCTATATAAAAAATAATTTTTTTCATAATGTATTTTTGTATACTATGAAGTTTTCAAAGCATATTTTGCAACACAAATGGTAGGATTTGACCTTTGTATGGGAAAAAGCACTATTTTTAAAATAAACATGTATTTTAGTAATTATTTTAAGTTAAATATCTAAAACATAATCTGAATAAAGCTTAGGTACAGTTTCTTAATAACCGTAATAAACTAACCCGCATGCGCAAGAAATGTAGGAGGAACAAAACATATTTAAAGTCATTATTTTTATATAAAAAAGTTATGTAAAAATTATAAATATAATTTTTTTTCCATTTTTACTTTAATTTTTTAAAAAAATATGTTATTAATAATAATATAATTATTATTTTACGATAATAAGTAATCACTGCCATACGTAATTAAATATTAAATTTAATTATGTATATATTTTAAATAAGATTTACGGACAAATTAAATCGACAAAATAAATTTCAAGTAAATTGTTAGACTTACTAACTTACTGAATTACCAAGGATATAGTTCAATTTTCAATTAAGTAATTGTGAATTGTAAATCGACAGACGACATTATGATATTGTGTCACGTATTAAGTTGAGTTAGGTTAAGATAAGTTAGATAAAGTTGCATTATCATCAAGAACTTTAGCATTTCTAATGATTAATTTCAAGATACCTGTATACAAATAATAAACGATAAAAAATATTGTAACTATATCACAATAATGGTATTTTTTTGATTTGTAATCGGTAACGATTTAGAACGAAATTTATAAAGTTAGAACCACCCATCTGGATATGACAATACCTAAAGCGTTACGTAGATTTTAGTGGTCATAGTGGTCCGGATAATTTTCTCGAAAAACACCGCCTCCTCACCCGTAGAAAAATCCTGACCGTTCCTCTGATCAGAACTATTATATTACGGTCAGTATAATATTGAAATTAAAAACGTCGTTAAATAAAAGCCATAATAATACGACTATATTATACGTGTTTAATAACGTACACGTCCTCGCGCTGTTAACCGTTAAAACGGTTATACGCCGAAAGGGCAATTGTCGTGTATCCGTTCGCAAGATCACGTGAGTGTATATAATGAGAAACAGTATAATATCACGGTGGAAAATTCTTATTTCGATTATATTATTATTATTATTATTATTATTATTTTGTTGTGTCCTGAAACGACAAAGACGACAGACGAAGTCGGTACGTTTTCTATAATATATATATATATATAACGTATTATATTATATATATACGTCGTCGTACAGGGTGATCGGAAATTCGTTTTACCGAAAAAAACTATAAAATATTATACGCGAATCGCGGGGTTCTCGTCATACGATTTTATCATCACCTTGTGTACAATATATATATATGTACGTACGATACGATACCGCTCGGTAATAGTGGTATAACCGTAGTCGGTATCAGCTATATGGTAAACGGTTACGATTATTCGTTATTGTTTGTGTTATTATTATTATTATTATTATATGAGGAGGAAAAACAACAGAAAAAAAAAAGAAAAAAAAGCAATCGTAATCGTTATTACCAGTGTTTCTGTGGTGGTGCATTATCATAGAAATGAAGACGACGACGACGACACAATATTATAACCATCGCCCGAGAGTAAACAGAAAAATCTTTTCATGATTATTTTCGATCGCGTAGACGCGTTCTTCCCGTAATGTTGCAACGTCTGACATACAATAATATATCGTATATTTGTACATATAGTAGGTACGGTAATATTCCGCCGCGTAATAAAATAACAGAAAATATTTTCCCAACGCATATTTTTCTCAGGCGGCAAACTCGCGGGTATAATGTTCAGAAAACTTGAAAAAAAAAAAATATATATATACACATTATTCCATATTCGGAATATTTCGTTCGCGTTGTTGTTGTTTTCTTTTAAAAATGTGTTCCGAACCCAGGCGAAAAAAAAAATATGTAATTCCCTGAGAATAGTGCGAGATTTACAAACTGTGAATTTATTTCGTTTATAATATCTTTATATTTTATAAATATTAAATAAAAGAAACGGTTAAAAGTAAATATCGAACCAATTACGACAAAACAATGAGCAACAAAGTACGTAATTAATTAGTATTAACTATATTATTAATACGTAATGATATACAACAAAGTTATATTCACTGTGCCGGCAAGCCAAATCGAATTGCTATACCTACATATTTTGTTTCATAAATTTTAAAAAAATCACAATAAAGATATTACATTAACTTAATGTCCTTAAATCGTAAATAAAGAACACAATAGAACTTTTATACACATTAATATATACGATCGGTATACGTATAAGGAATATTTAAGGTATTAAATTATATAAACTAGTGTTTGGATATTATAGAATTGATATCATGAAACTCTTAAAATACGAATACACTTTAAATATTATTTTTAAACAACAATAAAAATAGAATTTTAGACGTATTCGTTTTGTTTTAATTTAATAATATAATAAATTAGCAGTTACTATGTATTATGACTAGGTACCTATTAGGTAACCAAGTTCTAGTTAAGTAGGTAGTTGAAAACTTTGTTTTCTATTATTACATCTGTACTTATTTTTTGTTTGTTTTGATTTACATTCTGATATTAATATATATATATATATAACAAAGCAATAAGAAATGCTCTAAAAATCTAATAAAGTCAAAAATTACAAAATAAAAATTTTAATTTTAAATTATTTTATGAAAAAAAAAATGAATTTTGCATTTAAATCCGCACTTTAATTAAAACATTAACTTTATTGTTTTTAATCTAAGAACATTGTACCTACCAACTAATACGCTTTTACATAGGTTCGTTTGATGCAATTAAAAACGTTAAAATTATGCGTTCGTTTCGATTTTTCAATTATTTATCCTATACGATACGATTTTATTTTTTATGTGCAAATTATTGATTTTTTTTTTCGGAATATTAATTGCGAATTAGTAGTTTCACAAAGAATTTACTTACCCCAAGTAAGTCAGCCGGTGACGCGCAAGTACGAGCGAATGGAGTGTATTATATGCAATTAATTTTATAACATAATACAGCGCCCTAATTAGTTCATTTCGTTATCGTATACTTCTTCCGGACGTGATTGACGGAGCGCGTTCGTTATATTATATACATCATCGCGCGGTGTCATGTGTTAAGGCCCAAAGGTTTTCAATTTCAAATTTAATTTGGAAAAAGAAGAACGAAAATAATATCGCCAGCAATTGGCCTAAACAATTAATTATAAACACCGATCAAAACGAAAGTTTTAGATAATCGATTTTTTATGATAACATAATATAGGAAATACGGAAAATATAGGTACTCCGTTGTTTTTCATCGAACAACATCGTCTAATAATAGATGAATAAAAGAAATATATTATGTTTAACAATCATTTGCGAATAATAGAAAAATAAAATAAATAGGGCATACAAATATTATAATCTTCCATTGTCCTACTTACAGTTAACATTATTATGCGCTGAGATACAGATTGAGTATTCGATGTAGACATTATATTATTATATACTACAGGTTTATGCGCTTATTTCTAATACTGACGAGAAATAATATTATCGATTTCTATAATTGTTTTAGATTTGACAACAACGATAAATCATTTTTTTCTTTTCTCCGAAAAGGATCCGGTATCTGGTATATAATATAATTTTATATTTCGTAAACAAATCAAAATGTTAAAGTTAGCTAGGTATTAGTCAAAATCAGTCTTAGGAAAGAATTAATATTTTAAATGAAACTATATATTATTGTAAAAGAAGTGAACATTTTAAGATTTATTACAACTCGTAAGCGTTATGTTTAAAAGTCCGAAATATCTACTCATCCATAATTTAGATGATAAAATATATAATTTTTTTTGCTAAAAAGGCAACATATTTCGAAATAAAAAATAAAAAAAATGGCACTTTTCTTCAGAATAATTGATATTGGGATTTATACGATTATTATGCACAAAATATTCAAGTATTTTCTTTTCGTTACTAAAAGTAAAAGTTAATGCCTTATTTTACACTTGATGAGTAACTGAGCTAACTATTCAATTTATAATAAAAGTTTCGTAAAAAGTGGTTTCGAATTTTCTCTAAATTATTAATTTAAGTTAACTGATATGGAATCCATTATGCATTTATGTACTAAAATTTTTCATTAAATATATACAAGTGTTAAAAAATGGCGTAATGTTTTAATTATTTCTAACAAAATAATTTAAACACAAGTATCTAAATACACTTATAAATGTAGGAAATACATTAATAATGTGCACACACCTATAAATATTATGTATTAATATTACAAAAATAACTTTATAATAATATATACACCTGATAGAGGATTCAAATGTTAATATTTCATACTAAAATTACAAATTATTAATTTCTATAATATTATGAACACTCGTATTAGGTTATAAAAAATACCAAATTATTAAAATGGTTCTAAATCTGTATAAGAAGCCTCTCAGTTGAAATAAACTGAAGAATATATCGTTCGAAACGAATTTGCAATCAATGTCTTTTTAAAATTTATTTGAAAAGTGTATTTAGAAGTAGGTACAAAGAATTTTATAATAGTAAAATAATTGAAAGTTCCTACTGTTTCTATTTTGTATACCTATCGGAATTTCTAGTCTAAATGAAACATTTCACTCGAAAACGTATTTCATATTTATAGCGCACATTTCCAAATCAAAATATTCAATGATCATTTATCAATGTACAATACCAACTGTATTTTAAATATATGTGCAGAATTTCACCATTCAAATATTTAAAAAATATTGAAAATCATTTTACTCCTACAGTAAAATATGTTTTATTTCAACCAACGTAGGTACATATACTAGTTTTGTATTATATTATTATTTTATTAAATGTTTTTGATCCACAATTTCATCTTGATGATATTATTGTAACTACGTTATAGTGAAGAATATTATATCATAATATTATGAATTTCTAATATTTCTATAAAATGTTACGTTATACTCATATACGTTATACTTATATGGATCCTCTTACTGATTTATTGGTTATTTTATTAGTTATTTATTAGTTTTTGGCGGAAATAACTAGGTTCGCATACGTTCCGATCTAAGGTTAGGTTAAACATCGGTAGCACTGTTAATCATTTACCGGGAGATGGTCTGCCTTTGATAAGCACTACCTCAATATAATAAGTTTCGACAATTTCTATGGACTACTCGAATTTTATATTTTTGCTGAAAATCAAATTTAAAATCAAACACTTGTCGTATATCCACAATTGGTATCTATAAAGTAATAATTAAATACAAATATAAACATACTTGTTCTATCGATATTTAAAATTCAAGTCTTAAATAACATGTTAACAATGTTTCCAGTGAGAAAATATCAAAAATAAAATAAATTAACCCTCCGACGACAATTAACAATTCGGTAAAATATTAAACGCAACTACATCTCGACAAAAAGTAATAAACAAACCTAACTCATCCAAATATCTTGGGTATTGAATATGATTTTTATTATTATTATTATTATCACACTTTATTTACATATCTTTTTACTTATTTTCGGTGAAAATTAATAATAATATCATTTGGACAATTCGAAATGTTTTATATAATTAAAAAAATGTATAATAATTATAAACACCTTACCTCAGTGAATTTGCACCACTTGTTCACATTTTCTCCCAACAACCGGGCAAAACTCTTTATTGGAACAGAGGTAACACGTTACCATGGTCAAGGTTATAATATTTCATCCCCCATCAGTCCAATGTAATAATTATAAATAATAAGTAAAATGTACATTAGCGTTGTGTTACCTAACGTACCATTATAATGTAATCAAAACTAAATTTGGACTTTTATACAATTCGAAAATTGTTTTTGTTTAAAAATTTAACTAAAATGACTAATTCACTATCGTCCTACGGGTGTAAAGGGTATCCAATTAATGTCAACTCTAACACACCCGTCCGAATTGTTGAAAATCTTTTTTTATTGTACGAAAAATGAAAAACGGTAGTGAAAAAATAGTGTTAAAATGTAGTATAACGCCTATGAAAAAACAAAAACGTTGGCACGTGCTATAAAATGCAATGCGTTAACAAATCCTCCGAAAGTAATTTAGCAACAGCTTGCCATAAAAAAAAAAAAAAAAAAAAAAATATTAATTATAATATCTATAGTAGCTCCTCGACCACATAAAAAATAACTGATGATTTGTATGTGTTAATTCAGTTGCGCAAACGTAATTTATGTGATTTAATATATAAAGGAACATTCTTAATCGAGCAAAGTGCGTGTTTGTGTAGATTGTGTATAACGTAAAACGATCGACTTGTCCAGAATTTAATTTTTAAGTTCACAATAATCCAATATTATTTGAATACTATATGTCATCAAAAAAAATATTTATGTCGTAACCGGTTTATCAATTAATTGTTATATGATAATAAGTCGGTCGGTCGGTTCTCGGTTTCAGTGATTTTGTTATCGATTAGAATAAAAATAAAACGAGCTGTGACAATCTAGACATAGTTGGCAACGAAACGGGTTGTCAACATTTCAAATAGGTAGTTCGGATAGTATCAGAATGCTGAATGGATCATTCAAGTAAAAATAATACATAAATTTGTTCAAATAACATAGTACCTATAGTCGAATGTTTTAATAAAATTTAAATCACGTAACAACTGTTCTATGAATACGCTAAAAGCGAACATAAATATAATATTATTGGCGCCATTCCTTCGATGAAACATAATAACAGGTAATTACTATAACGTACGAATGAAATACCAATATAAATACGAATAAAAATAAGGTAATAAAATACGATAATAGTTGAAAAAATGAAAATGAAAATGTTTAATGTTCTTAACCGTTTTGTCTGTGCGACAACGTGATGTATAAAGTATAATGTACTTAACTTGATAAACATATACCTATACTATAAATTAAAAAATTGATAACTGATAGTTTTGTTCCGAAATAAATATTTTATACTGTTATTTATTAAATACTTGTGTAAAGTATTTTATTTCACTGAAAAAAATAGTTGATATAAAATCGAATAGTATTTTTAATTTGATTAAACATAAATTATGTCTTATTATTACTATTAAATCTTAATCTGACATAAAAAAAAAACCCCCGATCGTTCTAAAGAGCTGAAAAATTATTAGAAATATAACTTATGTATTCCAAATATCATTTCCCGATACTATTATACTATTCTATTTAAATACATATAGGTATTATTCGAGATATTATTTTTTGTAACCATTCAAGTAAGTATGAACGTAGATACTATTTTCTAAAAGTATTTTATCCAAGTCTGTGTAAGTACCTATATTATGTTGGTATTGTGTCGCGTTTTATCAATAATTTCTGTTATATTCTCATCCGGTAAACGTTTGAATTTTGAAAATGTATTCATTATTTTTTTTTTTTTTATACAATATTGTATTGAATAACAAAATAAAAATACAGTGCCGTAAACTAAGGGTCACAAAGGGTTTTGCCCTAACGTTTTTCGAGATCGTAAAAACTATCATATAAAGACCGTAAACATATCTTAAACTTTGCATTTTATTACCGTTTATGATTTTCAACAGGAATACACTTGTTTTTATTAGCACAAACCTATACTTTATGAAAATGTATATTGTATATATAAAAAAGGGTTTAACGGTGTCTACAGAATGTCTAATATTTTGAAACGTAGTTACACGAAATTAAACTTGCTTCGTAGCTTCACTTTGTATATACTAATATGCAATTACAAAAAACATATTGGAATGAAAAATTAATATGATGTTAAATCTATTTTTATAAGTAATTACTTGGTACTTTATCGTGATATGGATATACTTTCGGTTGCATCTAGTTGGTACCTTATTTATCTCATTTTTCAAAAACGGCAAAATTCACTGAAATCGTAATTTTGACGAAATTGGTTTTAGATTATTCATGATAACTAATGCAATTTAGAACGTAGATACTTTGCATTTTTTTTAGTATTCTCATAAACAGTTTACACACGTGGTAAATTTTTGGAACGGCTTATCAGTATTACTAAGTTATATTGAGTTTCGCCCAGAATCGAATTTTCTAATATATTGCATTTAAATCTTAATTATAATAAACCACTAAATTCTCCAAGAACAGTCTAAAATCAACATTTCCGCTTTTTAAATTTAACATTTCTATAATAACTTAATTTAATAAACTAAAACAATTAGTTAACTTGCCCATCCTTAACAATGTACAGTCTAAGAGGTAAATGAAATGATAAAAATTAAAGAAATATGAAGCTACACAAACTATATAAAATCAAAACTAACTATAATAGTATAATAGAAATAAGGGTATGTATAATATGGTGGTTTTCTATTGAGTTACGTTTAATTTACATAATTTATACGGAATACGCGTTCGTCTAAAAAGCTGCCAGAAGCAAAACAAAAAAAAATTTTTTAATTTTTAATTGGGCAATTTCAAAAAACAATTTGTGCATACAACTATTTAAACTGCTATCGATTACAGTATGTTTAAAAATGTCCCTGGACCATGGCCACTGACCATCATCGAAAACGGCTTTAGAACAGCCAATAGATTATGTTATACAATAGTTATAACCAAAAACGTGCCTGCTTGACCGTATCAAAAATTTAAATATTATAAATACATTCAATAATAGTGTTCGGTTATCGGCTTATATTATTATTATTTTCGTAGAGCTATTGTTGTGTCAACTAGAATATAAACGATATTCGAATCACCCACCATATAGACTGGGAAAACAAAATCAAAACTTTTCGTGGATTTTATATTTAGAGTGATTATTCAGATATTATTCAAAGTGATCAGAAATTCAGAACTTCGTGTTTATTTCGAAAATAATGGAGATAACATTAGAAACCTATGCAATTCTCACAAATTTGGTACCATAATGATTTTGATCATTTTGTATAATATATAACAGATACGTCAGTGTTTCTAAAAAATCACACATCTTCTATAACTCCGGTACATATTGTAAATATTGTGATATCTACAATTTTCTTTTATTAACATTTATTTAATATAAATAATAAATATACAAAATAAATTTCATATTTATTTTATTTATAATTACGACGTATTTGGTAGTGATAATTGTGTTGAAATAAACGGTTACTTATTTTCAACAGTATTTTTGAAATTTGTAATAATTACTTATTGTAAATATTTCTATAATAATAATTATAATCAATAAAGGTCAAAATAGTATCAGCACATTATCCAAATCATAGGTAAAAAAATTAGCATCAAAATTTTGCTAGGAATTAGTTATGTTTTGCTACCTATTCTTGCTATTCTATTTTCGGAATTTCTAATTTCCAATTTTTCTACAATCATAGAAAACGAAAAATGAAAATTTTACAGTTTTTTTAATTGTTTTAATTAATACCATTGTTTTAAAGAAGTTTAACAATTATAATGAATTAGTTCGGTTTCTAATGTAATTATTTGAAACATATTTGTATAAAAGTCACACCTTCAAATTTTATTTCATATTTTAAATTATGAGGAATTAGTAAAATGAACATACCTATTTATTAATTTACTAGAATTGTGAAAGTAGCAAATTTCGAAAATATATTAGCAAAACTTTGCAAATTCGTAATAAAATATTGATATCACTTTAAAGTGCATCGGATAAAGTGTCAGTCAAGATAGCATATATTTTTCCGGTTTATTGTAAAAACTAATAATTAGCAAATTCTACAATTAGAGTAGGTAACAAAATGTTGATTTCAACTTTGTACGATGACGGGTACTGAATATGAAACTTTCATAAGAGATATTTTAACATTATTTTTTTCTATAATACACTATTTTTTATTTTTTATAAATAATATTAATAGAAGTACGTTACAAAATTTTAGTACCGACCTAAATACGCACAAATAATTTATTGTTTAAAATAATAGCATTTATCAGATATGTCGGAGATACCCTGTATAAATTCACTCGTTGAAATCGTATAATCCATCAATATGAGTTAATAGCTTATTGTTATGTCATCGTCTATAACAAGCGAATACCATGCACGGTCCCATAAACATGATGTCCAAACTATGTAAGACATAGTAAGTAATGTACCTACACATATAGAAAAATGGACAGCTACTTGCAACGGTAATAAATGAAAAGTCGTTATTAAATAACAAAAATAATAATGATTAAGTATTACCCATTGAGTTTAGTTAGTATAATATTATACGCAAAAGTAAATAATTACCTATTCATTTTGTGGATAGCAATAAAGTGAAAAATATGTTTACAGTTATAAAAAGTGATTCGCCAAACGTGCTTAACCCACTTTTTAGACTATCATTTTTTTTTTTTTTTTAATATAAGTACACCTAGTACTGATGTTTTTCAATAATTCAATTCCTTAAGCCACTTAAAGTATGTTCTATGACATTTTTTTTTAATTTTAATTATTTTTGAGCTATTTGTTATTTCGTTTTTTATGGATGATATTCAATTATTGTCACTTACTGTAAATACTTATATAAATAAGTGTCACTCTAATTGTAAGTAAGTATTTTAGAAAAATTTAGTGCGAAACTGTTATTCATAAAACGTTTACAAATTTGTAAATGTAAATACTTAATATTTATTCGTTAGACTCGTATTATTATTGTTATTATATTCTATTGAAAAATAATATTATTATTTTATTGTTTCATCGAGTGTTCAAAACTAGGTATCTCATTAAATTTTAATTTTGTTTTAGTTTGATTTTTTTGCTATTTATGCTATTGCCTACCTATATAAATTTGTAACAAATAAATATAGATAAATTTATATCTAAATTAGATATAAATTTTAAAAAGTTTAATTCTAATAATTACCACAAGATTAATTTTAAGTGACTTAAAAAAAATGTGTGGACAATTTTAAGTATTATGACTAAAAATAAAATTGTCATATAGTTAAGTTAAAAAAACTTAATTAGACAATTATATTTATAGACTTAAATTTTCCACTATAATAAAAATGTCAACAATACATCATAATTGAAACTCAAAAGTGACATGAGACACTATTTCGGTGAATCGTATTGTTTATTATAACTTAAAGATAGGTACTGAATAAATTATAGACAACTGCGAAACCGTTTTGATAGTTTAAGAACAAGATTGATTACAGCCTATAGGCACTTAAAAGAGTGTAGTCGTAAAAATCAGAATAGCAGCTATATTGTCGAATATGTGATGAAATAAATGATTGACGGAAGTGTTTTGTCGTTTGGTTACCTTCCGTCGTGTCCTGTCGTGTAATGTTGGAAAATGTTATAGACATTTTATAAGTATATTATATCAACTTACCCTGAAATGGTGTATTCAAAATGTAAATTCTTCAGAATACGATATGTCGATTGTTCTGAACAATGTTAAATTGTTAATACTATAATAATATAATATTATATAGCGCTTTCGTTTGGCATAGTTATAAAATTGTAAAACGTAAAGTTTTTATCGCGCGATAATCCGGCGTACGACAACTAGTAAAGTTTTATCATTATTTGTTAGTAATACGTTTTAATGTTTTAAACTAAAATATCTACAATATTCCCCATAATGCATTGTTCATATATTATTTTGCGTACCAAATCTGCACACCGCACACGGCATATTATTTTATATGTAAATTTACATTCATTATAATATACGAGTAACAAAGAATAACATACGTATTGATTATTTCGTATCGAGTACTTATAATTACGTGTTGGTTGCAGGTTTACGACATTTCATCGACCAAGGGGGACTTAATTCTCTCAACATCGTCAAAAACGCGCGTTAAAAAGTTGTGATTTCGATCGTTCGTCTGTAATAGACAATACTATGTAAAATAACTTATTTTCTATCGGTTTTCGAAAAATATCGCTAGATAAAAAGATCAACGCCTCATATCCACTCATAAATATGCCACTGTGTCGTGTTACTAGTAGATGTTGGTTTTTTTTTTTATTATTTCAACGTCTGATACGTACAGTGCGTATTAAATATTAATGTGGAATTAATGCACACATTATGGTAAAGTGAAAAAAATACGAATAGCACTTACTGTTACCGTGGTATGGCTCCAAACCCTATTATAGTTTAAATGAAATGTTTTAGAAAAAAAAACGAAAAAATAAACATGATACGCATAATGATAATACGAATCGATTGAAAAACATCGTTTCGACGAAAACGGAAAATGACTACTGTCCGAGATTAGAATAAAACGGTTCCATCGAAATTGATTGAAAGAACGAGTCTATGATGTTTCACAAATTTATAATAAATTTATTAATTAAAGAGATAAATGTTAATACTTCGGATAATAATTTGAACGTTAATATTTCACCATTTCCTTTAATGGGTGGCTATAAAATGACTGTATAATATTATAGCACTAGGTATATGGTTAGTGGTCGTAATACATAAACACGCCACTGCGGTGCGGTTACTAAATCTTACTCACGTGGTTTGTCCAATTCAAAAGTATCGTCAACAGCTGCGTTTTCATCGCCGTCGTCTAACGGGAACGGATTCTGTTGGATCGGCGAATCGTTTTGGCGAAGACGTAGGTTACCATCGTTTCTGTGAGCGAACGAATTATGTCGGCGCTTGTGTATTCTGTGATGGCGATTGTTGTAGTTATGGATTGATTCGATGGCGAACACTTTGAACACTGCTGTCCAAATCAAAGTCAACAGGATGAAGGAACCCAATGACTGCATTGTCTGTAACACGATTATTTTAAAGAAATCTGAGAAAAATTAAACCACAAAATATCTGTCGAACTAGGCAATAGACACTTGGTAGAGGGAAAAAATAAGACGTACTCGATGCGTCTCCTGCACCCCAAACACATTTTTCAACAGATTTATTTTAAATAAAGTAATTATAATATCTTGAAATACTTCATTTCAAAATGGTATTTTAATGCAATTTAAAAGGCAAAACCAATATTACAAATAGGCAGGGTCGGATAATAATCAGTTATTTGTTTCACAGTTATGTAATATAGTTACAATTGTAACGTGTAACGATTAATTAGTTACATAAATTTTAAGTAACATTAAAAAATAACTCGTTACAATTATAATCGTAACTTTTTATAAAAGTTACAAGTATCTTAAGTTACGTTTGAATTAATATTTTTTGTTATTAAAAATATAGATAATACGAAATCTAATGAAGCTACTAGAAAATAGCTAATGAGACATTTGTTATTTATAAATTTTGAGAATTTAATTATCATTTATGTTTTAATTATTGTCTTTATATATTAATTGTGTTATTGTGCCTACTCGTGTATAGTATGAATACAATACTATAGGCAATTTAAAAATTAGGTTAGTAAGATTATTGTGTCACTTTACATAATTCAATAATTGTATTGAATTTTTAATTAACTGCAGTATTCGTATATTACTTTATACTTAATATTACTTAAAAAATTTATGTAAGACTATATGTTTTGGTTAAAAAATATTAATTTTTTAGTATCATTTATTTTATTGACATTTGTATTTATTGAATTGATAATTAATAAAATAATTGTAAATAAATCATTTTAAATAATAAAAAAAAAAAACAATATATAATAAAATATTAGCTAATTTAATTTACGTTACACACAATCATATTTTTGAGTGTAAATATGTAACTTTAACGAAAATTTATATAAATGAAACTTATAACCGGTTACTTTAAATAATTGTAACTTGTAACCAAATACTCAAAATTAATGTAACTTATAACTTGCATTTAGTTACATAGTATATTTTAACTTACCCAACCCTGCGAGTGGGTATACCTATATCCTAAGAAGTATTTCGCACCCGAATAATATATTATCATGAACTATTCAAATAAACATTGATAACAGGCTCGGATTTGGGTGAAGGATCGGCGGCACAGTTTTCCCGGGAAAAAATATTCCTAGACGACGACAAAAATAATAATCATGAAAGTTGTTAAAATTGAAGTTTATTATTTTATATATAATTGGTGAATGGAATTTAATTTTCCATTTATTTAGTTGTATTGTATTATTATGAACATAACAATAGCCAACTATATTGTTTATTCAATAGGTATATTATGGTCTACTCGGGTAAGGCCTATGGAGGAGAATTAAAAAATTGAAAACAAAAACATGTACGACGGCCGTAGAAAAAACATTGTATTTAGTTTTTTAAAACTATTTTTTAACTGTTGGCAAAGTTTTTTATTGTATTATTGTTATTATAATATAAATGTAGTATTCAATTATTTATTTCGAATACTTGTTAAAAGTATTTTATTCAAGTCCGAGAGTTGTGTTAATTGTTATAATAACGTATTGGTGTTTTAAATTTACAATTTTTCTAAATATCTAGTTGATATATATACAAAGAAATAGTATACAAACGAAAAAATATGTACTTCACATAGTATATGTATAAAATACAATATGTTAAATCATACAAAATACTAAAATATGCATATAAATAATAACCGAACAGCCCAACACCGATATTAATGAGAGAAAATTAATGAAACAGATTGTTGTAAATTATAAATTGTCGAGAGAAAATTTTGTAATTTTTCGTGTATATTTATTGACTTAAAGCAGCTCGTTGAGGTTAAAATATGCAAAATATTTTTTTAACACAACAGAAACAGTTAAAAATATACTAGAAAACTATTTTTAATATTTTAAAATAATATGTGGAATATAAATAAAATAGGTTGTGGAAAAAATTATATTTGTTCATTTTTTGAGTTTGGAATTTTTTTGACGCAAAATAAAAAAATGTGTATAATTAAAAAAAATAATTAAATTAATAATATTAATTAAAAGCTACTATTAAAAATTTTGATATTTTGTTGTTACATATAAGTATTTTATTCGAGTATACACATATTCATTTATAAATACAAAAAATAATCCATCGAACTTTTAATAATATTTAACACGATTACATTATTATCATGCATATACTCGTAAAATAATTATTATCATATGAATGCATATTTTATGGGATAGGTACGGATTAATTTCAAGTTAAACATATTTTACAAGTTTTTAATGGGATATCAAGAGAATATTTGGAGTATTTTTTAGAGCTTATTAGCATTATATTTTAAACTTTTAGGAACCTAAATCCTAATAAACTTTAATCCGCTCTCTACTTATAATTATAAATAATTAATATAATGTTTAATCATTACTAAATATTACCATCTACTTTAATAATGACTTCGAAATATAAAATCAAAAATTAAAAATAATATTGAAGGTGAAAAATATAATAATAATAATATTTAGTAATTGAAGAATGTAAATAATCAAGAAACTTTCCTGTTTTCTCGCATAAATGATATCCATATAACGTGTTGAGTTATTTAATAATTCAGCACAATACAAAATAATATATAAAAATTTAAACGACATTAAACAATCAACTATATAGATTGCTTATAAAGTAGATGAAATCGAGATGTGTATTTTGTATGAATTGTTTCTTTTTAAATATAACTTAAACAGTTATTTTTAATGTTAAATATTAAGTTATAAGTGGATATTTTATTCTCTGATACATTAATTACTCATCTTACCCCAGATAGTTTTATCGAGAAAGGTATAACCCTTAAAACAATTGAAAATGAAAGATTATTATAATTTCAAAGTTAAAATATTGATTTTGTTGTTTTATAAAACTATTTTATTTTCCCACTAGTTAACTAGTAAAATTAAAAATTAAAAATTTTCAAAATAGTCAAATTGATAAAATATTTTATGATTAGAATAATTTTAATATTGTTTGACACCTAATTGGTACAGTTAAATATATTATTATACCGTGATAATCACTATACTTAGATGCCAAATCAATGTCTATAATTTATTAAGTTTTATATCCATTTGGGGTAATATGGGTCAAATTTCTGGGGTTGTAACTTGTCAATGATCATATTAAATTTTAGTTCCAAGCTCATCACATAATTATTATACCCTCCCCCCCCCCATCACAAACAACCAACATCAATGTACACACAAACAATTCTGAAAAGTGTAGTATTGTCTGTTGAATTTAATATCTTATTTTACTAAGTATCTACTTGAATTTAAATTACAATAGTTTAATATATAAATACGTTGATATTGATTTTTTGAAAAAATCCATTTTGTACATATTATTATAATGTAATTTTAACAAAAATGACTGTTTTTTCTTTTTTTTAAGTGAAATAATTATTTTAAATATTAAATTAAATCATTAATTTAAAAATTTGATATTTTAGAAGTCGCTAAATTATACCTTTGCAACCATGACATATAATCAGAAGTGCAACCCCTTGCGATTTCCAAATTATGTCACTGATTATACATCGAAAATCAAATGAAATTAATCAATCGTAGTTGTTACCATTCATATTATATAATAATGACAATTTACAAACTACCAGAAACTACTTTAACACAATTATTGTGTGTTATGTGTTAATCTCTTAACATATATTGGATGTGAATGTACCGACAGCATACTGCAATTTTTCATTTGATTACAAAATGTTACATTTAGCTAATTTGTAATAAAACTAATATTTAACATATTTTTCCTAATAGAAATAATATGGATATTATTTTACTTAATAATTTTGAATATTTAATTTATTTTATTGATAATGATATTACCTATTCTGAAAAATACGTAAAAATAATGTTGAAATCGACCTTAAATGAAAACCACAAAATAATTAACGAACTACCCAGTAAACATTTATTAGCAGAAGTATTTTCTTAATATCACATTTGTAAAATACCATTAAAAATATCCTATACAATTGCATCTATACATATGTATTAGAAGAAAAATTATACTTATTGTAATTATTAGTATAATTTTTGATAAACATTAACCTAACTCGAAGAAATTCCAACTATTGAAACCTATTAGAAAAGAATTTGCATACCGATTTTCAAAATATTTTATATTATTCATTAATATATCAGAATTATTTAATATTATACAATTGAATTAGGTTAGGTTAGGTTAGATAAGATATCAATATATTTATAACATAAAAATGTTTAATTTCGTTGATTTTACTAATAATTATTTTAACAAAATGTAATTAAAAATATAATAGTACTATGTGTTTCATCAGTTTCATACGATTTTAAGAATTTTTTAGTGTATTGGGTTTATAAATTCAATATTTACCATTATTATTAAATTGCAAATTTCAGTACCTATATTAAATTCACATAAAAACATTTTTCATTTTAAAATACGTACAAGTATATTATTATATTTACTTAAATATTATGAAAATTACTTTAAAAATAACATTATCTTAATAACATTTATTCCATTTTAATCGCCTAATATTAATGGGATATTAGTTGTATTGACATAATATTTCAAACAATATAACTAAATATTTGACGTTGTGATGTACTTGAAATGGTTTACAGAAAGTAAATTATTAAATTTACGTATTTTAAAACGTTATTTAACAAAATCAAAAAATCAATTTACTTAAAAACAGTAACCATAAATCGTAAACGATTCTTTTAACATAATAATGGACATAATTTTAATCCGATCTGATCGTGTGGATAGTTTTTAAATAGGCGTATAATTATTCGTGGACTAAGGAGACGAAAAATAAACTTCTCCCGTCATTCGCCTTTATCCGTATCCCATCGACTTTTTTTAAATGTTTAAATAGTTTTCCTTTGCATCGAACGAAACTACTAAAAAGTTTAAATTTTCATATGTTACTACAGTTTTTTTTTTCAGTAAAAAATGCATTTTCATTAATGCAGAAGTTTTTAAAATTTCATAAGTTTCAAACTTATATCTAACCAAATTTAAAGTTTAAAAAATCTACCTATATAAAACGACAACTGATGAAAATATCCAAACAATTTAATGTATATTTTTATATTGAAAAAGAAATTCTCCTATTATATGATATATTAAATTTATAGGACCCTCTATAATAAATCGCTTATTTATTACAATCGCATATACCTTTTAATTGTGCATTTGTTAATTATACATTAGGTAGATAATTAAAGAATTTAATTTAAATGAAAGAATTGCGTATGCGATATAAAAAAATGTTTATCTAGTACTAATAAATAAAATATATAAATATAAAATGTGCTATACTCTCGTATCAGGCGAACCACTTTAATGGGTATATTATGTGTTTATACTGCCTGCAAAAGAGTATAAACCAAAATAAATAGGAAAATAATAATTCAATTACCATTTGTAAAACCAATACTTTTTTTGTTAAATCCTCTCTTCTTATAACCCGCAAAAATAATAAATTATTTTATGAAACGAGAGGAAAAAATCTGTTAAAAAACACCGCGAGATATCGTGAAACCTTTTAGTATCACAGCCACCCAAACAATAACAACAACATAAAGACGCGTTCAATACGTCATATTAAATTTTATCATTTAATTTTATCGATTCACAAGAATATTATTAATAAATTAATAAACATTTACATTATAATATTATAGGTATAACTTATGGACAAATACAATTATTATTTTTATTAATTCAAGAATAATTATTGTATGGATTGTGAGGTTGTCGTTTTGTGGACTCACAGAATCACGAGATTTTTTTAATTCTACCTCGAGCCGGACTCGAGAACCGGAGATCAAATAATTTTTTGTTGTAGTAGAATGTTTTTATGTTACAATAATATTGTATTTATTTAGCGTACACATTTTTTAAGATAATTATTGCAATAGTACAAATTTGATTGATTTAAAAATGATATTTAAAATATTTAAATATTTACAACAATAATATTATGTTAGGTACACGTTCGAAAAATTATACTACCGCTCTTATTCCGGGTCCTTGTCGTACCTGCACCATTATGATTAATATTGTAGCTGGAACTATCGAAATTATTCTTAGCCGATCACTTTAAATATTTCTTTGGTCTGAGAAAAATGTGAAACAACTGTATTGTTACCGAGTCCAATCGGGTTGAGTCTCGAAGCGCGAATGAGCGTCGTCGTAGTATCAGAGCGCGAGTGTTGGTATCGCACATTTTTAATTATTATATAAATATCGATATCGATTTAAATCGTGGACGACGGTGGTCAATATTTTATTCCTTCTAAAATTCATGACGTTACAAGATATAAGTAAATATAAGTAGATACAGGTTGTCTTTTTTACTTCGCACGTGGTAGTGGTACCTCAAAGGATTCCGCATGGGAATTTGTAAACGGCGCTCAACGAAGGGATAAAGTTGCAAGTAGAAAAAAAAATGTAGTAATTTGAGCCCGTCGTCTTTGAATAGCATTAAAATATAATATCTTATATTTCACGAAGTAAAATTATGACATCCATTTACTTTCAGAACATTCCACGTTTCATAAATAGGTAGGTTTACTATACTTAAAATTTGTATGATATACTGTTAGTTAATTAATAAATATGATAGAAAATAAAAAACCTGATTAAAAAAAAACTATGGCAAACGCCTTATAATGCATCTGTGATTTGATTATTATCTGCCTTAAATATCGTTGATTTTTTTGATATTTGTATTAAAGTAAAAAATTATTTAAAACTCTGTAGTAATTTGTTTTGTTAAAATGTAAATGTTTAATTTCTACGATTTGTTTTTTAAATACATCATAATAATATCGTTATATTAAGTCTCCAATGCTAACCTAACCGATTTTATATCGCCTATAAAACAAATCAACAAAAGGATGTTTCCATGAAGTTAAAAAGTTCGTAGAAAATAAACTATACGAAAAAAAAGAATCAGATTTTTTGCACCACCAAAACGTTTCCGAAATTCAAATCTACAAATCGTTCGATTTTACGGAAAAAATGAACACAAAATAATTTAAAAATAAAAACCGAACCGTTAACGTCAAAAATCAAAACCAAAGAAAATATTGTTACGATCCGAAATTATACGTAGTAATCGTCAAATATTACGGAAGAAAGACGCCCGCGTAATTCGAGTTCGCGTTTCTACGATAACGAATAAGGAATATCATAAATAATTATTACGACGAGACGATAAACGAAACGAACACAAATCGTTCCGAAATAAGCCGATGTACCGTTTCATTTGGTTAGCGCGAAATTTAAATAAAAAATAATAAAAAAAATAATAATCTCATTGTTCGGGCCACTACGCGCTGGAGTTAAATATCGTTGTTTTCCACAGCAGGTTTTACAATAAATCGAAATGCAAAAACTTTTCAGTGACGCGTGTTACCGAAAGAAATGTTACCCGACTGTATATTAAATTATATATCATATATACTATATACGTAATACGCAGAGCAATCGAACAAACACACACATACATATATTATGTTGGTTTAAAATGAAAATATTTTTTCCGATTACACGGCGGCGGTATTTGTACAAAAACGTACAATACGTATAATATTGTGCCTGTACGGTACGTCGATTGTTTTTTTCTTTTTTTTTTTTTTCTTTTTTTTTATGAATAATAAAAAATATATACCTATCGTATATATCTTGAAATTTAACTAACATTTGATTTTTTCCCGTCAATCTCCGGCATATTACTTACAGGTAAGTTACATGCTACTCTGTCGGTCGGTATAATGCATATCAAACAGCACAATAAATACGAAATTATATTAGATTCTGAGCGGAGCGAGGAATGTATTGTTTCAACAATGATGTATGAAAACATTTTTTCGGGTAGAAATAATTGTCCGATTACCGCGAGCGGGGTATGCTTACGGTAGAAAATCGTATCATCTTGGTACTTTAATAAGCTCGTTTTTCAAATTTCTCCAAACTTTTTCTCTAGGAGAAGAAAATCTACCAAAAAACGGCGAAAAATCCGCGGTTTCCGTAATTTTTTATTTTCTATTTCGTGATAACTAATTGAGTTTTGATCGTAGAGACTTGACAATTTTTTTGAGTACTAAAATTGGTAATATACAAATGTCGTAAAATTTTAGAAAAGACAAGTTGATTATTTGGCTAAATATAAAGCTATGAACTTTTTTTCAATCGACCTTCCCACTTTTTTCATATTGTTCTTGAAAGATTTTACGAAGGTTCTCGCTATCCTAGTTTTATAATATGAAAAAATTAATCACAAAATATTTTTTTCGCATCGGGGGCAATGGCTTAAACCCAGTCAACCGCATCCGTAAATATACGCCTCTGATTATATAACTGTAATAAATAAGGATTAGAATGTCGATACGTTTTTCTAAGTTTTTACTGAATGACGTGCATTATTGTATGCTACAAATAAGCCTTGAACATAATTTTATTATATTATGGCGCACAGTTTTCCTAAATGCTAATTTTTTTATGTAAGATCTTTTACCTTCCTTTTAAAAGAATAGGAAATAAATAATTCTTAATGGATAATATTCATAAATTTTCACCTCAGATTTTATAGCATTTAAAATTATTTGTATAAAATCAACGTAAAAATACCCAAGTACGATATACAAATTTATTTCAAATGTAAACAATTAAAATATGAAATTTCGCATCTTTTTAAATTTATTTTATTGTTTCTTCTTTTTAACATTATAAGGTATATGAATTTCGTATTTTCATCATTCAATTCGTTCAAATCGTATTTATAACGGCTAATCATAATTGGCAGATAATCGTAAAATTGTTGAATATGAAAAACTCGATAACCATTTAATCAAACGTTATGCAATTTTTAAAGTATAAACATTTAACTTACCTTCAATATATATGTAAAAATTATCTAAAATAATTATTTTTCCAGAAAATCTACTAAAATTAATAGAACTGTAATTTTAAACAAAGTATACGTATGCCTATTTTACACATGTCTTATTTTTTTCTCGATAATTTTGATAATAAAATATATAGTTGGTACATGTTTCAAGATTTTAAAGTTCATATATTTGAATACTACTTAGTGATATAAAATTCGAGCCCTTTTAATAAGGTTGTAGGCCAAAAGCGCCAAACCTCTTTAATTACTCTCACATTTTATACTAAAAGTGCCAGTAGGTAACCAGCAGTTCTGCAGAATTCCTGATGTAGTAATGTAGTGTTTTCGTTGGAAAAATATTTATGCAAAAATAATTTGGGTAGACGAGTATTGCCCATGTTTGTCACTCTCTTTGCATCGCAAGTCAAAAATTAAATCCGACTTGTCGTGCGAAATCACCTCGAATAAATAAATTCACAAGAAAAATAAACTAAAAAAATGCACGAGATGACATAACAGTTTTATATGAAGGTTGACGCTTTTGTACACTTTTTCACAAACACTAGAACTTATGATCATTTGTTTATCATTTATGATCAATGTATTACGTGATTTTCTTCTACGTTTTAAAATCGTAAATTATGACAACATAAAATCATAAAAATCCTATTCTCAATTATAATAATAATATTATTATCAAGAGATTATCGACATCCTATCACAAACCGTGGTCAACAGTCGACGTTATATTAAACAATAATATTATTATTATCTATATAATATGACTATATCGTCTAATATAACATAATAATAATAATATCGTACTCGGTCCATTGTTGTTTTTGTTTGCATGTACCACTGGAATAATGTTATATATTATTATTATATCATCATCATCATCATTATTATTATTATTATTATTATCATTACATAAACACTGATATCATAATATAATTGATTCCGCCGTTGTTCTCGTCGTCATCGTCGTTCGCTGGCACACATAATGGCGTTTATATTGTTTTTAAACGCATTTGACGATATTATTATTATTATAATGCCAAAGGGTTATGGAATCGGACGGGTACTGTGATTTTCTCTGCATGGGAGCCATTAAAACGGACGTTACATAATTATAATAATAATAATAATTATTATTATTATTATTATTATTATAATCATCGCCGTCGTCGTAGTCGTCATCGTCGTCGGGTCTCCACATATACTCGTATTATACGCTATTAGTGTTTACGCGCTATAATACGAACAACACTCCACTGCGCCATAATGTATAATATTATACAAATGCATAATACTTGACATTTGAATGCGTCGAGTATTTCGTGTACGAGTGGTTAAAATATTATTATGTACCTAGGTATATGTAGATATAATAATAGAATAGGTATATATGATATTATAAAGAGAGTATACCGCGGTATATAATACATATATAGGTACTTAGGTTTAGTGTTAAATTATGCATGCGGCGGCGGAGTTGTAAAGTATAACCGACTAAAAGTATATATTTGAACGCTTTTCTCCGCAAGTTAACGATATACCTATATATATATTTATATACATAATAATAATATAATACAATATTATTTTACTTTTATTCTAAACGCTTTTAATTTCGAGTGCTTATATTCTTACAAACGCGCGGTATTCCAAATGATAAATATTACTACTATTAGAACATTATAATAATATATATTTGTATTGAACGTCGTTGTGCACACCTATAACACTCAGGCCGACACGAAATTCTCGTTAAAATATGATAATGATATAAGACATAATAATTACGAAGGTCCTTGTCTTTTAGAAGACGAAAATTTTCAAACCATCCGAACAAAACCAACTTTAAATCAATTATAACCATACGAATAGGTAGAGAATTCGAAACAGATTGAATTGGTAACAGGTAAAATGTCGATTAAAAATCTTTCAGGGACGTATTTTAGAGGATGAGGAGCAATAGAAACAATAACCATGGGGGCTTAATTTGATTTTTTTCTTAATGAGGGCGACCGAACGCTATAAGCGCTGACTATGGTTTTTTAGATTTTTCTTTTATTATGATATAGTAGGTACTTAATTATTTTGAGATCAACAACGAATGAAGATTATAAACGCAATACTTAATATAAGTATTATTGAAAAGTTCGCCCAAAAAATACGCTACTTGATATTTTCTCCGCCGCATGGTAAAACATTGAATGTTCAAATTGGAGATCGCTGTTGCGCGTTTACGTTCGCGATGAACTGTCTTGTGTACCTAACTACAGCATTCGATTTTCGATGGCATATCGTTATTTAAACATTGATGAGTTATTGAGTTTCAATGTAATTATAAAGCACAAACAAAATTCGAAAAAGTAAATAAATACGAATTATCAGCTTATCGTATAACGCAAAATACGATTCGTCTTATTGACGTACTCGACGACATAAATTGAAATCTAATATATAATAATATAACAAAATATTATTCTTACTTACTATTAATAAGGTATTAATAAATATTATTAATGTTAGGCATGTTTCGGCAAGTTAATTTTTAATTTATAATAATTAATTTGTTGTGGTTTGCTACTTGGTTAATAATTCGACAAATCGACATGTTTGGTAGAAAATGTTTACTCTAAAAGTATAAACTGATATGTTATTAACTTTATGTTTACCACTTTACGACTTTGATAACGAGTAACCAAAGCTAGTAAACACCAACATAATATTATATTTATTAAAACGTTCAACCAGGTTGCTATAAAATGCATTCATGTAGTAAACAATTTAATAAAAATTAACTTGCCAAAACACACTTATTGATAATATAAACGAAAAATATCTCCACAGTTACTTATTATTATAGTAATTGCCTACGAAAAATCGGTCAGAAAAAAATTATACATACCTTGTAGCTAAAACATACTCATGTTAAAAAAACAATCACAAAGAAATGTTTACATACGTAATTAAAATTATAATTATTTCATTCGACTTACTATACCTGTATGCAAGGCCGTATCCAGAAATAATTTTTTGGGGGGAGGGTCAAAAATAGGTTTATTGAAATTTTACTGAATTTAGGTTTTGAAATGTAGTTAAAAATAAGACTTATAATAAGTTCTTTTAAACATTTGTAAAATACTGAAGAAATTTCGGGGGGCCCGAACCCCTTGGACCCCCCTCAGATACAGCCTTGCCTGTATGTAAAATTAAACTTAACGAATTATGATAAAACATGAATAAAAATTACATTTTACCTAAATTTACAAAATAAAAATAATAATAATATAACAATTACACGATTTACGATAATTGATACGTTTCGAATTTAAAAATCATTATTTTTTTAGTTTTTTGTATTTAAAATGTATAAAAAGTATACGAATAAAATATACAATACAAAATTTATTGCATCCAACGTGTATAACTACTTACAATAATCACATAATATTAAATTATTATATTAATAACCCGAATGTATTAACAAAACTAAAAAATCCAAAAGCGCCAAATCGACTTGTTAATAAAATTTAGTACCAAACCAGGTTACATTTGGTTAAACGCCAAAACTCACCTAGTGTCGTATAATATATTATATTCCCTAGTTAATAAGCACGTGCTTACCGCAGTAACACGTCTATTCATCGAGGATGATAAATATTCAATCCTTTTTTTTCCCGTAACAAATAGTATTTTCTACGAACGACTTTCTTTTTTAACAAAACAAAAAATATACAAACGTATAAATTATTATGTTTAAGGTTAGCTTCAATGTTATATGTTTTCAATAAAAAAAAATATACATAGGTATATTGGTTTATTTATTTAAAAAATTCACGTTTCGGTCTTATATGCTTAAAATGTATTATATGTTCAAAATGTAGGCACACCATGGGTCCAACCACTGACATTGGGTGGTCAATCCCGAACAAAAAAATGTAATAATAATTTATAAGTAAGTACGAGATGTAATAATTAGACGTTTCGTATGCTACAAAACGTAATAAATGAGTTTAAATAACTATTGTAGGTTAAAGCGTTGTGTTTGGGTACATTTTATTCTATAAGATTAACGTGCGCTGACACTGACAATATATTGTTTGTTAAAATACATAATTATTATGTACACTAAACAAATATTTGTCCAATCATTACCAATGTAATCGAGTGAAAAAATGCGATTTAGATTTTTGTTATTGTTCTTTGTTAAACGTGTATATCTTTCATTTAGATAACGAATGTATACTTTTCGTATAAGTTTTTCTCTCGTTACACAATAATTAAATTTTAATGAAATTGCATACATTAATAGATAGTAATATTTGCCGGACACTACATTATTATCAGACATAATTTATTCGGCAATACGTTTGCCCGACTGATGTGGTATAAAACGTCGACAGACAAAATATCGACAGATAAAAATGCCAACGTTCGAAATATCAACAGGTATGAAACGTCGACAAATTCAAACATATATTTTGTTATGGTTTAGGTAATAAACAACAATTAATTATATTAAAATACGCTAAAATAAAAAAAATATTATTACAATGTATAAAAGTATCATACACATTATTACTGGATAATGCCAATATATTCATTTTTCGATATTTCATACGTCATGTTGATACTTCAACCGTCGATATTCTAACTTTTCCACGTTTCATACCTATCGATACTTCGACCATCGAAAATTTTAATTGTCGATATTTTGACTATCGGTGTTTCAACACTTGCCCAATACTTCGTTTATCCTAAAGTATCAAATTGTATTGTACACAATTTTTGACAATAATTATTTTTAAAAAATGTATTATAATTTAATATTATATACAATTCCCCTCAAAAATGATAAAATTGAATGATTTTTTTTATCGTTTATAATTTCACTGATGAGTTTTTTTCGTCCAACGAGAAAATTTCGTTTTTCACAACACTAATAATACAAATCGTCTCTATTTTTGTCTTCCGTCATTATGTAACCATTAGATAATAACTAATTTTATATTACCGACTATTTATTTGACAAAAAAATTGTATAAATTTGTGCCATATTTTGATTTATTCAAAAATAATTAAATTTAAAACAAACTTATATAAAAATAATAATAATTATTATTTATTAAAATTTTGTTCTACTCTTTATGACACTATCAAAGTAAGTTGAGTACTGAGTAAAATATTAACGTATAGCAGTTTATAGGTTTATAGTTATGACTGACGGCAGAATAACATTTTATTTATACACTCAAAGTTTTCAGAATTTATATGTTTTATCATCAAATATGAATCTAACATATTCAATAACCAATTATCACATTACAAATTATCAAATATTAATTGAATGATTGAGTGAAATCCGACAATCGTTTAAATCTATAACTGACGAAAAATGTATAGGCACCTTTGAACATTTAAAGATTATTATATATAGTACGCACTACGCAGTGATTATTCGCAATAAAATTACGATAATACGATAGTCGATAATACATCGTACTTTATTATAAAATGTAATCTTCAATTTACAATCAACATTAATAAATTTAAACAAAAGAATGTGGGTAGTCAAAATTCCTAATACCTATCTTGTCGGGAAAATGTATTATCGGGTAGACATAGTGTTGAGCAAACGTATTAGACCCTCAATAGATAGACCTACTAAAACTTCAGGTAAGTACCTACAAGATATTATTATAGTCTTCATAGAGTAATGATTAGGTTTGGATACCTATATTGGATGGATAAGTTTCAAACTTGGAAACTGTTATTGTTTATTCGTTTTATTTTCATGACAAATTGTTATTTTTTTAAATTAATTGTGTTTCAGTTAAAAATTATAATATTAATTTAAAATGAAATGTTTAAACGTTCGAACGGTTTGTGAAAATTAAAATTCCACCCATTAATTTCATCCACACTGTATTTTTTTATTTTATTTTTTTTATTGTAATAATCACACATATTGCATATATAGAGTACCGTTTTCCTCATACAGTAAACACGTCTATATTCTTGGTGATCATAAATTATCAATTCTTCCCCGGCCCACCCAATAGTTGTACAAATTATTTTTTACGAACCATTTTAATGAAAAAAAAATATATATATATATATCGTTGTCATTCAAAAACTAAAAGTCCACAGACTAATTTATTTATTTTTATAAGCTGAAAAGAATAACGACTCATACCGAATAGTTTTTTTTGTGGATATTTGTCTTATAATTTAATTATCATTATAAGTTATGTCTGTCTATCTACCTAATCTAACCTTCCTATTCAAAACCTATAATATTATTAATACATTTTAAAAAAACATTTTCGTTTATTAATAGCGTATTTCGAATACCAGTTTTTGTGGAAAAAATTTCAAATATTTTTAATAGCTTTTGTTTTTACTGCAACGCTATTATATTATTATTATTATTATTATTATTACACCTATATAAGAGATAATATTATAATGTAAATGTGCGTGTATACAGAGTGATAGAATATCACGTTACAAACACGTACAGTTTTAATATTATCTTCATTATTTCGTCGTTGTGCCTAAAACAACAATTTTGATTACCCTGTATGTTGTGTATAATAGGTGTCGGCGCGTACCGACTGTACACATTAGTAAACCTCAGCGAGCATCTCGTATTTATTAATACATAATAATAATAATAATAATATACCGACGGAAAGAAAAAGAAATATCCTCATTCCCGTATAACATTACACTCTGGGCTCTTCAAACCCCATCATCATCGTTTTACCATCTCTTTCATCCGGTCGATAAAGCCGCATAATACTTAGGTAGGTATATAATATTATATAAGTACGCCGATGACCGTATATATATATACGTATTTAATCGAGTACATAACTATACCCGACGACCATAGCGTGTGTTACCGCAAACCCGTGTCTCGTAATATACGGTTATTAGTGGTTAGGTTAGTGATTGTTACAGTATATTGTTATTATTGGTTATTAGTGTTTATAACCGCGGTAACCCGATCCTAAAGACAAAAGTATTCAAGTATATTATCACGGTAGCGACGAGTTATTGTTTCTTTTTTTTTCTTTTTTTTCTGTACGTTTAACCCGTTTAATATAATAAAGCATACCTGAGTACTCCACTTATATAGATATTACGTTTCAATAACATTATTTATAATAGTACCTAAATAATCCAATCAATTTGTACTCAAAACGAACGCACGAATTTGATTTATTGCCCGTGTAGTGTGTATATGGGTATACCATAAACCCGGTAGGTATATGGTAGTGTGGTACAATCGAATCACATTTCGCATTCGTGTACGTATTATGTAGATGAATTTTTTTTTTTAATATTTTTACACAAACATTTTACGATTGTCGACCTTTTTTTTACTAAAGCGATAAATTACGTATAATATTATACGCATCACATTGCCTATCGAACATAATACATTTTCAATAAATACAATATACAAACCAAATACCTATTTGTCTCTTCGTTTGTTTCTAAGCATCAAATGCATCATCTAATGTTTCATACGCATTGAAAAATGTAATCGAACAGCTGACTGATAGACCGATGATGTACTGAACGTATAATTTATAATACTAATCAAAATTTGAAGTAATCAATTATTCGATTTTAGATGTAAGTATTCTTATCATTTTGGTTAAATAATAATATTATATGACGTATTTTTTTTTTTTTTTTATGCGTGTTAGATACTAAAATATTTAATATCGTTTGACTTGCAAATTTTAGAATATCAAAAAATAAATTAAGTACGCATACTGCATAAAAGTATACGTAATCCTTGTAATAAAAGTTAACCCAAATTTGTTAATTTTATATTAAATAAAATCAAATATTTTTAAAAAATACCAAAAAGCCAAGGTTTATACCTTTAAACAGAATATGTTTTCAAAAGAGCTTGAGCTAATCTATAATACATAAATATTATAATAAGTTACCAATATACATTTATAATAAAAAAAATCTTTTAATACCTATTCTTTTATACCTAATGTTTTTATGGCCATATTATTATTGTCTATAAATTTTAAAATTATTTATCATTTAGTTTCCCGGGAGTTTTTTTAGTAATTTGCACGTAATATTTAATTACTGCGAATACGTTCAAATTTCAAAACGATTAAAACGACTTCATGAAAGGTACAAATATAAAAATTCATCTAGTTAGTACTTATTAGATGCAAAATAAATAAGCCTTTGGTCATGTAGGGTCTAATAACTATATGAATAATTGCATATACTGCAAACGAAAAATCAACAATAATTAAATGTAATTTGATTGTTAAAAATAGTGAAAATATTGCAAACGTATATTATAATGCAGATAGGTTTTTATTATTAAATTGGTTCAATTAAAACAACAATATTATTGGTCGTATTTTTCGCATTCAACTAAATATAACCACACAATTTTATTAACAAATATTGTTTCTACATTTTTGGTTATAAATTTAATAATGACTTTTGGTTTTTTGGTAAATTATATCCGGTCATAACCGAGCAAAACTACAAAAGAAATAATGGGTATGATCTTAGTTTATTCAATTATTTACAAAATATATTAGATACCTTTATATATATTTATTAATTATAATTTAATGTAAAATAATACAAATTAAAATATGACTGATATAAATGATTAAATTATATCTAGAAAAATTAATAAATTAATGACCATAAAAATAATATAGTTTTCGAGGAATTATGACCATTAATCAAAATCTTATTCAAAAACATGTTAAATCGTATTTGAATGATACGAACTAAAACAACAAATTAGACATTTGAATAGTCGTAAAAATAATAATTTGTATAAAAAATGGAATGCATATTAATTAATACTATGTAAAAAATCGTGTCATAATAATGTTAACAATGATGTAGAGTCATAAGTACAAATGGTACATAATATATCTGTGTTGTACCATTTACAATAGTACCTAGAAGATACTATCTATACAAAATGATTATACTTAAAAATAAACTTATCATATAAGTAAGTATGAGTTTATGAATTGTTTGATTTGTGTTGTGTTATTAGACAGGTTTTAAAATCAAACTTAAATTATGTAACATAATACTCCGAATAATTCATTCAAAAGTAAATGAATAAATATTAGTGTTGGACATTATATATAGGAGTAAAAATAGTTGAAAATAAACCAAGAATAAATTCAACTAGGTATAATATGTAGTAAATTTGTGTAAAATAAAATAATTGACGTTGATCGTCATAAATCTATTACATTAATTGCAATTATTATAGTGGTTTGTCATTTAGCGTGTGAAAAGGTAATACGCATTATGAAACTTATCGTTTTGTTTAAAACTAAAAATAACTATTCAATTTCTATAACGATGATCATTGATCACTATTAATATAATGTCAGTAATAAACGTTTAAATGCATTTTAGTATTATTCAATCAAAACGGTATTCCATTTCGATTTTTTCCTACTATAGGTAGTTTAAAAACATTCCTGTGTAAAAGGAATTTTATTCTAATATATTCATTCAGGTAAAAAACAAGTTTTTTCCCCTTTTGCACACCGACTTGCAGCAGCGCATCAAGTCTTCACCCGTCAAAACAACAATATCATCTGGCTGTCTGCCAACTATGTAATATTATAATATAAGTAGTAACTATTCGGAATAATTTATTGTTAACTTTAATGTTTTTGAATATTTTTTAAAACAATTTTTATTATTTTTTATAGATTTTCAGGATAAAGAAATGTCATGCTTAATTGACGTATGAAATTCTCTGTGCAAACTATTTTTTTTTGTATCCAAACGATGTAAATATACAAATTAGTAGTTTAATGTCTATTAAAACCACATCATCAATATTCCAGAAATGATTATAAATTACACTTAAACCATCATCATATCGTTTATGTGCATCTATTATCATAATGATATTATGTGTGTTATATAAATGATTACATAAAATAATAATATTTATTCATAAAAACCTTAGGTTCATTATAAACATATACATTGTTTTAGTTAATTTATTTTAATATATCGACAAAACTATACTCTAATAGATTTAGTTAATATAGATGAGCGCCTATTAGGTATAATATATATCTCGGCGTATTATCTATTCGTTTATCCGGAATTTAAAGATACAAGTTACCTATAAACTATAACAGTATTCACATAAAATATGTGTTTCTCAATCTAATCACATTTGATGAAATAATATATCCTTTTTTCGTTTTTTATAATACAAAATAATGTACAATTTAAAGTCTTTGGTTATATTGTTAGCTAACCAAAATATTATATATGTAGAAAATTGGTATGATTTTTAACGGCAAAAAATCGTAAAATAAAATAGTTAAATATAATTTATATTGATCTGAATGGCTATAATATTATAGGTAATACTAAATAAAAAACACACTACATGACAAATATTGTTTAGAATATTATTTAATGACTTTTTTTTTTAATTAATAATAATAATCTAAAATTCTGAACCGACAATTAAATTTATTTATGCTTGACGCCTTGACGGCAGTTTTTAAATTGTATTTTCGACATCAACTTAACGATAATGATATAATGTTAAATATTTTAAGACATTTTGATTTGACGTTTTTTTTTCAACGTTCTTCTCCAAAACCAAATCTACCAACACATTTTCATCATTAAACAATAATTTTTATTAATATATTGTTTAATGAACTTGTTAATAAAACTTTTTTTGAATCATTAATATTATTATAAATAATTACTTTTAGTTAATAAAGACAATTGTTATGAACGTCATTTTAAGGACGTCTGCATAATACAAAAGTATATGTGATATCAAACACGTTTATTTTATATTTTATACAAAATGTAAACAAATGAAAATATTATATCGGCATCTTCTTTGCGTTACAGCCTGAGCTATTCTATATTTTCATGTATATTATAGTGTCTCCACCGATGTAATAATAAAGTTTCTCAAAACTACTGCAGCAGGTCCCCAGAGTGAAATATAACTTGGAAACGCATCTTTATTGGGCTTCTATTTAATATTAACATTATAAAAATATTAACTCAATTATGACAAACGTCTTTTGAGATTTACGAAAACATTATTAGAGAACGGAGATTGATGTGATTAACATTAGATTAAAAATCTGCACAGTAATATCACAACAGCGGGTACCGTGAAAATTAGTTTCAATAAAATATTTCCAAAAATTGAATATATCTACTTTCCCCCCCCCCTTTTTGAACCGAAAACCGAGAGGGGACCGCTTTCGCATTACTTCCTCCAAATATATATCTACTTAGGTACATATAAAATTTCAACATTACGAAAGAATGAAAAACATACGAAAAATATTTTACAAACAAAATTCGACTGTACGGAGAATACATATTATATTCTACAAATTTACGATGTGCTAATAGTAGATATTCATTTAAAATAAATTTTACTTTTATAATTTGAAATAATACTTTTCATAAATCGAATGTACTATATATAAAATAGTATTATTATTTACTTTTTTAGAAAATAATATGATAATTTCTTGTTAAAAAAAAGCGGGTTGGTCGACTCCTGACGTACCTCCTTCGTCCCTTTGGACCTCGGAGAAATTAGTGGTTTATAATAATTACGATTCTGAGCGAAACTCGGTCAGATATAGGTATAATATATTATATTATTATACTGATAATCCATTCTAAAATTGTACCACGTGTGTAAATTACCTATTCGATTACTCAAAAATAAATACAAAACCCAATGTTAAATATTGCATTATTTATCATGAAAAATCTAGAATCAATTTCGTCAAAATTAGGATTTCCGTGAATTTTGACGTTTTCTCACTTTTTTTGGTAAATTATATTCTCTCAAGGAAAAACTTCTCAAAGATTGAAAAATAATCTAAATAATGTACCAACTAGATGCAATTTTCTTCCAATGCATACCCTATTTGTAATAATCCGACTATTATATCTGCTCGAAAAAAAGTTTTCAGTCATTTAAAAACACAAAAAATATCATAATTTTCAATTCTATTAAATATTCAAAGTTAAGAAGCTTATTTTCAAAATATTTTGTAAATTAGTTAAATAGTATATGATTATGCTTCTATAAAATTTTTAAACCGTTTAACCCAAAATCAGGTAATATTAAACATTTTTGGATGTATTTCAAAGCTTTATATTTAGTCAGAAAATCAACTAATCTGTTCCAAAATTGCATTACATACGTATCTATAAAAAATATTCAGAAAAATTCCCTATGATATGATCAAAACTCAATTAGTTATACCGAAATGTATAAAATCAAAATAACGGAAACCGTGATTTTGATAATTTTCTACTATTATTTTGGTAGTTTTTCTTGTCTCAAGAAACTTCTTTTGAGAAATTCGAAAAATTAGCTGAATAAAGTACCAACTTTATGCAATTTTCTATCGAAAGCATATATGTGGTATTCGGACCATTATTTATACCCAAAAAATTCAAATTTTTATAATATCAATACATTCCTCGCTTCGTCTAGAATCTAAAAAAACCAAGTACACAGTCTTCATAATAATATGTCGCATAATTTAATCTAAATCCACTGACACTGACTGTTATTATTTTTACAATTTTATTGTAATATATGAGATCATGCTAATCTCAAAATTATTTAAGTTTCAATATTTTTTTTTTTTTTTTAGTATAACTCAAAATACCTACTAAGCCAACATTTTTCATAGTAAAATTATATTACAAAGTTAGATTATTCAAAGTTATGAAATTTCAAATTCCATTCGTTCATTTTGTCAAATAAATTTAAAAATACTATTCCACGTCATTAATCTATATGAATTTACTGATTTTTACAATTGTAGGTGTTTTAATTTTGTTATCTACAAAAATAAAATTATATTTTATATTAGTATAAATATATTAAAGAAAAATTATTTGTAAAATTACCTCCCTATTTTGTATTAAAATCAAATACAAAACATATTTATTTTTTTTAAAACTTAATATAGTTGGAATGTTTTAACATAAATACGTGATGAAAATTGAGGAATAGTTTTAGAATTGTTTTCGCTGTAAGGTCAGGTGTTATATAGTATTTATATCCAATTTTGAAGTAGTTATTTTGACTACATTGTAATTTAATATTATACCTACTTCAGTACACCAAAAGTTCATCACCGTCAGATTTGCACATTTAATTAAACGTGAATATTTATCACAAATTAATTTTTTTTAATTTCATCATACTTTGTTTATCCCTAGAATACAGTAACTATACTAATAAGCATAATATAATTTAGAGCATTTTTGGTTTATCAGTTTGAAAATTGTATCGAAGTCTAATCATATACTGCTTAATCTTTTTACAAAATATTTTAAAAATCGTGAATGATAATTTTTTATAGCTTTTAAAATTAAAATTTCTGAAAATCGGAAAAATAATGGTTTCGTTATTTAAAATTTTTTTATTTCATAATGACTAATAAGGTTTTAATCATAGCGGCTTGAAACTTTTTTTTAGTATCAAAATAGGTGTTTTACATTACAAGAAAAAATTTGAAAATGATTGGTTGATTTTCTGACTAAATATTGAGCTTTGAACTTTTTTCTATAAATGTTTAATATTTCCTACAATTTTTGTTTTATAATTTTGAAAATTTTATAGAAGCCTACTCAAAAACTACTTATTCTACTTTCAAAATACTTTTGAAAACGTAGTGGACAATTTTTTTTATAAATCTTAATTATAATAAACCACTAATTTCTTCAAGAACCGATGGTACAAAGGAGCAGTGGCGGTCAAACGGAGGGGGGATGATAAGGGGGATATATCCCCCCCATGACCTTTTTGTTTTTATATATTATTTTTAACAATAAATCGTTTTTTACCTATTTCTTTATATAATAAAAAAAAAGCGGGAAGGTCTATTTAAGGCATTCCTAAATTAGTGGAAATTATTAGTACTTTATTATTAGTAAGATTTAAATGCAATAATATTGCTTTAGAAAATATGATTCTAAGCAAAACTCAATATAATACAATATATTATACTGGTCGTTCTATAGGTCTACCACGTGTATAAAAAGGAAAAACTTTTGAGAAATTCGAAAAATGAGCTAAGTAAAGTACCAAAAAGATACAACTTTCTATCGAAATAAACCCTATTTATGGTAATCGGACCATTTCTACCCAAAAAAATATCTTTATATATAAAAAAAAATCACAATATTCAATTTTACTAAAAATGTTCAATTTTTTTAATCTTATAACAAAAATTGTGACTTACATTTTTCAAAATATTTTGGAAATTGATAAAGTATTAAATGAATAGGCTTCTATAAAATTTTCAACCAATTAAACCCAAAATCACATATAATCATAAACGTTTTTAGAAAAAATTTTAAATCTCTATACTTGGTCAGAAAATCATGAGATGTGAATACTTCATAAAAATTTTCAAGTCCCTACGATTAAAACTTAATTAGTTATCACGAAATAAAAAAATTAAATAACAGAAACCAAACTTTGCCGATTTTACACCAATTTTTGGTAGTTTTTCATCTCCCAAGGAAAAACTGTTGAGAAAATCGAAAAATAAATTTAAAAAGTACCAACTAGATTAAATGTTTTACCGAAGGCATACTCTGTAATTGTAAATTACGATTAATTCCAAAATATTTTGTAAATAGATTAAGTTGTACATTATGATTATGCTTGTGTAAATATTTCAAATATAAATTAAAAACACGTTCGATATAATACTTTAATATTTATCAATAATTTATTAATTATCTTATTTTAGAGTCATCTTAATAGCTTAACCATAGTAGCTGTTCATCGTAGGTACATAAATATACCACTAGATGAAGTACTGGATGAACTTGCAAAAAAAAAAAAAAAAAATAGATTTAATAATTTAATAATTCTATTACAATGTTATTAATATTTTCTATCAATTAAACATATTGTTTTCAGTTTGTACATTATGCTATATTATATCATTATATAATGACTGATATTTACAATTGTTAAAGTTTATGTTGAAAAATCAGGATCATCGACAAAATCCCCCCATGACAAAATCATTTGACCGCCACTGCGAAGGAGAAACATCTAAAATCGACCTTCCCAATTTTTAAATTATTTTATTTTTATAAGTAGGCATAACAATTTAATAGGTATTATGTCACCCGATCTCATAATTGTTTTTATTAATTTTGATTTTGATAAACGACTATACTAATGTCAATACTTCATTTTATTGGTAAATATTAAATAGGTTTTCTCAATAGTGGAGCAAAATAAATGATCTTTGAACTTTTTATTGTATATACAATATGCATGTTATGTATTATTAATAATATTAGTGAAAAAACATAAAATCATCAATAAGAAACCAATTACTGTTATATTAAATAAAATACTCGAATATTTAGTTACAAATTCCTTTCTCTCTACTTTTATAGCATAAATAAATTTAAATTATTTTTAAGTTGCTGGTTTTATATTATAATGAAGATTTTTTGCTTACCTTGACGGTTTTGCTCCGTGTTTATTCTACATTAATATATTTTGATATTGACAATGAACAAACACAGAATATTATTTATTATATACTAACAACAATACAATATAATTGGTATATATTGTATTCACTGGATAATAAAATTATGAATAATATTAAAATATTTAAAAATATAAATAGGTATACCTTTTAAAAATATTCACAAAACATTGCATTACAATCTATCAATTCGATATGAATTTTATTGATGACATTTTTAGTACTTATGTACCTACCTATATGCGCATCTTTTAAAAAAAATATGCTTAAACTTTATATCTATGTTTTATAGATTTACCTATAATTGTTTATTCATTTTATAATACAATGTTATACATTTATATTATGTTTATAATGTATATTATTAAAAAAATATAACAAGTGATATTTATTACTTTACATATAGGTATTTAACAAATACGTATTAATATTTTTAATAATATAATTATTACCTACTATGTGTATAATTTTATAGTATTTCTACTATAACGTATACTTTTTGAATAGTTAAATTTTTATTACTTTACGTCACAATGGCGTGGCGAACTTATATTACTAATTAGGGATCATATATATATATATATATATATATATATATTATATTATATTATATTCTAAAAACTCTCACCTCACGAAACAAAAACTTTTATTATATTAAATTTATATATGTTATATATCTAAAAGTAACAATAATATATAATAATATATTGATGCGATAATGACACATTTTTAATATATCCATAATTAGGGAGTGAACCACTATCCTTTTACCTACCTATAGTTCCTTCGTCACGCTACTCTTTGGAATATGTTTAATGCATAATATTATGATATTTTGTCTTATATATTATAATTAACGCGAACGTTCAATTAAGTTATTATAAGTAAAACAATAAGAATTTTTTAAAATGTTAAAATATCGAAATGTTGGCGATCGAAATATAGATAGATTTTAAACCGGTAAGTTCCGCATTGTTATAAACGCACGAGCAACCCGTGCAGGATAACAATTGCCAGTGGCTTATTTAAGTGGTGTGTTGAAGGCTAAAACAAAAATTATTTTACATAATACACAACTATGTTGCAGCTACTGTACTCTACCTATTATTATAAATGGACAGTAAGTTATTTTTAGTTTAAAATTGAAAATTTTGAAATTGCTTGCTGGTTCTAACGTATATATCACAGAATAAATGTAAAACATATCGCGAGAAACACACAGCCAGACAAAAAAATGTTCCACCGAAATACGTAGATACAATTTTTTTTCTAAATAACTAAATTAAGTATTACAATAACATAATTATTTATACTATATAGGTGGAAATTAAGGGTTGGCTAAATGTCAATTAGCCCCCCCCCCTCTCCAATGTTTTACAGAGAATATAACACAAAAATAAAAACTTATAACAAGAGCTATATATAAAATATATTCAATCCATTTTTACAACAAATATAATTTTTATTTCCTAAACATGATGCAATGTTCAAAGATTTTTATGCTCTTGGTACATATATATAAGATTTTTATATTAAAATAAAACATTGCATCATTAATATATTAACATTTATATTTATAATATGACAAGAAATGTTAAATTTATTAAGTTAATTAGTTAAACAAAATGTTAGTGTAAATAAGATATTTATTATATGAGCACGTAAAAGTTTTATTAAAATTTAAGGTTTAAGTATTGTGCCTGTAGCCCTCAAAAAAAATTGTTTCTATGTTATAATCAGGGATCAGTTTATCGCTTGACAATGGGGTGTGGGGAGGGTGCGTATTACATATTTTTATAATATCTATAACACAAATTTCAATTGTGCGTATTATTAAATATAATTATTACTAGACATATCAAACATTCAAATATATACCTAAATAATTTCAATTTAAAATGAAAATAAATGTATAACAAAGTTAAATTGAGAATAACAACATTATTAATATGATTAAATCAATTTATAAGAGTATAAAATATATTTTTTTATCAAATAAAATGCACGAAAATAAGAAGTATACAAATTCTATTACTTAGGCGATTGCCCCTATCCCCCCCTCTTAAATCCACCATTGGATATACTATACGTAATATAATAGGTACGAGTAAAACGTCTTTACCCAAATGAGAGTTTCACACGGTCGGTCGTCTTTCGGTTTGTTATTATTTTAAGACGTGGAAACAAATTTGCACCGTCATCTTTGTAACGTCGTTCGTCGCATCGTCGATTACTGCAATCCTCGGACGCGGTATCACGAGTGTTGAGACTGGCATCGTGGTATCAATTTTACCACTCGGAATCGAATCGTTTTTCGCGGTTCAACAACAATCGTAATATATTAATTCACCGCGTTTCGCCCGTCCGGGCGAGATGTACATTGAAAGGTGTAATTTTAAAAGCGTCAACAAACCGCGAACGTACGTGCCGTGCGTTTTGGGTATTTTTTAGTAAACGAGTGACAATTTATTGTCGTTTTTGATTTCGATTCGTTTCGTAAAGAGAAAAAAAAATACGTTCCGGGGATTTGAATTTACGCTATTGCCCACGTGGGCCGCTTGGATCGCGAGCGAATCTCCACCAACACGCACAGCGCACAGAACAACGCGCGCGCCCGCTGTCGGTCAGCCGACTGCGGAGACTGGATTCGTGCACGCGTGGTTACTGGCGGATTACCCTGACGCGCGCACGACACTACCGCCGCGCTATTACCACCTATATACGTTCCGTTCCGGTTTTTTTTTTTTTTTTTGTTTTTTTTTTTACTTTTTTTCACCTACTCGTCTCGATTATTGTTATTACCGCGAAAGCTTTTCGCCGACGTTTAAACATTTCTCATTACGCCTATAATAGTGGATTCGGCACTCTTCGGACTTCGGTAGTGAAACCGTGTTGATTTTTATTCTCTCGTTTTTATACGAGATTACGCGCGATTATCCGTTTATTATAGAGAACAATATTTATCGATCATATTATTATATAGGTATATTTATATTTTTTTAAACAAATATTTGAATTATTGGCCGCCGGATTGCGAAAAATGTCCTAAAAAATGCATTTAACATCAATAATTCCCTTTGAACAAAAAAAAATATTTTTTTAAAAATTTACCATTTTTAATACAAAAATTTGCTGCTAGCTTTGAACATATTTCTTGATGATGCATAGGTAACTCGTTCTATAAAATATAAATTAACCAATTTTTAACACTAAACCATTGATTATAGAATAAAATATTCTAATCTATAATCAATGACTAAATTAAACTACTAAATTAACAATATTCAATAATGCGAAAAAAATACGAATTGTGTACGTCTATACGAAATAATCGTTTTCGCAACTAACCAAATATTAATTATTAATTGAATTTCATCACAGCTGTTAACCTAGTGGTATAAAGATAAAAATGTTATCGAAATTATAAATAGAACTATTTAAAATTTGGAACAAACAAAAAAATACCTATATCTAATCATAAAAAAAATATTTCTTTAAGTAATATTTTGTAATATATAATTTGACCCTAAAACCTTTATGTATTAAATATTTATGTATAAATTATGTGCACCAAAAATTAATAAAATAACCTAAAAATGCTAAAAAAATGCAAAATAAATGTTAAGCAGTTCGTTACATGTGTCAAATTATATAGGTACATAGTATACATTGTCCTAGACACGGCTGGAATATCTAAAAAATAATGCGCTTTGTATTAAAATCCTGGTCCTAATATTATTATAATAATTCAATACGAAAAACTATACTATCCGGAAATTTTCTTAAACGAACTATTCAAGATGGGTATTTGAGAGGGCAATTGCCCAGGATGACGACCAGGACACCAATTAAGGGGGGAGTATGGTGGGTCACGGCTCCCCTATTTTTTTTACATATTTTATCGCGCCGATACATAATATTCAATCGCCATACGCCACCTTCATAATCTACAATAACATTGTCGACGGACTTATTGTAAATTAGTATATTTGTACCATTTTTTCGTTTGTATTTTATGTCATTATGATTTGTTGAGCAGTGATATGTTTAATAAAATTAAGTATTATTAAAAAACATTGTACATTCCTAAAAAATGCATCGCAAATAAAGTTGTCAGTTACTAACATAATTTTAATATCAAACAAAATTGGCCCGGTCGGCGTAAAACTTGGCCTGCTTCAATTTTCCCTCCCCTATTAAAATACTGAAATGGCGCCCCTGACGGCGACTACGAGGATGTGACATTTAAACATTTAAATAATTAAATTTTATAATGATTATTAATAAACACTTTGATACCTATATCGATTTTCAACTATCAAATAAATTATTATCCATTGATTACGATCTCAATTGTGGTTTTAGATAATAATCATAAAACTATTAACAATATTATCAATACTTTAAAATAAATACGTGTTATGATGTTATTTATGAATTTTTAATAAAAATAAAATAATTGTATGTGTACTTATGTTATGAAAAAAAGAACTACGATGACGCAGATTAAGTTCTCCTCTATTAATAATGAAAACAATTTGGCGATTCTACCATAAAATAATACAGATTAAGTTACCCCGCGGAAAACCAGTATTACTATACGTTTCCCGCCGGATAAACGGAGACAACACATAGGGGGTGTGGCGTCCTCTTAAGAAGGGCGGAAGCGATTATATTTCCCCATGAAAAAACACAAAAATGCGCATACTATTTCCGAGATTTACATCGAACGGATTTTAAATTCTTACTTAATAAAGAGAAAAATATTCTCTACGGTGCGGTGGCTAGTTCTTCGATTTTTAAGTCTAAACACAAACATTTTTTTAGTTGAAATGTAAATGGATAATGGAACCAAAATTGATAAAATTAATCAAATCGAAAATTGGTCTACTATAGCTATCATAAAGAATATAGTCTCCTTCTTTTGGAAAAAAAATTAATCCATTATGCGATTGTTTTGGAGAGCAAATTCTACGACATTGCAAAATTGCTGAAGATAATACCTTTGTGATAATCAAATATGAATTATTACCGACACTATTTTTAAATGAAATTTATTCCCAAATCAACTGAATCTTTTGGTATATACCTATACTAACCTACAGTGTTCTGTATAACATTTAAATTTAAACCATATGTACAAATTGCAAAATTTAATCCCAAAATAAATAACAGTTTCCTTTCTCCTTAATACAGTTCTCGGGAGTCAACTTGTATGAAAATAAAATGGAAACATATACAGCTAATCTCTCTAAAATTGAATGCTATTGTTGCTGTAGTATAACCGTATAGACAGGACCTCCACAAGGGGGGACCTGGTTCTGAGGCTCTGATTCTCGAGGGGCCCGAGCAAAATGTATACATAATTGAGTTACACTTTGCTATAAATAAAATGACATAATATTATTCTCATCATCTCTCGATATTTGTAAAGAAAAGCCATTACACATGAATAAGACATTACTCGATAAAATCGAATTTAAAATTATTTTTAATCCCGATTAATGGCCCCAAAATATTAACGATAATATACGTCATTACATCAACAAGTTATAAAAATAAATTTTGTATCAAAAACATGTAACTATTAATATATTGTGTTTTTTAATTAAATTAAATTTCATAAACATATTTTTTTATCTTAGAGTAATGTATACATTTTAGGATATTATAGTAAATCATATAATTCTGTAAAGACTTTAGTCTTTAGTACACGGTATTTTAATTTATATTTTGTGTTCTTATATTTCGTCCCTTCGGTCCTCGGAGATAGTCAGATTAGTGGTTTATTATAATTAAGATTTAAATGCAATGATATTGCATTCGAAAATACGATTCTGAGTGAAACTCAATACAATACAATACAATATAATAAACTGATAATACGTATCAAAATTTTACTACGTGTGTAAACTACGTATGAGAAAAATCAACATCTATATGTTCAAAATTGCATATCGTGAAAATCTAAAATCAATTTCGTCAAAAATAATATTTCTATGAATTTTGTTGCTGTTTTTGTTTTTTTTTTTTTTAGTTTTTCCTCTCCCAAGGAAAAATTGTTGAATAATTTGAAAAAGGGGCTAAATAAAGTAGAACTAACTAACTAGATGCAATTCTCCACCGAAAGCATATCCTATTTATGGTAAACTGACCATTATTATTTATTTCTACTCGAAATCATACTTTCAGACTAAATGTAAGATGCTAATAATATAAGAAACTAAAGAAAACATAAAGAAAATAATGTCGAATTATCAAAAAATATTAATAAAAAGAAATGTATGAAAGAGTATGTTAGAGACCAAAAATTGTGTGTATTACCTACCTGTTTTATAAGGTTTTTTTAAAACAATTGTTAACGATAGTCACATTTATCTCAAAAAACACGTATCTACTGCCAGTGTCGTGCATAGGGTTTAAAATGTACCTATACCAATTAAAAGGTATATTTATAAATATATATAATATAATAATGTGATTTAAGCATTACTTAAACATTACAGTTATTAAATAACAGTAAATGAGATAGGTATCTACTTATCTATTATTTTTTTATTTAATATTTGATGAGTAACTATTATACTAACTTAACATTATTGATATTCAAATGAGAATATTGACTTAAATTCTCAAATTATTATAAATAATAATATTATTTTAAAAATGTGATTAAATTATTACCATTATTAATTTAGTTATCTCTCACCAATCACCAATCTACTATAAGTTATAAATTTGTATCGCCCCGACCCTTCCTTCCCACAATCAGAAAAATTATAATATAATATTATTGATGGTTTTTTTAATCATCCCTGTAATTCTCAAATTAAAAAAAAATTATAATTCGTTCCCCCCCCCCCCCCACCGTTATCTAGGACTGGATCCACTCTTGTAAAGAAGTCAATAAAAAGCAACAAAAAAAATTTTACAGGAAACTTTTTTATAAAGATATATAAACAGTACAAATTATAATTAGGTATTACATTTTTATTTTATTTTTAGGTGAGCAATGCAGTATATCAGATTTTAAGATGAATGACTGGAATATTAATTGAATAATAAAACTGATAAAATAGAGAGTAAATAAATATGGAAACGACAACTACCTATATTAATTAATATTTTTGACGTGAGATATAAAATTAGTCATTACGATATATGTTTTAACAATTATTGACATTGCCACTTTTAAAAAAAAAAAATATGTACTTAAAACAAAATAATTAATGAATATTATATAACAAGTGAAGAAAATCACTATCTAACCAAACCTATTGGGTAGCAATCATTTATAATAAATATAAACTTTTGAACTAATTTATCTGTTGTTTTAGAAATTTCTTTCGAATATAGAATATTTAAACTTAAAGACGACATAGCACTAAGTTTCAATCGATCATATTATGATATAATAACAATATTTGATTCAAAATGCATACTACAAAGTTTATAAGACATTAAATTAATGTTAATTGAACACATTTTCTGCTTTAAAATTACTATACATTTATATGAAATTCCATATTTTATAAACATTTAAAAATATAAAAATGATTAGGTATTAAAAAATTTGATGTTAAAAATTAATTAATTTAATATTATTGATTTGTTTGTCATATTTAAGCGAGAGAAAATAATAATATAGGTATGTAAGTACTTTTTTTATAATTATACCATGGTTAAATAAATCAAATTTTTATAAATTTTGTGTTATACTAAAAACCAACAAGTATTATCATTATAAAAAAATGATTTATTATGTGAATAAAAATGTAATTTTTTTTTTTGAAATTAAAATGGCATTGTAGTTGATTACGCTACTTTTAAAACCAAACATTGATATACCTACCGAACATAAATAAAAAAAAAAATCTGGTTATTATAAATAAAAAGTAAATTGTAAATATAAGTAATTATTTATTTATGAAAGTAAATTAGAAAGGTAGATACCTAAAACGTACTGTGGTTGTGGTATAACAACAAACAATATTTTTATTATTTATATATTAGATGTATAAAAAAATGTATTTACTGAAATACAAATGAATTGTCAATAAATCATTATCCAGTAGGTAAGTACTAAGTTAGTAAGTTCATAACCGTGAATAAATTGCCGGCATTTCGTCCGACGAATTCGTTATCATTTTATCAATCAGTTTCCGTTATCATCTATCGTTGTGCTTTACCCATAGATAATATTATTTAGAATTCTACATTATCTTTACTGGCATTACCGTCCGATCCAATAAATTGAAAACTTTTTTTGGGAAATACTTTTTTCTACTCAATCTTTTAGACTCTACTACTCCAATATTCTAATAAGTAATAATAACTATATTTTTTATAGTGTCCAATTCGTGAACGCCGTCATTTATCAAAATAACAATAAAACATTGTACGTTCTAGTATTTATTCTAGTTTTCCTATAATAACTATAACTTGCTTTTTTACATTACAAAATGATTAAAATAACATTGTACGTTGTTGATAATAAATATTTATATTATCCGTGCTCCGACGAAAATGAAAAATCGTATATAACCGAAAAACCTGAGATTCGGACCTACGGTTTTCTGTGCCACAGAACCAATAAAACGACATTGCCGTATACATATCCAACATCGAATTGTGCTGACTGACGTTGGTTGTTTGATACTTTTCTTTAGAAAAACAGTAGTATATCTCTGAGAAGAAGTGTAAGTTAAAGTGTTGTATAATACGTCAGTATATACATTAGGGCGACCATATTATGTAAAAAAAAAAACTGGACAAACTATTTTATTTTTAACAATTTTGTAAATTTTTACCATTTTACAATAACAATTATTACTTATTTTTATTTAATATGATTATAATGTTCAAACTTCTTGTTTATATTTTCTTTTTGTATTTTGAATTTAAAAAAATATTTCTGCACTATAATTCATGTTACTCTTTCGTCACTTTCTGTATTTTCTAAATATTTTATGTAGTCTTTTGTTAACAAACTATAAACTAATTAAACACAAAAATCTTAAAACTAATTTCTTTGATAGTTGTAATAAGAAAGCAAATTATTTCATCTATTATATTATCATCTTGATTATTATTATTTAACAAAATAAAATATGTTTTTTTTTTTTTAACTTTTTTGAATATCTTCCCAATTTGGGGGCAGATTATTAATTGTATCCAACGAAATATTTGTAGTTATTCTAAAAGACTTCCCCACTTGTACATTTCCATACAATGTACAACAAATATGTTTCATAAAATTGATCAATGTAAATTTAAATAACAATTTAAATAATTTTTTTTATTATTATAATATTAAACCCAAAATAATATATTTTTTTTTGTACATAATAATAATGTGATAAATAATTATGGGATTAAAACTGGTTAAACTTTTAAAAACGGGACATAATTTTGAAAAACAGGATAATCTCGTTTTAAACGAAACATATGGCCACCATAATAACCTACCTAGTTTAAAACGTAGGCTTATACTAATGAGCTACTGAAGTCGTACTGTGGTTGAATTGCAATTTACCATTTTAAAATTAAAAAATGTGTATTTCTATATTAAAAACGTCTCATTGCAACGCAGTTTTTGGCTGCATGCGTGTGCATCTCATCTGTTATCACATATTATAATTCTTATTTAACCTACTTATCTGAGATTACTGATTATTACAGAGTAATATATTACAGCTAATAGCCTATTACCAAACACTAAATATTACTATTTCATATTAAGTATTATTTAACTATTATAATTATAACAAATAACATGCGTGCAAGTATGAATTTTATTATTCATTATTAAATTAATTATAATATTTAAGAATGATAAAATTTATTGTGAATATTAATACTCATTATTTTCACTTTTCAGTCCAGATATAATAACATGTACTGATATGTATTTTTAGTACCTTAAATAAAGACTTTATTATTATATTACTTTATAAAAATTTTATTTTTTTGACATTTATTTTTTTTCATTGAATATAGCTCAATTTTTCGTTCAATTTTTTTTTTTTTGTCATTATTACTACAGAATATTTTGTAGATATGCATTCAAATTAATATTTTTAGTAAATTTTTATATCACAGATTTTATTTTTTTATTAATTTCAGATTCCATACTTTTATCTCTTGATAAAATATAGAAAATATTACAATGTACAAAAAAAAAAAATAACAACAACAATTTTGCTCAAAAAATATCAATAGCAAACTCAATAATAATGCAGTATCACAATTATTTTATATTTAATTTGTTTAGATTTATAATATTGAAAACTTGGAAAGTTTCATATGCCTATTCTACACTTATAATATACCTAGTTGTATTATATAGGTAATATTGTCTAGAGTTAAGATATCAATAAAAATAAATTGTCAATAAAACCATTTATAGACTATTGTTTGAACATTGTAAGAAACATAATAGGTAACATTATTTTATACAATGATGATATAAACTTGTGTTTAATATTTGTTTTAAGCTGTGTATTAAATATTATTATTAAATATTTTTATTAATATTATTGTTCATTATTAAATAATTAATCTTATTGTATTATACTAATTTACTCGACTAAAGATATTTTCTAGAAAAAAAAAACTAATACAAAAACATTTTTTAATTGTCGAATAATTTATTAACAAATTATAATAATCCATGTCTAATTTATTTAAACTATACATTTGTATTATACTAAATAATAATTTATTGTACACTTGTATTTCTAAGTGTTTTAAGTAAAGGCCAAAAACAAGTAGCAACAAAAAATTTGCTCAGAGGCTGTAATAAACTTAATATTAATGTTTATAATACCTAAGCATAGAGTAATTTGAAAAATTAAATCTGGTTTTTTTAAAAAAAAATGTGCGATTAAATTTATGTGCAATTAAGATAATAATAAATAGGCAGACACCCAAAAATTATGCTGCTTCTTCTACAATATGTTATAATCACAAAATAATTGTAATTTATGTTATTTGTTATTATAATTAATTTTCATCTTGTTTTTAATATCAGGATACCGTTCAATTTACATCTTACAAAAAAAAGTCACTGAAGAAGGATAACAGTGACATACCTAAGAGGCATCAGAGTTAGTAGTCACTAAACCGTCATACAATGTCAAACATATTGAAAAAAATATTTGTATGTATAATTCGTCAAATAATTCATATAATATACCTAATTTTCATTATTTTATTATTATTTTTTTTTTAATAGTGCTCAAAATGATTGGTAAAAGCAATTTACATATCCAGTTAAAGAAAAGTCACTACAACACATCAACACATAAGAGAATCAAAAAATATAATTCAATTTATGATAAATTATACATAATAATTTTTAGCTGATATTATTAGAATATGATCTGTAAAATGTTATTCATTATCATAATTCTATAAGTTTAATATTAATTTATATATGATAATATTAAAATTAATTTACCTTCAAAAATTGTAAAGCTACTATATTTAGGAGATTAAGTTAGGTTGGCCTTTTATTTATTTTTTATCATGGTTGAACCGACAACCCGGAGGAAACCGCATGTGCATTACTTCCTCCAGACTGATTAGGTTGACCTAATCAATGAATACACTCAACATTCCATAGAATTGTAAAAATGTGAAGATGTAGAATAATAGTCATTAGAACCAGCAACTTGTATGATACCAAACAATTTCTGTGAAGTTATTACTATTAATTTATTTAAAATCTTTATATTTTTTAAATTTACTTCCAAACAATCCTGGTTTAACTTAGCTGTTAAAACATAATAAAAATTGCACTTATTTAATAAATAATCTATAATATCAATTATTGATTTTATTTTATTTTTATTTTATAACCATCTGCTGCCATTTATGTTAAAAAATAATTTTTTTAATTAAATTATTTTTATAATTTGATTCTCAAGTCATAATCCATTGTATAGAATCATTTAGTACCTATGTTATAAAATATAAAAACTTATATTTATACTATTATATTGAAATAAAGTTATGAACTCATAATTTATGTACCTATCAACTAAAACTAAGCACATTAAAAATTAATATTGATTTGTATACTAAATCACTAATTTTATATCAAAATATAAAACACAATACAGAAATACCTCTATATCATTGTTGTTTTTCTTAATTCTACACTATATTATAACTTAAATGTAAATTACATTTTTTATTAATTAATATTATCTGTATACGATAATTTACCTTTATTTTAGTTATAAATAGTTTTTGTTAACTATTATTTTCTTCTATTTTAAAAACATTACTGTAATATTCTCATATTATTGGCAATTTAGAAAGATGTATCTATAATTCTTTAAACTTATTTAAAATGCTATGTACCTACTATAATTTATTATTTTATAATCTATACTTTTTTTCATATAACTGATTTCTTGTTGTCTTTAAAAGATGGTATGCATCAGATAATAGAAATATATTTCTGCTGTTATTAAATGGATATTCAAAAAAAAATTTTTAAATTCTCTGTGTTTCCACATGTCTAATTTGGTTAATAATTTATTTATTTTAATAATAACTAAAGTAATTAATAATTAGTTTTTATTATTCCTAAGAGATTCACATTTTTGCATTAGTAGTTGCACCATCTTATTTTGTGTCAGACCAATAACTTGACCTCCAGAAGACACAACTTTTTATTAATAAAATAGCTTTAATAACTAATTTAGCTAAATCTACTCCTGTATATTTATAAATATATAAAATAAAATGTTGGTAATTGATTTTTCATTAATTCTAATCAATTTTATTTTATTTATTTATAGAAATAACCTTTAACATTTCTATTTTATGCAAAAACAGTAATCGGCTAAACAAAATTCTCTGCTAACCTTTCCAAATAAACACTAAAGCATAATTTGCTTTTTATGAACTATTACTGTAACAATTTTATTTTTTAACTCATTGCCAAAATCTTTCAAACCCATAAAACTTAATATAAGGCTATTTACAGTAATGTTTTCCCTCAGAAATATTTCATCCAGCACAATAATTCCCTGCTTGGTTTGTTCTGTTCTATAATCAGTTTTTTTTTAGAAGTTAAATAAAATTGTTATCAAAACCATAATCAATAAATATTTCCTTATTGTATTTAGACACAACAGTGGCAATATACACTGATCCCGTAAAAATAAATAATCCCTTGGTGATCTAAAATAAAACTTTATTTTAATATACATTTAATTACTTATTGAGTGTTATTTTACAATTATTAATTGTTAAATTTTACCTTATTTATAATAGTATACAAAGTAATAGCAAATGTTCACTATATATTCTATTCTTCAGATTTCAGATTCTAAACAAAGCCGGAGAATGTGTTGGTTTTACCAAGATGTTGTTTTTTTTTTTTATGTATGAAGACACTTTTTTGGGTAGAAATAATGGTCCGATTGCCACAAGTAGGGTATGCTCTCAGTAGCAAATCGTGTCTAGTTGGTACTTTATTTAGCTCATTTTTCGAATTTCTCAAAAGTTTTTCCTTGGGAGGTAATAAACTCCAAAAAAATTGTGGAAAATCAGCAAAATTACGGTTTCTGTTATTTTTAATTTTGTGATAACTAATTGAGTTTTGATCTTAGGGACTTGAAATTTTTTTTGAGTATTAATATAGATAATATACATATGTGGTACAGTTTTGAAACGGATTGGTTGATTATTTAGCCCAGTATGAAACTTTGAACTTTTTTCCAAAAATGTTTAATATTTCTGGCAATTTTTGGTTTATTGCTTTGAAAATTTTTTCGAAGTATAATCATATACTATTAAATCTTTTTACAAAATATTTTGAAAATCGTAACTAGCAATTTTTTTTATAGGCTTTTAAAGTTAAATTTCCCGAAAATCGACTAAATAACGATTTCATTATTTTAAATTTTTTATTTACATGATAACTAACTGAATTTTGATTGTAGGAACTTGAAACTTGTTTTGAGTGTTAACATAAGTGTTCTACATTATAGATAAAAATTTTGAAACGATTGGATCAATTTCTGACTAAGTAAATATTTAAATTTCCGGAAATTTTTGATTTATCGCTTTGAAAATTTTATCGAAGTCTAATCATATACTACTTAATCTTATTATAAAATATTTTGAAAATCGTAAGTTGCAACTTTATTTTATAATCTTCTAAAATTTGAATAATTTTAATAGAAATTAATATTATGACACTTTTTTTTTATGTATAAAGACACTTTTTCGGGTAGAAATAGTAGTCCGATTACCACATATAGGTTATATTTTCGATAGCAAATTACATCTAGTTGGTACTTTATTTAGCTCATTTTTCCGAATTCTCAAAAGCTTTTCTTTGGGAGAAGAAAAACTACTAAAAAATAGCGGAAAATCGGCAAAATAACGTTACTGAAATTTAAAATTTTTTAATATCGTGATAAATAATTAAGTTTTAATCATAGTGTCTTGAAATTTTTTTTGAGTATTTACTTAGGTGAACTTCATTACAAGAAAAAATTTAAATACAATTGATTGATTTTCTGACTAAGTATAGAATTTTGGCTTTTTTTTCAATAATGTTTAATATTTCCTGCAGTTTTTATTTTATTGGTTTGAAAATTTTATCGAAGTCTAGACATATACGACTTAATGGTTTTACAAAATATTTTGATAATCGTGACTGACAATTTTTTTTCGTAAGCTTTTAAAATTAAAATTTCCGAAATTCAGCAAAATTACGATATCCCTTATTTTAAATCTTTTATTTCATGATAACTTATTAGGTTGTGATCGTAAGAACTTGAAAAGTGTCATTTCTGTATTCCAAATTGCATCTTATTGGTACTTTATTTAGCTCATTTTTCAAATTTTTAAAAAATTCTCTAGCAAACTTAATAATAATGCATTAATGTATCACAATTATTTTAAATGAAAAAAAATTTAGGTATATACTCCTATATCTAATTATATTGGATATAACTATATTAGGTATCTTATTATTATTATATTATTTAACTGTCATATTATTCTTGCTATTTATTATTTATTTATTTGAATTTCAACACCCAAAGGGTACTGAGTAGGTACAATGAAAACTAAATTAAAATATAAATATTACAAAAATATAATACGACAATATTAAAAACGGCGCAAATAAATTAATAACAATATTATAATTTACTTAAAATATAATATAAAGGATCGTGAAAAATATTTATATTAGACGAAATATTTAAAATATTTTAAATGCGAAAAGCACAATCGAGAAAGGATGCGTTACCATAATTTGTTCTACGGAAATTATTATGAAATAAAATCGTATGTCTTGAATTAAAAGTAGGAACAACAAAAGATATTTTTTTCTAAAACATCAGGAGAGTCGATTTTTTCACTCAATAAGTTAAATATAAAAGAAACATCGAAATTACGTCGTCTCACAGATAACGTTTCTAAATTATATTTATAAATATTACTAATTATTATATAACTATGTAACTAACACCTATTTACACTTATATACTCACATAACTAATCATATTGGATATAACTATATATTATCTTATTATTTTATTTTATTATTTAACCATCATATTATTCTTAATATTTATCGAATTTATAATTAATCATAATTATATTCTGATACACCTTCATAATGCATATTTATATTTTATTTGCATTCATTTTATATACACTGTTATCGTACCATGAGGGCATGGTACATAAAAAAAAACATAATCGCATCGGTGGCGAACCCAGGATTTTAGTACAGTGGGTCTGCCTCACTTATGAAAGTGTGAAATGTGTAGAAGGTTCAACCAACTATGCATTATAAAATTACCTTATTTATATTATATTATATTATGAGTCATAACTAATTTTTTAGTAAAATTTAAAACTTACCTACACATTATTGTATTATTAATTAATTCAAATTTAATTGTTACTTTTTTTTGTTGCATTAAAATTGATATTCAATTAACATACTTACCTGGAATATTTAAATAAATTTGGATATTTTAGGTTTTGAGAAGAGAAATACATATGTATTTATTATATTTGTATACATATAGTTGCAGTATACTGCAGTATAAATTACCTATTACACCCCTATTATTATTTAATATTATTTCTGTTTTGATTATTGTAGTATTGTATATATTTACGTAGTTTGTCATTTTGAGGGGCCATATTTCTCTAAAAATAAAACTGTTGGTCAGTTGACCTCCCAAACCCCCCCTGGGTCCGCCCCTGAATCGCATATTTTAATATTCAGAATTAAACTGAATATTACCAAATTAATATTACACCTATATAAAAACTCAACATATTAAAATATATGAATGTTAAGATTCGATTTCATTGAGCGAGTTTAGAAGCGGCACTAGACGACTAGTGCAATAGTGATGATTACACGCAAAACGTTCTACTCGATTTTTTTGAGAGCATGATCTAAAATAATGACACCCGCACGAACTATTTCCGTCGACATTTTGTAGTCACTGAAAGCATAAACGCCAGTGAGTAGCGAATAAAGAAGCCCAGCTTTCGACTTTACTCGCAGATAGTTTACAATTTGCTAATTGGCTAGTAAACATGATTACACAGAGATATGAGATATCACAGTATGTATAATTAAAAAATAAATATTTAAGAAGTTATCATTTCATGATAAAAATTGTCAGTCACAATTTTTAAAATATTTTGTAAATAGATTAAATAATATATGAGTAGGCTTCTATAAAAGTTGCATACCTTAAAACCAAAAACTGCAGGTAATATTAAAAATTTTTGGAAAAAATTCAAAGCTCTATATTTAGGCAAAAAAAAAACCAATCCGTTTCAAAATTTTACTAAACGTAAATATTACCTATATTAGTATTCAAAA
>CM023361.1:27467194-27625764 GCA_013282895.1 Eriosoma lanigerum | reverse complement strand
AATAATGTGAATATAGCTGTTCAATCTCGGCTGTTTGATAAATTATGAAACGCGACGTTTTTAAAACGCGCGTGCTCGTGTAAAAGTCTTATAAAAAATTTTAAAAAATAGTATAATATGCAACAGTTTTTAATAGCCTTTAGTGCATTTCCATAGTCCTCACAACTTTCCCAGTGGCGGCTCGTGCATAATATATGCGATGGTGCGGTCGCATCCTCAAGGCACCAACAGAAATGAAAAATTGTAGAAATATACTTACTCAATACATATTTATTTTAGTATATTATAGTGTGTAATGTGTACTAATACAATTAATAAAAATACGTATATCTTTTTATTGATTAAATTATTATAAGTGGATACCATCCAGTGGCGGTCAACCGGTGGGGTGGGGGATAAGGGGGATATATCCCCCATGACATTTTTGTCACTATGTATTATTTTTAACAATATATCATTTATTAGGTACCTATTTATTTATATAATAAAAAAAAGCAGGAAAGTCTATTTAAGACATTCCTAAATTAGTGGAAATTAGTAGTTTATTATAATTAAGATTTGAATGCAATGATATTACGATTCTGAGCAAAACTCAATAAAATACAATATATTATACTGATAGGTCGTTCCATAGGTTTACTACGTGTATAAAAAGGAAAAACTTTTGAGAAATTCGAAAAATAAATTTAAAAAATACCAACTAGCTGTAATTTTTCGTTTGTGGTGGCACTGGTACCATCACAAATTCGCGATGTAATTTTATTATATATTTTGGAAATGGCCATCGACCATATTATAGGTATATACATAGCATCATAACGTGTGCGATATTGCGAATAACACATAAAAATACCAGTTTCGGTAGTTTCTTATGCGCACTGGCCACAACCGGCGAACACTGAAAGAACAAAACCGATCGGAGCAAATTAGATCAAAATAATATATTAATATATTACACACAATTATCAATCAACTTCAAAACACAACAAAATAAAGCATGATCGCCGATCGGTTTGATTCTATGTTATTTCCGAGCAAAGTACAAAGTTGCTCGTCGTCGTCATTATTATACGACCCTTATATTAATGATATTATATTATTATTTTATATCATTACAAATAAATACTAGTTTTTTATTTCTACTTAAAGTATTTCTTAATTGCATAAAAAAAAACTTTTGAACTCGTAAGAATGAAATTTTTAAAATCAAGTCTCAAATTTAAAAGTTGTATTATTTTTTTTTACGTTTTGTAATAATCCGGCGTAGGCACGAAATTTCGTTACGTTTATTTCATTATTTAACAAAAGCTGTATAACAACAACATCTTCGTCGGAATCCATTTTGAGTAATTCTAGACGAAAAATGTATATCACACGTGTTTATTTTTTCTCGTTCCGTATCGTTTCGTCGTTATGATTTGTGAATGGAACTATAGTAGTGATGGGCATAATCGAGTGAAAATAATCGATTTTTCACTCAAACTATAATAAGTTAATAACTCTTTGTTAGTAACAATTGTTAAATTTATCAGTAACTATTATTATTTACGTCTAAAATAATTTGTCAGGTTAACGTTTGAATAATAATAATAATAATAATAATAAAAATAAAATGAGACTATGATTTATGGACATTTTTATTTCTATTGATCGTTTTGACTATTTCGAATACCGGACTAATAACAAACTTATAATATTCTTCCGAGTTATCATATTAATTGAAAATTTTGCGTGATTATTTCGATTGATATCTCGTATCTAACAGCACATCGATTACTAATAACTCGATTGTGCCCATCGCTAAACTTTGGCGCCGAGCTTTCAGTGCGCACCGGGCCATAGATCAATCGATAAACTGTATAATATTATAGTCGCTTCCGACCTCATTGATCTTTATTATTTTATGATCTACACACACTGTTCCGACAGACGGACGCGTCCTAATTGGCCGGTGCCGCGGTCTGCGTCCGCGTACAATTTATTGTCACTCGGTCGTGTTTTGGTTTTGTTTACGATTTTTTTTTTTATTCGATCGATGCCGTTGGTCGTCCGAGCGTTTTCCAATGGTTTTTTTTTTTTTTCATTTCGATCTCGTACGTTTATTATTTTTTTTTTTTTCACGACTCACCGCGACGGTTAGTCCGTTCATTTTGTTCCCGAATGCCGTTTGCCGTTGACGGTTCGCGTACTTTATGATTGTACACCATGCGATAAAACACGCTCTCTCTCGATTTTTCCCGTCTCGTTGTATCGATTTTTCGCGTTCCATTTGTCGCATCCATTATTGTACGTTACGAAATTTCGTGTCTGCCGTTCAATTTTGGAACGGTATCGCGCGGTAAGGTACATTGCAAACGATTACCGGACGAACCTAACCTGACCACACTCCGAATCGGGTAAGTCGCATTTGTGTGTTCGTTACTCGTAAGTTAGTGTTGTAAATAAAATGTTTTTTTTTTTTCTTCTGAACTTCATACGGTTACGAATTACGAGTCGAGTTTCAAGGACTAAGCTTGTGACGATGTCGTACACGATTTTCCAATCTAAATTTAGACACACGTCCGAAAATATTACATTCTAAAACGATACATTTTTATTAGTTTATTAACTTTATTGTCGGACAACATTTTATATAAAGCCAACGAGAAACCATCGATAATTTTAACACAAATGATACAAATTTGAATGTGCACATGTTTCAATATATTAAAATTAAGAGTTCATTATATTTTTCAGGAGATGAAGTGCCCTGTCTTACCCCTCCCCCCAATTAGCACCCATGATTATGCATATTGACCATTATAGAGACAGAGACCACATATACGGGTCCTCTTGTGTAATAAATTAATTTATGATTCGGTCAACTTTTAACTTGTTAGTACCCTAAATCAAATAAACTATAAAGTAAATTTGTACGTAGGTAAAATTTTTTTTAAATTTGAACATAATTGAGTCTAGGTATTAGGTATATTATATAATAATTTAAATACCTATATTATTATATTTTCTACATTCAAAGTTAGATATCCCCATACTAATATTATTCTTATATCTAATAAAAACACTTGACTATTTGGTTCATCAGTGTTTAAATTTAAAACAAGAAGGTAAACTTGGATTGTATACATTACATTTCTAATTTCTAGAAATTCATATAATTTTTCTAATAAATACTAGAAGTTAGAAAAATACCTACCTATTTATAAATATTGTTACCTATACCTAATATTACATTTTTTTTTTTTTACTAAATTATCTTTCTTTATCACCACTTGAGTATAAAATAAATAGTGAAACAATATCAAATGCATTGGTACTTTATTATAATTTTAAATTAATGTAACCAATATAGTATAATTCAAATTGTTTTCAATGATTACTTTTAATTTTGTAGATATAAGACCTAACCTATTTACAGAGGTTTCATGAATTTTCCTATGGTTTTCTAATATTTGTATACTAATTGCAAGAATGGGCCTCATGATAAAACCTTGATAGTTGCAATAAAAAAATTGTGTTAACCGACTAATTATACGTAGGTAGTACATTAGAAATGTAAAAATATATTATATTATTATATTTTTAGCCTACTATCAAATATGCACCTATACCTAATATATATTGTAGATAGGAATTATTTAGTTTTTGAATATTATACCTATACAAAATTAAAAATTAAATTTTTTATGCTTATAGGTATGATATATAATTTTTTCTAAGCACAAAATTAATATTTTAATATAAAAAAATATATATATTCCACATTTTCTTCTATATGTAAATTGAATGTTATTTTCAAAAACATTTTAATGAATAATTAAAATTTAATATTTAATAAATGAAAAAATTATAGTGAAATATTTTTGATAGTAGGTACCAAATTTGAAATGAAATGTTTGAATATTCTATATTACCTACCTATTATTTATTATAATAATATCTCTGATAATATCATAACTAATTATTAAAAGATACATGTAATTAAAATAATATAATATAAATAGTAAATTGAAAATATAATAATTTATAAACATTTTTGACGCTTTAATTAATATTTCTAAAAAAATAACCAAATATCCCTAAAATTTCCTATAGATTTCACCTCGGTTTTTACATATTTTCTACAATTCCCAAGATTACACGTAGATTTACAGTGCTTTGCACACTAAATTACCTTACCTAGGTTAGGTTATTATATATATTATTATACTTATTTTATTATAAACTACAAATGTATGTACTTATAATAGTTTCTTAGTAATCAGTTGTGAATGAAAAATTGTTTACATAAATCAAGGATATTACCCTCCTATTATTTAGACTTACACTACTAAAAATAAAAAAAATATTAATAAAGTAACACAAATATTATTATTGAATACAAAATTTTATATTTAAGTCTATATTAATATTAGTATGTAATTTATTAAGTAATTTTATATAAATTTGTTGAAAAATTCAAAAATAAACAAATCTAAAAAAATATATTGCAATATTAACATCTTTATTTGTACTGTATTTAATTTAAATCCAAACAACTTATGACCATACATACTTGCTCATTTATATAAACAATATTAGATTATAATATAATATTAAGATTTATTAAAAAATGTAGACAAGTATGTAGTAACTTACATAATCATGATTAATTATATACAACTATATTTTATTTCATTTATTTTATTACTTAATTCAAATAGTTTTGACAAATTAATTTTGGTGTTTCAGGGTAAATAATTTGGTTCAGTTTAAAGTTAACCTTTAAAATTATAAAACCAGAAGTGCTGCAAATTGACAAATCATATTTCAGTTATTAATAATAGACAAATCATAATGATAAAAATTAAATTTAAAAAGGATATTAAGTATGACACTTATAAGAGTTCTTTTAATTATACTAACAATAATAATTAAATTTTACTTTAGAAATCTTGTTGAAGCATGTGAAAATGATGACATCGATGCTGTCCATAAAATGTTACAAAAAGGTCATTCAGTTCAGGAATTAAATGATGATGGTAAATGTGTATTGTCCATTGTGTGTAGAGCAGGATATTATAATATAGCCTTGGTTAGTTATTTTTTTTTTTAATTTTAGGTTTTATATTCCAATTTAAAGACATATATATTGTAAAATTTGTATAAAATGTATTATTATTTTATAATATAATTTTCAATCACATTTTAGATTTTATTGGAAATGGAAGCTAACCTTGAAATTAAGTGTTTTCAAAATGGTTGGACGCCTATTATGGAAGCTGCAATGGCGGGTCATGTTACAATTATTAGTCTGTTACATTCTTATGGTGCTAATGTGAACGCTGTGTCTATCAATGGTTAATTTATTAAAATAATATAATCTAAAATAATACCATTTAGTTATTTTAATGTTAAAAATACATTTATTATAATATTATATATAAAATAGTTTATATTATAAACATGTATATTTTTTAGGAAATAGTGCATTAATGTATGCTAGTAGTAGAAATCATATTGAAGCTGTAAAAGAACTTATAAAATGTGGAGCTAATTTAAACATTCGAAATAAAAATGGATTTACAGCATTGATGATTGCTTCAAGTGCAGGATATATTACAATAGCAAAGGTATGACTTAATTATTAAATATTACTTATAATATTTAAATACCATAATCAATCATTAAATTTTCATTGAACAGATTCTATTGGAACATGGTGCAATGACTAATACTTATAGTAGTGAATATAATGAAAGTGCTTTAACATTGGCATGTCACAAAGGTTATATAGAAATGGTGCAACTTATATTATCATCTTGTCTGGTAATTTTAATTTAAATTTATATTTATATTTATATTTTTTTTAAAGGTGTCCGTCATTAATTATTACACTATTACTGTAGTTCATGATGTATTTTATTTTTACACTAAATTAATCAGATTAGCATCGAGGATAATAGATCATATATCATAGATCCAATCTACATTATTTGAGTATGATTAACTGTAGTGTTATTTTACACGTATTATTGTTGGTTAATACTTGGTTTATAGTTTATAGTTTGACATTTTTCAGTATGTATTAAATATTAAGGAGGGGTTTTGCAATAAAATTAAATTTTTAAAAAAAAATTCTTAAGATAACTACCAATTTTGTAAATGTTAATAATGTTCTTTAAATTATTTCTATGAGATCATATTACCTATTCATATTTTAAAAAATAATATATAATGTATATTTATACCAGTCACACCGAACTATTTATTTACATTGTAGCAAAAGAAAAATAAATAGTTGCCAAATAGTTTGTAACATAACTAATATTTTAAAAAAAGTGGAAAGGTCGATTCTGGACATTATTTCTTCTCATCCCTTCAGTCCTTGGAGAAATTGATGGTTTATTATAATTAAGATTTGAATGCAATAGTATTGTTTTAGAAAATATGACTCAGAGCGAAACTCAGTCAGATTACAATATATTATATTAAAAATCCCGTCCAAAATTTTACCACGTATGTAAATTATCTATAAGATTACCCAAAAAAAATTTCAAGTTCCTACGATCTAAACTAAATTAGTTAGTTCACAAAATATAAAATTAAAATTAACAGAAATTGTAATTTTGCTGATTTTTAGTCATTTTTTGGTAGGTTTTCTTCTCCTAAAGAAAAACTTTTGAGAAATTCGGAAAATGAACTAAATAAAGTACCAACTAGATGTAATTTGCTATTGAAAGCATACCTTATTTTTCGTAATCTGACCATTAATTCTACCCAAAAAAATGTTTTCAGGAGAAAAAAAAAAAATTAAACCAATTCATTTGTGTTTTTGTGAAATAGTATGTATCGCTGTATTTTTACTTCTTTCTAATTATCAACTTTTTTTAATAATATCATTTATTAATGTAAAAATAATGAAATTGAATAGATGTAACGAAAAAATATATATCACTTAAATAGTAAATACCACTTCATAATTTATTATCATACATAACTTTTAAATGCAGTGCTATCACTAAAAACATATATTAAATATCAAATGTGTGATATTAATTTTAAAAGTATTATATTTATTTAATTTTATAATTGTTAAAAACCAGATTAGTGCAGATGAAATGTTTGATGCTTTAACAAATACAGCAATTAAGGGTCATGTAGATATTGCAGGACTTTTAATTGATTCTGGTGCTCAAATTAATAAGCCATTAGGAAGTACCTTCGAGTCACCACTTACTCTAGCAGCAAACAATGGTCATATTAATCTTGCATTATTTTTAATTGGTCGTGGTATACATATTGATGTTATTAATTATGAAGGTTATACACCCCTAATGAAAGCTGCTCTTAATGGTCATGATCAAATGGTGTCTGTTTTAATTGATAAAGGTAACGCAATAATTATATTTAATGGTAGTTAAATTTGTTGAATTTATAATTAATAGGTATATTTGAAATAAAGTTGTGTATTTAAAAGTATATAAGATATGCACCCGTGTTTGTTTCTGTCAATAACTTTTGATCTATCATACATTTTTTAAATATATTTACTTATTAACAAGTTACATTGTTTATAATAAAAAAAATATTTGACTACTTAAAATCAAAATCAAATAGATACAATTTTAATATAGCTATTTTATAGTTTTTTTTTTCCGAAAGTTCTAAAATTTAATTGAAAAATAAGCTGCCCGCTGAATCATTGTTTTGAATTCTCAAATATTATCAAACTCTGATTTGTTAAATACAACATTCTTCTTTATCTCTTCTTTATCCCTTCATTTGGAGAGATTATACAATATACTGATAAATAAAATTTAATTTAATATATATTTATATTTAGGTGCCTACAAATTATTTTTAATAAAATATACTTACTGTTATAGTTCAATGACCTATATAATTATTATTACCTTATGTATATCAGTAGTAATATATTATTATATTTAGGTATATAGAATTTTGCCTTTTTCTGCCATTTTAAGTAATTTTTCCTTCTTCATTAAAAAATGTATACAAATTACATATAAAGTACCAATTAGATCTAATTCTTTAACAAAAGCACATTCCATTCGTGGTAATCAATCCACATTAACTATTGAAGAAACTATTTTTATGTTTTTAAAAATCCAAAAATTATACCCATCGATTGTCACAATATTTTACATATCATCATAATTAGCTTTATAGATTAAATAAAAATATTTATATTTTATAATTTGCAATAATATAATAACATTTAAAAGTTGTTTTTTTTTTACAATTAATAAGTATTGTAAATGTTCTTCTTAATTTATATTATTATATTATATTTTAAATTGCTTTAATAATAAAAAATCACAATTTAGAATGTTATATTTAATAAATAAATTATAGTACAATATATTCTTAATTCAGATATAATTTTAAAAAATATTAACATTAATATTTATATAGGTGCAAATGTAAATGAACTTAGTAAATGCACTAAAGAAACTGCTTTGACCTTGACTTGTAGTGAAGGCTATTTAACTGTTGCTGATATTTTAATAAGACATGGGACAAATTTGGATATTGGTGCTTCAACGCCTTTAATGAGAGCAGCTCAAATAGGGCACATGCATTTGGTTAGTCATTTATTGCATTCTGGTGCCAATGTTAATATTGTAACAGCTGCATCTGATACGGCATTAACTTATGCGTGTGAAAACGGTCATACAAATGTGGCTGACTTATTGATTCAGTTTGGTGCTAATGTGGTAAGTGTATTTCATTAATAACCCCATATCTAACCACGTATTTAATGATGGATAGAATTCTATCTTAGTGAGTGATTTAACATCAGTACACTATTATATTATTATTTATTGTTAGGATCATGAATGTGAATATGGCTATACTGGGTTAATGAAGGCTTGCAGAGATGGTCACTTACCCACTGTTCAATTTCTAGTATCTGAAAACGCTAATGTTAATAAAATAAGTGTTAGTGATGGTCATACACCTTTGTCTCTCGCTTGCGCAGAAGGACATGTTACAGTTGTTAAATATCTCTTGGCCAATCGTGCTGATCCATTCCATAAACTACATGACCAATCTACTATGGTTTTACTAGCAGCTAGAAGAAGACAAATTGATGTTGTAAAATTGTTAGTAGGTCATTTATGTTCATTTACTGATATTAAAGGAATACAACCATTTGTAAGAACAGAAAATGCTGAAGTAATTATATTTCAATTAATATACCTTATATTCACTTCATTACATGCAATTAATAATATAGTTATATATAACTATTAATAGACAGTATATAATTAATTAAAAATTACCTTTCAATTTTGCTTAAAATATATTTAGATATCAATAAATATTTTATTCCAAAATGTTTAGTATTTTTATAAAAATATTTTACTGTACATAGAATTATAGAAAATTATGCTTTATGTTTTTGTTTAATAATAAAAGATTAGTTTTAGTTACCAAAATCTACAGTTTTAAATAGGTACTCACAATTAGTGATAATATACTTTTCAGGTTTTACAATATTTAGATGATGAAGAATTAAAAGCTAAAACAATTGAAACTTGTGAAGAACTAGCAACTATGAAACAACAAAGTACAGGAAGTCAATCAATTCAATATCATAATTATGAGCTATTAATTAATTCTCTTGTTGATGAACATCTGTCGAAAGTTCGTAGATTTCATAGAATCTGCAATAACTTGGAAAATCAAAAGAAAAAATCAAAAAATTAAGTGTACATTTAAATACAAATTTTTGTTCAAATTCTAAAAGTAATATTGTCTTAATAATAACTTATTATTAACTTATTTTATACATTTAAATTGTCATTTCACTGTAATATGTATATCATGTTTTAAAATACTTTGACCAATAATTTCTAAACGAAAATTAAAGATAATTAGAAATACAAAAAATATTAGAAAATAAATTCAACTCTGCATAATTAAACATTTAGTTAAATTTCTTTTGTATTTTTTCTGGCGAATGTGGTTAGATTAGATTCATATGAGAATCAAAGTACATCCTTAAATATTGAGCTGAATCCAAGGTCTTATACTGGTTATCACACAATAAATAAACTAAGGCAAATTTGAATATTCTTCATTGATTCATTGTAAACAACATACATCTAAAACATAAAAAAATTTTCATGTATGAATAGTGTTTTGGTAGACTAACAAATTCAACTAATTATTTTATTTAATAATTGTACTTGATTACTTATACTAAGGTATAAGTATTTTATATGTTTCACAGTTTGTTTTCTAATATTATATTAAATTTGAAAAAGCCAGGCAGTCGATTCTAGGCGTTCCTCCTTCGTTTCTTTAGTCTGAAAAATTGGTGTTTTTCAAAAAACGATTCTGAACAAAAGTCAGTCAAATGTATAATACTGATAGCATTTATTTTTATTTATTCATCAAATAAAGTGCTTCAGATTAAATTTACTACAAAAATGTAGATTCCGTTAATTTTGCTGTTATTAGTAGATTTTCCTGGATTATTAAAAAAATATTGAGAATTTCAAAACATGTAATAAAGTAATAACCAGACAAAATTATATTATAAATTATTATTTCTACCTGAAATTTGTCTTCAAACATTTAAATAAAAAAATGTAAAATCTTAAAGTTTGTAACTTATTTTCAAAATATTTTATATGTATATTCAGTAAGTATGTCATAATGCACATGAACTTTTCAGCTTTGTGTATTTAATATTAAAATCTTTATGTTATAAAACATATATTACAAAATATATTCAATTTGACTCAAAATTCCAAATGCAAATACATTAAAAAAATTGGAACTATTGATATAACATTTTTTTTAAAACTGAGTTAAGTGATATATGATTATGTGTCTATTAAATTTTCAAACAGTAAAACTCAAAATTGTAAATTATATTGAACATTATTGAAAAAAATTTTCAAAGTTCTATATTTAGGCATAAAACCAATGTAACAATTTCACATTTTTTTTAATGTGGCTTAACCTGTGTTAGTACTCAAAAACATTTTCAAGTCTCTATGATCAAAACTCAATTAGTTATCACGAAATATAAAAATTCCAAATAACAAAAACCGTATTTTGCAGATTTTCTGCCATTTTTTCTCCTCTCAAAGAAAAACTTCTTGTAAATTTGAAAAATTAGCTACATAAAGTACCAACTAGACTAAATTCTCTATTGAAAAAATATCTTACTTGTGATACTCATAAAATTATTTCTACCCAAAAGTGTCTTAAGACAAAAAATAAAATCTTTGTAAAAGCAATATATTCCTCTATGCTCAGATTCCAAATAAGTAATCATTAAAACATTAAAATAAAATAGGTACTTCTAACAACAACAAAATATATTTTAGTTTGAAAGTTTTAGAATATAAAATTGGTAATATATGCCAAAATCTAAAAAGATAAAATGATAACTTTTATAACAAAAATGATCAAACATACACTTTAAAATGAAAATATGGTAAAATATGCGACAAAAAATTTTCAATATAGACTCGTATTGCTATGAAATAAATTTCTATATTACTTAGCTACATTTTGAATGATTATTGAAAAACATGCAAACTCCTAGAAATCTTAACCCTATACATTACATTATATCTCTCCGATATAACACATTGATACGATATATCACAATATTGCCATATTTATTTGTATTGAAAAAATAATAGTTCCCATCATTTCATGTTATTTTTCTAACCACTTGTAAACGTCAGTTCTCACTACCCGTCATTAGTACCGTGTTAACTAATTTATCGCCGTGTAAAAATTTTTAATTGCTGCCCTTTTATACTCTTTCTATAAATTATGGAAAACAGGCATATTTAACCATTTAAAAAATGGGGGGGAGTCAAAATATTTTTTAGAAGCCGAACCCCCACCCTCCCCTCAAATCGTTTAATAAAATAAAAAATAATTAATAAAAAAATTTAATTAAACATGTTCTGTTTCAAATTGATAAATTTGAAAATTGTATCTGTATACAATATTATAATGCGAAATCTGCAACAGGTAGCAAAATAATATAATTAATAGGAATTTTTTTTTTTTTGGTCATGAGCGGGCTTTAAACCCGTTCGACATTCGACCCCCGTAAAGAAGCCTCTGATGTAATAAGTAAATGGCAGTTCTCAATCATTTAAATAACAAAAAAGTGAAAAAGTCGATTTTGGTTGTTTGATGGACCGTCAGTCCTCGGAGAAATTAGTGGTTTATTATAATTAAGATTTGATTGCAATGACATTGCATTAGAAAATACGATTTTGAGCGAAACTCAACATAATACAATATATTATACTGCAAGGTCGTTCCATAAGTTTACCACGTGTGTAAAGTAAAATACCTATGAGAAAACTCAAAAAAAATTTTAAGTACCTACGTTCAAAATTGAATTAGTTATCATGAAGAACTTAAAATCAATTTTAACAAAATTACAATTTTCATCAATTTTGACGTTTTCCCGTCATTTTTTGGTATTTTTCTTTTCCCAAAGAAAATTTTTTGAGAAATTTGAAAAATGAGCTAAATTAAGTACCAACTAGACGCAATTTTCTATTGAAAGGATACCCTACTTATGGTAATCGGACCATTATTTTTACCCAAAATAGTGTATTCAGACAAAAAAAAAAGTATCATAATATTAATTTCTATTCAAATTTTAGAAGCTTATAAAATAAGGTTGCAACTTACGATTTTATATTTAATTTTACCAAAAATATTCAAGTTTTAAAACGTTATAAAAAAAAAATTGTGACCTACGATTTTCAAAATATATAAGAAATTTATAAAGTATTATATGAGTAAGCTATAAAATTTTCAAACCGCTAAACCTAAAATTGCAGGTAATCTTAAACATTTTTGGAAAATATTTCTAATCTCTATACTTGGTCAGAAAATCAACCAATCGTTTCTTAATTGTTTTTCTACAATAGAGAACACCTATGTAAATGCTAAAAAAAAAAAAATACTTTAAAAAAAGTCTTTACTATCAAAACCTAATTATTTATCATGAAATAAAAAAATAAAGTAAAGATAAGTGGGGATGTAGATTGTGAATGTTCCTCCTTCGTCCCTTCGGTCCTCGGAGAAATTAGTGGTTTATTATAATTAAGATTTGAATGCAATGATATTGCATTAGAAAATACGATTCTGAACGAAAATCAATATATTACAATATGTTATACTAATAATCCATTCCAAAATTTTACTACGTGTGTAAATTACGAATGTAAATATTTAAAATAAATTTAAATTTCCTACGATCAAAACTTATTTAGTTATTAAGAATTAAAATATTGAACTATAATTTGGCCGATTTTCAAAAATTCTTACTTTATAAAGTTATGAAAAAAATTGTTAGTCACGATTTTCAAAATATTTTGTTAAAACATTAAGTTCTATATGTCTAGACTTTGACAAAATTTTCAAACCAATAAACTAAGAATTGCAGGAAATATTAAACATTTTTTATAAAAAAAGCCAAAACTCTATACTTAGTCAGAAAATCAACCATTTGTTTCTAAATTTTTTCTTGTAATGAAGTTCACCTAAGTTAATAATTATAAAAATGTTCAAAACACTATAATTAAAACTCAATTAGTTATCACGAAATTAAAAAAATTTAAATAACACAAAACTGTAATTTTGCCGATTTTCCGCCATTTTTTTGGTAGTTTTTCTTCTCCCGAAGAAAAGCTTTTGAGAATTTCGAAAAATAAGCTAAATAAAGTACCAACTAGATGCAATTTGCTATCGAAAACATAACCTATATGTGGTAATTGGACTACTATTTCTACCCGAAAAAGTGTCTTCATACATAAAAAAAAAAGTATCATAATATTAATTTCTATTCAAATTATTCAAATTTTAGAAGCTTATAAAATAAGGTTGCAACTTACGATTTTCAAAATATTTTGTAATAAACTTAAACAAACAACGATACTACTTGCTATCGACGTATAATTAGCAAACTGCATATTGTACTTCATATTAATTAATTATTTTTTTAAATGAAAATCTTTATTTTTTTAAATTTCATATTATATAGATAACAAATAGTAAAATCGTCGATTTCAGACGTTTCTCTTTCGCCGCTTCGGTCCACGGATAAATTAATGGCTTATTATAATTATAAAATTATTATGATTGCATTCAATAATAAGATTCTGGGCGAAATTCTGTTAGATATATAAAATACCTATGAGAACGCTAAAAAATATTGACAATTCGTTAAGTCAAAAACTGCATAAGTTACCCAAAGTATTTTAAATCAAATTTACGGGTAATCACAATTTTGCCATTTTTTCCTCATTTTTTGGTAATTTTTTTACCTCGAAGGAAAACGATTTGAGCGATTCGAAATATGATCTAAATGAAGTACCTAACAACAAGATGCAATTTGCTACCGAAAACATAACCTACTTATGGTAATCGGACCATTATTTCTACCCGAAAAAGTGTCTTCATACATAAAAAAAAATATCATAATATTCATTTCTGTTAAAATGATTTATATTTTAAAAGCTTATAAAATAAAGTTGCAACAAACGATTTTGAAAATATTTTGTAAAAAGATTAAGTTGTATATGATTAGACTCTGATAAAATTTTCAAATTGAAAAAGTAAAAATTACAGGAAATATTAAACATTTTTGGAAAAAAGTTAAAATCTCTATATTTAGTCAGAAAATCAATCAATCGTTTCAAAAAATTTTTTTATAATGTAAAACACTTATGTTGACACTCAAAAAAAGTTTCAAGTCCTTATGATCAATACTCAAATAGTTATCATCACGAAATTAAAAAAATTTAAATTATAAAACCGTTATTTTTCCGATTTTCCACAATTTTTTTCTAGTTTTTCGCTTCCCAAGGAAAAACTTTTAAGAAATTCGAAAAATGAGCTAAATAAAGTACCAATTAAACACGATTTTCAACCGAAAGCATACCCTACTTGTGGTAATCGGACCATTATTTCTAACCGAAAAAGTGTCAATATAGCAATCTTGTGAATTAATATGAAAACTACTATAATAGCATTTACAAACATATATTTAATATATTTTAATCTAAAATACATTTTTTACGTTTTGATTATTTCTGTTTTACTTTAAAAAATATGTTTTCGTTTTTTAAGGATGCGTGAGGCATAAAAATTCTTTGAGTCTAGGAAATATTTCTGGACTTGTCAATAGTCATCAAATGTACAGAATAGTTTTATAAATGCATCAGCTGATGTTATTTATTTGTGCAAATTAGCCTGAAACAGAATTTAGATATTTGAACTAACAAATAATTTAAATAAAGAAAACTTTATAGAAATATAGATTATAAAATGTAATAATATACAAAAATAATTATATGCAATAATACATAGTAATTATAATATTACAATTCATTAACTAGATAATAATTAATTAAGCCAGTTCTACTGTTACCAACGACGATATTAAAATAATCCTTAATTTAATAACTAACGTATTATAATATGATATGTGGGGATGTTCACGGTATCTAGACCCCTTCCCAAACTAGAAAAAAAAATTCAACATTTAATTTTACTAAATTTTAAAGGGGATTTGGCAAACAATTATGTGATTCGTTATTAATTAGCAATATTATATAAAGTCATAAACTATCTCGAAAATCAAATTATTTTAGTTTTTAATAATCTACCTATTTTTAATTATTTATAATACCGTTATTCTTATCGCACGGTGAAATGTAAAAAACCATATGGGTAGTAATAACTAATAAACTATTGTGACCCATTATGATAACTCATATTATTATACTATAATATCAAATAAAAAATAACATATAATAATATCTTATCACATGCAATTTATATTTTTACTATGCGGTTCCATGTGCCTGTATAACTCTGTTAACTGTTTTTCTAGCAATATTTGTATTTTGTGTATATTTAAATGTTAGAATTTAATATATAAATACGTTGTTATGGGTGGGAAGGTTGAAGGGGTTTCCGCTGATTTTGCCACTGGAGTTTTGAAGGATTGAGTTTAAAAAAAAAGGTGTCTTGAATTTACTACTTAAATTAATTTATAAAATACTTTACGTTTATTTATTATTTTCTATTTTCAAAATTATACTTATTTACTTTCATTTTTGTATTTAAATTATGTTTACAGTATGTATTTTATACTTGTATGATTTCAATTACAATAAAAGGTACATTTTTAATTAAATAAATTAAATGTTTCATTACAATATTTTATATTATTAACTTAGTGGTAATAGATGTAAAACAGAGAATTATTATAACCAAATAACAAATAAGTAAGTATATATATTATCTGGACACCTTCCCCTCCAAAATATAAACACAAATTACGCCACTGTATAATGACTACTTCAGAATCTCCATTAGTCACTATTTTTTTTTTTTTTTGAAAAATAATTAAGTAAATTGTAAAAAGTCCTTTTCATTTTGAATTTTATTTATTTCAATTTAACATAAAATAAAAAGTATTAGAAATTTATATCGATCAATAAAACACAATAAGGTAACATTAAACGTTGCTACTAACATTAAAGAAAAAAAAACGTTTTTCTGAAAACTGAGAAATGTGATATAGGTAACGTATTAATTAAGCGTATTAACCTAATTAATAGGTAACATCACCCAGTTTTCGCAAATATTATTTCATAATTTATTGATAAAAACATAGAGTATAGACCAGCGTTTCTCAAGCTATGGGTCGCAATCCAATTTTGGATCGCGAATAATTTTAAATGGGTCGCCAAATCTAAAAATCAACGTAATATTTAAAATTTTTAATTTAATTAAAATTAATAAAACCTTGTATGATTGATATATGTTCAGAATTATTCGGTGGTAATGAACATGTTTCTATGTCTAATGATACTATTCGATTATACTAAGACGAATTATTTATCTTGATGATGATATCGAATATCAGCTTGTTGAAATAATTAATAAATCGTTTTTTTATAATATTAAATTAGACGAATCTACAGATAAATGTAATTCAGATATATTATTAATTTATGTAAAATACATTGATGATATAAAAGAAGAATTTTTATGTACATTAAAATTGGAAACATATACTACATCAGAACAAATTTTTAAAACAATGAATAATTATATGATAACAAAAAATATTAGCCGGGCTACTTGTATTGGTGTTTGCACGGACGGCGCAGTATCTGTGACAGGAATACACACAAGTGTAGTCGTTCGTGTTCAAGAAATCGCACATAAAAATCGAATTTCAACTAATTATTTTATTCCTCGGGAACAATTGACTGTAAAAGATATGGGTGAAAATTTTAATGATATTTTAAACCAATGTACAAAAATTATAAATTTTATTCGATCAAGAGCAATTAACTCTTGTATCTTTTCTGTCATGTGTGAAGAATTTGGTTCAGTTTTAAAGAACATGTATTATTCCATTCTCATATATGCTGGTTATCACGTGGTAAAGTTTTAACAAGATTTTTTTAATTAAAAACAGAAATAGATATTTTTAAGAGAAAAAAATTCACCGTTGGCTGATCATTTTCAAGATATAATTTGGCTGGCAAAAGTTGCGCATCTCTCAGACGTATTTTCTTTATTAAATGAATTAAATTCAAGTAAGCTAGGGCCATTAACAAATATTTTTATGTGTAACAATTAAGTTAAAGCTTTCCTGAAGAAACTTTGTCTTTGGATAATGCGCGTTCAAAAAAACACGTATGATATGTTTCCATCATATTACAATATGGTCTAAGAGAAGTTATTAAAAAATAATGAAATTATAGTAATGCAATGTGTGATTAAAACATATTTTTTAAAATTAAAAAATAAAATATTAACTTATTTTCCACCATCAAATGATATTAGAACAAATAATATGTGGGTTCTTAATCCATTTTTACCATGTGAAAAATTTGATTTATCTTCATTAAACAAGATTCAATTTATAGAATTATCATCAGATAAATTGTTGGAACAATCATTCAAAAATAAAAAGTGGAAAGGTCGATTGTAGACGTTCCTCCTTTGTCCTTCGGTCTTCAGAGAAATTAGTGGTTTATTATAATTATTAAGATTTGAATGCAATAATATTGCATTAGAAAATACGATTCATAGTGAATCTCAATATATTAAAATACCTATATTATACTGATAATCCATTCCAAATTTTACCACGAGTGTAAATTACATATGGAAATATGTAAAATAAATTTTAAATCCCTACGATCAATATTCAAAGGAGTTATCATTTCATGGTAAAAATTGTCAGTCACAATTATCAAAATATTTTGTAAAAGATTAAGTAGTATATGATTAGATTTTGATAAAATATTCAAACCGATAAACCAAAAATTGCAGGAAATATTAAACTTTTTTGGAAAATAGTTCAAAGTTTTATATTTAGTCAAAAAATCAACCAATCCGTTCCAAAATTTTACTAACCGTAAATATTACCTATGTTAGTACTCAAAAAATAATTTAAACCTATTATATATAATTTAATAATTAATAATATTAATCTATAACTTATATATTTGAAATAGATATGACAGTGTTATTAATCCTTATAGAATTAATTTATAAAAGCTTATTTATTTGATTTTAGTTATAGATTAGTGGCAGTGATTGATTTTGTTCAAAATAAGACAGGTGGTCTTTCACATTATGTAACACATATAAAATGAACAAATGGATTTTGGGAAACGTACAACGATTTAAATAATGATGTCATAAAGTGCAAATATAATAAAGTAGTGAAACCTCATAATTTATTATATACTAAAAGTGATTAAATGATTTGTTTATATTTAATTACCTTTATAAAATTAGGGTATAACTTTAAGAGTATAAAAGTAAATAATTAAAAGTTACAATTATTTTTTCAAATGTTATTTTTTTATATAAAAAATATAAGGTTCAAAATATGAAAATAATGTGTATATAATACTTATTAGTTATTATAATTTTTGCTGCGTTAGATAATAAGTAACTTTTATATTACAAATAGGTCATTATTTATTTTTTATTATTTTTACATTAAAACTTTTTATTTATTATTTTTATTATTTGTTTTTTTTTTTTTGATACTATTTAGAGAAAAATTGAAAAAATATTGCAGCACTTATTTAAATTTATGTCCACCTTAAAATTATAACAAATTGTGTATCAAATCACATTACATTTATACTTTATAATTATAATTTTTAAAAATATTAATAACACTATTAAAACGATAGTAATAATTATTAGAATTAAGTTCTAATTTTTAATACAATGATTTTGTATGTTATATAGAAAACTAAATATTTATATGATTTAATTTGAACAGTGACAATCACCTGCAAAAACGAAAACAAACGATTTAATATAAAATATTAAGTAACTATCCTCTAAATAATTGCGTTATTACATGGAATCCAGGAATATCAATGATTATTGATTTTAATTAGTCATAAATTTTTCAACATTATTTTAACTAATCACTTACTATTTTTTTTTTTTTTTTGTTAAACCATAATATAATATTATGTAAATTATTAGTTTTATTGAGAATTTTCAATAGAATCCTTTATTACATTCTCTCGTTCATTGCCCAACCACCCGATCCATATAAATTTAACATTGCATATCATAATTCGAAATGTATAATGTCAAATAATAATAAGTCATTATGTAATGTTTAACAAATTCTAACAACGTCTAACAGGTGCCAATTAAGATTTTAAAACCGGTTTCAAGAATTTTGAGCTTTAGTGTAATGCTACCGTGAAGTTGGCACTACATGTCTAAAGTCGCTAAGTAATGTCAAACAAATTCTAACAACTTTCTAATAATGTCTAACAAGTCTTAAATAAGCTTGTTAGAGATATTTGAAACAAATGTGCTATAAGTGTAATGCCAACCTTCACGTACGTACTTCGAGATTATCATTATTAGAGTGGTCTGACTCTGACCAGTCATAGTACATTTACACACAGTTTTAAAAAAAGTGGGAAGGTCAATTGTGTACGTTCCTTTTTCGTCCCTTCGGTCCTCGGAGAAATTATTGGTTTACTATAATTATTAAGTTTTGAATGCAATGATATTGCATTAGAAAATACGATTCTGCGCGAATCCCAATATATTATACAGATAATCCATTCCAAAATTTACTACGAGTGTAAATTACATATGTAAATATGCAAAATAAATTTCAAGTCCCTACGATCAAAACTCAATTAGTAATAAAAAAGTTAAAAAATTAATATAACGGAAACCGTAATTTTACCGATTTTCCGCTTCTCGAGGAAAAACTTTTGAGAAATTCCAAAAATGAGCTAAATAAAGTACCAACTAGATGAAATTCTGTACGGAAAGGGTACCCTATTTGTGGTAATCGATCCATTATTTCTATCCCAAAATAATGTTATGTTTTGTATTGCTATTTGATGGTACCGTTGTTCTTAGAATTCTCTTAATTCGTGATGACACGTGAGTCGAAAATGTGTGTGATGCTAGAAAATCAAAACGTGCTATTATGCGTGAGTTAGGAAATGTGACGTGACGTGCATGACGTGACATTAGTGTGGCGCTGATACATTAAAATACTATATAAATCTATATCCCACACATTTTTTCCGTGACGTGATAACATATAACAGCACGTGAGCTCACGTAACGTGATAGTAGTCTGTTCCCACCTAAATTATCCGTGCCGCGGATCATGCGAGACACACAGACGCAGTCTTAGATATAAAATACGAAACCGGACTTAAGCCAACATAACGGAGAGAAAAATATTATTTTCTTGTCACACTAAAGCTTCTGTGCGACAGAGATAGACACATAATGTGTAAGACAGATAATGATGTCTTGCTTAAATAAAAAAACTCAGTTACAACTTTTTTTAACAATGCAATCTAGTGGTACTTTATATAATATAATACAGTGGCGGCGGGAACGAGGTTTTTTTGGGACAGGCGACCGATCACGCTTTGTGGGTGGATGGTTGGTGGCTGGTTGAATGCTATAAATAGGCACAATTACAGGTACAATTGCATGACGAGATATGTAAGTGCGATAAAATGATAATCATTTTCAGGATATTTGAGATTATATACCTAATTATATTCTCTGTTTTGCGTAACAATTATTTCGTTCTATTCTTTGTAATGTAAACATTATTAACACAGCATTACAGCAAAACGTGTTAATGTGTTATTCAGAACTTTCGTGCGAAAGAGATAAATAAATCATTATATTGTATGAAGCTATTGATACATTTGGAATGCCATTCAATATTTTTAATAAAGCATTAATGAACATTAACTTAGAAACAAAAATAAATTAAATAATATACTAAAAAATATTTTTATTTTTTTTATGGATTGGTGGGTGGCAGGTGGGTAGGCCAAATATTCAATGTCCCTCCAACCTAAAATGTTCGCACTGCTGGATATAATTTATAATAATCATAGACATTCGTATATTCATAGTATGATACGTATCTAAGCCAACATAACGGAGAGAAAAAAACTATCTCTTGTCACACTGAAGCTTCTGTGCGACAGAGAAAGACACATAATGTGTAAGAGAGATAATGATGTTCTGTTTAAATAAAGAAACTCGGTTACAACTATTTTTTTTTAACAATGCAATTTAGTGGTATTGTTACGGTCACATTATACGACCCAAACGGCTGCGCCAATTTTTTTAATTTAATTTTTAATTAGGCATAAATTCTTAACCGCCCGATCCCAACACGTATGACTGGTGGGGAGACACAATATACAACACGAAAATAATATATAGGTTTAAATTATAATTTTATGCTTAAATTATTTTATATTTTATTTAAATAATTGTTGCCTGTGCGCGTCGTCTCCGCCTGTCATCCGGATTTCCATTCGCTTGGATCCAGATATCAGGTATATAATTAATAAATATATATAATTACATGGGTATTGTGTTGCTAAATTGAGAATTTACTTATTTGAACTAAGATTAAATACGAGCTCTGGAAGTCTCTCTAGGACTATATAAATTAAATAGAGAAATTTAGATTTTCTAGTTGCAGAGATAGCTTAGTCAACTATATCCTCAGGATTCCACTAGTCAAATCTATCGACGGACGTTCACTAGACGAACAGTACCGTTACAGTACTATATATAATATATGTATATTTTTTTATAGTGGTCTAGTATTTTATTCCTTGTCTTGGCCTACCTACAATGCCGCAACCATATGTTTAATCTTTAATACGTTTAAATTATCACACTTTTTTTTTATGTTTATTTATTTTAGACATATTGATAGCGTAATTTAGTCAATTAAATAATTAAATTTTTCTGTAGGTATATCATATAAAGTTGTATTCATTTATTGTAATATTGAAGATTTTTTGGAGATTTGGAGTTAGTGTGTTTAATAAGAAAATACAGAAATATTTTGTTGTTGAAGCTTGTGTATTCTTAATATTATCCCACTGGTAAACATCATTGTATGTACCAAGTTTGAATCCCGATATAATTTTAGCACTTTTTTCCCCAATATTTATGATTTATAAATTATAAAGTTATTTGATATTTTCGGGTAGGTAAGATGTGCGCGTGACTGGCACTCGTCGCTACGTTCCTTGACGCTTTCGCTTCGCTTCGTAAAATATCATTCGATTTGTTGTGCAAAACTCAAAACCATGTAAGATTTGATAATAGCAATGATTAATATTAAAAGAATTTTAGAGAATGATTAAAAGTTTGAAAATACGTTGAAAAAAGTGCAAAAAGAGAATTCCAGCATTGAACCCGGGACTCGCATCTACGAATGTGTCGCATTAGGAGGCTGGGCGTCCACCGGGAAGTCGTCACGGCGCGGCGCCGCCCTTCGTTACTCCGGAAACTATTTGAGGTCGGTGCCGCGTGGCGCCGTTTTCTGTCGGATATTTTCAAAGTCATATTGCGACACGTGTTTAGGTTTATACCAGTTATCAATATGGGTTATTTTATTATATTATAGACTTATTTTCAATCAAAGTTGAAGGTACTGAATATTTGTTTTAATAATATTAATATAAATTTATAAGGTAAGTTGAAAATTAATCACATTGTGTGAGCCGCACGGCACGACCGCTCTAGAATATTTGCGGGCGCTCGCCACAAATATATCAAAATATATAGGTAAAAAGAAAAATTAGCGTTGATATAAAATATAATTGATAATTTTATAACAAAATATAGTTAAAACATAAACATATGTGCAATATCCCGCGTCAACGTCATACACCATATAAACCTTTATTAGTCATTTTAAACATGCATAGTCTTGCTAACGGAAGAAATATAATCGAGTTAAAGTTCCCGTGTAAAATGTGGTAAATGGTATAGTTAATTCTAGTGAATTATTAAATTATCTTAATTTCTATGTCCCTCAATGTCAAACAAGATCAACTATTACTTTTTACGCACAATTATTTAATAAATGCTCCTATCAATAGAATGATGAGATTAGCCAATAATACACAGGTCGATTTCTTTAATTTTAACTCTATTGCTCAGGGGAGCATTTCAGTATTTTAATAGGGGGAGCGAAAATTGAAGCAGGCCAAGTTTTACGTGCCAATTTTGTTTGTTAGTAATTGACAACTTCATTAGCGATGCATTTTTTAGGAATGTATAATGTTTTTTAATTATACCGGATTTTATTAAACATACCTCTATCATTATTCGCTGTTATTAACAAACCATAATGACACAAAATACAAACGACAAAATGGTACAAATATACAAAAGTCCGTCGACAATGTTATTGTAGATTATGAAGGTGGCGGATGGCGTTTAATATTATGTATCGGCGCGATAAAATACGTAGAAAAAAATAGTGGAGCCGTGGCTCACCCTGCTCCCCCCCCCCCCCCCAAAAAAAATGGCGCCTCTGCTTTTGAGTCTTTTCAAAATTATATTAATAATTATTATATGTGAATTATTTTATCAATATTTTGAACATTATTTATGTTAATTTCTGTTAGTATTAATCTTAATTAATTATTCGTTATTTTGTATATTTATCATCTCATTATTCTCACTCTGTTCATTTTTTCATTTTATCCGTTAAATTATTTTGTTATAATGTTTGATTTAAAACTGTCACTGGACATTGCCCGTTTGAATTAATAATAAATAAATAAATATGTACTCGTATCACACAGCGCATCCCCGCGCCGCACCGACCGAGTGGACGCTCAGCTTTAACCGTATAGGTTAGGACAAATTCAGTCGGCAAAGAAAAAATAAATTAACCGTTTAATATAATACTATAAAATTACTAAACTTCAAATCGCCATAACTTCAAAAATAAGCGCGAACGCCAAACTCTGTATTCACTATTATTTTTTTTTTTTAGTATAAACTACATAAGATCAATAAAAAAGGTGCCCAGTAAACTATAGAAACATATCGATAATTACACGGTCTTAAACGCCGTCTTATACATACGTATTTAAGACCGTGTACTGTATTATCAATTGTTAGGTTATCTAAATTTAAGAAGTCTCGTGACCGATTTTCGTAATAACTACGGGTTCTCATGAAAATAAATCACATTTATTTCGACGCGTGACTGGACAGCTACTTCCTGTTGAGTCATTACTCGATATTTTGGCAAATATCAACGAAATATTTTGAGTAAGTACTAATTTTTAATAATTATAAATTATAAATAAATAAATAAGAAGCGAGTTCAAAAACAGTTAAACAACAAAACTTTTATACTACCAAATATAATATAATATAATATTTATTATATATAATATATTATATTAATATTATATATTAGACGAAATATAATATTTCTACTTCTGGTCATGAAACTCATAATTTAGCACTTACTGCTACTTTTTCATTAACTAGTATTTCAAACGATTCAACTGAACTACCCACAGTTAGCGACAACAATATTGATAATTTTATTCATAATTTAGACATTGATGATTTGAAAAAAGAAAAGCTTATAAAAAATTTCTCCAATAACATAATTTTCCTATATAAACTAAACAAAATTTACGGTTTCAATTATAATGGCTTAATAAATCTGCATAGTTTAATTACTCACAGTTATATGAGGGAACATTTTGTAGAAATTACGTTTAATTGTTTGCTCGAGCAAAAGTCGATAAAGGAAACATTGAAAATTTGGGGTGCTTGTTTCTAAAGAATGTACAAACTGAAAAAATGTTCTACAATATTTTCAGTTACATGCTAATATATCATACCATAAATTATATGTAGAAAAATCTGATATCTTTTTAAAAATAAATGAAGGAAAATCTGTTAAAATTATAGAACAACTCAATGTTGAACATGCTAGACAAAGTGAACAAATAGAAAAATTATGTTTTCTACAATAAAAATATTATGTGGCAGACAAAAAATTTCTCTATGTGGAATAAACGATTATGGTAGTATTATAAATACAAATAATAAAGATTTAAACGTTGGACATTTTAGTACTCTTTTGCAGTTTCATGTAGATTCAGGTGATTCTATACTATACAATCATTTAAAAAATGATCCAAATATCTCTATGTTTACGAGTCACATCATTCAAAATAATGTCATTTCTATTTGTAGTAACATTATTAAATTATTAGTTGCACAAAAAATTAAAACTGTCGATCTACTGATTTATTTTTATAATGTATATTAGTGTCCATTTGATGCTGATGCTATCATTAGATTAATGTATTTTCTAATGACTTTATATATTCTAGGTAACAAATCCAACAGAGGAAGCGAAGAAGATTACAATAAAACAATTCTGTTACAACTTATAAATTAATTTTTGAATTAAAAATTTGTAAGTTAAAAAATTATACAGTTCAAATATTACCATTTTCCTATAATATACAGAGTGCTCAGAATTTCGGGTTATAGAAATAATTTTTAAAGGTATTGTATAACCCTAAATGTATTTTAAAACAAAATACTGATCACCCTACACACACACACACACACATATATATATATATATATATTGTCTACTTCACATTTGTATACTGAATATATTATAATTGTTTTTGCCTAATATTTTTATATATATAATAAAGTACTTGTTTATATAAATTATTAATTACTAAATTTAAATATTTTAGTGCATGAATAAAAATAAACAATTTAAAACCATATTTAAAATGCAGGAAAATAAACATTTAGAGAAACAAAAAAATATGTAAGTAAAATATAAACACCTTACTTATTTATCTACTTTTTATGATCTTTCTTAATATTTATCTCATTATTATTTTTGTCCTATCTTATTATTTTTTTATTTCACATATTTTTTTTACTAAACAGTTTACCCTGTTATTCTAATGATTGTTCTGTTTCTACCTACTTGATTATATTTATTATTATTATTTATTTATAGCAAATCAAATACAGTCCTTATTCTAACCAAATATATTCTTTCAGCAAATATTTTTTTTTAATAAATTAATAATATTAAATAGATTTATATGTAGTTTAATAATATTAATTATTAATAATTCTAAGCAAGTCTTTGATCATAATGCTTATTTAAAATTATTTAACACTTAAAGTATGTTTATAGTATTATTAATTTATATTATTTTTTAGTCTTGTTAATAACTCAATTGCTCATCATGATCCTTATATGATTTCATCTGAAAGTTTAACATCCTCAAGCGCAAATAATAAATCAATTGGTATTATTGGATTGGGAAATTTAGGGTCACTTATTGTGAAACATTTTTTGAAAGCTGGAATTCAAGTAACTGTATGGAATCGGTCTATAGAAAAGGTAATTTACCAGATCTATTTGATACACATACATTTTTGAAAATATGTTGAATTTAATAATGCTGTTTAATTTTACAGACAAGACAATTTGAAAATACTATTGCTGTCATAGTGTCATCTCCGATTGAAGTAGTTAATGCTTCAGATATCATCTTTTCTTGTATTGATCCAAAATTTATGGTTGAAGTAAGTATTGTTTTTAACATTTTATTTATTTTTATTTTCTATTAAATTAATATATATTTTATAAATTTAGTTGATATTTGGGTGTCATGGAATACTTACATATTTAACACCAGATAAAGGGTTTGTTGCAATGGGTATTATTGATCCAAACATATCCATAGATATTGATACGGTATGTAAATGACAATATGTAAAACTATTTTAATTTACATTAGAATTTCAATATTCTATTATTTTTATCTAAGTAAATCTGCCATTACTAGTAGTGTAACTCACCTATTTTATATACCCCCTGCATATAATCTAATAATTTTTGTAGTTGTCATTTAGCATTAACTTATTATTAATTACTTGTATCATTACAGTACATTCAAGACGCAGGTGCACGCTATTTAGAAGCTATGATTGATAGGGGTAAAGTAGACACAGAAGGAGGAAGTTGTGTTTTATTTTCTGCTGGCAATAAATCATTGTTTGAAGATTGTCAGCTATCATTTAGCGCCATTACAAATCATTCTATGTATTTAGGTAAGACAATATTAATTTTTATAATGACTTGTGCAAGTTGGATTCAAAAAAAAATTTTCAGGGTCTGTTGTCAGTACTGCATCGAAAATTAAATTGAGTCTAACTGCAATTGAAGGTGTTATGCTTTCTGGCTTAACAGAAGGAGTTGCGTTAGGTAAAAGATTGGGAATTTCAAGTCAACAATTTTTTGATGTTTTAGTCAAAACTAATATTTGTTGTCCCCTATTTCTACAAGCATTAAAAGGTATGAAATTAATATTTCATTATTATTAAATATTTATTTTAATTTGTTTACTTTTTCCAGCTATAATTAATAATAATTTTCAGTCAAATCATTCGTTAAAACGCATGCAACAAAATATGAGCATGGCAATGAATTTGTCTGACGTTGTAACACAAAGTTGTCCAGTTACATCTGTTGTAAATGAAGAATTTAAAAGGTTTAAACGAGCTGGATTGGGTGATCTTGATATCAGCGGAGTTTATTTGGGAACTTATATGCTGTGAATAAATTTTCATTATAAATTTGTATTATCAACATTTTTAGTACTTGGTCTAATTATTTTAGTTCTTTATGTTTATAATTATGTAATTCCATTTATTATCACTCATGTATGAACTAATATAAAATAAGTAAATATATTATGTACCAACAATATTAAATATTCTTAAATTAGTAATTATGTTTATAGGTTTTTATTATTTTTTTGAACTCAAAAAATATTATTGATAAAATCATAATAAATAATTTAAGAAATATTACAAGATTTTAAATATATCCTAGAGTGTATTTATCAAATGGCTGATATAATAATAAATTAAAATTAATTTATTCCAAATTTGGAATGTTACTTTCCTTAAATGAGGTGTATGTAAAATTTAATTTCTTCTTTCTTAGCTTCGACTTTCAATACCACACTCTTAAACACAAATCTTGCCATCTTTTCTTATGTTCTGCAACTTCTCAACATGATTTCTGGCTCTATAATTTTACATATATAGTTCTACCCACTATCTAATTGCACGATATTAATGTACTAATACATGATTGAAAAGCATTGAGCCCTTTCCTATTCTATTATTTGGTAATAAATGAGATAATAAATGATTTACAGGGTGAGGTTCCATAGTATATAATGTTTGCAGATGATGTTATAGTTATGGAAGAAGTGAATGAGAAAGTTGAACAGTGGAGAACAGCGCTTGAAGAAAGTGGACTAAAGAAGTTGATAGAGCAAGGCATATAATGAAGATCGTTGATGATGTACATATGAGACTTCAAGTACTAGCATCAGTAGTGCGATGCAATCGTATTAGACAGCGATGTGTCAGGTGATTTGTGGGATACGAGGATGCCGATGAAATTGAAAGGTTTATAAGACAGTAAGTGAGATCAGCAATGTTGTATGGACAGAATGTTGGGCAATGAACAAAAAAATGGAACAAAGGATAATTGTAGGGGAGATGATAATCTCAAACTTAGTTTGATGTGTGTTTGTCCCTTCAGTACTCTAAGAAATTAGTGGTTTATTATAATTAAGATTTGAATAATATGACGTTCGAAAATATGATTCTCAGCAAAACTATCAGATATACAATATATTAAACTGATAATCTGTTCAGAAATTTTACTACGTATGTAAACTACCTATGAGAATACTTGAAAAAAATGTCTAGTCCTTACATTCAAAAATTTATTATCACATATTGTTATCACAGAAAATCTAAAATCAATTTTATTTAAGTTTCATTTTATTAGTCACTTTTTAGTAATTTTTCTTCTCTCAAGAAAAAACTATTGAGAAATTCAAAAAATGAGCTAATTAAAGTACAAGTAGAGGCAATTTACAACAGAATCCATACCCTATTTGTGGTAATCGGACCATTAATTCTATCTGTACACCGTATACATATTTTATACATTAAACAAAGTAAAACTACTAAATTAGAACCAAAAATTCTTCGTTCTCCTCAGAAACTAAAATATGTTTTATTGTCTACACACTTAATTCATTTATAGTTAATTATAATAAATTTTAGTTGAAAAACTTTCGGTTCTTATAGCGTAAACAAACTACCCAAAAAAACTTGAACAGTCATAAAATATATTAGATAGATACTAATAACTTAATAATATAATCAACAATGATAGTAACGTCGATAGATGTATTTAAATACACTTATTAAACGGACTAATGCTTTTAGACATAATACAAAACGTTTAGCGTATAAGTAGTAAGGTACTCCAATGTTTTGTGGTTCGTCAGTTTCCTATATGTACAGTAATGAAGAATTTATAAATATGGTTTAAAGTATTATTTTTGTTGTAAAAATTCGAAATAATAATATAACCACACACATTTTATGTAATTACCTACCTATATTTTTTTGAATCAAAATTTATTTCGTATGGAACAGAATTATAGAAATTAGTACGTTATGAACGCGTACAAACGAAATGTCTTATTTTAAAAGTAATAAGAATATAAATATAATTCGAGCTGTTTGATTTATATACATATTTAGGTCATCTTTTAATTTCGTTTACAATTAGTTTGTAATATTCTGAAACATTCTTCTGATATTATAGTAAACGGTAATAAACTAATAAATAACGTCATTAGTTGCACCAAATACAATTTATATTTTATGATATATTATTTAGCCATGGATCGCATCGCATACAAATACAATTTGATAGAACTCTGCGGCGATCATTTGTGGCAGTGGCGTTTGCACGTTTACATTACAAGCACCAAGGGCGAGATCATTGTTACGCGAAACGGACAATTCGATTATCTATAATCTCATACGCCTTTAAAATGATTATCATTTTATCATTTATCTGATTATCGCATTTACATTTACCGCCATGAAATTATACTTGTGAAGTTAGCATTCAACCGGCCACCAACCACCCACCCCCGCAAAGCGTGATCGGACGCCTGTACCAAAAAACCTCGTTCCCGCCAACAATGATTTACGACGGGCGGGGAGGTGTGGGCCACGGCTACCATATTTTTCTTACGTATTTCATCGCGCCGATAGCATATTATAGAAACGCACAAGTACATTTGTACCATTTTGTCGTTTGTATGTTGTGTCATTGTGGTTCGTTTAGCAGTGTATAATGAAATTATAACTAAAAAAACTTTGTACGTTACTGAAAACGTATTGCAAATGAAGTTGTCAGTCACTAATATAATTTAAATATCAAACAAAATTGGCCTGCTTCAATTTTCGCTCCTATAAATTTGTGTCCAACTGCGCATTCGTGAATATTTGTCGCACGACATAACATACCGAAGTCCGGAGTGTATGGCCGAAGAGAATAAATAACAAAGTAATCACGAATCTGCGGTACTCACTTTTCAACCAAAGATCTCGGACACAACATTCAGTCGATTCAATCGAAAATCGGAAACATGACGCACGGCTGCACGTCGAGTACAACACAAAATCTTCCCTAACCGTGGTACCAACAAAAATGGCCTACACAAACAATTACGTTTAGTGTTAGACAGTAATAGATACAACGTTTTTTTATTTGTTTGTTTTCAGTTTTCACATTTACTATTCACATCGTATTTTTCCAATTCTGGAATTGAATTTTGTTAGTTACGAATTTATCAATTCATTTTGTAAGTATTTTGGTTTTGTTATTAGTTTTATTAATGTACTCAACAATGCGTTCATATTACAAATTAGTAAATTACAATACATAATGAAAAGTTACTATGTTATAACTAATCACAATTTATTATTATTTATTTATTTTTAATGTAATCAATTTATAATATCTGAGTATAACATAACTAGATAACTAGAATACTAATGTTGCCGCATTTTTGGCAAGTTGTTTTTAACCTTTTTTGTTAATAAAGCATACTCTGTTTCCCATAAAAATTTTCACGGCATATGACAGCCATAAACAACTTTTTTTCCATTATGTCTATAGGTTATTTGTTTTAATATTTTTAATTACAATTTATTAAATACGATAAGATAAGTAAAATATAAAAATTGGGTACTTTTGAGAAAAAGAACTTCAAACGCTTACTAAGCCACTAGATTAAAATCACTGTTCTATGCTATATTTTTAATGAATATTAACAAGAAATCATGAAATTAATTACCTATTTTAAGATTTGTAAATGTTTTGTAATGTTTCACCTGCGAGTTACAATATGATGATTGATGCTCAGTTGATGAATAACCCGTAAAGACCTAACCTTAACCATATCGTTTTAATATAATATTTTGTCAAATAATTTTAATTTTATATTTATTGATCTTTAAAAAAATCGTATAGTTTTTCTTTTATTATTAATTTAATAATATTTAATTACTACCTACGATTGATGATATGTCTTAACATATTTAAATTTCAAAATACACATTTATTTGAATAATTAAATTTTGATATGAAATTGGTTAATTGGACAAGTTTAAACTTTATTTTATTTAAATCACTGTTTCAAATGCTTTCTGATTTCCTAATGAATTTTTGGCTACCTAATTTAATATCTTTAGTATATTTATTTTATTTTTTTAATCTCAATATAGGTAATTATTAATTAATTACCCTATCAATCAAATAATGTAATTAAATACTCCATAATATATATCGTATATATTCATATCGAAATTCAATTATTCAAATAAATGTGTATTTTGAGATTTAAGTATGTAAAGACGTGTCATCAATCGTAGGTAGTCATTAAATATTATTAAATTAATAATAAAAGATATATATATATATATATAATAAACTGACAAATACTGCAAACCAATCATTAGATTGAATACTTGTCAATCTAAGATATCAGTATTCATATATCTGCAGTATTCAATCTAATGATTGGTTTGCAGCAACTTCCATGTTTCTCTATCACTAGCCTTCCTCTTCAACTCTTGATATGAATTACATCCTTAATCTTCTATTATCTGACTTATGTATTGCAATCTTGGTCTTCCTCTATGATTTTTTCCATCGATTATTCCTTCTAAGATTAGTAATAGCAACCTATCGTGTCTATATATATATAGTTATATATATATATATAGGTATTAAATAAATAAAACTATATTATTATACTGTAAGTCTAATACTATAAAGTAAATTTAATAATTCATTTCTTTTAACTATTAGTTATACAGTATTTATTGATAAGTTAAACATAAATTGAACCGTAATATTTTATAAGTTATGATTTTATCTTTAAAGGAGAATTGTCGTCATTAGAGATGTTAAAGACGTTGAAGTATTCATACATTTCCTGGTCTACATTAAATTTTTATAGTAAGTTATACGTGTTAAAAAATATATACAAATTATCTATAAAAAAGTATTGTATATTTCAGATTAACTTTTTCAAATGGTAACTAAATCATGATTAATTGAGTTTTGAAGAATGATTAGAACAAAATAATTATTTCAATATAGAAAGAACAAACATTTGTAAAAACAATTAAATTATCAAAATATCACATTATAATGGATCTTGTTAAATTCTCTAAACTGTCTGCTGAGAGCCCACCATTCTTTCCAAATTCATATTATATCAAGCTATTCGATACTTCATATAATTGTTCATTAGATAATATTCCAGATGCTGTCGACAAAATAGACAAAACGATATTGAATGGTTCAAAAAATAATAATGATGTAAATACTACTGAAATTACCTCTACATCAAATGATTTTGATATAAAGTACATGCCAGTTATTAATAAACCTACTTGTAATGATGTATGGAAGGTACGTGTAATAAATATGAAGTCATTTCAGTATTTTTATGTACAGAATACAAAAACTTTGAAATACATTGATTTAATCTCTTCAACACTTAAATTCAATAAAAATGATTTAATACCTTTACATAAGTTACCAGGTGTTGGAACTTTAGTTGCTGCTTATTATGCTCCAAACAATTTTTGGTGTAGAGCTATAATTCAAAATAAAAGCTACTTGGGAGTGTTTGTGAGTCTTATAGATTTTGGAAATACTGAAGTATTAGTTAAAGATATAAAACACCTTCCAGAAGAAATGAAAAATATAATACCAATGGCCTACCAATGTAATTTTAGAATTGAAACAATAGAAACTGAACATTTGTTATTTAATTCCGATATGTGTGATCTAACTAATAAGTACTTCAATACTAATGAAATGATTGTTACTTTTTTAAACAATGTGGAACCATATTCAGTTACATTGTCGCATAATGGCGTAAACATAATCAATATTTTGTCTAAAATGGTTTGGGAAGGTATTTATCCTGGATTGATTGACGATCCAATCGATATCGCAAAATATGAAATGCTGAACAACATGAATTCGGTTAGTAAATATAAGGTTATTTCTGTCAGACCTACTGTATCAATGGAACATTTTTACATTGAAACCGAACAAACCCAAGCAATTAGCGAAAAAATAAAAACCAAAATTAATAATTTGAAGAATTTGACATGTATTCCACATCCGAAAAAGGGTGACATAGTTATCGCAAGAATCGATAAAAATTCAAAATATTTTCGTGCACGAATATTGTTGCATTATGGGGCCAATAAATATAAATGTTTCTTGATCGATTGTGGAATATTTGCTATCTGTTCAGAATTTTTTGAGCTAGTTGACAATGATCTTCGAACAGCTCCTCCAGTTAAAATACACTGTAATTTATACACACCAAAGAAAATTGACAAAAATTTACTAAAATTTGTGTCTTTGAATTTTATGAATGAAATAGATATGCACGGTGATGACAATTTTTCAAAATATATGAGCATCATCAATGTCGGAAGTCCATGTACAATCATTTTGGAAATGGGGAATTTGAAGATTCACCAAGTGATTGCTCCATGCCTAGCCAGAGTGATCGATGTCGGAAACTTGAACTCATTCAAGGTTCGGTTGGACTCTGAAGATGCACGCAAACTTGTAGATGTCCTTAAATCTAAAAGAACATATGTTCCAGTTACTTGTCCAAAAACATTTCATGTATACATAGCTAATTACAACGGAGAATACAAACGAGTGAAATACATGGGACCCACATCACCTTATTTGACCTCATTACACGTATACTTCATGGATGATTTATTCGAATACAAATATGTAGATAAGCTATATGAAGTACCTGAAGTCATTAAAAACATTAAAATTTCAGATATCTACTGTTCCTTGGAATTGAATCTGCATAAATATTCTACTAAAAAATTTATTGATCTTTGCAATAAAGGTAAAACTATATTTACAATAGTTATTACGAAGAACAATAGTATTCCTATGCGTCGTGTTAAACTTTTTTTAAATTCCAATGACGTGACATCAATGATCCGTAAACGTAATCGTTAATCATTAGTGTATGAATTAATTTTATTTTTAAGTAATTATTATTATTAAACTTGATATAATTAAGGAATTAGTATTAAGTATTTTTGTAATTTTGTATTAGATAATACAAATTATCTACACTAGTATTACTGTTTTTAACAATAATTGTCAATAAGCAAGTATAGTAATTTATTCGCATGGTTGAAATTATCGCATTATACATTAATATGTCCACTTATGTATTATTATAAATATTTTAAATATTATTATTATTACTTATTATCACTTAAAACACTTATTATTAATATTATAGTATTATTATAATTATTAGTATAATTAAGTAATTTTTTTTTAATAAAAATTATTATTTTAAATCTTTTTTTAAAACATTATTTTGGTTACCAAGGATCTAAGACACAAAATATAATATTAAACTGTAATAGGGAATTAAATAACACTATTCAACACTTACATATAAAATCTAACAATTAATATTCTAGTTTTCATCTTTCTAACGTTATAAATATCCCAATATCTTCAGTATAAAAAATCAATAACAGATAACAGAATTTTTAAAGCTTTACAACAGTTGGAGTTGATGTGAATATTTAGGAATGGATCAAGGAAGGGAATAGGTTAAATTGAAGGTCATAAATAAATCATCATTAATAATAGGTGATTTATAATCGTTTTTTAAACCAAGTGATCACAAGGATAGTAATGCAACACCTAGAAAATGTCATACTTTTATAAATTTGTTCCTTTTATGTATGTTCATTTCAGGATCCACAGATTAACACCAATAAACAATATTAAGAACCGATTGTAGATGTGAATAATCATTAGAGCAACCAAATGCACAACTAGGTTGTCTTAATTGTTCGTTTGATTTGCTCAATTCCCCGGTAAATTTACCATATTGTCAAACCAGAATGTTTACAGATTTTTTCATCATATTGTTCAATTTATGTTAGAAATTCAAAACCATGGTGTTATCAGGACTATGTTTAGCGACCAAACATCACAAACGGCAATTTCTATGAGTTAAACTTAGGTACCAGTGGGTCTATTTTCGATGATTACTTAAGGATAGTGATTTTTACGTAGTATTCTTCAAAAGCGTATTCTTAAACTGGTCGACGTAAATATTCGTAGTTTTCTTACAACACGATCTTTACCCTACGAAAAGCATTTACGTACGTTTTATTATCAATAAAAGCTTGTTATATAAAATTATTGTGATAAGGAAAGTTATTTGTTAATCGATTCGTTGGACGAATACAAATTAATAAAAATAATTCGCCCAAATCTAAGCATTTTAAGTTAATCGTGTAATTTTCTATATTAATATAAATATACATTTAATTATGGACGAATACGTACAAATTTTAGGTTTAAAACAATTGGAAATAGCAGAGTTGGATGCTGTTCTAAATCGTATTTTACCATTCACTTTTGGAGGTTAATAATTTAATTCTATATACTTATGTTGGGTTGCATAAACGTTCACCAAATATTTAACTAATGTTTGGTTTTATTGGATCGTTAAATATTTTTATCGTGCCGTTTGTGTTGCATAAACAGTTCATAAAATATAAATGGTATACCAATACCAAAGTTGTTATTTTATTCTATGGTTATACTTCGATTATTTATTACAACGAAATGTCATAGCAACAATATTCAAAATATATACAATAGTAAATGATGATAAGAATTGAAATTGACAATATTGTCTTGTATTCTTATTTTACTCTTATTTTTACAGATAATATTAGGATATTTTTTTTAATATGTTATGTTATGGTTGCTTGAAGAACAATAAAATGAATTACCGAACACCAATATTGCTAACATAATTTTCAAATTGCTATTGCATATAGTCTGAACATTTGAAGAAAAATAGCCTTTTCTATTCCGAAATCGTTCGCCAATATTGTTGTTGGGTGACTGGATTCTTATATGAGTATAACTTATACTACATATTTACAAGAGCATAGGCGCACATTGGGTATGAATTTAGAGGGTGCTAGAATTTAAATTGTGTTTAATATATTATACCTACCATTTTTTTTTTTCTAAAATGAAATTGTTGAGTTTGGAAAATTATGTTTTACTTTTTTTTAAGTTTTTATGTTGTATTATTATGATAATTGTATTATCTTATTGGACGTAAGTAAGTACTTCTACACTTTTACTTTCTACATAAAATTAGAAAGCATTTCGCTTTAGTTACACTGAAATATATTTTACTTGGAATACCCCAGTAGTATAATACACTGAACAAAAATAATATACCAGTATGAAAATCAAGACACGAAATAATTAAATGGAAAATTGTGTACCTTCTATAGAGTATAGACCCGAAATAATATAAAATGATAAATAATAAATGGCAAATTATATTCATTAATAATGAGATAATCCGTTGTTTAAATATTTAATGGTTTGAAATCAGACCAATATCTTTAAGGAGCTTTTAATGAATCAATACATATTTTAATCGTTGATTAACGCGCTATTGGTTCATTAAACGTTTATGCAATAGGGTAGGTTTGCCATAAAGTATACAGACATTTAACTATTTATATTCTTTATAATATGTGTATAGATATATGCTGTGATGTATTGAGCATGTTGTGAGGAGAGATAATAGCAATGTGAGTTTTTATGGAAATTAATGTAGAAGGAGGTGAGGAAGACCAATGAAGAGGTGGATAGATGGAACTAGGACTAGGGTGGCCGACCACATATAGTCTTGGTGAAAGCAAAGAAGAAGATTGTTTTTATGTGAAACAATAAATAATTTACACAAAACCAACACTATAAAATTAGTTTATTTTTCTTGTTATTCAATTTTTATGTATAAATTATTTTAAATGGAAAAAATAAATAAAAATTGTCTATGAAATAACTTACTTATACTGTAAATTAACAATTTCCAACTTTAGAATTGTCAGAATATCTATTTATTAAACAATTTTGGTTGAACAAAGATTTGATTTGTGAACTCATAAAAGTATTAACACTTTATATAGTTGAAGTGACAAGAAAATCATCCTTGACAATTGAAAGAAAGGGCTATTTTAGAATTTAAAATTAATAATGAGGTATAATATCTATTTGTAAAGTTTTTTATAAAATTGGTTTTTACAGCATTAAGGTTTTTTGCAAGTATTTTTTACTCGATATTGGCGACAATAGATGCTCAGAAATAAGTCAAGCATCTGTAAGTAGGTGTATAGCTGAAGTTATAGATACTATAAACATGGCTGATGTTGTAAAAAATATGTTAACTTTCCAAATACATTTGAAAAGTTAAACTCAATCAGAAGAGGATAGAGTAACTGTATATTTATACTTTACTAATTGCCAAATTTTTTACTATTAAATAACTATTTTCTATATAATATAAAGATTTTATGAAAAAATAGGAATTTTTGGTGTTATTGTTTGTATTGACTGCATTCATATAGCAATTTTTCCATCTCCTTCCGATGGCCTATATCCTGAGTATATTTATGTTAACTGTAAAGGATATCATAGTTTAAGTACACAATTAGTAAGCAAACAAATATATCATAACCTTAGCAGGTACCTGTAAAGTGTAACACAAATTATTTTACTTAATAATTTAATAGATATGTGATTCAGATTGCAAAATATTGAATATGAATGCAAATTATTCTGGAAGCACTCATGATTCTTTTATATGGCGTCAAAGTAGTGTTTCAACATATATGGAAAGTTTAAATAATAATCAGAGTTTGATGATTAACCCTGACATGCTTTTTTAAAGTAAAAAAAAAAAAATATTATCTATTTGAAAATTGGAATGAAAAGCATTGAAAATGAAATTTGAAAATTTAATTCTAGAAGCTGTAGTAGATCATCTGGGTCAAAACCCATATAAATATTATTGTTTATTTATAATTATAGAATTAGTTGAAAGTTGAATACCCTTAAAAACTTATTTTTTATAAAAGTTTGCCAGCCAATATGAGAAACGATAGAAAAGAGACTATAATTTTCAACTTTAGAAGGATCGCTAAATTTGAGGATAGGATTGACAGAACATAATTATGAAAAATACACTTGTTTAATGAACGACAACAAAAATAGATTATTAGATATGGACAATAATATTGAGGATTATATCAAAAGTATAAATAAAATAGTGATAATTAATAATGAATTATAATGTTTATAATATGTATGTAAAATGTAAAGTAATTACATAAAAACCGTTATTATATTAAAAATTATACATTTATTAGTAAAAAACTAAATCTATTGATTATTTAAATTAAAATTAATTATGTCAAAAAATATATTCAATTTTGACACCCACACTAATAAAAAAGACATATAATATAATTATATATTACCATAATAATCTGCCAAAATATTAATATAAAACCAGTTGGTTCTTCAAGAGTTTGTACATATTTTTGATAATCGATACATTTTTTTTGTACATTAACATCAACAGAACTACTTTCAGTAGTAAAAACACTGTTTTTCTGTAACTCACTTTTCTTTTTATTAGGACTAATCCTACTAATAAATGTATTTTTTTCTTTTGGTGGCCCGGGGTTTAGGTTTTCAATGCGTAATATTTGTTTAATTGCATGATCTGTAGAACTCTCTTGGTTAAGTTGAATGTTCTTGTAAAAAGGATCATCAAGCTGAAAATAACTTTGTATTAATTTTATATTTATGAAGTTAACATTTATATTTTACATAAATTAATTACAAATCTGAAACTTAACACCATATTAATAAAAAATAATTCTTAAAATATTGCAATAAAAAATTTAACTACAATATTAAATAAATTTTAAAAAATATTATTGATTTAAATGTATGATATTTTGTTACAACAAACCCAACATTAACATAACAAATATCAATTATGAAGATTTTATAATTTTATGGGAAGAAATTAATTTCTTATATCTTAGAGTACTTACTGGTTCTTTGACTTGTTTTACTAAAGGTTTTTGATTTATACCAGGTAAATCTTTTTCAGCCAGCAAAACTAAGTCCTTATTGATCTCCACATCCTTAATCAAATTACAAATAATTGTTAAAATATTGTAATTTCTATTAAAATTTTAAAAGTATATAAAATAAAATGTTGTTAATTTGAATTTATAAATATTATTTTTTAACAATAATTAATAAACAAAAATATTAATGAAGTATTTGTGAAATGTTTTATATTTCAAATCTGATATCAAATTTTACATTACAATTTTTGTTATTTAATTATATAGAAAAATATCCCCAATGTACATTCAAATTTATCACTTATTTTATTATATTTAATTATCTTATTACTATTATTTAATCTTTTATAATAAGAAAATCAAATAAATGTGTATAGAAAACTAATAACATTTATTTTAAAAAAGATTACTTGAATAAATTTTGGCATACTTACTGGACCTTGAAATTGATTAGTCGAATCGGTAAATACATTTTTAGTTGCAGGAGCTCTTGTTTCGTTGAATTCAGTTCCCTTTCATAAACAAATAAATTACCACATAGAATTTTAATTACTATGACTACTATTACTTATTATATACATAAATTAAAAATACACTTGATCTATATATTTATATTATAAATGAATAAGTCTTCTATTTAAATAAAAAAAATAAATAAATATGAAAAAACTTTTGGTTTTAAAATTTTTTTTATTTAAAGAATAAATAGGAATTAAAAATGTAACTACCTATTATATTGTGCAATACTTACTGATACTCGGAATTGTTTACTCATACCATCAAAGCTATTTTGAGCCGCTATTACTTTGTACTGGTGAAGAATCTCCGTGTCCTATAAATGAAAATAACAAGTTTTTGGTCATTAATATACTACTTACAAACAAATTATTAAAATATTTATTATTTACAACTTCTCCAGAATTATGAACATTGTATGAGATTTCTCTGACAGGTACGGATTGTCCATGTTTTTGTGTTATAACAAGTAGCAAAACTAGTGTGAATCTCATTTTTAATTTATAAATGTCACTTTAAAGTTATCGAGTTAGCAGTAACTACAAATAGTTTTAATTTGTTCAATTTGCAAAAGATGCAAAATGTCAAATGATTTCAGGAAATTAAAAATTATTCCGCTACGTACAATCTCCACGTTACTAAGGCGTAGCCCCAATGTGGCGATTGACGATTGGTGATGTTCAATTTGTTTACAATTATAATACAGTATCTATTCTCCTTGTTGACACTTACGGCAACATCGCAGATGACAGATTGTCATACGTCAAATCAACTGTTTTTTTTTTTGCAAGTGTCGTTTTACGTTAATAATTACTAATTATTACAATCATAGACGATCATAGGAAAAATTTCAGAAGGGACAAATAAAATTTCTAAATAGGTATACTTTTAATAAAGTTTTAATAGTATAATATTTTAAATATACAAAAATTGAAAAATGTAATAATTAAAAGTTATAATATATTGTATGATAAATTGTTGTTACATGTAATTTATGTTATTTACAAAATGCATAATTTAGTATTAAATAGTAAATCAATCGGTGTGGGTAAATAAAAATTGCAAGTGTTTTCGTTTCATTCCAAACATATTAATCACGTCCAGAATGAAACTATATCCTTTTTCAAATTTCACTCGATGAACACTCATCATGCACAAACCATTTAAACAACCATTTAAACGATCTTCACCAATAGTTGAACGAAGCCACGTTTTTACTCTCCTTAATGTACTGAACAATCTTTCTATTATAGGAAATATCTTTCTATTACATGTAGTTGGATGCAGTGATGAGTAATCACTGATATAATAACATTAAGTATTTGAAAAATTGCAGGATAATATTCGCAATGAGTCTATAAATCAACAAACGAAATTTCATTACATGTCATTAAATATCAGGTTTCTCTTTAATATTTTAAATTTTATACATTTTGATTAATAGGTTTAATTTTTTTCTTTGAAATCATTTATAGTGTACTTTTGAATATTTAAAAGATGCAGTAGAAAAATGCTATTTTATGTAAAATTGAAAATCGTCGTGAAAGAGATGATATTAATGAATTCGTGTAAGGAATAAACAGAGAAAGTCTAATAATTTTCAACAGAATTTGTTTCATCGATTTTTTTGTTTTGGTGTAATGCGTGACATTTTAATTTCCTAGTCAATTTGTTCTGATACATTTAAGGACTTATTAAAAATTATATTTAATTGCTCTCTATTATTTTTTAAATATCGTCAATAAATCTTGAATATGAATAAAAATAATATAATAATAAAAATAATATACATAAAATTTAAATTTTTGCAGGGTTTGAAACAATTTTTTCAAAAAATAAACACTTTAGTATTAGTAAAATTAAGTTCTTTCAATATCTAATACAATTTTATTCACCTTATACAAATAAGAACAATAGTTTAGTTGAATTACAATTTTGGAAACAAAAATATTTCAAGATCAAATAATAAAAAAAAACAGCGTTAGATGCTTTACAAGTCTGTTGTCCTCATATCTACCCAATTATAAATAAATGATTACAAATTGTATGCACTTTACCTGTTTCGATTTCAACGCCAGAGAGATCATTCTCTACTTTAAAGTGAGTTAAAAGTTATCTGAGAAATTTAATGACTGAGGTATAATAACCACAAATAAAATATTTCAATATTTTTGTTAACTATATTTATATAAATTTTTTATAAGAAGGATTAAACTAACTATGTTGGCGATCCATAGAGATATAATTATAACAACAGAAGAAATTTTGGATGAAATAGCCTAAAAACCATCAAAATTATAATAATATAATATGTAAATGAAAATAATTATTTATAGTTTTACATATAGATTTAAATTTATAATGGATAATGTAAATAAAATTTAAAATTAAAAAGCGGTGAGATGGGTGTGGGGGCAAAGTCCCCTACGAGTTTCTGGTTAGTCGACAATTTAGATACCCCCCTTGTTAAAAAAAAAACTGAGCACGCCTCTACTTATAACCATTTTTCGACGAAGTATACTTTCACGAAAAAATTTAATAACTTCTTTAATTACTCCTATAGTATTTTGTATTTCTGTCACTGAATTTAGATCATTTATAAATTGAAATTTGTACTTCATTATTATTAATTTAAAAATGGATTTATAATTATCACAAATATTAGTTTTAGATTCTGAGCGAAGCGAAGAATGTATTGGTTTTACAAAGATGTTGTTTTTTTTTTTATGCAAGAAAACACTTTCGGGTAGAAATAATGGTCCAATTACCATAAGTAGGGTATGTTTTCGGTAGCAAATCGCGTCTTGTTGGTACTTTATTTAGCTCACTTTTCAAATTTCTCAAAATATTTTCCTTGGGAAAAGAAAATCTACCAAAAAATGGCGGAAAATCGGCAAAATTACGATTTTTGTTATTTAAAATTTTTTAATTTCATAATAACTAATTGAGTTTTGAATGAGAATAAATTATTATTATAGTATATTATAATATAATTCGTTTTACTCAGAATCGTATTTCTAATGTAATATCATTGCATTCAAATCTTAAGTATAATATAAAAACCACTAATTTCTCCGAGGACCGAAGAAACGAAGGAGGAATGTCCACATCGACATTCCTACTTTTTATTTATAATACGCACAAATAAACGATAGGTAGAATATTTTTTCAGTAAATTTGTATGTTGATTTAAAAAAATGTTTTATTTACTTTTAACTTTCATCAGAGAGAATCTATTAAGTTATGTTAATACCAATTTTTCGTATATCGTGAATTTAATTTGTATAATATTAATATATATGTAAACAAACATTTATTCATATTTCTTACACATAGAAGTTAAAAGTACCAACATTATTTTCTTCCTTAAACTTATATACCTAGGTGGTTAGGTAACAAGTTTGTCACATAATATAAAGTGCCTACGATTTTAGCATTAAATCTATCACCTTGAAAGATCCAAATATAAAAGAATAGAATATTTTTTATGTGGTACGTAATTTTTATGTACCTAGAACAATAATTGTATATACAGGAACCCAGTGATGCACACAGGATTTAATTAAGTAAGGCTGCAATTTTTTTCGAGTAAATCGAATTTTCTTATAGATTTTATTATAGGTAACAAAGCAATTAAACAATATAAAACTATAGACAATACAGTCTATTATTAATATTAGACATATTTTTGAGGACATATTTGATTCAACCAATGTATTTAAGCGGTCGCTAGTAATTTGACACTCATCACTTCTACAGAATTATTTATAGTGATGTTCAAAAGTAACATCACAAAGGTCTCTTTCGTTCACGGTAACCAACAAGGCGTGAAACTGGTTCAAATATCCGCTTTCCATTGAAAATTAAAAATAAACGAGATATCTGATTTAAACAAATATTTTCTAACAATCAAACTACAATACTTAAAATCACAATTTATAACATTACATATCGATGACATATAATATTTTAAACATATATATTGACATATAAAAAAAAAATCCACATAAATTATATAAATAAATAGAAAATAAAAAAATGTACAACTAAATAAAAATATGCACATAAATAATTTTTTTTTTTAACATCTTAACAACATAAATATAAAATTAAAATTTTTTTGGATGAATTAAATAATTTATTAACTATTGACGAAATAGAAATAGAAGACTTTAATAAAGAAACACAAACATCATGGGCTCATAAAGCTAATTTAAATAAAACTAAAGAAAAATTAATTATAAGAAAACTAAATACTGACGGAAATTTAGCAGATCTTCTAGTAGGCTTATAAGATATATCAAAGACGATTGGATCCCTTCAGATTTTCAAAATAATATTTACGAATCAGCACAATTCGACAATAGAAAAATGACAGACAAAACTTCTTTTTGTAAATCAAGTAATTTTTCGGGGGCAATACATGAAAGTGTTGATACATTTTTAAATAAATACAATAGAGTAAGTTCAATTAATAAATAACTTTTCTTAGCAATTTATTTATCTGACACAGCTCTTAAATTTTTTAAAAACTTTGAAACATCAAATATGCAACTTGGCAACAAATAAAAGAAGCTTTACGATTAGAATTTGAACCAACTGCTCAAAATCACATGCTTAGAACTTTACTAGAAAAAAGAGAACAATTATCAGATAGATCACTAACATCATATGTAAATGACATCGAAAATCTCTGTAATAAAATTGATCCCAATATGAAACAATCCTAATTAGTTTACACTATAATGAAAGGTTTAAAATCAGAAATAACATGATATGTATGTTAGACAATAATAATATACAAGAATTAAAAAATAATTTAAGAAAATACGAATCTATTGAATTTATGATAAATGGTAAAAATATACAGACACCGGATGAAATTAAAATAACAATTATAAAGGAACATGTAAATGCAATCGAGGATAAAAATAATAAAAAACAAATTGATACCCTTATTGCTCAAGTTTCTAACTTAGAATCGGCAATTCAAAAATTAAATTTAAACCAAAGAAATAATAATAATATGTCATACTACAAAAATAATAACAATAATTACAACAATAAATACGATATAAAATAATAATTACAATCAAAAATCTCAAAATAATTATCAATTCAAACCAAGAATGCTGCACAATAATAATTTCGACAATAATTTTTACAATAAAGATAACATGATAAATAAGCAATTAAAAAAATTTCCCAAAAATAATAATAACTCTAACTATCTACAAAGAAAAAATTATAATAATAATCAAAATTATAATAACAATATGTATCAAAATAATAATACGATTTGTGAACATTGTAATAAAAATAATCACACTAGTTCTGAATGTAAATGGAAACTAATATGTCAAAAACGATATTACACAGCAGATACTTGCTAATTTAAAAATTATGAAAATTCAAAAAACGAATAAATAAGTTAAATGTAGACACTGGAATTTTGCATTCACCTTATTCTCCAGTAAAAGCAAATAATTCTTTTTTTCAATCAAACACAAGTAAAAATAATAATATAAATAATAATAATAAAATAATACTTACAATAAATAACGAAAATAAAAAAGCTAATGCGTTATACATAGTAGCAAATTATAACAATGAAAATATACAAGTTACAATTGACACAGGCGCGAATATAAATTGTATTAGATCAGATTTAATCAATTTAAAAGAAATAAATACAACACAAAAATACCAATTATCAGGACCAGACAATACTCCATTAAAATTTCTAGGAACCACAAATATAAAATTACAAATTAATAATGAAAAATATCAAATACCAGTATGTGTAATAGAAAATTTAGGAAGCACAATAATTTTAGGTAACGCATTCTTAGATGAAAATAAAGCCGAAATTATATATGCTGAAAGAAAATTAATTCTAAATAATAATATCGAAACACAGTTAATGAATAAAACATTTCCCTTAACAGTAAAAAAAGTAGATAAAAACATAAAACAAGAACAAATTCAAATACAAAAATCATATAAGATAACTGAAACTTCTACAAATATATTTGATATCCCATCTGAATATTCATTAACTATTTGCGTTTCCACTGATTTAAAATACAATACAGAAACACTAAACAAATTAACTCAAAAATATGGAGATATGTATTATATATTAGAAACTATAGATTTAATACCAGGCAATATAACTACAATCAATACAACCAACATAACAATACATTATCTAATAATAAAAGACAAACATAATTCACCCACTTTCTATTTAGATATACATGAAATATTAATTAATTTAAGACAAACAGCTATTATAGGAGATCACACTCATATAGCATTATCATACAATGACTTTATTAACACACATTTAGATTGGAAAGTAATAAAAGATATAATTTACGAAACATTTATGGACACAAATATAAATATATTAATTTGTTCAATAAATAAAAAAGAAAACGTAATAACATCAAATATAAAAAATATAAATAATATTACTAATATAAAAAATACAAGTAATAATACAAATATAAATAAAATTAAAAACTACAGCTTATAATGATGCATTTATAGAAATATTTTCAAATTATAAACCCAGTGTATATATATTCCGATAAAACAAAATACGGATATATTTACGGAATAGGCCAAAGATCACACATAATACTATATATTTTTAATGATAATACACATTGGTGTTCAGGAACACTTATAAAAAATAATAAAAGATCAAACAAAATTTCAAAACACATAATACACACATACAATTATATATCTTTAGATAAAATAATAAAAATGTTTATCAAAGAAGAAAATATAAATAACATAAATATAGCATTAAAACAACAAATATATGATAATGAAGACACGCAGATAAAAATATCGGAACACCTAGCATTAGAGCAACACATTGAAACAATACAATTCATAAAATACTATTTACAATTATTTTCATCGGATTTGACACAAATTAAACAAGCAAGAGTCAAACCTTGTGAAATTAAACTTAAAATAAATATTAAAGAACCAAAATTTTATCCACCACACAGAATATCACCTTCCGAAAGACAATAATTAAAAAATTAATTAATACAAGCAAATATAATAAAAATATACACAAATTTCGCTTCGGCTACATTTTTAGCAAAAAAGAAAGAAATAAATTCACATAGACTAGTCGTATCATTTAAGGAATTAAATAATATAATACAATCTGACCATTACCCACTACCAAAAACTACAGACTTATTTCGTAGTTTAGAATGCTCAACATTTTTTACATCACTAGATTTGAATAGTGGATTTTTTCAAATACCCGTCAGAGAACAAGACCAATATATGCTAGCTTTCACAACAGTTCATGGTTTAATGACGTTTACTAGACTTCCGCGAGGATTCAAAAATTCAAGTACTATTTTCCAACGAGAATTAAATAGAATATTTTCAGATATACTATATAAATCAGTAATTATTTTCATAGATGATTTAGCCACTTTCGGTAAAGATTTTTCTACAGCATTAATTAACTTAAAAAACGTTTTCGAAATTTTACATCAATATGAATTTACACTAAAAACAGCAAAATGCACAATATTCGCACAAAGTATTGAACTCTTAGGTCATGAAATATCTGAAAAATGACTAAAACCATTAAATCAAAACATATCTGCGATAACTAACTTTAAAACAAGTACGCAGTTTTTTTGGACTTTGTAGTTATTATAGACGTTTAGTAAAAAATTTTTCACAATAGTTAACCCACTTTTTGATTTAACAAAAGCCGATATAAAACACATAACACGGAATAACGAACATGAAAATTAATTTAATAAACTAAAAACGATATTAACAACAAAACCAGTCATGGCCCACTTTTCAGACGACAAAGACACATATCTAACGGTAGACGCTAGCATAATGGGACTAGATGCTGTATTAGAACAACCTGACGAATATAACAAATTAAAACCTATAGGCTATGCATCACGTAAATTATTAGATTCTGAAAAAACTTACTCCTCTACCACATTAGAATTACTCGGATTAGTATTCGGCATTACATATTTTCGAGAATTTCTTTGGAGGCATAAATTTACAGTGTATTCAGATAATATAAGCTTACAATATTATCAAAATTTAAAAATACCATCAGCAAGAATAGCGCGTCTAACACTAAAAATATTAGATTTTGATTTCATAATAAAACATAAAACCGGCAAAGAAAATAAAGTCCGAAAAAAGGCCGACTGCCGTTCTAGAGAACACATATTTAATATAATAGACGCAGTAATTTTTAATTATCATACACATACAAATAATAACAAAAATATACTAGAAATAAAAGAAGAACATAATACTAATAATAATATATTTAATATAAGTAATACACATATTGATATTATAAAAAGTCAAGAAAATGGCATATTTTGTAAAGAAATAATAAAAGCTATTAACAAGTTACCAACAACGGATAAATACAAAAAATTATCAAGATATATAATAACAAATAATATTTTATATTATAAACAACATAATCCAAAACAAAGTATAAGCGATCTAATAGTTATACCAAAAGACCTTATACAAAATATAATAAATGCATACCACACACAACCATCTGCAGGACATATGGGCATAACAAAAACTATTAAAACAATTCAAATAAAATACTATTGGCCTTCATTAATAAAAGATGTAACTCAATTTATAAAAATATGTCATCAATGTCAAATTAACAAAAAAGCTCAAGGCAAACCAACAGGATTCTTACAACCCATACCACTACCAACTTGTAAACCTCTAGATCGTATTACAATGGATTTCTTAGGCCCATTACCAAATAGTAATAATAAAAAATATATATTAGTTTTTACTTGTCAAAGCTCAAAGTTTGTTTTTGCCAAAGCAACTAAAGCAGCAGATACTAACACTGTAGTCAAATTTATAATACATCATACAACACTATATGGAGTACCACGATATCTTACTTAGATAGGGGACTTCATTTTAAAAATAAAATAGTAGCTGACATATGTGAAAATTTAGGCACTAAACAAATATTTTCTTCTAGTTACGCACCTCAAACCCAGGGCTTTACGGAAAGAATTAACGGTGTAATTTTCCAAACTATAAGACATTTTATAAAAGACAATAATCAATCTAGATGGCCTTATTATCTACCATATATTATTTTTGCATATAACAACTCAATACAAATTTCTACAAATTACAGTCCATTTTATATTTTACATGGATTTAATCCAAACATAGGGATAGACTTAAAAATAATTCCAGAAAATTTATCATATGATATAAAGAGATCATTAGAGGAATTAAAATTAGTAAGAGACAAAATTCCTGAATATATTCAAATATCCCAAATAATACAAAAACAAAACCATGATAAAACATACCAACTAACGCATTATGAATCAAATCAACTTGTGTTAGTTAAATTCCCATTCAAAGAACAAAACAAAACTTCGAAATTAGCGACTAAATATAGAGGTCCATATAAAATAATTTCGAAAATTAATGTGGTAAATTATATTGTAGAACTCGAATTAAATGACAAATTAATCAAAGATATAATTCATATAAAACGATTAAAACCATATTATGAAAGAGATTCAAACGAAATAAATAATATCACTATATAATAATAAAACATACATTTAATTTAAATGCGAAAATAATTTAATTATAATTTAACATTTACAAATATTACATATAATTATATTTATATCTATAACACTAATACTAATCATATAATCCTATAATCACTAAACATTTATAAAACAAATAGACAAACCACAATCATAATCAATATATAAAAAAAAAAAACATTCCAGTCGCACAAAATAAATAAGAATCAAGAAAATGATCAACTAATTATCTATATATTCAATTTTTACTTCATAGATTAATATCTGTAATGCATAAGTAAATAATGAAACATTTTAAAAAATGAGAATAGCAACACAAATATACATGAATAAATAAAAAATATATATAAATAAAAAAATAATAAAAAATAGTCGCATAAAAGGCTATACATATATCATACCTATTATATATAAAAAAAATTATATTAATTTTGTATAATTCATATCGATGAATATTTATTGATTTTATATAATTCATAACAAAATATATTAACTATGTAAAAAAAGAAAATGATTAAATTTGTAAAAAATTATAAAATATATGTATATTAAATGTTTAAAAAAAAAAAAAAATAATAATAATAATCATTTTATATAATTTATAAAAAATATATATCAAATTTATATAGGTATTATAATTACGTATATTAAAATAAAGTTTAATTTTATAAATAATAAAAAAAATAAAAAAATGTAATATAAATATTATATAATTGTAATTCAGTAGAAAATACAAAATTTGTAAACTTTTCAATTTACACTAAAAAAAAAAAAAAAAAATTATGTTAAATCAATTCTCATCCTAAATTTAATTTCAACATCACGCAAGACAATCAACTACACCTATTCAAGAAGAAAAATTCACAAATAAATAAATTAATCTTATCACATAATATGACAACTCAGAATACACATTGGATAATTATACTTATAAACAGTGAACCATAACAAAGGATAAAACGTTTATTGTTAATATATATTGTATATTATTATTGTATATATATTGTACAATGTAATAACAATATCTCTCGTAAAGAAACATGTGAATTTCAAAAAAAAAAAAAAAACAAACAAAACAGAAAATTATGAATACAAAGTCAAATAAACCATTCATATGAAGAAGAAAACCAACAACAACTCAAGAAATCAACACAAAAATCCTTTCTTTATCTTATATATATATATCATTAACCTACAAAAAAAAAAAAAAAAATGTAAAAATTGGAAAGTTAAATAACATATTAAACCAACATTGTTATTATATTTCTAAATATTATTATATAAATTATAATATTTACACTTATATACATATATACTTAATAATATTGAATACAACTATATTATTTTATTATTATTATACTATTTAACTAACATATTATTCTTTTTGTTTATCACATCAGTAATTAATCAAGATTTCATATTATATTCTAACACTTCTTCACAATATATGTTTACATTCTACTTACATTTATATTATATTCACCACAATTGTACCGTGGGGAAACGGTACACAAAAAACATAGTCGCATATTGTAATATTCAGAATCAATTAATATTATAGATAATAAACTAAACTTATTGAACATGGAATATCACAGTAATAGATTAAGTATTATTAATTATAATTGTGAACATCCGGACCATCGGAAATAAAGAATAATTATTATAATAGAAAAATTACGTTCATTAAAAAATAAAAATTAGATATGTAAAATACCACAGTGTAATAATTATAATAAATTTAATTATCAATAAAAAAAATGATGAAATATTTAATAACCTTTGAATCGGAGCAAAAGCATTATAAAAAGGGTAAATTTGCTCAGCTCGCTGCTCTGTCTCGAAGTGATTTCCACACTGTCACTTTGACACTCGGTCTCTTAAAAATAAAATAACTTGCGATCAGTACAACTCCTCACTCAACAATAAATAAATATATTAATTATACTGCGTTATTTTCTATTTTCTAAACATTAAACAAATTAAATAAATGTGTTAATTATTTTACTTCACTCAACCCTGAATATCTGGAGTTAAGGAAATCATCTAATAGGTATCGACTACCACACCCGCTCAAAAGAAGGTAAGTACATAATTTTATATAATTAAATATATTGAGTAGTTAGTTTGTAAAATACCCCTTTTACCACCTTTTTATCATACCTCATCGAAATACTCCCCCCCCCTTTTATTTTTATTTTTTTTTCAAACTACTACAATGTAGTTATTATTAGTTTTATATAGATAAACTAAACTATAAGTATTTGATGCATTTTAAATGAAGATGGGAGTTTTTGCTATTCTATTGTTGCGAAAGACCCAATAGCCACCCCACGTTACGCCTATGTATATAGCGTAATAATTATCTACTGCTGTAAAACAACAATTATTGTTATAAATTTATTTAAATTTATTATTGTTAATTACAATTAGTTATGTAAAATAATTGTTTTCGTGACAGTAGTGTACTATAATTGCCTATATAAAATGCCGTGTTATATTATTTCAGAACTACAATTTATTTACTTATAGTCATTATGAGTCTTAAATAACTAGCCGACTGCTCAACTGAATACGATTTGATGCATACAGAATAATAATACCATTTTTTTTTCATTATTGACATAATACCGAACAACCGAGGTTGCACGAAAAACCATTACTTTTTATTATTATGTATCTATTATAAATTATTATACTTTCTATTATAATCATAAATTCCATTTTTAGTTCATATCTGATTAAAATATTATACCTTGTGCCGTATATACCAATCAACTAAATTTTGTATTTAAAAATAAACTAATAATTTCTTTGAGGATCGAAGGGACGAAGGAGGAACGTCCGGAATCAAATTTGCCACTTTTTATTTTTTAAATTTTAGAAAATTTGAATATATCCTAATGAGAATTTTCATCTTCAATTCAACTTACAACTTTCATCAAGATGGTGATTATTGAGAATTTGTATATTAATATGGTACAAAAAAATGGCGGTAGTGGTCATACTGAAGTTATGCCTTATTCAAAAATAATTGTTTACCTCAAAACGCAACAAAAATTTTACATGTATTTAGAACAAAAAATACCAATGAAAAAGATTACTTAAATATATTGCATTCTTGGTACAAAACCGCTAGGTACTTTGTTAAACTAGCTGTTTCAAGAAAAACGAATTTTAAATTTCAAGTATCAACCATGTTCAATGTATATTATATTGTTACGGACCCAGGTCCTATACCTAACCACCATACTTACATTATATTATGTTATATTGTATATACTAAATAATTTATTAACTTTCTTACGAAACATCCGTCGTTTATTTAAAAACATCAAATATCTATAAGAATATCACAAAGGGAATTGTAATTACTATTGTAACTTTTACGAACTATTAATGCTTAGTTGCAAACACATATGACATCATATTTGTTTGGATTTATAATTTTAACAAGATGAAGAAATAATAACAATCAACAAATAGGCACAACCAAAAGGGGTTAACAGGAAACCCAAAGTCATATATAAGCAAGTACGAAATCAGGATCAAACAGACGACTGGATGCCATCACAGATGACTATATAAGAAACGAGTCGTAATACGTCAGATATTTGTGTTTTATTATAAACTTTGTTTCTCCGAGTTAATTAAATTTGAATAAATTAAAGTATTTTTTAAATCGTAAAGTTAAAATTATTCATTCTAATATGGATCAAGTTAATCAGGGTTGGCACGCAACAATGTCAATGATAAATCCAAATAACTTGTTTTTTTTACGTACTTTATCTTTATAAAGTAATGTGAAATATCAATATGAATATATCTTCTCTTCTGAGAACATATTAAAGTTATATAAGTTTTAAGATCTAGTATAGCATTTTCATATTTTGATATAGTTCTATATTGTATAATAATTATGAAAAAATGGTAGCCATAAAAGAATATAAGGTTGTTTTATTTTGTTACTAATATTAAAGATACATTTTGAATTATGTTGCTTTAGCATTACTTATTTAGTTATAATTTTTACATATTACCATAATATCAACTTACACTTTATGATTAAATCATAAAATTATAATAAAGATTTTTATGAGCAATGAACTAGTTATATAATAGTAATTTAAATATACAAATAATATAATGAAAAAAAACATCAGAAAAACATTATTCCACATTAAAAGTTTATAAATGTTTTAACCTAATTGATAAAGATAAATAATAATATTGTGAAAATTCGTGTAAAAATGTTGAAAATAATATAGGGCATAGTGAGACATCTATTGATCACGTAAATTATTATTATGCTTACATATATTATGATAAAATGTGTAGGTTTAATTTACTTATTTATAATAAATTTTATTTTCAAACATTTTTAAACAACAATATTCAAAGGTGGTCGTGTATAAAAGTATTAATAAAAATAGTGTATAGGTATTGTATTTTAAATCATTTTTACAGTCGTATATTCCATATATATATATTAATATAGATTTGTATTACATAGATTAAATGTCTCACTATGTACAGGGTTTGGGTACAGTGAAACAGCATTTTAAAATTAACTTTTTTGATGATATCTTAAAACATATTTAAGTTACAAATAATATTATTACATGATTTAAATGCTTAAAATATAATTGATAAAAAAATAACAAAATAGTATACTTTTTTATTAGTTACAAATTAATTTTCTATAATAATATTATAGGTTATTTTAGAGTTAATATTACATTTATATTATAATAATAATTGTTATAATATATTGAAAAGGTTTCTTTAAGACATTAATCTGAAAATATAATTATTATTATTTTAATTTTTAATTTTTCTTACTTAATTATTTTATAAACAATGTACCTATATAATATATTATATTTTATGAATATATCATTATTACAGCAAACATAACAACTCGTTGTCTTATTTGAATGATCTTCTATTTCATTACTCCTATTTGATTTGACAAATCCATATTATTTTATATTTGTATCTTATTTTAAATTCCAATTAATATTTATGTAATTATAATATACAAATTAACTTATACAATATAATAAATATTGAATGAATCATAAATTAAATATTGAACTTATTTGATAAGCGATTGACTTTCGTGTTTTTGATTCTATCACTTTATAAGTATTAATAATAGTACTTCGTAATAATAAATCGTAATGTTTGTTTCATTACAATGAACATGATCGACCGTATGTTAACCACATACTGAATTAGGCTTCTTATAATATGTTGGCAAGTATTTAATATACACTAGTTTCAATTTTAATGATTATAATAATAATTCACATATTTATTTTCTCTTAATTACAAAAAATATTAAATACAATTCAACTATTCGATCACTTCAATAAACTAATTATTAATAGATTTTGTATAATTAAAAAATAATTATTTACAATCAATATTTAAATATTGATGTGTTATAACGTTATATAATAATATGTTTTAAATATATCATAATTTTAATAATATTAGATTTTTGTTATATATATATTAGGGTATTCCTTATTTTCGAACATTTGATTTTTTTATTCAGGATCCTCCCATTTTATTCAATAATATTGAAAAGTAATTTGTGTATTAATTTCTAGAATTATAATAGATATTTTATAAAAGAAAGGTTATTTGTAAAAATTGCATTAAAATGTACGTTTCACTGTAAGGGTTCAAATTAATGTGATATCACCAAAGAATTTCCGAATGTAGGTCGTCTATTTGTTGTTATCCTTTTGTCTATTTTTAAACCCCTTTGCGGCACGTTAAGACGGTGAGCAATTATTATAAAAATTTACACAAATTACTTTTCACTAGTATTGAACAAAATGGGGGGGGGGAGTCCTGAATAAAAAATAATTAAAAATGTTTTGTTCTTCTTTGGCTATGAACCAAGTCTAATATATATATATATATATATAATATATAAAAAAAAACAATATTTGACATTAAATATTTATGTTTGTAAATACAAAGATCAAATAATATTTCTAGGAGAGCACGTTTATCTATATTACTTAAGTTCTAAGAATATAAGATACTTATTAATATTATATATATTTAATATAGAGAAATTTTACATATTAAATCAATACTACATACATTACCTATCTTATATTTTTTAGTAATGTGAGTAAATGTGCTTTTTTTAAAAAATATCATGTTATCTCTGTATCTACAAATATAAATATGTAATATATAACTTTGTTTTATTAACAAATTAATTAATATCTTCAGTATTATCAGTAATAGTAGAGTCAGAAATTATATTTAATTGCTTATAAAAATAATGATATGTACCTGGTATAGATTTATTATCGCATAAGTTAACAAGATCGCTCTTTTTTTCTTTGGATATACCTAGTGGTTCTTTGTATAGATAGGCTAATTCTAACTTAGTAAAAATTTGTTCAGATTCTTTTGCTGTATTAACTATTACTTCCAAAAAATCATTTTGATCGTATGAATATTTGTATTGTATTCTATCGGGTAAATCTTTAGATACTTTTATTATTTTAATATCATTCCATATAACTTTTTGTCCATTTGTATTTTCATTAAAATTTTTTCCAATACTCAAATTTAATTTTTTAAAATTAATAAAATCGCTGAATACCAACTCTTTAACTTGTAAAGGTTTACCAGTTTTTTTAACCGATTGTAATATCGTAGACCATTGCTGAGGACTATAAATTGAATCACTTTTAAGTATTCTAGTTATATGTCTTTCGATAATAGAATTAACAAAATCTCCTTCATTTAAAGTATGTCCAACAATAAGATATTTGTGAGTTATAGATGGTATGTTTAAACGAGTAACTGCATATAAATAAAGACTAATCATAAACTTCTTATTTTGCTGACCGCAACAATTATCTGAGTAAAATATAGTTTGCTTATTTATACAAAAATCAATTAAAAACTTATAAATACAAGTATTAATTTCATTTGCACTTCTTCTGGCTTGATCCTCATTCCATAGATAACAGATAGCTTCGTCTTTACCCATATTGTAAACTGTTAAATTATTAGTAGAAAATTTTCGTGAATAGTAAAAACTGGATACTTTGCCAGATGGTGTTATTAAAGCATTTTGAAGACCATAACATGCTACTATAGTTGTATCTTTATTTTTAACTGCGTTGTCTTTATCATCATTTTTTTCAACACTTAATAATTGAATTACATTTCTATGCATTGATAAATTGTTTTCTTGTTCAAATCGTTCAATCTCATTACTGTTGTAATATATTTGACATAAACCACATTGGGGATTTTTAGGGGTAATAAATTTAATATTAAATTTGGTTTTAAATATATATATGTAAGTGGAAAATTTACAGGAGGGTATTTTCTTTTCTTTACATTTTGCATCAAATAATTTCCACATTTCGGATAATGTTAATAATCTATCAATGAATTCCGCTGATGTTTGGATTCTCAAATAATGTGATTCTAATCGTGGAAACGAATTAATATGATTTATAATTTGACTCATTATTTCTGTATTTATCTTTTTATTTTTTCCATGTTTTCCTCTCAAATCTCCTTCAACAAAATCATTATTACCACTTCCTTTTAGTATTGCAGTTTTTATAAATGTATCTCCAATATTTAATGTTGCCATAAAAAATTTTTTACATACTCTTTTTTTGATATCATTTATAGGTAAAAAGTATAGAATATTTCGATTTTTGTATTCAAATAAAACAACAATTGTAAATTTTACTACAAAAGTCCTTTGTCTAGTCACATCTGCCATTTTCCAAAATGATTGTAACAATTTTTGTCTAATACTGTATGAAAAATTAGACGTACATTTAAATTTACATGTTTCTTTGCAAGTAGGTTGTAATTCTTTTTTGTTAAATTGCCTTCCTTTTTTAGTTACGTAAGCTTGTCCTGAATTTTTTTTAATTTTTAATGAATCTCTTAATTTTTCATAATTAATTGATTTATTTTGATATTCACTTGTATTATTACTTTCCTCATTTTCTATAACTTTAAAGCTTGATATTATTGAAGGTAATATCTGACATGACTGAACACAAGAAACCAAATCTACATTATTGTCATCAATATCAATTTCAGATCCTCTGGATTGTTCTAAAAATTTAAAAATATTATAACTTGCTTCAATTTATATATATATATAAAAAAAAAATATTACCATTGTTAGCTGGTATTGAAAGTAAGGCATCAAATTTTTTTAAAGGAGGTACCAGTTTTATCATTGAATCTGTTTCATTAGAAATTTTTGAATTTTGATTCTTTTCTATAAAATATTAAACATAATATGTAATATATAATATACCATTCTTATTTGTTACAAAAAAAAAAAAATATTTTCATTTAATAATTGGTCATTATTAATTTTAGATTCTGAGTGAAGTAAGTAAGTATTGGTTTTACAATGATGTTTCTTTTTATTTTTTTTTTATTTATATCTAAAGACATTTTCTTGGGTAGAATTAGTATTCTGTACCACGAATAGGGTAAGGTTTTGGTAGAAAATTGTATCTAGTTGGTACTTTATGCAGCTCATTTATCGAATTTCTCAAAGGTTTTTCATTATGAGAAGGCAAAGTACCAAAATATGGAGGAAAATCGGCAAAATTACGGTTTATTATAATATTCAGTTTGGAACATAGAGTCTTGAAATTTATTTTTAATATTCACATAGGTATTTTACATATGAGATAAAATTTTGGAATAGATTGGTCAATTTTCTGCCTAAATAGAGCTTTAAAATTTTTTCAAAATAGTTATTACTTGTAATTTTAGGTTTAATGGTTTGAAAATTTTTGAAAAGCATACTTATATACTACCATTGGCGGATCTAGGATTTTGTTTATGGAGGGGAGCCAAAGTTTTTCAAAATAATATTAAATACATAAAAAGAATAAAAACCTACATTTTTCTAAAAATATAATATACTTCATTAACTTAAGTATTAGATCATTTGAGTTGTACTACAAGTACAACAGGGGAAATAATAATAAATACTACAGTATACTACTTAATCTATTTAAAAAATATTTTGAAAATAGTAAATTACAATTTTTTTTATAAAATTCTAAAGTTATAATATTTAGTACAATTAAATATTATGATATTTTTTGAGCTTTAAAAGTCTGAAGACACTTTTTCGGGTAGAAATAGCAAGTAGGACAAGTAGGGTATGCTTTCGATTGTAAATTGCATCTAATTTGTATTTTATCTGGCTCATTTTTCAAATTTCTCAAAATTTTTCTTAGGGCAAAAAAAGCTACCAGAAAAAAAATATTATTGAATAATAACATACTTTTAATAATTGGTATAATAGATTGTTTGATGATGTCTTCATAATCATAAGTATTGGACATCATTTTTCTACTTCTTGAGTAAAAAGGTAATTTTACTAACAAACCGACTGAAATATAAAACAACTTTCATTAGAAACAGTTTTATTCGTTTAAATAATTATTATAGTATTATATAATATGAGATATCTAACTTAAAAATTGTGGCGGTCTGCCAAAATTTTTGCTGTTCTACTAATACCATTTACTAATTAGTCAAAGGTACTTACTAAATTTTGAGTTGGTCGATGTTCTTCAAAGTATACGATATAATATAATGAAGTAATTCGGTATCTATCTGTTAGAAAACGAAACTGATTATATAATAATTGTAAATGGACTTTATAACCAAATAATATATGATATTGTATAGTTTATAGCAAGGGCACGGTTATCTACTACAAGTAGATAACCTTGAGCAAGGACAATTATAAAAAATACTAAAAGCGATAAATTTTCATTAGATCAAAAGGTTATTTAATAAATACATCAATTGATGTAATATTAAAGCTGAAAAAGGTTTTAAATATAATCATAAATATTGAAACAAATAAATAACCCAATAGGTACCGATTTCAATTATCAAAACTACTTCAGTAAAATAAACTATAAATAAAAACATTGATTTAAGAATGAACCATGATAGTTCTAACACATTCTGTAAAGATTGGTTTTATGATTTACAATGTTTTAAATATAATTAAATATATCGTAAATCGACAATACAATTTTTTATAATAAGCCTTTAAAATAAAGAAATATAATATTTGTAAATCTGTAGAAAGACTAGATTTTTTTTTGACCAGAAATAATAGTACTAATAATATTAATAATAATAGTCTAATAAGGTATGTAGAGAATTTTGTTTAGGTGGTAGATACATTATTAATTAGGTAATTTTTTGAAATTTTCAATATTTTTCTAATGAATCGGGAAAACCCATTAATAACGGCAAAATTCGCGGAATTTACATTTTTAACATACTCGATTTTCATTTTTTCATAACTAATTTTTCTGTAACGATTTATTTGATAAATAAAGTAAATTCATAAAAATAAATATTATCACTTATCAGTATATTGTATATCTGACTGACTGACTGAATTTCGCTCAGAATCGTTTTTACAAATGCAATATGTATTGCATTCAAACCTTAATTATATGTATATATTATATAACACGAACCCACTCCACCACTAATTTATCTGAGAATCAAAGGGACGAAAGTGGAACATCCAGAATAGACTTTCCGGCTCATTTCCTATAAAAAATAGATATGATTTTTATTTAATTGAAAGAAAAAAATTATAATTCGGGTTTTTAAAGATTAACAATTGGAACAAATTAAAAATACTTAAAATTAATCATTTGAAAATATTTCTTAAAGAAATAATTTTAAGTACCTATATACATTATTAGTGGTATAACTGTTATACTTAAACAAATCTATAACATATACTCCATGTACGAAGTATTCTTTAAGTTTTAATTAAAAAATCATAGGTATATGTATATACATACTCTCAAAGTCTCAAACAATTCAGTAGAGAAAAAAAAATGTTTATATATTTTTCTTAGATTTTTTGTAATTACACATAAAATTCTACACTGTTATTTATACATGAAATGATTCATAATGTTTATATTGACGTATATAAAATTTTATATAATGCATAAATATGCAATAAAAGTTAATATAATGACATAAAATGTTTTAAAAATGATCTAAAAAAGAAATTTTTTTTGTGTACTCCCATGGGTAATGTACACGAGTAGTGGTGAGATTTTAGGATGGATTGATTGATTTTCTGGCTAAATAGGATTATAACTTTGAACTTTTTTCTAAAATCATTTAATATTTCCTGTAGTTTTTAGTTTAAAAGTTTGAAAATTTTATAAACACCTACTCACATACTACTTAACCTACTTGCAAAATATTTTGAAAATCGTAACTCACAATTTTTTTTATAAGCATTTAAAGTTAAAAATTACCAATAAATTGCAGAAAATTCGCAAAATTATGATTTCCGTTAATTTGAATTCTTATAGTTCGCGATAACTTATTCAATTTTGATCGTAGGGACTTTGAAATTTCTTTAAGTAATTTACATAAGTGGTATAATTTTGGTATAATATATTGTTTATTAGACTGAGTTTCGCACAGAATCGTTATTTTTAATGCAATACCATTGTACATAAATGCATTTTCTAGTTTGTATAAATATTCTTCTAAAAATTTTACAGTCCTTAAAGGGCTTTCGCTGCTTTCATTAAATTCTAAGTCTATTCTTACTGTCAGTGATTGTTACTTCCTGTATACACTTGTTTAGATCATCATTAACCCTTTCTAGTCAAATGTCTACCTAGTGCTGTATGTAAATGAGGAATAAATTAATGCTGAATTTTTTTTGAGTTTTTAGAAAATTTATTGCACTTCTCCATTGTTTTTCCTTCTGTTCACTTCATTTTCTATGACAGATTCATAAATCTTTCGGTGTACTCTTCTTTCAAAATAAACTCATTCTCCTTTAGTAGTTGACCTAAGTATGTCAAAAATTATTTTGGAAAACTTGAATACTTATAGGTGTTTCTTTGATTGTCTAGAAAGTTTTAACTTGAGTTCTTTTTTTAAAGCCTTTCTATATAAGTAAAAGTATTAAAAACATGTTTATTCACAAATGTTTTTATTCAAATCAATTTTATATAAGTACCTATATATAATATATTAAAAAAAAAATTAACAATTTGTAATAAATATATATATCAACGAATTTTCAAGGTTTTTTTTAAATTTCTAGTTTTAATGTGTTTTATAAAAATAAAATAAACCATAATTTATTGAAAACTAATCCTAATCAAATTTCTTATACTTTTACGTATATTGCAATTTCAAAACAAAATATAAGATAAATTTGTATATGACAATAGTGATAGTAACAGCAATAATTTTCAATTGTTATTGTGACAGTTTACAATATACATTGCAAACAATTTCCATGGAATTAAAAAATGTTTTAGTCTAAGTAAATATTCAATTAATACATCATGCCAACATTTTGTAATCAATTTCAAATAAATTATTGTTATAATTGTTGGACTTCCCGAAGTATTAACTGGTTTCAACTAGCTTGGGTATCGCCAACTACTAGTTAGTCTACTAAACAAGTAAAAACAAAATGTATATTTATATTTATGAAAAAAATTTAAATAAAAAAGTAAAGCAAAAAATTAATTATATCAAGGTACATAACTTCATACCCAGTATTGTATAAAGATAACACATAATTTATCTAGAAAAGAAGACAGATAATTATAAACCATAGTTGTTATTACCGTATATATTTTGTAAATATTATTACTATTAATTATAAACTATCTGATGCTCCAGTTAGAAATATAGTGTTTACAGAGCGCGGTTTAAAATAATTTTGTTACAAAAATATTTAAATTATTGATGGAATAATTTTTTTTTTTTTATTGTATATTTAAGCCGCGACAACTGGGCCATTGGCATTTGCTTAGCATTTTTACATGATAATTTTTAATATTAATAATAATAATAGAGACATGACAACAATAGTAATAGTAATAATAACAGGGTTAGAACTAAGATTGTGAACGGTGTATATATGATGGAATAATTATCCTCAGATAACCTATTTATTTATCTAGATAAGATGAAAAGATAACTGTATTTTATCTAGATAATGCACAATACTGTTCATACCACAATATGATAAATTATTTATATTAGCTACTGCAATAACTTGTTGTCTACTCAATACTAATTGCTATATATTCACTAATATATTACTGATTTGAACAACCAGATCCAAATAAATGTTATCAAATTGGTTGCTTTATAATAATAGATAGGACAATAAATTTAATACTAGCTACAATCTAATACATAATATTATTTGAAATTAATATAATAATTCAATTTTAAAATGTATGTATTAACTTGCTATCAAAATACAATATTTTTATATAATTTATACTTGAACAGAACATTAAAAGTCTTATGTTAGAAGTTATTATAATAGTTATTATATTACATTTTAACCTAATAATTTGTTTCATATACTTTTAATTTTAGATTATTTCAATTGTAATAAGGTTTAAAGGTTACATGTACAAATGGAAACAATAATTCCAAAACATAATTTTAACAGAAAAAATTATTGTTAAATTTACATATATAAGTATGACATTTTATGTAAAATAAGAAAAAGTTATTTAATACAGGTAGGTATAAATAATTTTTTGTATACAATTCATTAAAATATTTTTATAAAATAATTGATTTATTTCAGCAATATTTTTCATTTGTTTCACTTAATTGATTTTCTGGTTCTCCATCATTCTCCTAAAGAAATGATTAATTAAAATTTTTTTATAAAAATTCAAGCAATTCAAATCTTGTGACTTACATGATTATTATTTTCAGACTTTACACGCGTTATTAGATCAGAAATCATGCTTATCAAAGGATGTAAATCTATTAGGCAATCATTTCTAACAGCATTACCCAAAAAATGACCATGCAATAATTCTAAAGTGCTTAAATATAACTGTTTTCCTGAAACCGGTAACTAAAAATCAAAATAACAAATTATATTTTTTTAAAAATATTAATTATTAATCATAATATTAAAAATTAATAATAAAAAACTCACTACTGGAAGCTCATAAATTTTATTTTCGTCGTTGTTATTATTGGTTTTTACTATTTCCCGAGGAGTGCTATTGTCATAAATTTTTAATGTGGATTCTTTTAAAGTCTTTAATCCAATCAACCTTTTACTTTCTTCTCTTAACATATCTCTTCTGGGACAACTGCAAACCTTTACTTCAACTTTTTTTCTACCTAATAAAAGTCCCCTGAAATAAACAAAAATAAAATAAAAGCAAAAATTATTAAAATCACAAACTATATAAATACTTAATATTATATTGTAAAATGAATATCTTACTGTGCTGTTTCTAATGTAAAAATTACATAAATTGGTCTTCGGTTGAAACTTAAAGTACAACTTGTTTTGCACTTAAATTGATAAAATATATTATAAGTCTTACGATATGGGCATGATGGAAAGTCATAAATAGTAGTAATAACACATAATTTTTTGCTATTGAAATCTTCTTCATATAAGGCATCACTTTGTTCACACCATAAAATATGTTCACGTTTTTTGGTAACTAAAAATAATTTTAAATAAATTAATATGTTTATAAATGTTACATATATATATATATTAATTAAATAAATATCTACAATTTAAATTATCCTGCATAATATGTATAGGGCAACGTTTGATGCACAGCTGTTGAAATTCAGGATTTACATATATTGGTAATGCACGTATTTGAATATTTTGTATTCCTAAGGTTGTTAGAGTATCATTATATTGAAACTGAATAGGCAGTACTCGATTAATATCAATAAATATTTTATTTAAAACTGTAGAATACTAAAATATAAAAAAAACAATATATGAAAACAATATATAAATCTCATCAAATAATTTATTAATAAAAATTAGTACATAAGTAATACTTACTATATCTTATATAATTTAAATATTCTACCTATACAATTTAAATATTGCTCAATCATTTTATTTTTTTTTTAAACTAAATTTGTATTAATATTATTTGAAAATGTTATAATTTCATTTTTAATATAAAATGTATGTAGTTTTTAACTAATTAAGTTTGGAAATAAAATTTTAGTATCTACATTAGTAAAATTAAAATATCTTATGTTATAAACAGCTTTATTTTCACAAATTTACAATAAGTACATTTTTTCCATAATAAAATAATTAATTTCATATCAAAAATATTTAAAATTAAACACCTATAGGCATAGTTTGATATAAGGTTTTGAATTTTGAATTTTACTTTTCCCTAAACATCCTACCATGTTATAGCACAGCGGTTCCCAACCTATACAGAGTGTATTCCTTAGGAGGCACAAACACTTTACAGGGGAGACGCAGTGTAATTATTATATACAATTATTTTTAGACTATTTATCTCATCGATAACAATTTTGTTTAAAGGATTAGGTATCTTATTCAACACAGCAACACATTTATTATACATAATTTGATTATTATAACAGTCGTAGTTTAAACACCTATAGTCACTACTAATTTATAATTTTCTGACATATTTGTACTGATGGAGCGCTCAAGGTATGTCTGGTCAGTACAATAGATTTCAGGCTTTAATTCGACAAAAAGCTCCAGATATGATAAGGACTAATTTTATACATTGAGAGTCATCAGCGTCACAAAGTATTAAATTACGTACTTGAAATAGTTATAAAAGTTGTTAACTATGTTAAAACAAGACCCATTAAAGCAAGAAATTTTTCAAAAATTGTGTGAAAAAATGGGAGCTGAATATACAACAAAAGGTAATATACTGGTACGAGTATTTGAATTTAGACAAGAAATTTACTCTTATTTGAATGGTTTATTGATGCTTTATTTTATTGAGACAATATTTTTAAAATATCTGATGACACTTGAAATTCATTTCATAAAATATTTTTTTGAAGAAATCAAACAATATGATTGGATTAAATTCACCGTGCACTATAAAACCATCAAATTTCACAACAACAAAAGAGGAACAATTAATCAATATTTCATCCGATTTTTTACTAAGTATGAAATTTTCTATATGTTCACTTTTAGGAACAATATTATATTAGTTAAAAATTTTGGAATATTAAAGGTTAATATCCTGGAAATAGTGACAGAGCTTTACGAGAACAGAGCTTGTTACAATTTGTAACTTATTTCTTTCTGTAAAGTAGAATTTTCAGCGGTAGCCGTATTAAAATCAAAATATTGTTCCAAACTCAACATCAAAAAAGAAATATGTGTAACAGAAATAACGTTGATTCCTGATTTTAAAAAACAAGCACATTATTCGCATTAGCTATTATTTTGGGTAATATAAAAATAAAGTATGAAATATTATATTATAATTATTAAATATTATATTAAATATTGTAACTTATTTTATATTATATTTTATTTTTCATGGAAAATGTGAATTTTTTTTTTACGGAGGCTTGAATAAAAAGTTTGGAAACAGCTGTATAGTTTATGACCACACTTTACTTTATCTAAAATATTATAAATATAAGTAGGTAATGATCTAAACTAATAACTTATTATAATGTAATAATTTAAAAGTAATAATAAAGTATCATTATTACATATTCGTTATAGTAGTAGTGTTATTGCAATAAAAAAAAAAACAAATCACAATCTTCATAAGTATTTAATTTCAATAAATTGTCTGTAGGTTTTTATGTATTTTTAATTAAAATAATAGATTCTTACCATCCAATGTCTTTTGTCAACATCAACGAGATCTAATGAGAAATCAAAATTTAATGGACCAGAAAAATCATCAGTACATATTTGAAAATCAGTTTGTTCTAAAGGTGCATAACAAAATGTTGAGCTTTCACCCAAAAATGGTGATTCAGTTTCAGTACCACTGTCCATAACCTATTATTAAAATAAAAGTACCAGTTTAATTAATTTCAACGAATTAAAATCAACTAGAAACTCACCTCTGTTAAATACGTATTTTCTAATTTTTCCGATTTAACGGTATCCATCGTAATTATTGTATTAACAGGTATTGTTCTATTAATAATTAATAGATATCTATTTTTCAGCTCGTGTTTACGAATTCGGTGAAAACTGAAAATTCAATGGAACAGCGCCGACGACAAGTAAACAAGATGACGTACGTAGACGGTTTAGATTGATAGCGAGTGGCCAACGTTTTATTACCATTGCACCGTCATGGTCTTGGAAAATAAGGCGATTTGTTTTATCATTGCGCGTTCACGGCGAATCACGATAGTGTGGAGTCCCAACAAGGTGAGAAAAAGTAACCACTAAATAATTGACCAACTATACTCGGGAGAACCTGCGCTAGCGTTTCAAACGTTGAACATACGAATCAATAAAATATTATATGTTTTTTGCTGTTTACATCGTGAGAATTACGACAAATAATTTATAGTTCAGAATTCGGCCGGAATCTGATTTTATTACATATTAACAATACATAAAACATAATCATTATATGGAGATTTACTTTTTAATTTTAATTCAAACGTATTGAATTGTAGTCGAGGATGTATTGATAAATAATGTTTTGAGTAACGCCATATTTTTCTCAAAATTACATTAAAAAAGAAAAAAGTACTTGAAATGATTATGATGACATTCATTCTTTTTAAATTTTTATTCAAATAATTAGTTTTTATCCTTAATAATAACTATACATAAATTATAACTAGAACTCTACATTTCATTAAATGAGAATTTTTTTTGTTTTAAATTTTTTAAATTTTAAGTCGTAGAGGTACATAATATACTATATACATGAATCAACTAATAGAAATATAATACCTTATACATATTTATTGTCATTAAATGTACAACAAATTTATAAATTATAAAATATTATGGCCGTTTGGCCGTATACCTACAGTATACTTATAAAATTATTATTTATATTGCGTATACGCTCCAATACATCACTCATCGTAGTTGTACACATTTACATAATGATATATATCTTTGATCGTATAAATAATAAATTTTAAATTTAATATTTCAAATAAAATTGAAACATCAATTAATAATTTATATAATGGAAATCAGAAGAAATTATTTCATAAACGAATTAATTATAAATGACTATTATTACTTTCTTAATTCGTGGTGAGAACATTTTTGTACGTCATATTGCATTCGTTATATTTAATAGCGCATCGTACGCTATTTTGTGTATTATCATTTATCAGATTAGATTTCTTAAAACACAAATTATATTTTAAAATTTGAATTTGCATATTGTGATCCGACCTTGAAAGAGAATAAAATGTAAAAATGTGTTAATTTATTTTAAATTTTAATAAATATAATATATAATATTTTAAGTAGATTACACACAATATATATCGTATTGTTTTAACTATAGATAATATACGTACTTGTATTATCTATGGTTGTAACTGTATCAAAATAAATTATAAATACTATTTATAAATTATAAAAATTAAAAATCACTTTATTAAATTTAATAGACATACTTAAAGTTTTCCGAAAACTGTTTTCGTCATAATAAATATTTAAATAATGAAATTTCATATTTTTACATTATATTTATATTAAATTTCTATCGATAAATTATGTAACATTGTTTCAAATATTTTTAGTAGATCGAGATGACATATTTATTGGCTTTATTTCTTTTCATAAAATTTACTCCTATCCAATTTTTTTCATTTACATGAAGTCTGTCAGTATTTTCCTCAATATCAATTATAATATTTTGTAATATGCGAATTGCTTTTCTACCTATGTAATACGCATTTTCAACTTAAGTTTCAATACTGTTTTGTAATATTCTTAATTTTCCTTAATCAATACTAAAAGCATACAATTGTCGTTTGAGAACAAGAGAGTTGTAATTATGTAATTATTCTTTTCTGATTATTGTTTTCGCGGATAAGGTATTGTTAAATAGGTCTTTAAGGCAAAAGTTTCGTCTCCAACGAAGACAAATTAAGCATGAAAATTTGAATTTGGAAAATATCTTGGTTCTGGTAATTTTAATGAATTATTTTTTAAACGAACAAGAACATTTGAATTAGAAAATCCTACTATTATTGTCTTTTCCATAAGCGCCAACGTCAAACATTATAAACTATAGTCAGCGTCAGCTACAGCCATTAATAAAATAGAAAAATATTATTTATAATTGTAAAACTAGAATTTTTAAAAGACTAATCTTATGTATTTTCCATTTATAATTTCAATATACACAAAATCATTATTCAGAAAATAATTTTTAGAGTTAGAAGCTAAATAAATTACTGTTTTATTAGAACCACAATCTCCTAAAAATGATGACTTATTATTTTTAAATCTTATTGTCTGCATGAAACAGTTACTTCTAAAAAAATTTAGATTTAGGCGCATGATTCAAGAGACACTATAATTTCATATAAGCAGTTTTCAAATAGTCCATCATCAACTTATCCTACATCTTATTTATCAAATAATCAAATCATTTTTTAAATACTTTGTATTAATTCTGAGCATATTGTTTGAATACATTTTACAATATAATCAAATGTTTATGTTGTCATTCCACTGGATTTGAATAATAATTTATTTTGTAATTGTGGATAGATAATAAAATGCACCAAAATCAAAACAGTTTCTAAATACTTACTAATAGTATTACTTTATTAGTCTTAAAAAAATTGTAATATTTTAATATTAAATTTTCAGATAAAAATTTTTGTTGTGTATTAGTTAAAGGCATATTTACCTCAATGGCACAATGCTGTAATAATTAATAAAAATTGTTCATCAATGATTTCCCTGTTATTTGTAAAATCATATTTGATTTTGCTGCAACAAAAATTACCCACAGAATTTTTCAATGCAGACATTATCTAAAACGCACATAATGCATAGCCCTGATTTAATTAGGCCATAGCGTAAGGCAATAGTTTATGCCACTTATAAACTATTTTATCTTATTATTTTAAAATTCATATATATAATTTTAATATCATGAATCACAACCTTAAGAAATAATTTGTTCAATACATACCTAAATCATTAATAATATTAATCATCAATTATAATCTTAAACTAGGTAAATAATAACTATCTTTGAAGTTATTTAGTATTTTGTTACAATATTTAATTTGTCATGACTATTGATTTGTGTTTTGTATATTATTGTTCAATAATTTAATATAACTACCTATTTAATTGGACAAAACGATTAATTATTAGTAGAGACTTTATGGATAAGTTATATTTTTATTACACGCAGGAAAAATAATAATATATTTTTCTCCCAAAAACGAGTACCTACTAATCTTATTTCATTATTGCTTCATTGGAAGATTTTTTAATATACGATAAATAGGAAAAGCTCAAGTACATTTATATTATGAATAAAAATATAGTTTATACAGGGTTGGATTGGCTTTACAAACCGGTCTGACCTAAACATTTGTATTAGTATTATAATAGTTAAAATAATTTCACTTTAGGTAAAAAAAACAATAAATTGAAGGGCTTTGTACGATAGACTGGCAGTTCAGTCCAACCCTGAGTTTATATGTAATTGTAGATATAATCATAGCTGGAACAATTTATTGTCAAATTAATTGTTGGACCAATTGATTGATTAGTCTTCCATACACCAAACAAATAGATTTGTTTTTTAATATATACTTAATCTAACCAAACTTTTGTAATCATAGGTATCATGTTATTCATTATCATTGATTATAATTTATAATGTTTGCTAATAAAATTCACAAATTAATATGATTCATTTTGCATTTCACAATCACTTCATTCAAATTTTCTTTAGATAAATTTGCATGCGCTCTAATACACTTCATTAGATCATTCTTTGTGTTCCACAAAGATGGATGACACTTTTACACTTCAATGAAGTCATTACTAAATGACCTATTGAGTATTGGTTATCACTTTCCATTTAAAAATTAATAATTATTGTAAATTTGCATCATTGTTACATATAAACTCAACAGCCTTCTCACAAATATCTATAATAGTATAATCTGTATAAGCATGTTATAAACTATTAAATCAGTTGTTTTATTAATTAAAATATGTGTATTGAAATTAAATATATTTACTAATAATTTTACATAATTTTAAAATTAATTTTTTTTTTTAAATATTTATTATAAATTCACCTATCAACCAACAAATATCAAATGATTTATTAGTACAAGATTGACTTTAGTAATATTATATTAAATTGTAGCTAATTGTGAAAGAAATATATATATGATAAATACAAATATTAATATTATATTTAGTACTTAAGTGGTCCAAAATGAATAGAAATAATTGATATTTCAACAGTAATAATATTAGTAGTCATGTTATAAAATTAGTATACTTTCTTAGTAACTACTAAGGCACAAATTATAATATCAATCTATAGTATGGAATTTATTAAATAACACAATTCAACACTAACTATAAAATATTACTAATCAAAGAATTCATATTCTTGTTTTTATCTTTCTAACATTATAAATATCTTAATATCTTTTAGTATAAAAAATCAATAACAAAACACAACTATTTATACAGGTATGTAATTAAATAAATTATTAATGCACATATGAAAAATAACAGCGAGTTATATATCAAAAATACAAACTAAATAGTCATAATTACTGAAACTAAAATAATATGTTTATATGTATTTAAATGAATGATAATTAAAATAATTATATAAAAACCTTAAATATAAAATTTAATTAAAACTTAAATAAATATAATATTAGTAGCTATTGATTAATATTAATTAGATATTTATTAACTATCTATTGATTATTTAAATTTAAATTAATTTTATCAAGAAATATATTCATTTTTAACATACACATTGCGAAAAATGACATAAAATGTAAATAAATATTTGTTTAATAATTTTCCACAATGTTAATAAAAAACTGTGTAACTCTTTAGGAGTTGGTATATGATTTTGATATACGATACACTTTTTTAGTGTATTTACATCAACAGAACTACTTTCAGTAGAAGAAACATTATTTTTCTGGACTTCATTTTTCTTATTATTAGGACTACTTCTACTAATAAATTTATTTGTTTCTTGAGTTGCCCCAGGATTTGGGTTTTGATTGTGTAATGTTTGTTTATTTAAATGGTTTGTTGAAGTTTCTTTGTTAAATTCAATTTTCTTATAAAAAGGATCTTCAAGCTGAAAATAACCTTGTGTAAATTATATGTTAAATAAGTGAACAGGGTATTTTCATATAAGGTCAATGTGTAATAAAACTAAAATTCTATCATCACTGAGGTCAAATTTAAATTTAAAAACAAATTATCAAACATTATTTTGTATATAAATTTATTATAAATTTCAAAGATTTTTTTGAAATCATATTAATATAAATAATTCTTAAAATGTTGTAATAAAAATTTTCAACCAGATACTATATTAAATAAATAAAAAAAGATATAATTTATTTCAATTTAAGTTATTCTATTACAACAAATCCAGTATAAATATAATAAATATAGATTCAGAAAAATGTATAATTTTGTTTACAATTTTAATTAACTAAAAAGAAGTTACTTATTCCCCTGCACTTCTTCTTCTTATTCCACTCTAAATTCTAACATTGACCTTAAATAAATAATAACCAATAATTGAAAATAATTTTTAAAAATGTTTAGTTACTCTAACGGTTTTAAAAATATGTGATAAATTTAAATATATATGTATTATTTTATAGTGATAATTTAAAGAACATATTATATACGATTTTAAACAGAAAACTGAATTGGTTAAAATAAAATAATTTATTCTTCTTCTTCACCTTACCTCTCAACTATATGGGATCTGTCACCCTAGTCCTACACCTCCATAGATTTCGATCACCTACATCTTGTCCATTCACACCAGTTATCTTCATATCATTCTCAATTCTAAATATCCACCTCTTCGTTGGTCTTCCTCTCTACCCCTTACCTACCACATTCATTTCCATGACAAATCGCACTGTTTCTGAATCATCACTCATCATAACATGCGCAAACCATCTTAACTTATTCTATTTAATTTTCCCCAAAATAGATGTGACTCTTACACTTCCCCTTATATATACAAAATTATAAAATATAATGTATAAAATATTTTATGGTTTAAAAGTATTTAAAATCTGATATTAACAAATGTTACATTAATATTTTTGTTATTTAATAAATGTATAGAATAATATATTTAAATTTATCACCATTTTTATACTTTTTATTATCCTTAAATTAACTAAAAATATTTGTTTTAAAAAAGATTACTTTATTAAATTTTGGCATACTTACTGGACCTTGATATTGTTTAGCTATACCGTCAAATATATTTTTGGTTGTTGGAGTCCTTGCTTGGTGGAATTCAGTTCCCTTTAATAAATATAAAATTTATCTCATAATATTTTAATTTTATTTACCTACTTACTATTATTACTAATAAGAGTATTACTATTAATATTACTTATTACTATTTTTAACCTAACCTATTAGTAGAGCTTGGATTTGAAGGCAATATAAACAATAATAATAAAAATAAAAAAACACTGAAACAAGGCAAATAACCATTTAATTGATATAAAACAGCAATTAAAAAATGTAATTGATTTTTGTTAAATTTTACATAAAATTTTGTATAAAAAAAATTAACTATCATAATATATTTACATATATTTTTTAAAAAAAAAACTCTTTTTGTTCTTGGGGCATAAATATTTTTGTACATAGAGATATTTTTCTACATCCACCAAAGTTAATTTTTTATATCATAAATAGTTATCTAAATTAAAATTCACAAGCTCTTATCGATTTTTAATGTAAATACATGTATAAAACTATTAGATCGGTTGAAAATTAAACACAATAAAATTAAAAAGAGAAAATAAGGAAAAAGTTAAAAACATATTTATTATCTTAGAAATTAAATGAAATACATTTTTATACAAAAATTATTTTTCTATTATTATTAAAAAAAAAAGGAATTTGCCTTCAAATCCGAATCCTACTTATTAGATATTTTCATAAACATAAAAATGCATCGGATCTATATAAATAAATAGGTAGGTAATATTCTATTATAATTATAAGAATATAAATACAAAAACAATTTTGGTGTTTTATGCGTAACAAATAAATAGGAATTAAACATATAACTACCTACTATATTGTTCAGTACTTACTGATACTCGGAATTGTTTATTAATACCACCAAAGCTATTATGAGACGCTAATATTTTGTACCGGTGAAGTATCTCCGTGTCCTATAAATGAAAATAACAAGTCTTTGGTCATTAGTTTGCTACTTAGCAACAAATTATTATAATATTTATTATTTACAACTTCTTCAGAATTAAGAACACTGTATGACATTTCTCTTGCAGGTACGGATTGTCCATGTTTTTGTGTTATAACAAGTAGCAGAACTAGTGTGAATCTCATTTTTTATTTAATAAATGTCACTTTAAAATTATCGAGTAAGCAGTAACTACAAATAGTTTTAATTTGTTCAATTTGTAAGATGCAAAATGTTAAATGATTTTAGGAAATTTGAAATTCTTCTCCTCATATCAGTATATCACAAAGGCGATCTTCAATTTGTTTACAATTATAATCTTATCTTTTCTCCTTGTTGACACTTTTGACAACATCGCAGATGCCAGATATTCATACATACGCTTTGAAATCGACAAAATGGTAGTTATGATAACTTATATACGCCTTAAATAAATATCTGTAATGTTACTTATTTACCATAAAAAAGTAATATTTAAATGATTTAGAAATCTAAGACATTTTCAAGTAGGGTATGCTTTCGGTAGCAAATCGTGTCTAGTTAGTACTTTATTTAGCTCAATTTTCGAATTTCTCAAAAGTTTTTCCGTAGGAGGGGAAAAACTACAAAAAAATTGTGGAAAATCGGCAAAATTACGGTTTCTGTTATTTTAAATTTTTTAATTTCGTGATAACTAATTGTGTTTTGATTGTAGGGACTTGAAAATGTTTTTGAGTATCAACATAGTTAATATACAAGTATGGTACAATTTTGGAACGGATTGATTGATTATTTGGCTAAGTATAGAACTTTGAACTTTTTTCCAAAAATGTTTAATATTTTCGGAAATTTTTGGTTTATCGCTTTGAAAATTTTATCGAAGTATAATCCTATACTACTTAATCTTTTTACAAAATATTTTGAAAATCGTGACTGACAAATTTTTTTAAAGGCTTTTAAAGTTAAAATTCCCGAAAATCGGCAAAATAACAGATTCATTATTTAAAATTTTTTAATTTCGTGATAACTAACTGAATTTTAATTGTAGGGACTTGAAACTTGTTTTGAGTATCAACATAAGTGTTCTACATTATAGAAAAAAATTTTGAAACGATTGGTTCAATTGCTGACTAATTATTGAGCTTTTAACTTTTTTCCAAAAATGTTTAATATTTCCGGAAATTTTTGATTTATCATTTTGAAAGTTTTATCGAAGTCTAATCATATACTACTTCATCTTATTACAAAATATTTTGAAAATTGTAAGTTACAAATTTATTTTATAAGCTTCTAAAATTTGAATAATTTTAGTAGAAATTAATATTATGATATTTTTTTTTATGTATGAAGACACTTTTTCGGATAGAAATAATAGTCCGATTACTACATGTAGGTTATATTTTCGGTAGCAATTGCATCTAGAGGGTACTTTATTTAGCTCATTTTTCCAAATTCTCAAAAGTTTTTCCTTGGGAGAAGAAAAACTACTAAAAAATAACGGAAAATCGGCAAAATAACGTTTCTGAAATTTAAATTTTTTTAATTTCATGATAAATAATTGAGTTTTAATCATAATGTCTTGAAAAAATGTTTGAGTATTTACTTAGGTGAACTTCATTACAAGAAAAAATTTAGAAACGATTGATTGATTTTCTAACTATGTATAGAATTTTGGCTTTTTTTTCAATAATGTTTAATATTTCCTTAGTAGGGATTTCAAATTTATTTTGCATATTTACATATGTAATTTACATTCGTGGTAAATTTTGGAATGGATTATCAGTATAATATAATGTAATATATTGAGATGCGCACAGAATCGTATTTTCTAATGCAATATCATTGCATTCAAATTTTAATAATTATAATAAACATGATAGACTACGAACAACTGGAGGCGGACTTATTGAAATTGAAACCTTCAGGAATTCAAGGTCTAAAACTTTTTTTATTAAGAACAATAATAATTATTTAGATTTTAATTTATTTTTTTTTATCAATAATATCTTTATTAGTATCTAAGTTAAAACAATTATGTAAGGAATCTTCTTATAAATTCAATTTATTTTTAGAGTGTACATACGAAAACGTATGTACTGAGGAAATACATAACGTTGTATTTAAAACATGTAATGTTGTAATATACGCCAATTCTAATTTTTAAAAAATTATTAATAACGAATTTAATAATTTATTAAAAGAAGAAAACAATTTAGTAATGAGAGGGTCTGGTTGGTCATTAAAAAAAATCGATGATATACAATTAAAGACAAATAAAATAAATAAATTAGAAGGGGGGACTTACATTGAATTACAAAAAAAAAATTTAGATAGAAAAGCTATAATAAATGTTAAAAATAAAGATGATAAATGCTTTAAATATGCAATTCTATCTAAATATAATAAAAATAAAAATAAAAACGTATTTAATAACAAGAATTTTAATTTTCTAGAAAAAAATAGTAAATTAAATTTTAATTGTACTGTTTCCAACACCAATAATTCAAATAAAACGTTTCGAGGAGGTAAAAAATGTCTCGGTAAATGTATATTGTAGCAATAAAAACGATATTATTTACTCTCTATATGTAGGAAAAAAAGAAAAAACTTATCATTTTGACTTATTTTTACGTAGTAATAACGTTCACAACGAATAAAATTTTTAAATTCTATAAATTGACTATCATTCTTCCCCATCATAATAGGTTTACCTAATCTATGTCTCTCACAAAATTGTTTATGTTTTTATAGACCTAATAAACCCCATGGCTTATTCTTATTCGGTTTAGTACTAAAAGTTGTAAAACATCTTTAACAAATGATTAATTTATTAGTGTTTTTCGTTCTTTGAGGTCTAATAAGTCTAGGAAAATTTTTGATAAAGCTATAATGAAATGTTTTATTATTAATATGTAAAAATAAATCAAAATGATTAGTTTTTTCTTTTTTTTCTACATATAGTGGGTAAATAACATCGTTTTTATTGCTACTATATACATTTACCGAGACATTTTTTACCTCCTCGAAACGTTTTATTTGAATTATTGGTGTTGGAAACAATACAATTAAAATTTAATTTACTATTTTTTTCTAGGAAATTAAAATTCTTGTTATTAAATACATTTTTATTTTTATTATATTTAGATAGAATTGCATATTTAAAGCATTTATCATCTTTATTTTTAACATTTATTATAGCTTTTCTATCTAAAATTTTTTTTGTAATTCAATGTAAGTCCCCCCTTCTAATTTATTTATTTTATTTGTCTTTAATTGTATACCATCGATTTTTTTCAATGACCAACCAGACCCTCTCATTACTAAATTGTTTTCTTCTTTTAATAAATTATTAAATTCGTTATTAATAATTTTTTTAAAATTTGAATTGGCGTATATTACAACATTACATGTTTTAAATGCAACGTTATATATTTCCTCAGTACATACGTTTTCGTATGTACACTCTAAAAATAAATTGAATTTGTAAGAAGATTCCTTACATAATTGTTTTAACTTAGATACTAATAAAGATATTATTGATAAAAAAAATAAATTAAAATATTATGTCTTCCGAGTGTAGCAAGATGTCCAGCTCTGATGATGAATTTAATGTAAGTAAAATTTTACTTTTTATATAAGTTATATTTCAATCTTTAAAGGTTACAACATATTTCAGTATACCGTTGAAATTAAAGACGTTATATAAAAAAAAAAATAATAAAACATTCAAGAATAAAAAAAATAAAAAATCTAAAGTATGTATTTTAAGTAATAATAATTTACAAAATTATAAAATAAAATGAATAATGTTTTAGATGGAAAATTATATTGAAGACTTACAAAAACGATACGGAAATTCCAAAGGGGTTGGTAACTCCTTAAAAATTAAAAAAACTGATGGTGGATCTTTTAATATTACAATACCTGGTACTGGAGATGAATTTTTCATCATTCAAAAATATAAAGTCTCTGATATGATGAAGGTAGCAAGTGATCAAAGGTAATTTATATTATTTTTTTAAATTTTTATTGATAAAAATAATTAAGTAATTTTTGTTATAGATGGAAAACTAGCACTATTACATTGAAAAGAGCTTTGAATACTAAAAATAAAAAAAATGAGGCGATATTAAATTGATTTGAAAATGTGATCAATATGTCTATGGAAAAATTTATGAGCAACCCTGAAAAACAGATAAATAGTTATAAGGAAAGTTTAACACTTATATTAATTTTATAATTTTCCATTTTTAACTCGTATATCTATTTTATAATCTTTTAACCTAAAGTAAATCAAAACTATTTATCATCATTACTTTTATTTATACATATACATTGGAATTTTAATTAAATATAAGTGTTTATTTAATTTGTTTATGATTATTCTGATACATGTGTTTATGTAATATTGAATAAATACTTTACCATATAAAAATGTAAAGTAATGAAATTATATAATAAATATATTATTATATATATATAATATATATAAGTAATAGATAATGTAAATTATAAAATAAAAACAGAAATAAAAATATAAATCAACGTATATATTTACGTAATATTATAATATCAGATTACTACATAATACGAAAAGATTTAATAATGAAAAATTTAACAAATGGATTATATAAAAAAAATCATACATACAATGAAAATAATAATAATGAAGTACTTAGCTTATTTATTATACGTTATATATACATGAAAATGAAATGAAATAAATATATACATTAAATCATTATTTCTAGATTGTAATAAATATTTTAGTATATCTGCTGTAAAGCGCTCAAAACACTAGGTTTCATTAAACGCATATCTTCTAATTTTAAGCTTTCATGTACATTAAAATCACTCTTTTGTTCTCTTGTTAGGCCTATTCTCGAGTTCGGGTCAGTCGTATGGGATCCTCACACTGCTGCTAACTCTTCTCAATTAGAAAGAGTACAGCGCAAATTTTTAAATTTTGCCGCCTACATCCTTAAGATTGATCATCCGCCCCACGATTATCTTCCTATCCTACAATATTTAAGGCTGAATAGTCTAGCCGACCGTAGAATTAATGCCAACCTCAGTTTTCTTCATAATCTCTTAAATAATTCCATTGATGCTCCTGAATTACTATCTGAAATTAATTTTAGAATTCCTAATGTTCTCTCTCGCACATCAGCTCCTTTCTATATCCCTTTTCATAACACAAATTATGGACGAAACCAACCTATACATCGCATGATGCCTTTAGCCAATATCTATCTAATTTAATTATTAATACTATTATCTGTTTTTATTTGTTTTATGTTTTTATTAAGTTATAGAAATGTTAATTAAATTTTATCTGTACCTTGGGTTTGCCTGTAATAAATGTAAAATAAAATAAAAAATAAAATATCTAATATATTATTTACAAATTCTTCATGGTGTACTTGCTGTAATTCAAGAATAAATGATTTTTCTTCATCTTTTACATTAATTAAATTAAAATTATAATCTTTAACGTATAAACTGATGAAGTCCTTTCTTATACATTCAAAAGGTAAGTACTTATTTATATCATTTGTAATAGCTGTACATATAGTGTTGAAACAATTTTGATACATTTTATTTGTTTTCTCTAGAATATGTGCATTAATACAGTTATACCATAATCTTATTTGATTTAAATTGTTATAGGTTAATGTAATACAATTATTGTGAACTTGTAATATTACCGATTAAGATTTTGAATTAATTTTATAATAGAAATTATTATCTAATTAAATTCTTTTAAAATGACTTTTAGTCGTTGTATAGTTGAAAATGTTATAAATAGTATTTTCATTTGTAAACGTTTCCCATTATAATTGGTTTAAAACTACATTTTTTTAATTTTTTATTTTTTATTCTGCTTTCTATTATTATTACTACTGGATAAAGTGTTGTTATTCATATGATATCCGATAGAAATTGTTTTACCATTTTGAAGTTGTGTAGAATATTGATTTACGTAATATTGTATTCATAACTATAATATGCGTAATATTCTATTTAATTTAACAATTATATTCTTCATGGAATCGTTTTGATGGATATTTTATTCTTGTTGATCTTCGAACATTTAAATTATTCTTTTTTGGTTGTTGAATATTATCTAAATGATTTAATAAAAAAGAAACTGTTACTTTAATACGACGTAAACAATTTTTATTCTTACATTTAAAACACATAATGGATAAATGTACTTAGTAATATTTGTATAAATATTATTATGTAATAAAACTGAAAAGTAAAATTATTATATACCAATTATAGTGTTCACGGTAGTACTCTAAAGTTGTGACTGATAATAACTAGTGTTTATAATAATAACTATAGTGACTATAATAAAAAGTACTTACGTTACAGTCTTACCATTTTTTTAAAAATAGTATGTCTTTAATCTGTTATATTCATATTTTTATTTAACAACCTCTGTTTAATATGTAATAGTTTTTTCTTAATATTATAAAATATAAATTTTGCAAAAACACATAAACATATATCAGGTCCACATATACAATTTTGATCTGACCATGGACATAAAACATAATGGTTATTATTCTTTTCAACACCACATATAAAAGCTATATTTTTTAATTTAGTTAATTCTATGTAAAACTCAGCTAATTCATTATAAGAAAATCGGGTCGGATATATTACTCTAATATTTTCAATATCGGTTTCAATTTCTTTTAATAAATCCTATTACTATACTATATATTTATATAGGTAACTGAAATTTACAGATAAAATATGATATTACCAGTACAGAGTATGTGACTCTACTGACAAATATAACGTAACTACCATAGCGTTATATGTAAGATTATGTAAACTAAATTAAATATTTATTTATATTATAACCTAAAAACATTTTTTAAAGTGATAATGAAAAATGCAAAAAGTGGTAGACACATAGTCTAGTCGACTATTAACTGTAGAAATGATTTACCTACACAACATTATTTACTTACCTCAAATATACAGGACCTAAATGATAATGGATTATTATTTTAAAGAGTTACAAATCTAACATCATAGTCCACTAGGCTACGTGTCTACAATTGTATAAATATAATATTTCGTACATTTCGGTGATACTTTCATACATGAAAAATATAAAAATATATTGGTATAAATATACTAGTAATATATTCGTAATTCCACCGCTGACTATGGGGGCACGTTCGACAGATATGAATTCAACACGTCGTACGCTTGATCTAGTGTGTAGTTCCGGTGACTTTCGTGAAAGAGTTTCGTGTACTTCTCGGTGTATCGCTCTAAGCTGCCTCGCACACGTACCACTATTATGATCTTGCAACACGCGTGTCGGACTTTGAATCCGATTATTCGGTGGCTGTTACGTCGTAGAATGACATATTCATGTAACGATTGTCGTGTAAAGTACATACAGCGATTCTAAAAAATCTACGTAACGTATATTTGTTATATATATATATATATACAAAAAATTTAGTTTTTTCGGAAACATTTTACTGCACAATTTATCGTTCATCAAATATATTTAAATAATGGGAAAAAAAATATTTTTTCCTAAAAAACTTTTTTTTTATATGTTTTAATTTATCTTGGAAAATAGTAGATGTACTAGACATTTTGTTTTTACAAAACATTAAATATTTATTCAATGTTATTGATACTTTTTCGAAATTCGTGTGGTCGGAACTGTTAAAGTTAAAAAATGGTTTAATGGTATCGAAAGGATATATATATATATATAAATATACGTATTGGGATAGCTGACTTAAATATGATGGAATAATTAAAATTAATAATATGTTATTATTATAAGAACATACAATATGAAATATTTTAAAATTCATGGCTTAAATAATACTAGAAAAATAAATTTGGAAACACCAATTACTCTTGATGAAAATATTCAATATAAAATTGGAATTACTGGCATTGTATTGTATCGAGAGATACCCGATGAATTTTAAATAAAATGTTACGATGTAAAAAAATAATTTGTAAAAACGAAAATGTTGATAAAGACAATAAATTATTTGGTGTCGTATTATTATTATTATTAGATTCCAAAATATCTTTTCTTTTAATCCAAATGGATTGATTATTTTAATATCAAAATCTTGAAAATTATTCAAAATGCGTCTTCTTTGACATATTGTAAAGAAAACTACAAGATTAATATAATAAAAAATGGTAACGATAATTATATTCAATCAGTATCAATGTCGTGTGTCATAGATTCAAAAGTCATCGTTTTATTCGTTAACTGATATTATATTGAATGAAAGTATTTAATATTTAATTACATCTGATAAAGGTATTCTTGAAGTTCACCGTGAATCTGAGTTATAACTAAACCTATTCACATGACTCATAAAAATATTCACAAAAATGATCATATAATTTAAGTTATGCACTCAGATGTTGAAAAATAGACAATATTAGAAAAACCATTGAATATTAATTATTATACGATAAACACCTCACGGTTTATAAAATAAATTAATATTACGTTTTTAAACAAATATGGAGTTGATTATTGGGATGTTGATGAATTTATTGTGTGTTTACATAATTGTAAATTGAATTAACTATATTTATATTTAACTGTAATAATAATTATATTATATAAAACATATTTTTTATTGTTTTTGCATAAAAATATATATCCTATTTTGTATAGTTTTTTATATAGTTTTTATATAAATAGGTATATATATAACAAGTATATTATATACTGTTGTGTACTTGAGTCAAAATTGGACAAAACTAGATTTCAATATAATTCGGAACAATTTAAATTTCTTATGTGTATTTAAATAAAACATTTTTTATACCAAACTAATTTATAAAGAGGTTGCAGACAACGATATAAAATTAGCATAATTTAGAAATTTATGCAAATTAGTATGAAAAGAAGAATTTGGATTCTTGACTATAAACATAATGAAAAAATAAGGGAGCAAAATAATGTACTAACCAAAATTGTAAAGTGTAGGAGGAGGGGGGATAAATTACATTTTTCTTTTACATATACCTAATAATAATAAGTGTTAATAATTAAACTAATAAGTCCTAATACACAATGAAATAAATAATACTGAGTATAACAACCAGTTATAACATATTAGTTGTTTGTTATTATTTATTAGATATTTTGTATTCATTAACATTGAATGTAGATAATGTGAAAAAACTTTCGAATTATCTTTTTCTGTATGTTAACGTGTTAATAGTGTTAGTACTGTTATGTCACAAAATTATTACATTCTACATAATACTATTCTATCAATTACATTTTAAAGATCTTCAAATTTGAACTGTTAACTTATCTGGGGGGCAAAATGATACTCCCTATAAAATTTAGGGAGGAAAGTGCACCATTTGCCCCCCCCCACACTTATGCCACTGATTGTCAATAATTTATTATCCGAAATAATGATAATAATTTTATACCACATTAAGATACATCTAGTTAGTGCCTCTCAGTCAACATCAACACCAAATAATATTTAGTTTATGTTTGTTGTTAACATATTATTAAAAATGCCTAAAGTGCGAAGATTTAAAAGCTGCAAAATACGTTTCTCAGTTTCCTAACGAATATCTACAGAGTGACGATCAAATTTTGTACCTATTGTTCTGTTTGTGAAAAGTCAATAGCAATTGATTAAATATTTCCGGTAATGAAAACTGATAACTAATTCAATTAGGATTATACACATAAGTATTCTACATATGAGAAAAAATTAATTCATTCTCTGACTTAATATAGAACTTTTAAAGTTATCCAATAATGTTTAATATTATCTGAAATTTTTTGTTTAGAGGTTTAAAAATTTTATAGAAGTATAACCATATACGAATACTACTTAACCTATTTACAAAATATTTTCGAAAGCATAAGTCACAAATTTTAATTATAAGTTATGAAGTAAAAATGTTTAGTTGAATTGGATAGAAAATATAATATTTCTTGTGTTATTAAAAGCCTTAAGATACTTTTTCAGGTATAAATGTAGTTCTGATTATCACAAGTATAAAATATACGTTTAGTTTAAATTTGCATCTACTTGATATTTTATTTAACTCATTTTTCAAATTTCTTAAAATATTTCATTGCGATAAGAAAAACTACCATCAAATGAAAGAAAAATTTCAAAATTCACGAAAATTATACATTTAAAGAATTTAATTTTAAATATTTAATTAATTTTGAAAAAAATGTTGAATGTAAGTATTTTAAATATTTTCATAGGAATTTTACATACGTAATAAAATTTTGGAACATATTCTCAGAAAGTACCTATAATGTATGGTATATATGGTATATATGACTGAATTCCGCTCAGAATTGCATTTTTCAAATACAATATTGTTACATTCAAATCTTAAAATTTAATAAATCACAAATTTATCCGATGATCGAAGAGACAAAAGAGGGACGTTCGGAATCGAACTTCTCGCTCTTATTTATATTGTAAATATATGGGTATATAATATATACATTTATTACATACTTTTTATATAAATTAAAAATCAAAAGTGCAAATCGTGGGTCCAGTGGCGCAATCGGTTAGCGCACGGTACCTATAAGACAGTTGTCGTGAGCCATGCCGGGGTTGTGAGTTCGAGCCTCACCTAGACCAGTAATTTTTGCGGTTTGTACGTTAAATTCTTAAATTACTAAAAATTTGTGAAGTTCAAATTTACACTAGTTTTTAATTATCATAAAATGTTTAAATTAAGTTTGTTTGCAAAATTACAGTTTCTGTAATTTTATAGTTTTTAAACATTTTGTTGGTAATATTTTTTATTCTATTAAAGAATATTTAAGAAAAAATTCTGAGAAATTCATAAAATGAAAAAAAATACCAATAAGATTTCCTACTTGTGATAATCGAATATTTATTTTTACCCGAAAAAGTATTTTCAGACTTTTAAAAACACAAAAATCAGTCTTTAATATGTAATGTTAAAGTTTCAAAAGTCGTTTTTAAAAAAAATCCAAACTTCAAGTTGATGTCAAAATCGATATTAAAAATCGATAAAAAAATTGTAAAAATTGTAATTAATATCGAAATTGAAAATATTTAATATGAATATTCAAAATTTATATCAAAATTAAAAATATTGAACTTTTTAAAAATTTTTTCAAAAATCATAATAAAAGACCGAATTTTAAAGTTTAAGTAGTAAAATTTGAAAAAAACAATTTTTTTTGTTGAGAACAGTGTAAACGTCAGATATTGAAAGTTAAGTCACTTGTTAATGGTTAGATGTTTAAATATATTTAAAAATATAAATATATAAAATATATATGCCATAAAGCGTGGGTCCAGTGGCGCAATCGGTTAGCGCACGGTACTTATAAGACAGTTGTCGTGAGCCATGCCGGGGTTGTGAGTTCGAGCCTCACCTGGACCAGGAATTTTTGCGTTTAATTACGTTAAATTCTTAAATTACTTTAAATTTGTAAGTTCAAATTTATATACTAGTTTTTAGTTATCATGAAATGTTTAAATTAAGTTCGTTTGCAAAATTACAGTTTCCATAATTTTATAGTTTAAAAAAAAACTAAAAGTGTATTCAGACTTTTAAAAACACAAAAATCAGTCATGAATATGTAATGTTAAAGTTTAAGAATTCGTTTTAAAATAAATCAGAACTTGAAATCGATATCAAAATCGATAAAAATAATGTAAAAATTTTAATTAATATCAAAATTGAAAATGTTTAATATTAATATTCAAAATGTATAAAGAAATTGAAAATTTTTATTAATAATATTCGATATTTAAATTGTAATCGAAAAAAAATGGCGAAAAATATCGAAAAATAATGTGTTTAGAATTTGGTGACTTACTTAATTTAAAGTTAAAGCGAGGTCGTTTTTTACAACAAATCTGAGTTAATTTTCGGTTTGTGGAGAGAAGCTACTAGTGCCAAACATGCGCAGCCTACCCGAAACAGCCGAAACCAAGTGTTCAAAACATTTAAAAAAATAAATCGATTTGAACTTGGTACCTTCAATTACAAGATAGCGCAGTAATCCAAGTCACAACATTGAATCATATTAGTTTACAAAAATAACTTTTTTTAATTAAATCCTTCCAAATATTAAAATTTAAAATAAGCATTAACTCAAAGTTTAATTATTTGCTTCAATTTTTTTATATGGTGAAAGCAAATATTTTGTATACATTATTTTACCTAGATTTAAAAGTCACAAGAAAATATATCCGTTAAACTAGAAAAATTCTTAAAATAAATTAATATTAAATACCAATATATTGTGGGTAATTATTAATTTTCAATTTTAGATTCTAAGCGAGCGAAGAATGTATTGGATTAACAAAGATGTTTTATTATGTCTAAAAATACATTTTTATGTAGAAATGATGGTCCGATTACCACAATAGGATATGCTTTCGGTTTCGTATCTACTTAATACTTTATTAAGCTCATTTTTCGAATTTCTCAAAAAAATTTCCTTGTGAAAAAAAAAACTACCAACAAACGAGAAAAAATCGGCAAAATAACAGCTTCCGTTAATTTGATTTTAAATATGTTGTGATTTCAATTTGTAGTATTCACATAAATGTTTTACATATAAGAAAAAAATTTGGATAGATTAGTTGATTTTTTGACTAAATATAAAACTTGTAAGTTATCCAAAAATGTTTAATATTACCTGCAATTTTGAGTTTACTGGTTTGAAAATTTTATAGAAGCATAATCATATACACGAATACTACTTAACCCCTTTACAACATTTTTTTTTTGAAAGTATAAGTCACAATTTTTTTAGTACCGTGTGCTAACCGATTGTGCCACTGGACCCACGCCTTGTACTATACATTTTTAGCTTATATAAAAGGTATATAATATATAAGTAAAGTCAATACATTCTTCGCTCGCTTAGAATCTTAAATTGAAAACGAATAAAATATAAAATAAAATATAATAAACTTATATATATATATATGTGTGTGTTTATACATAGATAATTAACAATTAATTGAACACAACGGAAGCAAAGGGAGAATATTCTACTAAAATAAAATAAAGATATTGAGATCACTAGATATTTAAAACAGAAAATACATTTGTAAATTAACACAAATATACCATATACCATATATCTATTAACAGTTACATTTAATATATGGTACAGGTGCGATACAAAATTTACAATTAAACAGGTAGGTACTGAAAACCAACCTCTAACTATTATACTTCGTCATTAGTATGACATTACATTAAGTGAAGGATAATGGCACAATATTGCTAATGCATATAAATTTCATATCTGTTTGATATGAAACTAAATTAACTAAATTATAATATATTGAGTTTTATGTTTTATGTTTTATTATTAACTTTTGCTAGACGGTATTTTACAAAAAAGAATATAAGAAATGATATTTCCGCCAAAATATACTTCTCTTTAAATTTATAAATAGCTGTTTATACTCTAAGTTTAGTTCAACTTAATCATCTTCATCACATTTTAAGTTCTGTGTTGCTGTGAATCTATGATTCTGTTATATTCATTATTATTATTAAGGAGAGAGAATATACGAGCATCATGGCATGACGTCCTTCTAAACGTTTTTTAATAACATCGTAAAATTGTGGTTTCATGATAGTTAGTACTTGCTTCGTAATAAAATGATGAAAGTAATTTTTCTTCAATTTTAAATCATTTTAATCGTCATAATATTATCTGTTATCGATAACGAAGAAGATGACGGATTGATATAGGCGACACGAATTAATTCACACGATACAGTAATTTCATTTTATCTAAATAATTTCAATATACACATGATAACTAAATTACATTCGGGAATTTATTAAATAACTAGTTAAATAATAAATTATATGATTTAACGATTTAATTTGATTAGTGTATAAAATACCTATGTACTTTAAGAAATAACACCATTTCATACTTTAACGGTAACAAATATAAATATAATACATTATGTTAAATATTAGATGTTCACCAATGTTTTAGTCTTTATAAATTTATAATTGGCTATAAACACCAATCATAGTTTGTATCTAAATATCACTATGACACTTAAAGTGTATTTTATTGTTTTACTATTTTCTACAATTAACATGACTGTAACGGCAATTTATATAGATACGTTTAATATTATAGTGTTGTGAAACAAAACAGAAGATATATGGATTCATCAGACGAAAAAGATGAAGACGGCTTTACACTGATACTTGACGGAAATTTTAGTGGTAAATTCGAATTTAGTACTAAAAATTACCTTGGAAGAGGTACATTTGGAAGCATTTACAAAGGTCAGTGTCACGGGTTGGGTCAAAGCGTTTTGCATAGGATGAGATAATGATGTGCGTTCGTACCGATTACAGTTTTTATTATTTTTAACAGGAAGAAACATGTACACGTACGAAGAAGTCGCCATTAAAACGAAACGCATAAGAGACATGCTTTTACTCAAAGAAAAACAATGCTATAAAATTCTCGGAGCTTTAAGTTTGTAATTTATTTGTTTTGAAATAGTTTTAGAAAGAAAAATGCATAACATAAATTAACCGTATAAGAACTATCAGGGCGATTTGTGAATTGTGTTAGCAATATTAGAAGGAATACGGTATTAGCGATTACAATTGATGGTCGTGGAGTGGGTCCAAATTATTATCAATATGATAAAACTTGACACATTCCATTTTTGCTTTATGTGCTTAATTTAAAATTATTAATAAAATATAAGTATACAGGACATTTCTGATATATTTGCTTATAGAAATTTTTCTGTGAAAAATGATAAATTTTGAATACGGGTTTTTTAAAATTATTTTTTAGGCAATTGGCTATAATAATACGTTTATTATTTGTTTAGATTTAAATGTCAATTAAAAATAATTTTAGTTTTAAGTTATTTAAAATTTTAAGATGGCAATTTTAAATAGTATATTTTTATGAAGGTTTTGTCTACATCCTAATTAAGTCAAAATGTCGATTTTTAGGATTTTTTTCATTATGAAAGTATTATATTTCTGACCATTATTGTTTGTAATTATTTAATCTACTATATCTATGAATATAAATTCATATTATCAATATTCAATATTATGATAAGTAAATGATATATAAATAATTGTAGGATTGTAACTATTTATTTAGGGATCGACATAGTTGAACACTTATCATCGCGTAGGTTTTTGTATGCTTCAAATTTTAATATCTAATGGATAATCTAAATATTAAAATTAATGAAATTAATATTATAAGTATAAATTATGTAAATATCTACTAACATTGAAAAAGTTGGTGATTTCCTTCACTTTTGTAACATTAAACTTTGACCACTCTGTAATGTCATTGTATCAGTGACATTTTACGATTATATAATATTATGTGATATAGCTAGGTAATCAATAAAAATTTATTTCTAATTGATTAATAATTTTTTCATATAAGCGTAGAGGGTAAATTAATTGTTATTACATACGACAAATTTGGGATTTATATTATCAAGGCATACCCCTAAATTTTTTTTAAAATATCCCATTGCCTATACCTATACTAATTAATAATTATGAATCTGTCTAAACTAAAAAAAAATCATTTGTGACACTTGTGTCATTTGTTTTACACAGTCAGAAAATATCAGGGTAAAAAACAAATCAGTAAAATATGATTTTTTTACTTAATACTTATTTCTCATTTTTTTAAAAACTTTTTGATGTATATTCAATGAATTTTAAAACAAAATAATAATTTTATAAATATTTTGTTTATACAACTGTTTTATTTGCATTAACACTATATAAACACTTTAAATTAATTTTTTTATTAAAAGAAGACGAAGAATCTGTTTTATAAAATAAAATACCAGGCGTTATAATTTATTAAAGTACTAAAAAAACTTAGTTATCAATTAAAAGAAGACGTTAAAAATTAATGAATTAAAATATTTTGTGGGTTTTGACTTACATTGTATACACTTGAATATATTTATATATTTTGCAGTTAATTATTGTTTTTTTCTTTTATAGTTGTATATAATATACATTTATTTTTATACATTAAATTGAAATTATTTAATGGTGTCTACAGAACCATTTCATGGTATAACAGGCTTACTAGAAATCTACTACGTTGGTTATATTGGATTGCAATGTGAGGCTATGGCTATGGAGTTGTTAGGTCCATCGTTATTCGAACTTTTTAATATATGTGGAAGAATGTTATCTTTAAAAACCGTCATAATGATTGCTGTTCAAACGGTAGGTTCGTTAATAAATAAATAAAATACAAAATAATAGTTAGGTTGTTTATGACGTCACATTGCCTCGCTTATGTGGCTATAACGATTATTTAAACAGGAATCCATTTTACGACATACTATAAAGTAAGTATTCTCGTATGAATTGTAAAGTCTGATGTACACGTGCATTATTTATACGCGCGATATCGCAGCGTAACCGAGGCTGTTCAATACACACATGTACGTTATTACGCTCTCCCAAGGCTAGGCAAGTTAATACAATTTTTTAATTGAGTTAAGTTAAGTTAATCGATATAAAATGGAAAAAGTTTACAGTTAATAGCTGATGAAATATTTTATAAACTCAGTTAAGTTAATAGTTACCTAACTTTTTGGTATAATAAGATAATAGCTATACTTATTATATAAATTATATTAAAATGTGTGACACAATATTCTACTTGGTATATAATGTATAAATTAACTTGACTAAAGTTTAAGAAAAGTAACTTATTATTTACTAAGTTAATAATATGAAAAGAAATTTACTCGCATGTACTTCCCCCAGCATTCTATTTATTATTTTTACGGTATTCAATTGTATTTATATAGGTATAAACATGTTGTTATCTACTCGTAATTTGAGTCTAAAAACATTTTCTCGGGTAGAAATAAAGGTCCAATTATCATAGGTAAGAGTATGTTTTCAATTTCAAATGGTATCTACTTGGTACTTGGATTATTATATTAAATTTATTAAATTAACAATTTCATCATATTTTATGAGCGTATTTTTCTATTTGTTAGTGTTTCCGAAAATTTCTTTAATAGCCGATTAAAAAAGTTAAACTCGTAAACAAGTGTTTTTTACGTTATTATTTTTTTGTTGTTCTATTAAATATTTCAAATATCATGTTTACATTTCATTTTTTACAGTTATCCAGAATTGAATATGTTCATAGTTGTGAATTGATTCACAGAGACATCAAACCGGAGAACTTGTTAATCGGATTGCCTCAGCAGTTGTTGCCATACAAAGAATCGAGGGAAAACATTATATATCTGGTGGATTTCGGTATGGCTAAACTGTACGTTGATCCAAATACGAAATCACACATTCCATTAAGGAAACAGGTGGGCATGTTCGGCACGTACGAATACATGAGCGTCAACACTCATAAAAATTTAGGTATCTACAAATATAATTAAAATCCTAAAATAGGTACATGAACGCCTTTTTCAGAAAGGTACATGTTGTTTAGAATATTATTCAACAAAGATAATGGATTGAAAACTATGAAAATTCATTTTTGTTATTATAATTAAAATTAAAATTATTATTTTTATAATTAAATCGGAAAGTTATGTTTAAAGTTTCTAGTTATATTCTAATACCTTATTATTTTATTGTTCGTGACTTTGTGTATTTATTAACTTGTTGCAATCCCAGAACATTTATAAAACAAATATAAAATAAATAAATAAATAAAATACAAAATAAATGTTGATTATTCTCATTAAATGTTTAAAACTGTGTAGAACAATCTCGTAGAGACGATTTGGAGACTTTGGGATATGTGCTTCTGTACTTAATAAACGGCACGTTACCGTGGATAAAATATTTGGAAAATGATTTCGACTTAGTCAATTGCGGTAAGATGAAGAGAACCATTACCGTGGAAACTTTATGCAACGGTTTACCAGGTTGATAAAATATTATACCTACACAATATTTCCATCCCACTTTTTAGAGTTATTTGTTATTATTTTTTTAATCTTAAAGCATATACTTACCTATATTTTCCAATACTTCGATTATTTTTATTATTAATACGGTATACCGTTTGGTGGTGATAGCAGTCACGGATCTATCTTGTATAAATGGGAGAGGTGGATTTGCTATCGTTTGCAAGATTTACATTTTATAAACAAATATTTAAAAAATAATAAACAACTTCATGAGTCGTGACTCTCAATATAACAATATAATAATTATAATTATCAATAAAAATAGGTCATATTATAAAAAAAAATTATTATTATTATTATACAATACGGGCCTATTGCCTATTTCCTACCACTGAATTTACTCAAGCGAGTGATACATCTTTATTTTTTTACAAAATACGATAACTCTTTTTTCTACAAATTAATTATCCAACTATTGTGTTTGAAATGTATAATATTTTAAATTAAATTTTGTATAAGTACCTATTACTCTTTACTTAAGTAGAGAACTTGTAGCTCTAAAAAAACATGAAATATATAACCACATAACATGATAGAATATTTGATTAAACATACATATATAAATATATAATATATGCATTTAAAATAAGTTTTAACAATAATTTTTATTATTTACAAGATTTTCTTTAATGTTTCAATAAAATAAGCTTAAACTCTTTATGGAGATTTTTGTTGTTTTTTATACAATTTTTATTTCTTTTCTTTTTAAACTAATGAAATATGTACCTTACAAAAAGTCTATAAAATTAAAAATATGCACTAAAATTTTATAATTTTATAATTGTGTAAGAATTTTACATGTAATTGTTCCGTATTGGATTAAATATTATACTTATTGACACGTATATCTACGAATCTAGGTTTAAATATATTAATTAGGTATACATAATACCCATAGAAAATATAATATAAAAGTAAAAAGTGCATAATTTTCAATAATTCTATATACAATACTTTTTTCGGAGATATAGTTATTTCAGAATGAACGGACAAGAGTGCTAAACCCGTTAGATGCTCATTTCCACATTTCTTTCTAAGTATGTATTGTTTTTATCGTTTTAATGTAGAAAATGGGCGTTCAACTTTTGTAGTTGACACTGGTAAAGTTGCCAAAATGTTTAAAATAAAGCTGATGTTTGGGTAAAATATCGAATCACATGAATCTAAAACTGCTAAAATTTCCGTTGGTTTATTTATTTTACTTTTCTACGATCGTGGATCGTAGTAATGTAGTATTATTATATATTGAAATAGACAGATATTTTCATCAGCGCTTGTCGTGGAGACGAATGACGAGACGAGACGTATGGTGATTATTACGAGTCGTATATTGTAGTGCATACTCAAACCGTGGCCATAATAATATTAATATTATCATCATAATAATATAATGTATAATACCATTGATATTATAATATACCTATAAGCCATAATCAATCTTGTAAAATATTCGAATAAAAGTATTTGAATATTAGTATTTAAATACATTTTTTTTAAAGTATTTTTTTAATATTTTTAATACATTTTAAAAGTATTTTGTACGAAAAAAAAAATACTTGTATTAAAATAGGCACAGATAAAAATTTTTTCTTTGCATTTTATTTTTATACATTATAAAATTAAGCTATTATGATAAATTCATAATTTTTACACATTTCCTTGCCATTTTTTAGTAATGTACATTGTAATGTACATCAGGACTGAAGGTTATGAAAATAACAAGTATTTTTCATGTAAAGTATCTATTAGTTATATTCAATTGGGTAAACTTAGTAGATATTTGTTTTTTTTTTTTTTTTAAACACTAGTTAACATATTTAATATTAACGAAAGAGTACTTTTATTCAAATACTTTAAAATTTTGAAAGTATTTATAAAATACTTTTTTTTAAGTATTTTAAAAATATTTAGAATACAAATTTATTCCAATTTAAATATTAGTATTAAAATACTTTTTTAAAAGTATTTTTTACAAGACAGGCCATAATATAGGAATTATTGAAAACAATATTTTTAATGTTATTAGAATCCGAGAGGTGTCGTTATTATATTATAAACAATTTTTTTATGAAATTTATTTTTATAGATAATAGACACTTTACATTGCAATAATGCCATAAAATTTGCTATAATAACCAACATGGTGTACTGACAATATAAATAATATAATACCTGATGATTGAATGCACGTACCCACGTCCAATATTAATAATGGGATGGTTAATTTGTATATTATGAAATCAATGTGTATACTAATACTAATAATGTGATAATAATGTGTATTACGCAATAATATTATGGCTAAATTAGCTGGTACTAGCTGGAACTACAGCGCTCGCCTTGGTGTACAGCGTCGCCGAATATTGCGCACCTGTGTGGGCTAGAAGCGCCCATTGTAGAAAAGTTGATATTCAACTGAATCATGCTATGCGCATTATATCAGGCACAGTTAAGTCAACTCAAACAGAATGGTTGCCAATATTATCTAATATAGCCCCTCCAGAGAAGACTAGCCCATACAAAAAAGATGCTAGAAAAAATTAACAGTCTACCTAATTTACCACTAAAAAAGGACATGCTTGAGCACCCACCACTACGCTTAAAGTCCAGAGCCCCCATATGGCATACAGAAACAAACAATGAGACTACAGAGTGTCTTTGGAAAGTACGATGGAACCAAACAGAAACTCGTAACCAAGAACTGATTAAAGAACCTTCCATAAAAGTCCCTGGCTGGGATTTAAAAAGGGCACAATGGACAACACTCAATCGTATTAGAACCGAGATGGGAAGGTGCAACTACCTACTGCATAAATGGGGTATGATCGACTCACCACTGTGCGAATGTGGTGAGATACAGAATATCACGCACATCGTAGAGACGTGCCCATTCACAAAGTTTGAAGACGGGCTGGTAAAACTGCACGAGTGTGGCCCGGTCGCAGTGAATTGGCTTGAGGAACTTGCTGTGCGATTATAACCTATAATTTTTTTTTTATCTATCTATTAATCTATTATATATTAATAACTTTGTTATATATTTATTAACTTATCTACCACATATGTAAGCCGATAATATGTCATATGCATAAATAAATGTGTATACTAATAAAGTCATAAATTATATTCCATATAAATCAATATATTTCTAAAGAAATTATCTGCAATATAATGGGTATATAGTTCATTAATTTTTTAAATTTTGTATATTTATTTATTATTATTATTAACGTCATTTTAATAATTTAATAATATATTAATTTTATTATTATAAAAATTTTAGAGGGAGGGTCCAGACTCCATAAACCCCTCACTGTATACGTCACTGAGTATAATACATTTTATTTTATTTCACTCAGAATCGTATTTTCGAATGCAATAGCATTGCATTAAATAAATAAACATAATAAAACACTAATATCCCTGAGGATTGAAAGGAGGAAAGAGAAACGTTCAGAATTGACCTCCCCACTTTTTAATTAACGATAAGTGATAATAATCGATAACCACAGTTGAGATGTATATACTTTAATCTATGGTTTATAATAGTTTTAAATCGTGTTATGAACAAATAATAATGCAAATAGATAAGAATATATTATTATCTTTCTAAACAAAACTATTCATAATTTATATTAAACATTATTTGGGAAATTATAAATTAAATACAATATAAATGTCGTAAAAAAAAAAAATATAAGAAAATTTATTGATCTATAATACTGTCAGTAATATTGATTGTGTGAGGGCTGCTTTAGAGTCTTGGAACTTAAATTTTATTGACTAATTTTATAAATTGTACGCTCTAGACGTTTATATTTCCTTTACGTTAATCTGGCTCTGTTTATATGGGTATATTTATTAAAACAAATTATTTTTGATGTGAATTTGTGAGTAATAATTTAAGATTTAATACTAAATAATTTATTATCTATAATAAATAGACACGATTGCGAGACGTGTGATGACTGATTAGGAAATGTCTAATTGTTCTTTTTTTATTTTAGGAGAGTTTGTCAAATACTTCAATTACGTCAAACAATTGGAATTTAATGAAAAACCCGACTACGAGTTGCTAAAAACGTTATTCATTTCCTTGTATAAAAATAGTAACTATCCGGACGACAAGTTGTTCGATTGGTCGGGACGATAATCAAATATAGACACACAGAAAATAAAATATAGTTATATTTGCCACAATATAATTCATACGACCAGAATTTAAGGTTGTACCCATGACAATACAATTAATTATAATTACAAATGAGCCAAAAAATTAAGTTGGAACATTTAAATTTAAATTAAAAATAAAAAACAAATTATATTTAATGTTAGTCAAAAAAATTATTGTTTGATTTATTGATCAAGACAAATAATGAGTGTCAAACTCACAAGTTAACGATCATAGACAAAATGCAAAAATTTTGAACTTTTCTAAAATTCTTTCAATAATAATAGGACAAGAGCTAATACTGAAAGATAAATATAAAAAATTGAAAGAAATCACGCGTTAAATGTATAAGTCAAAATTTGAATGAAAATTTTTTTTAATTTTTAATTTTTTTTCAAAATTCATAGTAAAAGAGCGCATTTAAAAGGTTAAATTAAAAAAATATATTTCATTTTGTTAAAAACAATAGTCATAAAAGTCACAAGTTAAAGGTCAAAGTCACGTATTAACGGTTATACATTGAATGTAATATAAATCAACTTTATCAAATTTTTTTCAAAAATCAGAGTAAAAAAGCGAATTTTAACGGTTAAATTCTTGAATCTGAAAAAAAAAATTTTCGTTAAAAACAATGATCAAGTCACATGTTGAAGGTCAAAGTTACGTGTTGAAGGTCATACATCGAATATTATATTTTCAACTTTTTAAACTTTTTTTCAATAATCATAGTAAAAAAGCGAATTTTAGCAGTATGGAGTCATGGAGACTGCAATAGTGTTCGTAAATGTCAATAGAGTTAATTAGTTTATATTATTATGAGTGTATAATGTTTAGCATTAATTAATGATAATAAAAAAATCTAATGTAATTTAATGTATATCTAATCTAACGAAATCGAAAATTTTCCCCAATCCAAAGAGAATTCGGTAAGTATAAATTATAAAAGAAAAGGGAATTTATATGTATCATATTTTAATATAAACTGTGGAATTTTTAATTTGAACATGAAAAACAATTGTATTTGTTTGCACCAAAAGTCTAAAAAATTTACAAACAGAAATGTATAAATAATAATGCAAATAAAATTTAGAGTTCGGTATTGGCAACATGACATACCAAGATGATTGTTTGATAACTAGTTTTCAGGGGCAATCTTATCTACGTTAAATATTTTTATACTGAATTCACACGCTGGACAAACTACATAGTGTGGAAATTTATTACTTGTATTTATAGTAAAACATCAGGAAACGATGGAGAAAAGTTTTTTTTTTTTTTAAATAAGGGCAATTGTTTGACAAGATGTGTAACGATACAACGATCACACGCAATTTTATTGATTTGAAAATAATTGGATCAAACATTATGAATAACATAAATTTATGACAAACGTATATAGTAACTGTAGAATTTACATTGAGATAACTGAATCATTGATCAATAAACAATGTCGCATTAAGAAAATGTCTATCACCTGTTCCCCGATTAAGTTAAGCTAACCTAACATAGGATATGAAAAATTTTAATATTTTATACCGGCTTAAATTGTGCCCAAAAAAAATGTTATTTACTTGTTAATAATTATAAAATTATGAATAATGTACAATAAAATCCATAATACTATAACAATACAATTAACGATCAATATTTTGTGATATTGACTATTGTGCATACAAAGTATAAATATTCAAAACAAAAATTGAGTATATTATATATAACGTATGTATGTATCACGATAATCGAACGACGATAGAAAATAAATTCAACAAATAAAACAAATAGAATTTAATAAACTAATTTACCAATTCACATCAAATTTAATATCGCTCCCGGTAGCCGAAAAGTCTTGAAAAGAGGTTGAGAAACCTTTGCATAAAACCTTTACCTTTGATACTATAACACCTTGCGGCTGGCCTTCAGCTGTAGATAATCTCATCCTCTATTACAAACTTCCCCAATGTCTGACCTCTCCTGCTCTACAATTATTTCCTCCTTCCGTCATTCTTTCCAATTGTTACATCTCTCATTAAATGTGTTCCCCTATTAATTTACCCCTCATATTCGTTCGTCATTTTTTTCAGTACTTTCTTCTCCGTGTAATTATGTTTATACTTCTTCTAATGTTTATCTCCTCTTCGATATTTGTTCTAATATCGTTATTTAATTATAACCATGACAATGTTCGATTCACTGATACAAGTTAAAATAGTCTACAAACAATTATCAATTTATTTAAGTGATACTACTAGTTGTAAACGAAATAATATTTAATGGTTTAATTTTCGATTTATAATATACCTACATTATAATATTTAGTTTTAAATTAAAAGTCATATTAAATTATGAAAAAGTTATAATGAATTAATAGTAATTATAATTGGTGATGAGAACTATGAAAATTATAATATATTATATTATATATCATTATGTTCAGACTTCGATGATTTATTTATACGTAGGTATAAAGTTAAAAAGTGATTTCTTTCTGCACTAATAGTACGTGATTTCAATTATCTAAAATGTTTATAAATTAGTAAAATTGTATTGTACTTCGTTCCACAAGGTGCGATGCAATTTTCAAAATCGCTATATACATGGAAATTGGTTCTGTCGTTCGTCATAAAGCCAAGTATGAATTTTATTACTACTTCTATTCTATCGCGTCATGACGCTGTACAAACGTACAAAACATGAAATAATATTAATAATCATCATCATCGACGAGCACTAACTAACAAACATTATTTTATTTTATTATTTCGGTATAGTCCTGTACTGTATTACCTATAACCTATATTGTAGGTATGTTTATTAATAATGATTAATGAATCGTTTCGAAACGTCCAATGTCCATCCTGTATTAATAAATTGTAATATTATAATTATAATTACAATTATAATTTCATATTTTATGTTTTATAACGTTGAATGATATGAAATGTAATCCTGTTGGTATTATATAAAAAGATTATCCAAAAATTGAATCATAGAATATATTAATAAAATACAATGATTAAAATTTATAATGATAAAAATATATAATGTAGATAAATGACGTGTTATATTTTTGTAGTAGTCACTATACATTAACATTGATCGTGATTTTTTAAGATAAGTCACAATTATAGACTAAAATGTTTAATAATAAAATTGTAAATATTGTGTTTGGCAAACCACTTTAATATTATATTTTTTTTCCTAAAATTTATTTTTGTGCACACTAAATATTTTTCACAATTATGATTATTTCGTAATATTTTCACTAAATTTAATTAATTAAATATATAATCGTTAATTTAATTTTGATACTATATTTTAAAATAATTTATCTTTTCTACAGAATATACGTGAATATCGGAAGAACTAAAAGTACAGAGACTATCACTAAATTTATATATTGAAAATTAACTCATAAATTTTTATTTTTAAATCATTAAAAATTAATTTGATGTAAAGTATGCATCATTATGTGATAAATACGGGACAATAGTTAATATTTCAAACTTTTGTCGGTACACAATTCCCTAAAATTAATTACAATCCAATAAAATATGGAAACCTGTGACGGATCTAGGAGGGTCCTATCCCTCTCCCCCCACCCACCACCCGGTAGGTAAAATAAAGCGTTTTATTGTAAATGTATTATTTTATGTTTATATTAATAAAGTATACCCATACACGAAAATGTACACACACAGGAAATCGTAGATCCGCCATTGTACGGAACGAACTAATTTTAATGTTTTCTATAGATTAAAATCATAAAACCTGACATAATTAAGAATACTAAATTATATCTGAAAACATATTTGAATTTATTTGGTATTTTACTACTAAATGTCGTAAAATTTATTTTGTGAATTTGTTAAAAACGTGTTAAAAAAATCACAATGAACATAATTAAATTGCCAGAAATATAATTTAATTTAAATAGTTGTGTAGTGAAAACAATATTTAAAATAAAAATAAAAAATACTTTAGACGTATCATATTATGTCATACTTAAACATATTTGACGTGTAATGTGCTTGTGCGAATGTATGAACTATCATGACGTGAGGGGGACACATTCTCTTGCATACAGGCATGCACGTAAAAAAGCCTATATATAACTCCTTAAAAACAAGCCGTTATAATATTCTTACAATCAGGAAATCTAAATGGATTAAATATTTTCGGGTTTCGAATTCCGTGTTCAAACTGGGTTTTAGAAATTTTGGGTTTCGGTTTTCGGGTTAATACCCGGTTTTATATTTATTTGGGTTTCATTATTATTTAAATTTTAATTCGTTATAATTTCTATTTTTATTGCAAATTGGCTACCGAACAGTCCTAATTATTGAAATATCCGTATAAACATATAAATTCTAAATTAAAGCAGTTCAATAATAAATTCTAATAGATATTAAATATTTCAATTATAAATATTGAAGCATGAAATTTAAATACAAAAATAACAAAACTTTTTCAATTTTCGGGTTACAACTGGATTTTATTTTTATTTGGATTTCGGTTTTCGGGTTAAGACGGGGTTCTATTTCTCATCGGATTTCGTTTTACGGATTGAAACCGGGGTCAAATTTTTCCCGGGTTACTCGGTTTTCGAAACCGGGTTCAACCACGTTTTGATTCCCTTCTTACAACACATGCTCCCGCAACGCATACCGCGACAACGTAATATTAATGATACCGAATGCCACAAACCCTCCCCTTAATACAATTATTTATCTCATTCACGTGGCACACGCGTGATTCCGTGACTCGATTCGAACGCGTAATAATCGGTAAACAACGAGAAGAATTATAATCGGAGTGCAATATTATTGTTGTAGGTATATATATATATATATACTACGTATTTCATAATTGATTATAATAATATCTACCTATTGGACATAGTCTAATTATTTTGTATTTTAAAACAAATAAACACACAATTTACCATTATTTAAATGTATGTCGATTACTCCGGATAATCTCAGATATCCATTTGAATTCGATCAATAACAGTTTAAACGACCTAACATCCGCATTGTTTAAAGTGAAATAATAATTTCAAGTCTAAATAATAACAATTACAACGTCTATACTCGTAAATCGTGTACACTGTTTTAAAATATATACAATTTTTTTGTGTAAAAACTTGTGTGTATGCGTGTGCGCGCCTACTGGCCTGTATAAAATATTGAAAATAAAGATCTGATTTATTATTAAAATTACCATCGCAAACTGAAAACGTCCGATTATTATTAATAGTAGTGGCGTACGCAAGATTTATAAATGGTAGGGGAGGTGTAAAATGTAACGATCATAAAGTGATGATTTTAAAGAAACAAAAAAACAATTGTTCACTGTTATTTGTGGTAAAATATTCATTTAATTATCAAATATATTGTACAATACATTATTATACAAATATAAAAGTAATTTATTTAAACAGCATAAAATATAAAATGTCAAGATTAGGAATTTAGGATCAAACTTAGTCATAAAAATATACATATAATGGGGAAGGCTTCAGCCTCATAGTCCTCCCCCCACTTTATGTACACCACTGATTAATAGAATACCCTAAATTATTTCAAAAAACTAATGTAAGGAATAAGTTTAAGAATAGAGGAATAAGGATAGATCATAATTTAGACACATATGTTGTTATAAAATCATTAAAATTACATTATTATTAATGTAATAATAGTGACTTTAAATGCGATTTTTAACAGTTTAATTTATGAAATCATATATTTCACACATCATCTCGACTATGATCGTATTGATAGTTACATATAATACTAAAAAGGTTAAGTTGTAACTTTAAAAACTCTATTAAATTATGATAATTTAAAATAATTAATTAAATATAGCAATGATATAGTTAAATAAGTTATAAATTTTAAATTAGAAAAGCTCTTAACTCAAGATTATTATAAAATATAATTAACTTTCGTAATATATTTTTAAAATGATTGAATGGGTATCAGAATAGAATATAAATATTGTATTGTCATCATTAAATTGTCAAATTAAACATATTTAACAAATAATCAATTTAATAATCATTAAAAATATCAGATATGTCTAATTTAATATGACCTTAGTACCTTTGAGTAGGTAAAACGTTTATTTTTATTTATTTATTGACTTGTTGCACAATAGTGCAATACGGAAGTATGACATTTGACATTAAAATTACGATTTACCATTTTTATTTGTCATTTGTTATATTTTTTTTAAAAATATATTATCATGCGACTTGTTGTATTTTTTTATTTTATTCAGTAAACTTTATTTAAATACTATGTTTAATATATTTAATTTTAATAAGTCCTCTAAAAATGTAGTCACTGAACTAGATATGAACATACAAAATGTAATGTATTGTATTGTATTTCAAAATAAAATTTTCTTAACAATTTAGGTATATATATATATACGTTTAAAATATAAAATAAAATTCTAAAAGATGGGCCGGTAAAATAAATGATACCTCGATGCGCAAAATTTATCCAATGCGTCCCTCAGACGCAGCTCAGACATACATTATACCCAAATTACGCCACTGCTCATTAACATTATATCACTGCAATTGGGTCGACCAGGCACTGCATTTTGAGGCGATTTGGAAAATAATGATTCACTTAACCAAGCTGGGTATTTAGTTTTTGATCAATTTTAATATTAATACTTCGGATTGTTTAAATATTAAATTTATTATATTTTTTGTTTTACAATATTATTTATTTATATTTATTTCTTGGTTTGTTTAATTGAAAATGAAATTATATTGAAGCTTTCAAGTTGATGTCTATGTGCAATGCAGAATTTCATAAAATATTCAATTATGAAACAAACATTACATGTTCACTTATTTAAAACTAGTTGATTATCATTTGTGCAGAAAATGTTCCATTGTTCCCTCTATGCAGTTTTGTAAAGTATTCGAATAAAAGTATTTAAATATTAGTATTTAAATACATTTTGAAGTATTTTTTAGTATTTTAAATATATTTTTTTTAGTATTTTTAATACATTTTAAAAGTATTTTATACAAAATAAAAACTTATATTAAAATAGGCACCGATAAAAAATTTTTCTTTGCATTTTATTTTTATACATTAAAAAATTAAACTATTATAAAAAATTCATAATTTTTAGACATTTCCTTGCCATTTTTTAGCAATGTACATTGTAATGTACATCAGGACTGAAGGTTATGAAAATAACAAGTATTTTTCATGTAAAGTATCTATTAGTTATATCCAATTGGGTAAACTTAGTAGATATTTGTTTTTTTTTTTTTTTAAACACTAGTTAACATATTTAATATTAACGAAAGAGTACTTTTATTCAAATACTTTAAAATTTTGAAAGTATTTATAAAATACTTTTTTTTAAGTATTTTAAAAATATTTAGAATACAAATTTATTCCAATTTAAATATTAGTATTAAAATACTTTTTCAAAAGTATTTTTTACAAAACTGCCTCTATGATTGTAACTGAAGTTAGATATGATATTGATTTCGATGTATTTGAACGTTTTTTAAGTTTAATTGATGTATCCGAAATCGAGAATACAAAATCACTAATCTTTTATTATTAAATAAATAAAAAAATGGCATTTCAATCAATGTTTAACCGATGGAAATAATGTTATGTCATATTATAAAGGTGACATTGAATTTTTATCAGACAACACCCCTAGTGCTATTTATATTCATTATATGGCACACAAATTAAATCTGATTGTGGTTAATATGTGTAAATGATTTAAAATATATTTACTTTAAATTGTATAGTCTAAAAAAATATATAAATGTTTTATTTACATATTTTAAGTACAAATAAAAATTTGATAACTTTTAAAGATATTTTTATATTTTATTATTAGTATTTACTATTATTTAAATATTATAACAGTTACTATACAATCAAAATAAATTTTAATTTTAGTATTCAAAAATTGTTTTCAATGAGATGAAAGCTATATACGAGTGTGTTCATTTTTCTACTACTATAAAAAACAAAAACCTATAAGAAATACAAATGGATAAGTTAACTCTGGAAAAGTGTCAGTTGGCCTTGCAAATATAAAATTGTAACTTGTAAGGCGGTCATAGTGCAATGATAATTTCAAATCAATATTGAAGGACTTTTTAAACAAGAAAGTATTATTAGGTATTTTAACAATTTTACAAAAAGGAGTATTTACAATTAATTTATATATTATGAAGTTTATATTAAATACTATAAATGTATCAAGTAATGAAGTAATAAACTGCAATTTAAAAAGCAACCATAGGATAATCTTAGGACAATGAAAAATTTAACTATAAATGTATTTATGTCAAGTTTAAAAAAAAATATAAAAAAATGTAAAAAAAATATGTTAATATTATAATAATAATAAATATTATATTGTATATATGTATAATATACCGTATAATATTATGTTATAAATATCTGAAAACAAGATCCCCTCCTGTCAACTTTTTTTACCTCTTTTTTTAATGCTCCTGGCCTTGACCTTTCTAACTATAACATTCTAGTTACGTGTATGAGTGGCACGCTGGTGTGGTGTAAATGTGTACCAAAGATAATAGTAGCAGTCTGTTATTTTATCGATTTAGACCATATAATCCGACAAAACAAAGAATACTTAAAATGTTCGAAATTTATTTAATTGATAATTGAAAACATATTTAAATTTATTAAGTATTTTACTTCAATATTTTGGAAATTAGGTTCTAATTTTATGCTAAAAACGTATCCAAAGTTCACAATGAAATAATTGAAAATTATCAAATTTATAAATCGTTATATAGTGAAACCTATATTTAAAATTGAAAAAAATATATTCAACGTTTGGTGGTAGAAAATCTAACTAATAATAATTTGTTTTCAGAATTATAATTGAAATATTCTAATGTCCAATTTTCAAGTATAAGTAATTCTGTCAGACATTTTAGTAAAATAAAAAAAAAATAGAGTTTATATTAAGCAAAGACTTTGACATGTGCATGCGAAAGTGAGAACGCGTGGATGTGGAGAAGTATGAATATGAATGTATAGTGTTATGCATTATCTAGATAAAAAATATTATATTTATCTTTTTATTTTATCTAGATAAATAAATATCTCAGAAAGACTATCTGAGAATAATCAACTAGATAATATTATTTGATCAATGATTTAAATAAAATGTTGACACAAAATTATTTTAAACCGCGCTATGTAAACACTATTTATAGTTTTAACTGGTGCATCAGATAGTTTATAAATAATAATAATAATAATCAGAGACGTGCTTACGGGTATGACCAATCTTGCCATGTTCAGAACTGCGAAATTAGCCATCCTCCCTCCCGTGCGCTTATATCACCATCATTGGGTATACACGATGAACAGGACGAGCCATGTTTTTCAAATTCAGTAAAATAAATAAAATAATATTATTAATATTATTAAATTCTTATCATAGACAATGTTCATGACCATGGCTATCACGTGATATCGTGATATCTGCTCATAGAATACAAATGCATCGAGATAGATAAGAATATTTACAGTTTTCTTATTTATCTCGATATATAAAAGTAACGAGAGAACATAGATAATAATTATGTATGCGAGAGAATCACGTAAAATTAAAAACTTTGAAATCTAATTCCACAACAAGATGGGCATGTCGATATGAAGCTGTGGTTGGAGTAAAAAATAATTACACAGCAATAATCATTGCTATCCAAACAATTTGTGATACAACTAAACATTCAGATGTTAAAGCAAAATCTAGAGGTTTAATTTTGCAATTAAATACTTTTGAGTTTATATTTATTTTAAATATTCTTCATCCTTTACTATTACTAATTGTTAAAGTTAACTCATGCTTACAAGCTGAAGAATTAAATCTATTAGCATCTTCCAATTTTATTCAATCCTTAAAACAAAAAAATTGTTGATATCAACAAAATAAAGGATCATAATAATGAAATCCTTTAAAATAATTGTAATTTATAATAATATTATAGTTTATTAGAATATTATTGTAGACAATTTTAGGTATCTTTATTTATTTTAATCATAACTACAGGTAGCTATCCCAAAAAGTTATAAGCTAATAATGACTACCGTCACACATACAAATATTATATGTCCATGATGTTATTTTCAGAAGAATTTTTTTTGGTTGGTAGGTAGAAAAAAGTATTTACTATCCTATCAAAAACTAAAATGTCACCTTTGATTTGTAGGTAAAATACTTTCAACAGTTATCAATTGCAATATTAATGTAGGTCTTAGTCTTAGCAAAACGCGATTTTGCGAACGAGCGGGTGGTCACGCGACGCGATATTCAACTCTAGCGAGCGAATGTCCTATCTAATCTTTATTTTAACGCGAATTTGCGAACGGTTCGCCAATTCAAATCAAATTTCTAGAGCAAAATGACATCAGTCGCTAGAATCGCTCTCGTCGTAAACAATCATTTTTGTTTCAGAGCGCTTATTATAAACGTTATTAATTTTTTTTTTGTCATTTAAACATATTGGTATTTGTTGGATATAGAATTATGATTTTTTGCTAAATACTTGTAAAAATTCACAATGAAATTATTGAAAATTACCAAATTTCCAAATTGTTATTTAGTCAACCAATATTTAAAATTAAAAAAATATTTCCGACGTTTTGTAGTAGAAAATCTAAAGAAAAATATGTTTTCAGAACTTAAATCGAACCATTCTAAATATATGTAATTTTGTCCGGGTTACGTTATATTTCTATGATTTTATACGTGTAAAATAAAAAATAAAATTTGTATCATACACAGACGTTGACATGTATGCATGCGTGAATGAAAACAACCATTACGGAAAAAAAACAATATAATAACACGAATTTACAACGTACACTTTTACACGACTCGCATGCGAGCTCGTACATAATGAGTAATGACTATATACAATTGCTTAAAAACCAGCCGATAATAATTTCAAGAGATATATTTATATATTTTAAATAATCTAGGCACCTAGTTTTTTTTTTACTACGGTCACCCCAACGAAACCACCACTTACGACCGGTTGTACATCTCGTATATAATGGATATACACCACTTATAAACGAGCCCGCCACAAATCCCCTCAATTATATACACTTAAATTATCTATAATCAGTAGCAGCTATAATATTAGAAATTCAACAGGTACTCACTAAAATAAACAGGTATCGACCTTCATAAAATCAAATAATTTTCTTCAAAAAATGCATTGTATAAATAGCAAGGTTAGCCAAACATTCGAACGCGATCGACCGGTCGATCACGGCATCACGGGCGATGCCTATGGGTCGATCTTTCATTGTTCGAATTTATTTTTTACACAATTAGCATATAAATCACAATATTATTAATATCAAATTAAAACATTTTTAGATTGAAGTCGATGGAAAAATATATTCTTAGTAGATCTTAACAAATAAAATGTTGACCGCCCCTGATAATAAACAGTATAAGAAAAACAGAAAATATCGAATATTAAAATGATAGTAATTTTACATATAAACATTTATAATTAAATTAGTCATCCAAAGTTAAAACCAAAACTACCCACCAAAGTTATAAAGTTATGTTCAACACCCTCTTAAATAGTCCGCGGTTACACCGCCCTCCGACCAGAACCGCTGCACGTCAAGGTTTCGGGGTATCCACATTTTTTATCTTCTTAGGTTATAAGTACATAATATTTCAGTTTAATTAAGTAATAATATAGATAAATATAAACTGTCACAAATTGTCGTCATCACAACGTTCGTACAAATGAATATTATTTTAAAATCGTAACATATTACAGAATTTAATTTTTTTTTTAATACTATGTATGTTAGGACGTATAACTTACTGGCCATTTATGCCATTTAAGACCGAACGTGATTGGATGGAATATATCTGCGATGAACGTAAAATTATAACTTTTCAAATTAGTAGACAGAAGACATCACACTATGGTAATCAGTGCTCGGTGGTGTTTCGTTTATAGGCGCCCCCCTGTGTCTGCCGCCGCCACTAACACTACGGTAATAATATTATTATACACTCCCCGAGAAGACCAACGAGACTGATGTGGCGGCATATACTATAATAACAAAATTATTAAAATTAATTAACGAACAATTATAATTGGTACATTATACAGGGTAATCAGAATAATGGGTTATATTACATAAATATTACAAATAACATTTAAACGAAGGTTTTTCAATAAAAATCAAATTTTTCCTCTTTTACGCGTTCTTTATATTTCTATTGTTTGTAAAACAAAAATCTGATCACCCTAAAATGATAATGATATTTGACAGTTCCACTTAATTTAACCTAACCGAAATCGCGTAATCTGTAATCAGTGGCGTATCCAGGATGTTTTGGGTGTAAACCCCTCACCCCCGCGACCGTATTTATACCGATATAATATACCTATATATTTTTTTATTTTGATTTATGCCGCGGCAACTGGGCCATTGGCATTTGTTTACATATTATATTAATGTTACATTATTTGTTTTTTTGTTTTTTTGTTTTTTTTTTTACAAAAGGTTTTGGTAACATAAATATGTAGGTATATATATAATTAAACTAATGTGTTAGTCTTCAAATTTGGCTATTAAGGTTGGTTACTCCCAGAAATTGGAGGACCTTATACCAATATATTATAAATTAGTTTCTACAAACATTTTGTTACGTGTTTTGTTTAATATTTGTATTTTGAATTGACAAATGATAATTAATTATATAATATTTTCACCACAGTGGATTACGCCATAACAAACATTTTAACATGTTAAATGTTAATATTTAACATTTAAAAATTAAAACACCCCCTAAAAAAATCCTGGTTATGCTTCTGTCTGTAAAAATATATAAAAAATTATGTGTCAACGATTATATTAAACGATTTTCTTTAACTATTGTTACTTCCTATACCAACTTCGGCTTGCTATACTCAATATCAAATTATGGGTTAAAACTGTAAAAGAATATGTTCCCTGATGCGTGAGCGGAGAAGGAAATTACTAATATAATATAAAATAATCGAATTTTTATTAGTAAGTAAATGTAAAACTCGTATAATGCTCAATTTTATAGTTGTCCTCATAGATATTATTCTATTACTATGATAGTATTAATACGGTGAATATCGAGAACCACTAGTTTCCGAATTTATACATTTCATATTTTCGTAACATTTCGATTAGGATGTTATATTTTTCGGAATTTTATTTTTGAATTGTTTTATTCCATGATAACTCCTTGAATTTTGATCATAAGGACTTGAAATTTATTTTGTTTACATAGGTAATTTACACTCGTGGTAAACTTTTGTAATGGATTATCAGTATAATATTATATTGTAATATATTGAGATTCCCTCAGAATCGTATTTTTTATACATTCATATTCTCAAAATAGATGACATTTTACGTGAGTATATTCCACTAATAGTTTCTAATATTGATATAACTACTTCAGAAGAAATACGTAATTTTTATTATATATATCACCAATTAAATAAAATGAAAACTCAAGAATCGTTCATCTGTCACGTCGGCATGTTGACAGCCGAGAGAATTAAACCGATTAGTCACCGTAATTCCTAGGCGGAAGTAAGGAAAAGTATTTCTCGTAATGCAATCCTCCGACGTGAATGAGTCAGATGTAAAATTGTTCTTTTTTGTACACATCATTTACTTTTTCATGTACTGCGTTGGTTGGTTGGTACATTTAAAAATTACTTAATTTGATTTTTTGATTCTGAGCGAAGCGAAGAAAGTATTGATTTTGCAAAGATTTTTTTTTTTTTAAAAAATTATAAGTAGGTACATTAGACGGAAAGAACAAACGCGGTTATAATAATTTATAATAACGTCTTTTTAATGAAATAATGAATTATTAATGGTATTTAGAAGTGTAAAAAATGCATCTACATTAGTGAAGAGAACAACTAATACAATGTTTATTAAACCGTTACGATTTTAAGGTAAAAGGTACATTATAGTTTATCTAAGGCTGCAATACTCAAGTTTACTTAAACAGACACATCGTATTTCTCTATTATCAAACGTTGTCATTGTTTAGGTTCCGCTATCGAATTTCGTCATAGATAAATAATTTTTTACGATTATAATGATAGTTGACAAGCTACGAGTAGGTACTCTCTTCGAATTTCACTTCATCACGGTTATCTACGGAATAAAATCGTTACAATTTAACAACATACTTTTGTAAAAACTGTTAAAATCTTCTCCGCCTGTTACTAAGTCTAAACACGCTTATGACCGTTAGCATGGGCTGTAGTCTCCGTACATCTCACCCGCTTCAGTCTAGGCACGTCGTATTATAGTTATTATATTAAGTTTATAGGTTCCTAATTATTAAATTAACGGTTGAAAATTAAAACTGGATATTTTTTTAGGAGGGGCTTAAAATTGTTTGTAATACATACAGCGTACTCAATATAAGATTTAAATATAGTTTTCTAGAAAATAATAAAGTGATTAATGACAAAAATTGTTTAGACCATTGGATGCGTCACTGTCTAGTTCATTAATCACGAGAACTTATGTTATAATAATAATAATAACATGATATTTGTTTCAGAAAGTCTTTAAACATTAAATAATACTTATAATATATCATCCGACCCAACCTTTAAGAAAACTTGTTTTAGGTTGGGCGAGTCTTGATATTACAACTTCAGTTGAATTATTAAAATGATAACAATAACATGTCAATTTAAAACTATAATACATAAATACACTTTACACACAATAATATATATATATATAATGAAACATTAAACAAAGAACACGTATGTTTAAAGGTGACATAAGTACAAATAACTTATTACATTTAGGGAAGTTTACACTTTTTTTTCTTTTATACCTAGTATTAACATTGTGTTGGGTTTATTAATAAGATGCTTATATTTATATAATAATAAGTGTGTTCTATGTAGTATCAATAAATTATATACATTTAACATTTTTTATAAATCACACTAATTGAGGTGAGATCTTTACAAAGGTGTATTTAGCAATTTATAATGGATGGGGGGTACAGATTTTTTCCTAACCTGACTTAACCCGTTCAACCCCCCCCCCCCCCCTACCACGATTGATACGCCTCTGCGTCATTAGTATGTATCAGTGACGGATCTAGGATTTTCTCACGAGGGGGGGGGGGGGGGGAAATATTAAATTTGTGTGTACATATATGTTAGGTACGTTTTATAAAAAAAACACATCAAATAATAAATTTATATTACAAAATAGCTTTATTTTACCTCCGACTTTCCGATTTAGATTAGAAAGTTTATTAGTAACGTTTCAATAAATTACTACGAGTTTTCAATGTGCCACTCCGAATACCAATACTAATATTATATGAAATAATTGTTATAAAAGTATCAAAATCTATCCCGAACCATAATAATGTGTTCATAGCGGAAATTCCAAATGACCAGAAAATCTAACCGTCTAAATAGCAGATTGTATAATAGTGTGTTTATGTAATATAATACGACCAGAGACGATCATAAAATAAAATAATATCCGCAGTGGGTTTTGGTTATTTTCCGTGTAGATGATAATATTGTGGTCAGTGTCAAAAATAAATGACAAATGCGTTTCATTAGTTCATTACGACCGTACTGTCGTCGTCACGCTACGTGCTATTATACTTTTAAATTTTTAGTGTCTGCCAGTTATGGTTATTTAGTAGAAATTAATGCAAAATATCTGTCGTTAAAATATTACTATTGATATTCATATGTGTCTTCCTGATAACACAACTCCGCGTAAGTTTTCGTTTTATTTTGAATACAATTGTGTCGGTTATAATATTAAATTATTAACAAACTACCAATAGAAAAATAATGGATATTTATTGATTTTTATTCATATGTACACGCTAATAATTTTAATACGCGCGTTAGTATAGGTATAATCAGTTTTCTTTTACAAAAAAAAAAAATGCTGTCGTTAGGTATATATTGGTATAATAATAAACGTCTAAAATAACAGTTTTTAACGGTTTACTGTTCATTAATATTTATATTATTACTTTTTAGGTAATGCGAAATCGATGTGTGATCTAATATTCTAATGTTAACGACGGGTCGTGGCGACCACGTTCATCCTCGATTATACCGTGGTAACATTTTATTAATTTATCATAATTATTATTATTAGAGCTCGGAAGGTCATGCATTTGCGTGGGTTTATTGAATGATCCAAAAAGTTGCTAAATCAATCAAAAATTCGAATTACACATATACCAATCCAAATGTGAAATTTGATTTGACAAATTTTTGCATATTTCGAAGTTTTTCAATTTAAATTAATTTTTTCAAAAAATGTGCCGCTTATTGCATATAACAATGTTATTTATTGTATTTATACGAAAAAAGAAAAATACTAGTAAACTCGTATATTACATGCCTATATAGTTAGTGGCCTTCATAAATGTAAATGTTCAAATATTTTGCCATTGTCATTTATATTATATCGTTTTTGTATTATAGGTACCAACTTATATTTTTTCTATTATCGTAATTATTGTAATTTCAAATATGATTATCAGACGTCATGTAAAATTATAAATGAAATATTTAAGTAAACTACTAAGGCACTAACTATATTAAAAGTTAAACTGTAAAATAACTAATAAATTTATTTTTTATTTATCAATATCTATATAAATATATAAAGTAAAGATTATAATTTAGTGTATTCTTAGTGACTATATTTTATTGATTTAAGCGCATAAGTGCATGCATATTTAAATCGATTTTAGAGCATAAACTTCCGTCTCTCGTCGATTTAGCTTGGATTGGTTTAGGACACTTAGGTTATCAAACATATCAAAAAAAATTAATTTCTGATAAAAAATTTCAAAAAATACCTACAAAATGACCTACAAGATTTTAAAAATTTTAATATTAAAAAAAAAATACATTTTTTTAGTTTTGAAAAATAAAAAACATATTTTAAATAAATTCACATTGTATAAAAAATATTTTAAGTATTATTTTTTTATTATTTAAATAACTAATTATAGAAATATTCTATATTTTAATAAAAAGGAAAATTTTAAAATATGTGTATAATATTTAATATATTTATATAATATAATATATTTATTAAACTAATTTAACTAATAAAGAATTTAATTTGAGTTTATTAAAATATAAATATAAATAAAAATAGGTCTAATCATTATTATTTGTCGAACAAGTGATAAAATACTTGTCTTTATAGCGTATTATAGTTGTATTATATTATATTTAGAAAGTGTTGTAATACATCCTTCTAGGCTTATAAAAAAGTGTAATAATATTGAATTATTATTTTATATCTTGATAATTTGGTTTTATATATTGAAAAAAAGTTTATAATCTTTATGGTTTTAGTTGAAGTAGAAGGGAAAAATTCAATTTGAAAACAAAACATATTGTTTGGGCAACTCTCAAAAATAAACCAAAATACGGCACTGATTCGGCTAATCGTTTATTAAAATTCTTCTCTGCTTTTACGGTTAAATGTTGTGTTTTATGTTCCTTTACCCGGCCAATTAAAATTAAAATAAATAAACTTTTTAAAATAATATAGAAAAATCTGTATGTCAGCTGAAATGTTCGCGTTCGCGTCTTTGTAGTCTCCGTTGTATATTAAATTAATTTATTCAAATAAAAGTAATAATTTATTTTTATGTTCGTAATATATTATACAACAAGTTTTCAGAATTTATGATCCTATAAGCCTACAAGAATAATATAAGTAATATTTAAAACGTTTTTAATCCAAACCTTATTTTGTAACATATATATGACCATTAAATTGAATTAGAACAAGTTAAACTTAATGAAGAAATATAACAATGTATAGTAATACGTAAAGAATAATATCATAGTTTGGCAATACGATATTTTAGTATACAATTTTCGTCGTATAGCGTACGCATATTGTTCTATCTGTTTTTATGTTACCTAAATAACTTATTTTAGAATGGTGACTCCGATTATCTTAAATGATTTGTTACATGTATAGTAGTATCTACAGAAAATATTTGTTTTTATGTAATTTATATATATAAAAAGCCTAATGCAGTTTTGAATTTAGGGACATGAAAATTGTTTTGAATATTCTCATAGACATATTCTACATGGGTGGTAAAATTTTTTAACGTATTATAAGTCCTATATATTGTATATCTGACTGAGATTCGCTCAAAATCGTATTTTTGTACTTAATTAATAGTTATATTGAATATATAGGTATTATATTGACGACATATTGTTGTCCTAAGAGCAGTAGTGTTTCCATAGGGTAAACTATTATAAGTACTCCATACACGGCGTATAAATTCAAGCTTTTATTAAAAAATCATGAGTATATTACGTATACTCGTCATGACCGTCACTCATTAATTCTTAAACAAATCGCATAGCGAATATAAATATTTATATATTTGTTAGACTATTAAATAATTGCACATGGAGTTCTACACTATTATATTTTTATATAGGTAGTAATTTATAGCGTTTAGTAACATATATATTTATAATGTTTGCCTATTATAGTTGTCATTCACAGAAATTTGATGTTAGTGGGCGATAGGAGGTAGGAAATATTCTAGAAAAGTATACATTAAATATTTGTAATTTAATTTGCCATTATAGAATTGCACCCCTTGCGCCATTGTATTTGTATATTATAGCACTTCTTAACTTTGTATACTATCATAGAAATTAATCTCTGACTATAAGTTTCTATTTTTTTAATGGTAATTAATCATTTACATTAGAATATAAATGAAGGTTATTTTACATTACGTCGATTTCTAATTTAAAATAAAAGTAAATAAAATACCTACTAAAATAATCAAAGCTTATAAAATCGTATGCGTGAGTCAGGATTTTTTATATTTATATATTTCTTTCTAAAATACTTACTTATGACACGACGAGTTTTAAAATAAAGTGTATAAAAATGTAAATGATAGTTCGAAAAAAAACATATACCTATATTATATATATATATATTGAAGATAAACTATTATAATGGAAAGATCGAAACACGATCGTGGACCAAAGATAACATATAATATACGAGTATACACCATTATATACGATTAGGTATTATATTATATTTTTTATGGTTTTAAATAATGATTCAGGTGTACGATAGAAGACGTGAGGGTGCATAAATTAACGAAAATATTTTATTTTGTAATATGACTTTGGTAAATCTTGTGCGCTGTGCGTGAACCTACACGATAGTTAATGAATAATATAAGTAAAATAATATATTATTATATATCAGAGGTGGCCAAACCTTTTTCCGTTATGATCTACCATAAATATATTTCTTCTTTTAAATCGATTTCTATAGACAATTTATTTTTAATTATGAGTATTTATAATTTAGTACTTATATTATATTATAAATAAATGATGAAAATTGAGGTTCAACTTTGACATCGCTCACAATCGACTGTTTGGCCATCCTGGTATATATATATATACCGTGAGAAATAGAGTATCAAGGGAGAAAGAATCTGAATGGCGAAGAAGACAAAATTCAAACAAGTGCCATAAGGTTATTGAGATTTATTCATTTAATTGAGCAAACTTATATAATTAATATATTCTTTACAATTAAATACAACATCGTCTCTGACAACTCAATTGTGCTAAAAACATTTGAAACCAAATCAAAAATTTGAACAGGATAAAAATTATATTTATTTAATGTCCGCACTTATATATTATATAATATAAAAGTTCAAACTTTACACGTGTTTTATATTGTTTGAAACTTTTATAACATATATAAATTTAGAGCCATTTTCTGCTCTTAGGCAGGGGCTATTGGGGGCTCTTGGATTCGCGCTCTTATTAGAATATTTGGGCGTCACTATTATAATATATTTTGTAAAAATGTTGTTTAAAATTTTACTATAAATTAAATTAAGAGACCCAACCAAAAAACATTTGCCCTAGACCTCGCTATAATCTAAAGCATGCAGTAGAACATAGATTTATAATCGTTTGCATATTATTTTGTTTGGTCATTTCTATATTTATCTAATAGTAATAGTGATTTATAACATTGTAAATAAAAATATGAAATATTTTGATGCATTATATTCCACATTTTAACTGTTTTGATCATATTGTGTTACCTATTTCGAGTAAATATGAGTTAATAACAAAACATGATTTTTCAACAAATTTTCATAAATAGAGCACTAACTATATTTACACCTAGTTATTTTATACATCAACCTATAGGTATACACTTTTTACTGAGTATTTTATCTTTATTATAAAACTTTTTTTCGTGCTTTACACGATTATACTAAAATTCAACCACACCTGGTCATTAACGAAGATTGAGGTATAAAATATATGTAGATATTATATTTTAAATACCTAGTTAATTTTTTTTTTTAAATAACTGTATGAAAATTGATCAGATATCACGGTCAGAACGAAAATAAAACGTTGTTGTTCACTTTTAAAGCGTTAATACAATTGTATTCTATTACAATTAATATTTTTATAATAATAAATCATTAGGAATTTAATTTAGATAGAACCTACATGGGTACATAATATATCATTTCGTTAAACTAATTAAATAAATTACTTTTTAATGTACTTATATAGAATTTTTTGTTTTTAAATCGATTATTTATTATTAGATAAAACTGACACTAGCCTGTGGCGTGTTTTGAAGAAGAGCTGTTGTTATATTATTTAATTCTGAATTTTCCGCTTGTATCTAGTTTCTCCTCTGTACATTAACTGTACAAACCAGCAATCGTTTTTTTGTTATTCATTGTGGGTTTTTATAATCTCCAGGATATACGATATACCTCTTCAATCCCCATCTAAATACACCACTGACTATCATAATATATTATATTACAGTGAAAACCGTCATGAGTCCAATTTAATATTCTTTCTCGGACAAGATTCCACTTTTATCCATCTAGTAAATATAATACTTAATAATAATAATACAATTTCGTTAGAACGTTATCCGACAGTTTTTTTTAGTTTATCTAGGGTCGTTGTATTTTATAAAGTCTCGGAACGTTAGAAATAATTTAACGATATAAAATATAATATAAAATAGTATAATATGGAATATGTACCTACGTATAATTTATTGCCGTGAAACCGGTTTGATGTTAATCAACAAGAGCCCGGTCGATTGAATAAAAAGTGAAGAAATTAATGTGGTACAAGTGTAAAACCGGCTACACAATAATAAAATTTATCTACTTCGGTTGTTAAAAATGTCTGAGAACTCATAGCGTCTTATAACTCAGGCTTCTAGCATAATGCATAATCAGATATGTAGGTATATATTTTATTAAAGTCTTAATGGATTATTCGAAATTTATTTTATATGATAAGCAATAGGCAGGTACCTAAATTGAAAATTGTAAATTATTATTATGCTAATTCAGTACATAATTAATGCAAAAAAAAAAAGCTATGCTGTATGGGCTTATAATAAAAATTAAAGACTAAATGACAGACAGTGCGGTTAAATGCTAATATATTAATTTGACGATTGTCTTTTGTCTGCTCTGTGTGAACTATCGTGGATACTTACAATTCTTACATAACTGCTCAATAATAATTTTTATGACCAATAATATGTTTAAATAAAAGCCTTGTACTTAAATAGTGCTGTAGTTTGTAAAAACGTACAAGTCTCTATAATCTTATAAAAATATAAAATGTGAATATAATAATGAATAATTTGTATCAAGGACGAATTTATGTGGTATATAGTCGTGTTACCATTAATTCGGCCTCACCTTCTTTGGTATAGGTACACAATAATTTTTCATAACAATATATACTAGGTCTTATAGTTACAGTATATAGGTACAATAACATTTGAAAGACGAACGCTGGACAATATATCCTACGAATGCTGTACAGATCTAAAATGGGTATTGTGTATTAAATGCGAAGGCCTGTTTTTAAACTCATGGCGTTTTACTTTTATCCTCTTAAATATATTGAAGGTGCAACATGAATTTTATTCAACAATATACAATAGAATCGAACCAGACACACTATAACAAAACACTTGCTATTCAGTATATACACCCATTTTGTGTTAACCCTGCAGCTATAAACCTTATATTCCCTCGAAAAAAATACCCCTGATATATTATTAATTTACATTTCAATGCTTCTATATATGTGAACTATAAATAAGTGCGTTGTATACAGGTCTATAAATAATGACCCACCTGTCAAACCCGAATACCTGCAGTTTATGGCTTTTTCTTTTGTAATAACTAAGACTGGAGTTAGGAGAGGTATACCAAGAAAAACATATCCAAGAATATTCCACCGAAGATTATACACATAATACACATAAATAAATCGAAAAAATATTTTTCGTATATTATATTACATTTGGAAATAATATGTTTAATAATAATAATATTATAAAATTATTATAAGTAAATTTGAAAAAAATAATATTAATTGTTTTAATTATCATTATTGAAAACAGTATTACACGGTTACAAGTAAATACGTTTATTATACATTTCCAATCATTTTTATAACTTGGTTTTCAGCAGATGACACTGTATATACGTATTTCTTCGACATATCAAGTAATACGTTTTTTAGCGTATTATTTGACAATTATTTTTTTATTTAATTTACCATTTTAGTTTATCTCTTTATTCTACATCATCCAGAAAATATTATTCAATTAATTATAACGCATGTATTTTTTTAGAAAGCTAAGGGAGACAACATTAAAACGCCGTATATTATTATGTAATAATTTTTGGTATTATGTAAATCTGTTTTAACACCGGCAGGTAGATCGTATAAATTCCGAGGGTACTGGTTTATCGGGCGACGGGTCGGCGGACCAACCCGAACAATGCGTTACCTGAGAACACGAACAAGAGTGGTGGTGAATTCGTTTGTGAACATTGCCTTCCTCCGCAATGGACCCGACGTCCCGACCGGAGGAATGATTGTCTATTCAGTCAGTCGTACGGGTCGCATCATCACAACACACAGTCTCCATTCTCACTCAAGACAATTCTGAAAAATATTATTGTGTTTTATAAAATAATACTAATTTAATGCGAAATTCCGCACAGAACGTGTAACCGAATCTATCCGCCGTCGAGTACAACCATAATATATAGGTAAGGGTTTTAAACGAAATATCACATTTTATCCAAATCAATATAATACCAACGGCGTACAAATAAGAGTGGTGGGGAGTTTCTCTCGAATATCCCAGTAAATTAAATTTGGATCTCTACTATACCTATAGCAAATTTATACATACGTCTTTGGTATTTTTTATTATTTTTATTCAATGAATTTAAAATAGTATTCAAATCTCTTTACTTACTTCGCCTTAGAAGACTTTCTTTAAAATATTTATATATTAATCTGGCATTAGTTTAAGACACTGAAATATTTTATATGCATAATTATTTATTTATTTTTATTAAATAGTGACTGTAGTCGTACGTGCTACGGAATATTAATTGGTACAATATAATATTAATTAAGATCAACTAACAGAATTGCGTAATAATTACCGCGATTGAATTTAATATTTAATTGCATAACAAACTAGTATTAAGTATTACGAATTATCTATTTAATTAAAAATAAATTTGATTAGTTTATTAATAATGTACTAATGGCTACCTATAGATATATGTGTAAGAACCACATTTTAGTTTCGACTTGTTTTCCAGGTATGCCCGATTTACCATAAAAACGACCGTTGGCCAAATTGGTTACAGCATCACGCCATCGTTGTAGGGGTCCTGAACAATATAAATATTTCTACATCGACTTCGCATAGAATCAATAGAATTTTCAACCTCGTGTCTTGGACCTGCATCTAATTTTAGCGGAGACTTGAACAACTGAATACATCATCTCAATAGAATTCTTAAGGTAATAATAAATATTTTATGTATATATTTGTATGTTATATTTCATACCAATATCTTTTCTTTTACTATAGTATTAGTTGTATGTTCTATAATTTAAGACGAATATGATTATGGTTTTAATTTTAATAATAATCAGACCCCCCACATTCAATTTTTGGCCCTGATACTATAGAAAAAATTGTGCCCCAGCTAATTCTATCAAATTTTTATAATTTTTTCAACATAAAATATTAGATAACCAATTTCAAATACTTCAAATATAATTCTAAATAAAATATTAACTTAGATTTATTTATAAAATCACACATGAATGGCTAGTTTTGATAAGAAAAAAAAGTTTAAAGATTAACTTGGCTAGGCAACCTTATTAGATATAATAATATATAACCAGAGGTATGTCTAGATATTTTTCTCGAGTGGTTATTATTATATTTATTATAAAATAATTTTGTAATTTTGAATTATTTTATATAAAAAAATTACGCGTCGTTATAATTTCGTGAGAGGGAGAGGAGGTTTGAATAACTAACTATAAGATGTCAATTTAGGCATATCCCCGAATATAATATAATATAATACACCTATTTATACACTTGGCATTTACATTTCGGTATGGATAATAAATATAGGATTTGTTATTATTTATGAAAGACTTCATCAAGTTTTTAATACATTTTTAGACTATTTTGTAAATATAATGATTTATTCGATATTTAGAGTCATATAAATGATCATCGAGGTTTCTTCTTAGTAGTATGGGTATTATCTTAAAAATTTACCTATTCATATTGTGTAGTAAATAAACTGGTTGAATAGTAACATTATTGAACTAATCAATATTATTGTATAACTACCAATAATAAGTACTATATAGTACTTATTACTTAGCTATTACGTATATTATTACGTAGCTACGCTATACTCGCTACTCGTATGTATAACTACATGGCTACATAAAAAACTGAAAAACTGTTTTAAACATAATTTTCATTAAAAAACATAATTAACTTTAATTTGATATCTTTGTCATTTATTTCTATTAACTTCCAATACGTCAATAAAATTATTTTTTATAATAATTATATAGCGTGTTGGTGGCACTATGCATAAGGTTAAATATTTAGAACTTCGTAAACACTTCACCTCTACCTATTATTAGTTTTGTTATCCTTCTACATTTAGAGGTTTATGATACTATAAGACTGTGTAAGAGAAAGACAAATACTAGTTGAGAACTTATATATATATAAATAATATTATATAATTGGATGGATCATTTGTCCTTTTGTACAAGTTGCAGCAGAAAAAAAAAATTGAAAACACGATAATATTTGACTGTGTGCGTACGTAAAAATATGAAGTGTGAATGAACTTGTTTCTATTCACTCCATTTTACGTTTATATAAAATATAATATATTCGTCTTTCAGACAAACATTAAAATGCATTCGTATCTAAACGCTATATAACATTTATTGTAATTGTAACATATAGTATGTAAATTGTATATCAATTGTGTTTGTCTAACTACCAGTGGCGGATCTAGGATCTTGTTTTTGGGAGGGGCAAAATTTTGCAAAATAATATTAAATAAATAATAAAAAAAACACATATTTTTTTTAAAATATTAAATTATTGTTAAATTGAAAAGAACAACAACATTAGATTATATATAAAAAAAAATACGCATATATTATGTATATTGTACAATGTATCTATATAAATATAAGTAGTTTATTAACTTAAGTATTAAACCAATAAGGTGGGGGAGCCCAGGCCCCCGTGACTCCCTCTTAAATCCGTCATTGGTACCTACTTAGTAAATATTAACATAATATATACACGTATAATGTAATATACTTTGACGTATTGGCAGGTAGAACAAAACAAAAGCTATCTACTTTGACACAATACGGACGTAAGTCTTACCCCCTCCCCCCTCACGCCCCGCTATCGAATTTGAAAAAAAAATTTAGATCATTAATTTATACGTAATTTCTATGAATTTGTACGATATCCCTATTCCTGCTTTAATAAAATTATCCTGGGGGAATGATGAGATATATCGCCAGCCCCCCCTATTGGAATTTCAAAATATTTTTACACCATTGGTTTCTACGTTATTTGATGAATTTTTACGATATAAATCAATTTCGGAAACTAAATTATAATTATGGAGGGACCCCCAGCCCCACATTGGAATTTCGGATTTTTTTAACGCCATCATTTTCTGCTCTATTTGTTATTTGTATGAATATGTACGATTACTTCCAGAGTTTGTACGATATCCCTTTTCCTGATGTAACTAAATTTTCTTGGGGGGAGGGGGCTGCTAAGACTTTTCATTATTATAATAGTAGGACCTCTTGAGTATGTACTAACTATAATTTAAGGGAATGAGACATCTGACGTGGCCGTTTTGGCGTAAGCCGTTATTGCGTGAGTTTATTTTGGCGTAAAAATTATTTTATTCAAATTTCGCTCTCAAACAATATTTTTTTAAATATTAACTTTCTATTTTTATTATAATTTAAAACCCTGATTAGTTAAGTTATAACTTTGCACTACAAATCGACGGATATTTTCAATTTGCGAAGCGAAGCGACGAGTGCCAGCCACGAGCAGAGTCATGCGCATGCATTATATAGGTAAAAAAAAGTATTTAGATTTTTAAGAAATTAGTAGTTTCAGAATCTTTAATGATATATATATATATGTGTGTGTGTGTGTGTGTGTGTGTGTGTGTGTGTGTGTGTGTGTATGTGTGTGTGTGTTTGTGTATTATGTATGATTTTGATATGACATATAATAAATCATATAATATGATTTTTGTTTATTTAATATAATCAATTTTTTATAATTAAATAAGTTTTACACGTTTGAATGTCCTAAATCCATAAACTAATGATTATAGTGCATACGTTTATAGTACACTATAGCGTTAGGAAAAATTGGTTAAAATACTTAATTTGAGTAGTATTTATATAAAAATACTACCCAAACACGATATTATGATTAAAATAGTTATATTAACATAGCATTATATTTTGTTACGTGTTTTTTATCTAGGCTTTAACCGTAGGTCCGCAACAACCGGTTTCTAAAAGGCCAGCGTATCGTATGACAGGCTGCGGCGTCGCGTATAATTAAGTTTTTTTAAATAAATGCATGTAAATTAAAATTTCAAAAAAAACATTTTCATATAATAGTTTAATCGGTTTATTTGATTCAGAGAAGTATAATTAATAACATGCGCCTCTAATCCGCTTCTTCTTTGTCTAAAAAATCGATAATAAGTAATATTAATAATATTATTTTTTTATTTATTAGATATTATTAATACATCAATTTTGACATGGCAACTACATATAGTTATTACATCGATATCGTTACTTAAACTGATTTCACATTTTATACATCTCAATATATTTTAGCTTTTTGGGATTCTGCCGATTCTAGGAAAACAGTGTTACCTCAGTCATTACGCCAGCAGCCTTAAAAGTTTATATTTTAATGAGCATGTTGATTGCAATAATTTTCAATTTTTAGATCTTCTATATTAGCTATTTATGGAATTACCTACATAATACTTTTTTTGGAATATCGCGTAAGTATGGTATTAGACATATTTTTATAATACTTCGTAGAATGTGTTTTCTCTTTCAATTTATTACCAATAGATGTATTTATATTATATTAAAGTTTAATATTAAATTTAAATAACTTTTAAAAAAAATTTGTATGTCTTTATTTATCGATCATTTGCACGTACTGATGTCGTAACTAGTCTACCGTACGGAAGTCAACCAGAGGAATCACCATTTAATAAATTAGTAAAAATAAAATTTTTTAAAATATCAGCATATATTATATAAACTACTCGAAATCTCAAACTCTAGCCTTCTGATCAGCACTGCATTAAGCAGTTGTTCTAATAAAGGGTCTCCAAATGTACAATAATGTGCAATTAGGAGGAATAGAAGACATGGCATGAGAATAAAAGTAGTGGAACAATCAAATTTAATTATTAATCTCAGTTTTTACTTTTATTTTTAACGTGTACAATTTGTTATATTTGAAAATATATTTAATAAATAATTAATTATGGGCAGGAACAATTAATAAACAGATGCATCAATTTGGATCAGACTATAATACTTATTACTTGTACCAAAAACTATATAGTTTAAGTGTTGTATTTGCTATTTTTCTTAAGTACCTAAGTCTTAATTTTTGTAATATTAGATATTATTCTTCTAAAACCGTTAAAAAAAAAAAAAAAAAAAAACATATAATTTATTTTAAATATACATATGCTTAATTATTTATATTTCTTATATACTATATATAGTTTATGTCATATTGTTCATTCTTAATAAAAACATTTTAACAACAACACTCTTCATGATAAGTTTGTTTCTTGTTGTTTATCGTTTATTAATATAATATAATAGTTTAGTAAATTAAAATCTAGTTTTATTACATCTTATTTTTTTTTTTAATCAAATATAATTATCTTAATTTATGTTTGCCTGGTATTTGTCGTTAAATAATTGTGTATACATTATTATTAGATTATAACATAAATATATAAATAATAGTTGTGGCTATCAATTCGTAGCAGAATTTTTAGTGGCATTACTAATTTTAAATTGTGACTAGATTTTCTACTACCAATTGATAGTAACATTATATACAGCAAATAAGAATGGGCCGATTCATCTTCAAAATTGGTAATGAAAATGGTGACACACAACAGGGTTTAGTATTCTTTGATATTTAAGAACGTATGTTAGAAATTAAAATATATACTTACGTGATTAAATATAAGAATTCTCGACTTTGAAAAATCTAAGCGAAAATGGTGACACACAACATGGTTTAGTATTCTTTGGTATTTAAAAACGTATGTTAGCAATTAAAATATATACTTACGTGTTAAATACCAGAATTCTAGATTATGAAAAATCTAAGTTTCGATTAATTGTTTCTGAAAGGTAATAAATATAGAATTGTTACAATGTACATATTATAATCGTAAAAAGAAAACTCAACGTAACCCACCTAGACCCATTTAAATACAAATGTTTCACGTAAACAGAGCCGGATTGGGTATATTTGGCCTTCCGAGATTTTAGTTTGGTCTTATCTTCAATTTTTATGTTATAATTTTAATTAATATGTTCCGACTTTACGTAGCTATATAAATAATACGTTAATATTCCCAAAAATTTATGGCAATAATTTTAGGTAAAACTCAAAAACATATTCATCGCAAATGTGAAATATAGTAGTTTACAAGTACAATATAAATCGTAAATAGTTATTGAAATTATATTATGTTATTTTGTTGATTAATGATGGTAATTATTCATTTTTTATAAAATATTTTTAAATATACACTAATAAGGTTTATATTAATTATGAATTTATTTTCAAGCACAATTAATATGGAAATGCATTAATTTACGAGCTCTACATAATATGTTTATGGATCATTATATAATTATTACCTTAAGTAGACAAGTTTTTTTACTTATTGATAAATCTTAATAATTCTAATATCTGTTTGTATTCTTCTAATAATTATTATAAATGTATGCCTGTATAATTTTATTTAAAGATTTTTGTAATTATGTATATTCCTTATAATTTGGTTTATAATACTCGTATACATCTGAATAACTAAATGTTAAAAATTGAATTTTAGATTTATTAGTTTATTACTTTAATTTTTTTTATCAAATATGGTTATATAATTATGATAATTTTTGTATGTTAGTTTTTATAATAAAAAGTAGGTACATAAGTATTAGTTTATGACGTAAATACGTATATAAATAATAGTTGTGGCTGTCAATTCGTAGCAGAATTTTTAGTGGCATTACTAATTTTAAATTGTGACTAGATTTTCTACTACCAATTGATAGTAACATTATATACAGCAAATAAGAATGGGCCGATTCATCTTCAAAATTGGTAATGAAAATGGTGACACACAACAGGGTTTAGTATTCTTTGGTATTTAAGAACGTGTGTTAGAAATTAAAATATATACACGCGTCATTAAATACCAGAATTCTAGACTTTGAAAAACCTAAGTGTCGAATTATTATTTCTGAAAGACACCTACAGGAACATCAGTATCTTTAGTGTTTATTTCGGAATTCTAAAGATAATTTTGTTTCTGATGGTGTTTTTAAAGATACCATCAATCAAATATAATATTAAATACGTCAAGGGCGTATTTTAAGGTAAGTGACGTGACGATCGTCACCTGGATTTTTTAAAATTCATTATATAATTAATAATAAGTAAAATAATGCTATTTGTTTTATTAAATCATTTATATTTTATACTGATAATCAATTGTTTTTAAAAAAAATAGCCCCCCCCCCTAAAATAAGTATCAGGGACGCCCCTGAAGCATGTACCTATGTATTTTATTTTAAAAATGTTCAAAGTATTTGTACGATATTAGTATTTTTGGGAGAATGCTGGCACACTTTGTGGTGTCGTTTCAATCTGTTATTAATTGTGCAATAATTAAAACACCATACGCAGAAATTAAATTATAGTGTTTATGGTAAATTTAGATCTTAAATGCTTTATATAAAATCACCAGGAAACATAAGCGTGCGTACGAGTACGGCCAATACGGGCTGTGCCGTACTTGTAAATCACAATAATTTGCCGAATCTAATACCTTATAACAATTTTTTAATAATTAAACACTAATTGTAATAATATTATAAAAATACATCATATTATATTTCAATAAATAGTAAAATATTTTTATAATTATAAATAGTCAGTACCTACACTACTGATACCTACAAAAAAAATTGTGCCGTACCCGTACAAAAGTTCTGCACACGCTTATGCAAATGAATAATATTTTTAAGAAATTAACACATTAATTTTGTAAATATTATACCAATATTACTTTGTAATATTTACATAAAAATAAGTTACAATGGTTAAACTTTTTTTTTCTGAGTCAAACTTCTTTAAAATCTTGGTCAGATCATATTTTAAAAAACGTAAATATTTCTATTTCACGAAAATAAGTATATCATAAACTCTATATTTCATATTCTGCGTAGAGTCTATATCATTGCTATAAAATATCATTTGCTATACAAATGTTTTGGACAGAATGAGACAGGAAATCTTGCACTGAGTGTTAACATTCTCTTGTGACAATTTAACTACATTTATTTTTAAGTTTTAACTGATTTTAATTCTAGATACAAAATTTACATTTAGTTATTATTTTATATTAAAAAAGTTAAAACATACATTTTTGATTTCCAAAAAATTATTATAAATAATTTATTATTATTCTAATATTATTGTTATTTGTACAACAATTTGTATTTTTTCTTATAACTTATAAAGTGTATCAATGATATGTAGGTATATTGTCACCTTTGGCTATTAGTATAATTTTTAATGACAACAAGACATTACATTTTAAATTATGACTAAATTGTATATTACCAATTAATGTATAATTTTACAACAAATAATACTATACATATTTTCTTAATTTAACTTTTCAATTGTATAATTGTATATAATACAACGCAATGCAAAGTTTAGTATTCTTTGGTGTTTAAATAGCTGTTTAAAAATTATTAAATGTAACAGCTTTATTAAACACCAGAATTCTAAACTTTGAAAATCTACATCTGAAATTTATCTATGGTAAGCAGTAAGCCAGTAACAAATACACCCGAAGTCTATTATTGTAAAAGTCTAAATGTAGTTTTAGTATATTTTATCATAACAGATATTCAACTACAGTGTATTTCATTTTTTTATTATATAAACTATTTGTAAAATGTGTTTACATTTGTACAGTGGTGTAACGATTGGCAAGTTGGCTCTGCAATACGGAGGGGGGGCTTTCAAAATTTGACCTGATTTTTCATAACTATGGTTTTTGGAATTTACTTACTTATTGAAAACAATTGTTTTTTTATTGTACATTTAGATATTTATGCTTATTGTTTAATAATGAAAGATCTATAAAATAATATTTTGTGCAGCATAATTTGATTGATTAAATGTAATATTTGTGTTAGCTATTTACATAATATTTCATAATTTATAACTTTACTTAGTACCTACTCAAGGGCCCAACTTTTAAAGTTACACCACTGCGCAATACGTATTAACGTTGAAATATTATTTGTCATAGTGTAAATAATTTAAATTAAATTAAACTAATCTAATTATATTTTTTACATCAAATAATTTATGATACCTATTAAAATATAAAATGTCTATTATTCTTTGTAAATTACAGTATATAATATATTATAGTCGTAAATATTTATGTATTATTTTTACATAAATATTAGTATTAGTATTATACTAGTGTTTATATATATATTAGTATTAATAAAATTAATATTAATATAATTTTTTAACTATGACTAAAATGTTTGCCAACTAGTAATCGATTTTTACCTTCGAATCTAATGGCCATGGATTGTGTCCACTTCAGGATTGTGGAATAGGGTTGTGTATAAACAAGAAAATAGTGATACACAATTTTTGGTAACTATAATATTCATATTTCTTTATATTTAGTATAATTGATTAAATTATAATGTACTAACTATATATTAATTATTAGAATTTTTGTAAAAGTCTAAATAATTATTTGATGAATATTAATAGTTTTATTGTAGATCTTCCAATTATTTTATTTAACCTAATTAAATTTTTTTTTACTTAGGTATACATTTTAGATTATGATAATATGGTTACAGATCGAGTATTTTAACATTGGTGACATGCTTAAATATTTACTACGACTTGTAATTGCAACCATTGAATTTTTAAGGTAATTTTTATCTATTTTATATTATTATTGTTGCATATAAGTTTTTATAATTTAGGTTCTAAATTTAAACACTTTTACATAAAATATGAACAACATAATTCAAATAATGCATATTTTTAGAGCTTCTTTTTTTGTGTGGAAACATAAAATAATATATTCTGTATATTGTGTACCTAGTTAAAATTTTTTTAGAATTAATGGCAATATCAGCATCATATGAAATACATTATCATTTTAACAATGATTTTACACTCATTACATACAAATTTAATATAATATAAACATCTATAATTTATATCATTTCATTCACGTTTATAAGTACCTATAATTATTAATCTATATTTATATACTGATATCTCGAGAATTCATGATGTAGACCATTATTCTTAGTAACATATTTAATTTTTACTTACACGAATTTGTACTGACAATAGTCGGTGTCCATATGTGTTTTTTTTAATATTACTTTTAAGTTTCGATTAACGAATTCACTGGATGGGGGCATTTATTTTACGTTTAAAATAATCAATGATTAATATCATTATATATATATTAAGAAAATATAATACATATTCCATATATATTATATGAACAGACATACAATATGATTAATGTTGTTTTTTGTATAATGAGGAAACGTTAATATTATTTCACAGGGCGTACGAAGCATTTTGAATAAATTAAAATAAACATTAAATAAAATATATTAAAAACGAATTAATATTTACTAAACACATGTAAAATATAATATTTTCATTTAGATCCGGGTAAGTTATACACGAAAGTTAAGTCCACCCAAAAGACCTCCCCCAAGTTTATTGATACTCCAATCAAAAATGGCCCATCTACACCATTGTACAGTCGTATTATGAAAACACAAAAATACAGATTAAAGATTTTGAGCGAAGCGAAGAGTGTATTGGTTTTACAATTATGTTTTTTTTTTATGTATCAAGACACTCATTCTGGTAAAAATAATAGTTCGACTACCATAAATAGAGTATTTTTTGGTTACAAAATGCATCTACTTGGCACTTTATTTAACTCATTTTTCGAATTCCTCAAAGGTTATTCCTCGAGACAAGAAAAACTACCAAAAAATAACAAAAAACGAAAAAATTTAGTGATATCATAATTTTGATAAAATTGATTTTAAATTTCCATGATAACTAATACAATTTTGAATCTAGAGACTTGTACATTTTTTTTAGTATTTTCATAGGTAGTTTACACACATAGTGTAAATTTTGGAACGTATTATCAGTATTTATATTGTATTATATTGAGTTTCGCATAGAATCATATTTTTTAATGAAATATCATTGCATTCAAATCTTAATTATAAATCACTAATTTCTCCAAGAACCAAAGGAACGAAGAAGGAACGATTCCAAAGTCGACCTCACCGGTTTTAATCATTTATGTACTTAGGTATATATTATTTTTAAATTATGTTATTATTATATGTGTATGTTGTAGGTATCTATAATTAATCTATATATTGTTGATATATATAATCTATATGTGTATGTTTAGATAGTTACCCATTATGTAACCAAAATCATCAAAATTGCATAACTATCATCACACCATTTTTGTAAAACGAATTTCTGAGCACTCTGTATAATTTTTGTTTATTATTGAATTAGTGAAATACGTTATAGTATAATTGATGACAATGACTCGAATTGTATATTCCATTTTCTTTTCAACTAAGAATAATATACTAGAATATTACACATAAAGACGTATTTTATAGAGTATAATGTATTATTAGTGGTGTACGTGGTGGTAAGGTTTTAGAGTTTTAACTCCCTATCACCAAATTTACTCTATATTTTTTATTATCCATCATAATTCACAGACCAATGTTTTGATAATTTGTATTAATTAGAAAATTATAATTTAAACACATTAAGATATACTATACAACAAAAAGTATTCCAAAATACATTTTCTTAGTCCCTATTTATTTTTTCGGAATTATTATCTCAAATCAATGACCCGATATCTATGTAGATTCACACAAAAAATGTTTAATGTTTATTTTAATTCTAGTTATGAAATTTACATTTAGTCACTATTTTATATTAAAGAAGTTAAAATACACATTTTTGATTTCCAAATAATTATTATAAACAATTTATTTTTATTGTTATTTGTACGACAATTTGTATTTTTTCTTATAACTTAAAAAGTGTATCAATGATATGTAGGTATATTGTCATCTTTGGCTATTGATATAATTTTTAATGACAACAAGGCATTACATTTTAAATTATGACTAAATTGTATATTACCAATTAATATATAAATTTACAACAAATAATAATACACACATTTTGTTGATTTAACTTTTCAATTGTATAATTGTATATAATAGTGTTCCAATTATAACGAAAATGACGCAACGCAATGCAAAGTTTAGTATTCTTAGATGTTTAAATAGCTGTTTAGAAATTATTAAATGTAACAGCTTTATTAAACATCAGGATTCAAGACTTTGAAAATTTACATCCGAAATTTATCTATGGTAATCAATAACAAATACACCCGAAGTCTATTATTGTAAAAGTCTAAATGTAGTTTTAGTATAATCTATCATAACAGATATTCAATTACAGTGTATTTCAGTTTTTTATTAAGGTTCGCTCAAACCGAAGTGGCAGCGGTAGCGGTAGCGGCAGCGAAATTTAATGTCCATACGTTTTAATACGAGTGCACTCACTAGCGCGAAATTAATACCGCGGCGAAAATGTCACCGCAAGATTGAGCGCGATATTTTTATTTTTCGCTGCAGACACTATATTTTTCGCTTACCGCTGCGATAATCAGTTGTAAATTCCCAACTCATATTATTAATATATTTATCAAACACATCGTAATCGTGCACCTTGAAGGTTGCACCTCGCAGTTGAATCTAACGTCGTGGTGTTTGAATGTATGAACGATTCTCTTGTTTACAATTTAATTTTTTATAATAAAAATGACTAATAAAGTTGAACAGTTAATAGCTATTGTTATAGCTAATAACAATTTTAAAAAAATATAGAAATATGTTGTTTTGTACTTTTAAATATTAATATTAGTAAAAAAAATATAATACGTAATAACAAAATACATATACGCGCATGGGTGTCACAATGTCGACTAGTAATTTTTGGCGAAATATTTCGCTCCGGTTAGGTTAGATCAGCGGTATTTAAAAAGCGATAGAAATACCGCTGCCGCTACCGCTACCGCTGCCGCTTCGGTTTGAGCGAACCTTTATATAAACTATTTGTAAAATGTGTTTACCTTTGTATAGTAGTGTAACGATTGGTGAGTTGGCTCTACAATACGGAGGGGGTGCTTTCAAATTTTGACCTGATTTTCCATAACTATGGTTTTTGGAATTTACTTACTTATAGAAAACAATTGTTTTTTCATTGTACATTTAGATATTTTTGATTATTGTTTAATAATGAAAGATCTATAAAATAATATTTTGTGCAGCATAATTTGATTGATTAAATGTAATATTTGTGTTAGCTACTTACATTATCTTTCATAATTTATAACTTTACTTAGTACCTACTTAAGTGCCAGAAATGCTTCCGGGCCCAACTTTTAAAGTTACACCACTGCGCAATACGTATTAATGTTGAAATATTATTTATTATAGTATAATTTTAATTTAATTTAACGAATCTAATTTTATTTTTTACATCAAATAAGTTATGGTACCTATTAAATTATAAAATGTGGCTATTATTTTTTGTAAATTATAGTATATAATATATTATAGTCTTAAATATTTATATATATTATATATACTAGGTATATTATTTGTATTAGTATACTAGTTTATAATAGTTGTATAATATATATTGTGACTTCCAATTCGCAAGATAATCTCAAGTGACATTATATTTTTGAATTATGACTAAAATGTTTGTTAACTACTAATCGATTGTTACTTTTAAATCTAATAGCCATGACTATGGCTATTTAACTTCAAGATTATGGAATAGGGTTGTTTATAATCAAGAAAATAGTGATACACATTTATTGGTACCTACCTATAATATTCGTATTTCTTTATATTTAGTATAATTAGTTGATAATAATAATAATACACTAACTATATTAATTATTAGAATAAATAAGTCCAAATAATTATTTAATTAATATTAATAGTTTCATTGTAGATCTTCCTATTGTTTTATATAACCTTATTAAAATTTGTTTTTACTTATAAATTTTAGATAATGGTTCCAGATTTATTTCTTTAACATTGGTGATACGCAACTTACTACGACTTATAATTGCAACCGTTGAATTTAAGGTAATTTTAATAATAATATAATACATTAATACTTATAATAATTATTGTTGCATAATAATAATCTACATAAAATATCCATTTTCTTAAAATAATAATTTGTTTAAAAGCTATAAAACTTAAACAATGTGTTTTAAAATAAACTAAACTAAAAATGTTTACCTTCATCACACATAATTATTATATTATATATTTAATAATATATAACTCATTAACAGCAACCTAACTATATTAACAACAAATGATATGATCATTTTTCATATGAAATCCTATGCTAACTATTAAATTATTAATAACAAAAACATTAAACATAATATTAATTTATACTTTCAGCATGTACAACAAATTGTCGCAATGGACTTATTCAGCTCTGATCGCATATAAGTACATTATGGATTGCATACTATGGTTGAGGAATATGGTGACACACAACAAAATGCAGTATTCATTGGAATTTAATTAAGCTATAGTTAGCTAAATCGTTTTTCAATATTATCAAGAGAATTGCTACAAACAACCGAGTTTAAAATTTACATATTATATTTATCACTTCTAGTTAGAAATTATGTAATATAATATAAGTTTATTAAATAGGTACTTGTCTGTAATAGAGTTCTAAACTCATTTATGAAAGTTGCTTTGAATAAGTGATAGATTAATCTTAAGCCTATTATTGTGATTATTTTAATACATCTTTACTCTTTTGTACTTAGTTTATTTTATAAGAATATTTATTTACTGTATATCTGTATCAATTATTTGCTATAATATAAAATAAATGTTATAAATAGTTTAACAATGTTTAACTTTACAAGTATTAACATGGTAATATAAATATTGTAATAGGTAATAGCATTGATTATAGAATAGTCTATTCTATAATCAATGGTAATAGGTGTATTACCTACTGTTTATTACTGTTTAAATAATTTAATTATAATTAAGAAAAAAACTGTTATTACTTTTTAGTATCTTAAACCAAATAAATCATTTTTAAGTTATATAAATAATTATCAATTTTGATATGTATTTTTTTATAATTGAAATTAGTAATATTATTTTCATCATAATTTATATATTATTAGATATTTGTTTATAATAAGTATAATATTTTATTTATTTATTTATTTATGGTATTTATCAATAACAGTTATGATACCAACTCATGGTATAATTCACATAAAATGTTTAATATGTAACCTATCCATATGTAGATATTATAATTTATTGAAGAATGTTGACTATACTTTTAATACTTGTATATCATTAACTATTGTGTATCATGAAGATAGATATATTAATTGTTTGCAATATTATAAACATAATGTACCTATTGGCTATTTGTGAAAAATGTTTTAACAATGTTAATTTTGAACATAGATATTGGCATTGTAGTAGTTTAAGTAAAATAATTTTAATTGAAAATAAAAAACTGTTTTTATTATTTAGTATGTCATAAGTTATATGTTTATAACAAATACCTGAGTCATTTTTATGTTACATTAATATATAGAAGTATATAAACAGTGGCAGCATGAACACTTTTCAACTATGAGGCAACTATGAATATTTTGCCGCAACTACCACCACCTAAATAGTAAATGGGTATTAAAAGTAGTAGTTATGTAGTAAAAATGTAACCAAAGTATACCACCACTCAATTGGTCATGAGGCTGTGTGTGTCATGAAACACCATATCATTCTGCCACTGTATATAAGTACTTAAAAATAATGAATATGCTAGCAAAAAAATTATGTAATTTATACCTACTTATAAAGTTTTAATTAGATAATCTTTAAAATTTATCTATGCAGGGATGTATTGGTAAATAATATCTTGAGCATATGATATATTTTTCTCAAAATTACATTAAAAAAGAAAAAATTACTTGAAATGATTATTATGACATTATTTTATTTTATTTTTTTTTATACTTTTAGTCAAATAGTTAGTTTTAACTTTAATAATTATATATATAATAACCATAAATAAATTATAACTAGAATTCTTTACTTTATTAAATGATAATTTTTTTTGTTTCAAACATTTTTAATTTTAAGTCGTAGAGATATATAATATACTATATACATTATACATGATTAACTAATAGAAACATAATACCTCATATGTTTATTTTTGTTAATAAAATACATTTAATATTAAAATTATATACATATATTATCATAAAATGTACAACAAATTTATAAATTATAAAATACTAGCCGTATGGCTGTATACCTACTATATACTTATAAAGTTTTTATTTATATTACGTATATGTTCTTTTATATAAATAGTGTCTTAAGTATACGCTGTATATTCCCGTATACACTCCAATACTTCACTGTACCTATGTCATTTATAGTACATATATTATCTTCATGATTATATCAATAGGTATGTAATATTGTTTAAATAGTGTCAATAAAAGTAACAAAATATTAATTAGTAATTTGTGAATATCATTTAAAAATATGCTGTGTATACGTAGGCTCAGTGTTTACAATATTGGTGGAGATGCACAAATTTTAAATAGCACACTGTGAGATTTTTGCAGATTTTACACTCAAAAATTTTACAATAAAATTATTATTTCAATCATGACAAAATAAATAAAATTATTTTGTATTATTTAAATTATATATTTTATTTTATTTGAAAAATAAAGCTAACAAAATAAAATGGTACAATTTGAATTTACACTTAAATATACATTTTTTTTTCAGTAAATTGTATAAAATTACCTATGATTAAAATCTGTTTTAAAATTTGTATATTTTTAGACATATCACTCTCTATAAATATCTTGAATATTATTTAATATTGATAAATTGTTTAGCCGAATATTGTGTAGATACATGATAATATTGTAAATGTGAATATTTTTCATGAAATCATTAAAAGACCAGGTCAGAGGATATTTTTATATCCTATATTTATTATTATTTGTGAATATTTTTCATGAAATCACTAAAAGACCAGGTCAGAGGATATTTTAATTTGTTTCATATATTTTAATAAAAAACAATTTAAAAAGAAAACATTTTTATGTGAAAACATGTCCTTTTTTCTGAATATTATCCAAAAACATTATTTTCATATAATTTTTATATAAATTTTTATTTTATTTTAATTATTTTTTTTTTTGCTTTTTTAAAATTTTTAAAGTACTTATTGATGATTTTAAGGAATTTTTTATATATTTAATAAGTATTCACAGAAATATTGCTTAAATTAACCCACTCTGCCACTCATTATTACCTATAACTTTTTTAGATTCTGAGCGAAGCTAAATTTCTGTTATTGTGTTATTGACTATTGTTATGTTACAATAATAAAATATTTAATAATTATCTTGTTTTTGTTTTCTAAATGTACTTAGTTTATACTTTTATTAAAACATTTTAAAACCCACATTAAATTAATTCTTATTAAAATAATTAATATATTTTATAGGTGTATTATACATAGAAAATCAATAATTACAAAATCACAATAATAATTATTATAGCTGTTTGGGTTAAATTGTTATTTGTATTTTACACAGATGTTTTTTTTTTGCTGTATGAAAACACTTCTTCGGATAGAAATAATGGTTCGATTACTACAAGTAGGGTATACTTTCGGTAGCAAATGTTATCTACTTGGTACTTTAAGCTTTTTAAGCTCATTTTTCGAATTTCCCAAATGTTTTTCCTTTATAAGCGGAAAATCGTCAATTTTTTATCCGCTTTTTTATTATATTTTTTTTTTCGTGATTTCTTGTTAAGTTTTAATAGTAGGGACTTGAAAATTATTTTGAGTACTAACCTGATTTTTCAACATAAACTTTGACAATTGTAAATATCAGTCATAATTTAATAATATAATATAGTATAAAGTACAAACTGAAAAAAATATGTTTAATGGATATAAATAAATAACATTGTAATAGAATTGTTAAATTATTAAATCTATTTTTCTTTCCTTTTTTTTATGCAAGTTCATCCAGTACTTCATCTAGTATTATATTTATGAATCTACGATGAACAGCTACTATGGTTAAGCTACTATGATGACTCTAAAATAAGATAATTAATAAACAATTGATAAATATTATAGTATTATATCGAACATGTTTTTAATTTACATTTTAAATATTTAAACAAGCATAATCATAATATACAACTTAATCTATTTACAAAATATTTTGAAATTAATCGTAATTTAAAATTACAGGGTTAATTACATGGTATGCTTTCGGTCAAAAATTGCATCTAGTTGGTACTTTTTTAATTTATTTTTCGAATTTCTCAAAAGTTCTTCCTTGAGAGATAAAAATCTACCAAAAAATGGTGGAAAATCGGCAAAATTCGGTTTCTGTTATTTAAATTTTTTTTTATTTCATGATAACTAATTAAATTTTAATCGTAGGGAATTGAAAATTTTTTTGGAGTATTCACATAGATGTTCTTCATAAGAAAAAATTTTGAAACTATTGGTTGATTTTCTGACTAAGTATAGAGATTTGAAATTTTTTCCAAAAATGTTAATGATTACCTGCAATTTTTGGTTTAATGATTTGAAAATTGTATAGAAACCTACTCATTTAATACTTTATCAATTTCCAAAATATTTTGAAAACTGTAAGTCACAATTTTTTTTATAAGCTTCTAATATTTGAATATTGCTAGCAAAATTGAATATTGTGATTTTTTTTTATGTATGAAGACACTTTTTTGGGTAGAAATAATGGTCCAATTACCACAAATAGAGTATGCTTCAATAGAAAATTGCATCTATTTGGTACTTTACTTAGCTCATTTTTCGAATTTCTCAAAAGTTTTTCCTTTTTACGCACGTGGTAAACCTATGGAACGATCTTTCATTATAATATATTGTTTTATATTTTTTTGCTCAGAATCGTATTTTCTAATACAATATTATTGCATTCAAATCTTAATTATAATAAACTACTAATTTCCACTAATTTAGGAATGTCTTAAATAAACCTTCCCGCTTTTTTATTTATTGTATAGAAAATAGATAATAAACAATATATTGTTAAGAATAATACATAATAACAAAAAGGTCATGGGGGGATATATCCCCCTTATCACCCCCTCCACCCGTTTGACTACCACTGTAACTGAGAATATGAAAGTGAACATAAAACCAGTATTTGAACATTTATCACATTTAATAAATGCTTTTTATTCCTTTTATCTTTATTGTAGTAATGAGCTAAAGCCACTAGAAAATATTGTTATTGACTGGGAAATCTGATAAATCCGAGCAATGATGTGAAATTCCGTACATTAATATTATTTTCTAGCCAATATTTAATATTAACAATAACATAATATATATATTTATTAAGTTTACGTTCAACCACCATCTCTCGAAAATTATGTTTAGTTCCGGTCTTATCTATATAAAATGTATATAATAATGTCATATTATACATAATGTCTATTATGTTTCAAAATATTATATAAGAGGCACCTAGAACACAAGGGGTATAAGTTACATTTTTACAAAATCTTAGTTAAGGGTACAGCTATTAACTACAAATTGTTCATTTTACCTAGTGGTAAAGAAATATGAGTTAATTATACCTCAAGTACTGAGATAAAATAAAATTATGCATATCCTTCCATTTGGTTTAATGAAAATACGTTAACTGTGACTTTGAGTTTCTCAAAATCAATCAAAATTTCACTTATACCTCTTGTATACTATGCACCTCTAATCCATTAATTATTAGATAATAGCGATTTTAGTTTGATGTTTTTGAATTTCTGCTTCTTATGTAAAGTTAAATATTTTCAGTTATATTTTTTTTTGTAGCTTGAAAATTACTTCTTCGTCCATTTCGATGTCAAATTCAGATTGTTATATAGATTTCTGTATTATTTTAGTGTTAATATTTTTTTATGTATAATACAAATAGCGATAGCTATAATTTAGATAGGTCACAGAACCGCGAGTTTCATTCCTGGGTTTATATCTTGCCAACAGGGGAGAGTGAATTATATATTTTTTTTTTCAAGGAAGACAATAAAAATAACAAAATTATGATTTTTGATAACAATTATATTAATAAAATATCTATTGATATTTATTAAATAATATATTAATAAAATAAAAAATAAATTTTAAACTTTATTTATGCATACATTTTAAATTTTTAAGTAAGGCAAGGATTAAGGGGGGGGGGGCGATTGCCTCTATCAACCCCTTAAACCTGCCCGTATTTCATTTAGTATATTTTTATTAACTTTGAATATCCGCTACACGCTATAAAATGTCACTGTGTTTCATAATATAATTATATTAATATAATATCTACGAAATTTAAGCCATGATATTATATGAAATTAGAATTGGACTTTTGTGTCATTCATGATAATGGCGCAACTAAGAGATGGATTTCGGGTCTCCTCCAGTTGGACTGTATAAACGTTTGAATAAACATTTTTTTTTTTTTTTTTTGTTGATATTTAAATAATTCTAATAAAAATTTTATCATCTACTACGAAGTACAAGTTTAAATGATAATAATTTCAATTCATTCAAATTTAAAATTATTTAATTTTATATTTTGTATGTAGATATAATTATGATATGAAAACAATTTTCGTGATTGGACTCCCACCTTTGAGACAAATCCTGGTGATGATGTTTATCTGTTTTCTGTCATTGTTTATTTACAATATATATTTTATACATATACCTAATGTGGGTTTAATTATTTAACAACAAATATTGTGTTATTTTAGTATATAGTTATAATATTATTAATTATTATTTTGAACTTGTTTGAATTTAATAAAAATGTTTATTAACATATAATACACATTTCTTTTAATATATATAATTATAATTGTTTTTAATATTTATTAAAATTAAAAAACAAAACATTATAGTAATTATACCTACAATTTATAATAATAAAAAATGATAATTTCCACCAATTTTATTTCGTAATCATTTAATAAGTCTTTTTATTTTTTAATTTTACAGTATTTGTAGATGTCGATGGGTTTAAACATAAATAACATTTCACAATGCAATTATTTTTATAAGTTAAAATAAATTTAATTTATTTAACACAACAACAAAGTATAAATATAAAAGTGTGAATATATATTTACAGCAGCCGAGAAAATAGATAAATATACTACATTTACTAAATAATTAATAGTATGCAAAAAATACGTTATATCTACACAGTTGACAATATAATCGAACAAAAATGTGGATAATTGTCTTCAATAAAACAATAGTAAAAAAAAAACGGTTTTGTCGTATGGATGGCTCACTGATCAACGCCACCGTCGATACGTACCATGTTAACTTAAACCGGTATTTGCATAGCTAATTCACGATAATTGAAACAATCGAACACATGAAAAAATTCATAGAATAGGTAACATAAAAAATTTTATATTGACAAAAATTAAAATATTAAATTGATCTCGCATCGTTAGAATGACATACTCATTAAACTTAATATTACAAATTTAATTAAAAAAAAAAAATTTATTTTTCATACAGTTTAATATTTAATTTTACTAAATTACAAAACATAACAAAAAAAACATAAATAATGTTTAAAAAAATATTTTTGAATGATATTTATGAAGGATTAATGTCAATAATTTGGATAATACTACATGGTATTCATAAAAATAATATATTACTAGTGTTGGAAAATATCTAGATAAAAATGTCGTTATCTATTATTTAAAAACCATTACCTTGATAAAAAAAGATCCTAAAAATAATTGATTATAATATTCATGCGAGCACGAATAACAAACAATAGTTTCTTCACTCATGGCTTATATCATCAGTATATTGTGAGTAATATTTTATTATGGCCTACTAGCATAAATAATTCATTTAGGAAATTATTCTATTCGAAAATAAACAAACATTTATAACATATCCATGTTTAGAAAAAAATTACAATATTATATTAAATATTAACAACATTATTTTATGTTGTCTTGCCTTTTTCGAATAGAAAAATCCCCGATATTTATTAAAGTAATGTCAAATAAATAATATAATTACGATTTAATAATATTATATAATTTGCTTATGCCGCATTACCTACTGAAAAATTAATAATAATAATAAAATACATAACGTTCAATATAAATAATAAATTATACATGTATAACCATATGTCGCACAGGCGTGACTTCATTCACAGGTGCAGCACAGTAAATAATCTGCTCAAAATCTTTTCAGCAGTTCAATTTTCCTTAACAACCATATATTTGCATAATTTAAAATTTTAAATCACACAATTATCGAGAACAATTTTTATTCAAAATCATTTACATTAGACAAATCATTAATGTATAAAAAAAACTTTTATGCGTGTAAAAATAATAATTATAAATACTATTTATATTATTTAACATTTATTATAGAATATTAAATAGTAATATGAATATTATCCATATGTCTCATAACTTATCATAAGTACCTAATATTTAATATTTATTTATTATTTGATAACATTTTGAAATTAAAGAGAAAGTCGTCTTTTCTGTGAAAATGATTTGAATCATCAATAATGTTATCAATATTTATATCATACGAGCATACTTATTTTAAATAAGCTAAATCAAAATTTTAAATTAATTTTAAATATTTCATCGAGTGCTAATCGGCTTTTTTGGACGTAACCGGAGATTCAGGGGTAGCATATTTGCTTTATGTAACTGTTTTATATATTTATAATTTTAACGATGAAAATATTTTTAATAGAAAGCCCGAACCCGTCAAAAATACAGTGACGGTCAGATTACCCGGATGATCCAATTCCAAATTCAAAATCATAAAATACTAATCTAACGGATGGATCTATTCATCAAAATTAAAATATTTGTTGAAGAAATTTATAAAATAATTTCAAACTAAGGTAATGGGATATAGGCGCTGTGTAAAAATTGATACGCAATAATATGATCTATGATTTATAACATCCACTTTATTATACACATATTCGATATTCTATAGACGATAGTATTATATGTAATTTAGTCTTTAACGATATACATTTTTTTTAAATACCTAGGGGGGTGCGGCCTTTAGTGCCCCCTTGGAGTCGCTCCTCATTATCTCGTATAGTAATTGTGATAAGTAGTTGGTCCAATTAAAGCAACGGTCCAAGTTTGGCAACTCTTCTCTATAATTTAAAATGTAATTTAGTTTAACTAATAAATGTTATTTTTAAGATTTGCTAAAAAAAATAAATTGTAACTTGGTGCAAGAAAAGATACAAGTGTATATTATTGTAATTTATAGGTACTATTGAAGATTATTGAAAATAAACGGACACATTTTTCATGATGATCAAAACTACATTTTTAATAAATTAGAGTTTAAGCTATTATTTATCTAGATAAAAAATGAATTAACTTTATTTTTATCTAGATAAAATTCAAATTTTTTTATCATCATCTGTATTTAGATAAAATTTAATGCTGTTATCTTTATCTTAACTAGATAAATATTTAATTATCTAATCTCAAAATACTGCTTATAAAAAAACAGGCCACCAGGCGCAATTTCTCATATAGATATTTTACCGTAAAATGTATTAGGCAGAATATTTACAATATGGTTTCCATTCATCGGACGCAATTTACGTTTGTGCGTTCTACTATTTGTAGGTAAGTGTTAGTTATATCATATATATATTATATATTTATATGTAGGTTTATATGACGACGATTGCTTTATTATAATATACTCTACATTTCTGCAATATTTCAATTTAATTTACCAATAATCGTTATAATTATTTTAAATGAATTAATTTGGTAATAAATTATCTCTACGAATTCAAATATTTAATATTAGGTACTCTTAAAATGACAAAAATAAACTAGCGTGTTATATACGCGATCTCTGATTCTATATTATTGCAAATAATACAATGCATTGAACGTTGTAAAATTATAAATGATCGATAACTCAAACTCACCCTTTTAACACAATAAATATAATTCGATATTGATATTAAACGTTAGATTGTTTATACCTTCACATTGTTGGTCAGAAAATCACTGAAGATTTGTGAAAAAGAGTATGTATGCAAAGCGAGTTGTGCTCCATAATAATTGTATACACAATTATTATTTCCATATACAATTGTATAATAGTTACGAGTATATAGTTATAATATTACAGCTACATTCACTTAGGGGCTAATTAAAAGGAAAATAAGAAATATGGACCCCCTGACCTTTTATAACAATTACTCATATAGTATATATACGTAATAATTACGTAATATTTCAAAAAAAAAAAAAAAAAAATTATTATAATAAAACATTTTAATATTTCTGTAGTATTATGTAACACAATTACGTATACAATTATAAGCTATAAAGTAGTAATGGGTTTTTATTATTAATTTAATAATATAAAAGAGTAGGTATTCGTTGTATACGACAAAAATATATATTCCCTCCCCATAAGAAATTCCTCGTTACTATAGTGCCATTACTGCCTTTATAAACATTAACTTAATTATACAATTGTTATTAATATAGGTAACTACCAATTAAAAGTTTATTATAAAATCTAGTAAAACAGGTTTAGATCATAATGTATAAAAAAAATTAGTATGAATATTCGGGACTGAAACGTAACACCTGGGTAAATTATACATACATGATCAATGGTTATAGAATTTTACACATTTAAAATGTTTAGGTCTGTACTCTGTATCCATCAGTAGCAGGCTCAAGTGAATTAATGAATTATTTCAATGGGCCGGTAAAAAAATAACCTAAGGAAAAGTGTTAAAAATAATTCAAAATAAAACCTGCTAGAAAAATTAAAAACAATTTGAGTATCAAAAAATATGATCTATATTGAAATTCCAGCGGGATGAATTTATACTTAATCCGGCACTGAATTTAGTGTATGTATCGTTCCATAATATAATATTATGAATTTTTGATTGTATTTAAAAATACACTTAATTAATTTTATCTACTGAGTACTAAGTGAAATCATTTGGGACGCAATTAGGCTCTACAGTATAATTTTATAGACGAAACTAAAATTTAAAAAAAAAATCAGAAGGGCTAATTTTTTTTATACTCAAACGTATACATGTGTTGTGTGCCTAAACTAATTGAGTCTAGTTTAACACGATAAGTTTACACTTTCGGTTTACTCCGTCAGTTGTAAGTTGTTGGTAGATGGTTCTATCAGTCTGTTAGAAATAACTAATACTGGATTAAAGAGATATGATGGTTTTTTTTATTGAGTCGATTATAAACTATAAAACTAATTATTTATGTTTTACTAAATATTAAAATATACGTCGTTACTGAATTCACGGTTAAGATCGACTGACTACGACGAGCCGGACGGGCTAAGGCAGTGACAGTCCAAAACTGTACATTCAGCATTATGATTATAAATAATATAATATATTAACATTATTGTATGTTAACTTAATTATTACTAACTAAGGGGTTCTTAACACACGTATATAAAATAATATAATATTTTAATTTATACGTTTTCTCAAATATTTTAATTGTATTATATGATTCAGGTAGGTACATGAACGATTAAATTTATAGTTTAAACATAGATTATTATTTATTAGATATATAATCTAATTGTATTAAAACATTATTCGCCTATTTTTTTTTTTCGAGCACAATAATATCATTAATCAATCAATTATTTGTGTTGTTATAGGGTAGCTAAATATCTTTTAAGAAATCTCTCTCGTATAAGCAATACTTGTTTATAAATATATATATCTATTGATGTGGGACGCGAATCATTGCGTTTATAAAAGTAACCGAAAGATAAAAAAAAAAAAAAGGTTTTGAACTGTGAAATGTGCTTCGAAACGCGTATTCTACACAAACATCGATGAATAATAGTCGGCGGCGGCGATTGAAAACATCCCCCGGAGTGTGAAAGAAATATATGTACACCGGGCGCAGACGACGCCAAGACGTGCTATGGCATAATGCGTGATGTCGTATTAAACAATAATATGATCGTTATCGGTCGATTTCCGATGAAAAAAACGCTCGTCGATTTTGTGGTACCCGCGTAATGCGCCGCTGCAGCGCGTGTGAACCAGCGGCGGTCAGGGGTTTAACACCGCGGCCCCGACAATCCATTACCGCGGTTCGTTACGAAGAGTTTTGGAATAAATGTTCGGTTACCCCCACCGTGAACGCGGCGCGTCCCGTTCGAACGCAGTGCGTCGCCCTTGGATGGTTTTCGCGTGCGCACGCGCAGGCCGCAGCAAGTGTCAACCGCGGGAAAACAGGCCGTACCCCGCGGATACGACCGATGTACCGAACAGTTCCGTTTCAACTGCAACCGGTCCAAGGTGTCTTCACGTATCGTGTCTCTTACGTTCTGCGTCCTGCGTCCTGCGTCCTGCGACGGTTCGTTTTTCTTCGGCCATAAAAACGTACCGTTCGAACTGGTAAATCAATTTTAACATTATCGAAATTTTAATATTTAACAATAATTATCACATGTATCACTTACCCACCCGCCTACCCGCCGTTCCATATCCCGGGGAGTAAATAAAAAAAACACGACAAAGTCAAACAACAATAAAACGTCCGCGTGACCTTGTATTTGTTCAAAACCTTCCGTAACATTTTATACAGCGTCCGTCGCCGCCGCCGCCCTCGCCACCCACCACACGATGATCCACAACGGTTTTCCAATAACAAACCGCTGTTCACGTCCCGAATTCCTATGACTTATGACGAAATGGGTGAATCCGATGTGTTATAGTAACCTACTCTTCCCCTGTAATAATATACTGTATTTATCATTTTCATTGTATATTTAAATTACATTTATTGTATATATATTTATATAAACGATTTTTTTTTCTTACGCCCACCATTTTATTAGGTATCGATTGTTATTTAAATACGAATAAACCGGTATTTTTTATGCTTTTTAGTTTTTATAGTATAGTTTAATATTTAGTTATTAAGTTATTTATATAAATTATTTTATACATTATTAGACAGTTATTTATTTTTATTTAACTATGATATATTTAAGTACAATGTTGTCATATTATTTCAACGATTAATATTTTTACGATCGTGATTGAACGTCATTATTAAACATTATGTTATATTATATTTTGTAAAATAGTAGACCGTTTGATATACCTATATATATATATTTTCAAACAGTCTACAATTTTATAGATGTTTTGTATATAGACCAATGTCAGTTATTCTCTTTAGAAAAACTTTGGGGCATTACAAACAGTTATTATTATTTGTTTTAACGTTTATATTTGTTATAGTTACGTTTATGGGTACATACCTTATATTAGATTATCTAATAATTAATCTTATGATGATCATAGAATTAATTAATACTATTATAAAGCATATACGTGACACATAGACGTATATATTGACGTTATTATGAGGGTGCATAACGCATGGAGGTGTATCCTCGATAACATAACCTGCATTAGCATAAAAATTGGACTTCGGCAATAGCTTAATTTGTCATTGTGACTTTTGGAGCAATAATTTTTTGTTCTTCCTGAAATTTTGTCAAATTTATTTATTGAAATTTCAAGGGGGTTGGCATTTTGAAGATAAATAATATTATATAAAATATATCATTTGTATGTATGTAAAACTAAAACAATTTTCTGGCTTATAGAAAATTTGGGGGGGTCAAATTAACCCATAATCCCCTCTTTTAAATCCCCCACCATTTTAACTGTTGAGTATACATTTATCACTGAGTATTAGTTAATAATATTTATTGGTACCTATACATTTATTACTCTTTACCCTTTACAAAAATACGTATAACTAAAACAATCGTTTGTTACGATTGTTAAAACTCGACTCGTCGTGTGTCGTACTCTATTCGAGTAAATTGTTTAGAAGCTATACTAATGACGCGTCGGGTATAATATTTTTATCGTTACAGTGGGTACCTATTATGTATTATATTTAGTTTTCTAAAATGCCTACTTGCTTGTTGTACTTAACTTTTAGGGATTTCATTATTTAAATATAGTTTTTTTTACAGAGTTTAACCGACGTCAATGTTAAAAAGCCTAGAATAGAGTAGGCTGATGGAAAAAAATATATTTCAAACAGGCTACTATTTTACAAGCTAATACAAGGTTTTTTAGTTATTTCTTAAAAAAGTGAATTTTACAAATGCTAATAATATTATAAAATATTAATGGTTTATATTAGGTACTTGTGTTCATGTTAATTTTGTAGTTACAATTAGGTTAGCTAGTAATTATAATTGTTAAGCATGTTATGTTTATTCGATTATTAATAAGAAAAAAATATATATTTATACCTCCATGTTTATATTATAAACAATATTATACCCTATCTTATTAACACAGGATAAATATCTAAATTAATATATCAGTAATTTATTTTATGTACGTATACATCTTATTCCAGTTAGCGAAATAAAAAACCCTAGACATCACAGAGCCACAACTAAAAATAGTATTCTTATTGATTAAAAAGTTATCATAATTTAATTATTATAATTTAAAATTATAATTTTTCTTTTAAATTTCACAACAAAAATCTTCCATAAGGATAATTAACACTTTTAAGGTCGCTCCATACTATGCACATTTCGAATTTCCTGTTTTAGCGTTTTGCGTAATTTTGTGAATACAGTGTATGGCTTTTGCTTTACAGTTTCGTGGTGTTTCGCAGCCAAGGTGGTAAATCGACGAAATCAAAATACACGAAAAATAAATTTCGTTTCGTTGTATTTCGTATTGTAACGTGTTGTGGATATTTTTGTGAACAATAGGTATATACAGAGCAGTGGTGTCATTGGGCAAGGAGCAGGGTGTGCCACGGCTCCCCTATTTTTTTTTTTTTTTTGCTTTGTATTTTATCGCGCCAATATATAATGTGCAAACGCCACCTTCATAATCTACAATAATAATGGACTTATTGTACTTTTTTGTATATTTATATAATTTTGTCATTTGTATTTTGGCGACCCATCATTTCGACCTATGACAATTGGACCCATACTACATTTCAACGCGTTACAATTTGGACGCAATTGTAATAATACTATAGTAAAATGTTTAATTCATAAAACATATTATTTATTATTCATCATTAGGTACATACAATAATTTTGTAACTCATTATATAATACATTATTATTATATATTTTATATTATTACTTCTTAAAAATTAAATCTCCAAAATGTATGTGTCAAATTGCCGTAAATTGAAATGAACGCGTCCATTTGACGTGCGTCAAAATTACGTATATCCTTGTATTTTGTATCCTTGAGATTTGTTTAGCAGTGAATAATGATATATATTTAATAAAATTATAACTAAAAAACTTTGTACATTCCTAAAAAATTCATCGCAAATAAAGTTGTCAATTACTAACATAATTTTAATATCAAATTGACAATCCAATATATTATACAAATAATCCGATTCAAAGTTTTTTTACGTACGTGGTACGTGTACATAAACTATTTATAAAATCACTCAAATAAATTTACAAGTCCCTAGGTTTAAAATTCCATTAGTTATCATGAAAATCTGAAATCAATTTCGTCAAAATAACGGAAACCTTTCATTGTGAAATAAAAAAAATAAAAATATTACAATCATAAATTATAACCAAGTTGATTAGGTACAAAGTAATTCAACGTTTTAATCAATAAGATCGGTTAGTTTTTTCCGAAGCGTCATTTCAATTTTATTTAGGTATTACGTATTTTTTATACATAAAAAATTTAAAATAATTTAACTGGTTGGGGATTTTTTAAGGTTTAATTGGGTTACTATACAAATTACGGAACTATATTAAAAGTATCTACATTACGTGTTCAAAATGACGCCCCTGATTATTAATTACTGTTATGGATTTATGATGTCTAGGATATTTTATAACACTTCCAGTTATGTACCTGCAATGGTGTCGAATATGGGATATGAACCGTATCATAATTTGGAGAGGTGGTGGTATAATATTTTAATTTTATTGATTTGGTAAAGAATTATTTATAAATTTGACGAAATTATTAAAATTATCATGTAATATAAAATGGGTTGTGGTTTAAACTTTGCTGTTTATTACATTAACCAGACTATTTTATATCAAATTCGTCACCACTGTGTACCTGTATTGAATTTTTATGGTATCAAAATATTATACCAGAACACATATTGGATGGCATTTCGACATTAAACAATGGTTCTGTTTTTAAATATTAATTTAACATAATGTATAATTCGGACTCTATGTTTTTTAAATTATTATTATTCGTTAGGTTAAATAAAAAGATTAGTAATTTGATAATTTAAATTCATCACACATGAGACGTGCACCGTATTACCATTTGGTAACCGGATTATAGGAATAAATGAATGTCCATATGGTTCCCCTCGGTTATTTATCGTTTTCTTATGTATATTATAATGATCGTCTCAACTCTAAAACCACTTTACTAAGTATATTTACGATTGGATGACGTGAAAAGGTTTTTTTTTCTATCTCACCGCTACAATAATATATTATATTATTACAAAGCATCTCTATATACTGGGCATATGTGTATAGAATGAAAAAAAAAAACCTAACATGTAGAAATTCACCCTGTTGGCCTCTACACAGGATTACCGACTTGTAAGCGGTACAAAATTTCAAATGTGTTTCATTTGTTGTACAAAACACTGACCTGATATTAATTTATTATGTGCACCTTGTCTCTCCCGCGTCGAACATATTATTCGGTGCCTACCGTATAACGATAATATTGTTATATAATGTTTTCGAGAAAAAACTACGTTTTGTAAATACGACCTTTTTTTTCCCTTGCATTAGAGAAGAAAGATAAAAGAGAATTCGGCATGTGTTACCATTTTATTATACACATCTTATAATACCCAAAGCATATAATATAATATATTAATACGCATTAATACTATCGATTTGGACACCACCCGGGATAAAATTGACTGCAGACACATGGATTTTCAGAATTTAATTCTAAACACGTGTGAATTTGTTACGAAATTCAACCACGATTGATGCATATACGATAATTATTTTTCTTATATTAAAACATTATTTTATTTTTCTTAAACGGACCACCTAGATACTTGTGAGAACGTTGTTAGACACACCTTAGGCTGTAAATGTACACATGGCAATTATTGAACGTTTAGCACAATCCAAACATGTTTTTCTTATTTATAATATTATTTAATATAAGATTTTTTTCCAATATTCGATTTACAAATGTAATATACAATTTCCTATCAAAGAACAATATTATTTTACTTTTAGACGACGCATGATTGTTGCCTTTTTTTTCATTCGTACCTATATAATAGCAAATTTAAGTACCGCAAACTTAGTACAGAATATTAAAAATTAATATTAGAGTAAAACAAATAATAAAGAAACATTATAAGTAGTTTTATATCCCATTTCTTTAAGTTCGTATAACTTATTCGAAAATAATGCAAAACAGAGTTTATATTATTCTCATATGCAATTAGTAATGTGTTTTGCCAAATTATTTCTAAGTTACGTCACTCCTTAGTGATTAGACATGAAAGAGAACGGATAAATACCTCTAAAATTATACCCATAACCCCACTGGCATAATTAGGGAGAGCTTAGCCCCATATAATTTGTATTTAACACACGATGTGTCTATATAATGAATAATACTGAAAAATATTAGGAATATTTAATCACTTCGTTAACAAATAAATATAATACGTATTATTAATATTAACTATTAATATATTTTATAATTTTAATAGAAATTTAGGGGTATACACTAAATAATTAAATTGTTGAAAGTTACACGCTGTATTATCCGCGTACACCCTTCAAACTGTCACTATATGGAATATCCATTTATAATAGGTAAATTTACCCGATTCCGGTTTCTAGATTGGATATTTTATACATACGAAAGACAATCTTTAACAGTTTTTTTTTACAGCACCACATTTTACCATATAATTATTTCTTTTTATAGATGGAATTTTTCAATTTAGTAATATTAGTAAGAATATAATTTTTTGTTTTTCCTGTTAAGTTTTTATACAGTATTTATATTGTTCTATGATCTATTAAATATTTAACTTATTAAGAAAGAAAAAAAAAGTTTTAATAAAAATATGTTGCATTTTATATTAGTAACATTATAACCAGGGTTATAAACGAGACGACCAATGTACCATCAATGTACCAATGTGAGACAGTCGCTAATGTCTTTATTGTGTTTTAACATTCCAATATAATATTATCAGTTTTAAATTCTCTTTTTCCATTCTATCAATGTACTATAGTACCAGGTTGACAGATCGAAGACGATTCGATTAAATAGAACATGCAATTCTACTTAACCAAATGATTAGACTCTTTCGTGTAATTTTAAGTCTCCAGGCGCCACCAAATGTAAAAACTCGACGCTACCTGGGGTCGAACCTGGACCCCATGCACCGAAACTATACGGCCATGCCCAGCCATATTTCATTTACCCTAATAAAGCACACAAAATAACCCATGAAAATGGCCGATTATTGCAAGTGAAATTCATAATTTAAAAATTTCACATTCTACCCATTACCTATTACTTATTATTCACTAATAAAAATAATTATTTTTATTTTTTGTTAAATATTTGGGATAAACCCTTTAGATCATGTCCAGGTTCGACTCAAGGGTAGCGTTAAGTTTTTACTTGTAGGAGCACGTGAAGTCTTAAAACTATACGAAAAAGCCCAATAATTTGATTAAGTAGAATTCCATGTTCTATAATTATGATGATAAATTGACAAACGTGGTACTAGTTTATTAAAATAATAAAATAATATTTAAGGACATACCTAAAATTATTTAATTGAACCTTTTTATGTTATTCATTGTTATTTATTATTCATAAGTATAGTCATATTTTATTACATTTAATCTCTAATTGACCAACGTACGAGTACTTGTAATTTTTTAAAATTTTTCTCAAACTTTTAGTGTGTATTTTCTACTTAAATTGGTAACTAGTAAGGAAGTTTTCTTTTTTTAAATATATTTTTACGAAAAAAAAAAACGTGTATAATTAGGTACCTAAACTATGTTCAGTAAAATTGTGTAATAGAAAACTCATTCTAAATGACTATAATTCATTAAAATTAAATATTTAAAGAATTCTTGAGAATTTTAACATACCTAATTTTGGCAATTATTATAATAAAAGGTTAGGTAACGTAATAAAGTACTTTTTTTAGTCTTAATTTTTAATATGAATAAAGTAATTAGGTAAATTACTTTTAAGTTTAAGTATCACAATTAATTTAGTGTAAATTCTAACTTGAAAGATTAAATTTTTAAAAAAATAATATAATAGCAGGTAAGTACATAAAAGATATATATTTTTTTAAATTAGTTACCTTCCACCGATAAAATAAAATATTTACAATTATTTTGTACTATTGCATATTAGATATATTATATATTACAATTACCTGTGTACAAAGTTTCTTATACAATAAATAGCGTGTTTTATATGCTATTGTTAAATTTGAAGATTAAATATTTAATATTCGAAATGGTTATTTAATGTAAAAAACATTAGTAAAATACGATACGAGTCTTTAGAAAATCTGTAAAAATTCAAATATATATAGAAAAATTAAATTAATTATCAATTATTATGGGTGATGTACGTGATGTTTTTCAAATTAACAACAATTATTATTACAATCATCTCTTTTATAAATGTTATATACTCGTGGGTATGTTTTTAATATATTTTTTTTTTCTTTATAATCTTTATCGAGGAAACAATGATTGTTAGAGGGAGGGATGTCTGCTTAAAATAATAACGTATTTTACGGCGACGGTCGGTGGGAAAATGTCCGTTTTCGATTTCTATTATATTTATTAATATATTATAAACGTTAATCCCCGCAGAGGCCCCTCGAAATTTTTATTTTTTTTTTCCCGAGCCGCGACGGACGCGTAGTCCAACCCTGCAGATTATAACAAGATCGTATCGATGTATATATATACACGAGAGAAACGTAAATCACATTGTATAGGTATGTTATTATGTGGCGCGTACACGTGGTTTGTATGTTGTGAGACGGCAAACGGTGCCAATGTGGGTGTGCACGTAGCGTCTTTTTATAATATATATATATATTTAATTTTATATTGTACAATGTCGGTAGGTAACGCGTTTTATTTGGAATAAGGGTGCGGTGGCGGCGAGTCAATGCGCGTCAAACGATGTCGATGGGGTGGTTGAAGGTCGCTGTGAAGAATTCACGTTGTTAGATCCGACTCTGTGGCAGTATAAAAATCGTTTATTATTATTTCTTGGATCGAGTATATAACAAACACAATGTACAATGATAATAAAAAACCTTTTTAGTGTTTTTACGATAATTGCTTTTGTCCATACGAACGAATAAGTCAACACGTTTACACGGGTGAACCGAAATACCGCAATGTTATTATACAGTAACCAAAAAACGGTTGTATAACATTACGCTCGAGAAACACCGATAATTAAAATCGAATTTTACAATAATTATTCATTAAGAATAAATAAATAATGTGTTTCGTATTATGCTGCTCGTTGTCTTTAACCCTTCACGGGCAATATGGCTATAAATTATGAATTATGTTATATTACCAAAACAGGCTGGACGCGGGTGACAAAAGTGATTTTTATTTATAAATATTTGTTCGTAGATATAAAATTCTTTTTTTTTTTTATACTTAAAGGTAAATTAAGAAATTAACGAAATGTTTTTAAATTTTTGGTAGCAAATAAAAAACGTATAAGAAAAACAAAAACATATTAGACCGGTTGTGGAGACGGTTGTGAAAAGGTATGGAGGAGTGATAACCGGTTTTTAATAATATTTTTAAGTTTTTGTAGTGCCTGCATTAAAAAAACGTTTCGGTTACGAGTGACCCGGTCTTGCCTGTTGAAGGTTAATTATTGTGTAATAATATTTACGTAGGTTACGTATTATTACGTCTTAGCGGATGAGGTGGGATGATGAACCGTTAATTATATAGTGTCGCAACTATCGAATATTATTAATTATTATTTATATGTTTCAATAAAATTAAAATTTTAAATATTCGTGTTTTTGTGACTTATGTCAATGCACAAAAATCCAGAGCCAGATTAATGGGTTTGCGTTGTATATCTGTCATATGTTTACAGATCTACCTTTTGCCGCGAAAATATTATTTAGATATTATTAAATATAAACAATATATTACTGTAATGAACTACGATAGTTAGATTTAACTAACAAAAACGAGATTTATATAAAAAAAATACCCCTTTCCAAATATTCATTTCAATTATACCTATTCAAAATAATTTTATTATACAATAATTATAATATTATTTCTTCTTATGAACACAACAATCTCTTACACCGTATGTGTTGTCACTTTTATATTCTGAGCGAAACGAGATTCATAATGGTTTCCAATGTCCCCATTTAAGTATGTCTCATTTATTAATTACTAAGATATTTTAATAGCTAAATGTTTTATTATTATTATTATTATTTTATTTCATAAGATACTAAGTATTGTCAGATTAGTGAATAATAATTTAGGAAATAACTAAATTGATTATTTAAGAAAATATTCGTTATCACAAATTATTTTATAAGTATATGCACTATAGTATTAAAAACCAAAAAGTCGTTATATGACGTATACTCGCGTATACGCTTCACCAAGTCACTGGTAGCGTATTAATATCGTAACTAACTGTAAAATCTATTACCTACACAAACATTTTAGATTCTGGATGAAGCGACTAATGTATTAGTTTTACAATTTATGCTTTTTAATGTCTGAAAGCACGATATCGAGTAGAAATAATGGTCCGATTACCACGATTAGGGAATGCTTTCGGTAGAAAATTTCATTTAGTTGGTACTTAAGTTACTTAGTTAATACTAGGTAGGTTTATTTAGATACCAACATAGTATTTCACTCGTACATTGTAATATTATATTTTCATAATATGATATTAATAGATTAGATTTTATAGATACTTCTTCCGATTTATAAATTTTATATTATGAATAATAACAACACTCATATAATCCATAATATACGGGGATGATACACGAGATGTATCTTTATCAAATGTAGTAATCATATTTCGGATGAAATAATGGGAAATCAGATAAATTCGTCGGACAAAAAAATAGCATATACTTGTACTCAATGGTGCCTACGTGGGTTATCACGTCAGTATTGCAACTACACTGGTACCCAATAAGGGGTAGGGTCAGGGATGTATTGGTAAATAATATCTTGAGTATACGCCATATTTTTCTCAAAATTACATTAAAGAAGAAAAAAATTATTTGAAATGATTATTATGACATTAATTCATTTTTTATTTTTATCCTTAATAATTATATTTAATAACTATTAATAAATTACAACTAGAACTCTACACTTTATTAAATAAATTTTTTTTTATTTTTAAATTTTATTAATTTTAAGTCGTAGGGGTATATAATTCTTGAATTAACTAATAGAAACATAATACCTTATACATTTATTTTTATTAATAAAATACACATAATATTAAAATTATTTACATTTATTGTAATTAAATGTACAACAAATTTATAAATTATAAAATATTATGGTCATATACCTACCGTATACTTATAAAATTATTATTTTTATTGCGTATACACACTTTTATACAAACATTGTTAAGAGTATACGCTCCAATACATCACTGAGTAGGATATGTTTATAATACTTTTTAATATATATTATTGATTGTGGTAGATGAAATTTATTAATTTTGGTGGTAAGTGGGTTTTATTGGGTATTATTGACTGTGCAGCGGCTTACAAAAATGCTTTAAGCACCGTACTTAATACAACGAAAAAGAGTAAGATATTTGTTTACCATTTTTTATTAGCTTTTATATTTATTTGATAATAATAAAAAAGCGAGAAGGTCGATTCTGGACATTTCTCGTTCGTTCTTTCGGTCCTCGGAGAAATTAATGGTTTATTATAATTATTTAAATATAAATGCAATGGTATTGGATTCGAGAATACGATTCTGAGCGAAACTCAATATAATACAATATATTATACTGATAATCCATTCTAATATTTTACAACGTATGTAAGCTATAAAACCAATATACTATGATATGATATTATACAATATTATATGATTATAGGTATAATTATACAGCCATACAGAGATGTGTTGAGGGGGTGTTTTAGGAGTTCACACCACTCCTAAATTGAAATTTAAAAAAATGAATACATTTTTATTTATATAGGTACCTGTTTTTACTTACTATTATAATATTATTTTAATAGACAAAATGAAATCTTGATAAGAATTTTAAAAAATCAAATTATTTAAATATTAATACTGTTATTTTATTATTTTTAGGAAAAATGTGTTCACGTGATAGTTTAATTTCATATAAATCTAAGCTGATCCGTTTCCAGGCTAACGAACTAAAAACATTATTGCATTCATTTGGTTATAGTGCAATCGGTGAACTACCTGAATTAAGAAAGCGCACGCTCCATCTTTTAATTCATAAACCTGCAGGATTTAATTATAACTTCTATCTGGAAATGATAAACCAAATATCAAAAAACTCCGTACATATGAATAATACCAATATGATGAATAATAACCAACAGATGATGTTACATAATGGATCTCAATACTCTTCTCAACTACCAAGAAATGTTTTGCCTAATACTCCGCAATATAATCAACGTCCACCACCACCACCATATTGTACAACATCTAGAACAGCTCGAATTATTGGAACTCCAACAAACAATTATTCATTTACTTCTACAACAAACATTCAACCTAGTCATCAGCAAATTACTCGTCAAAATACAGTTTCTCAAATATCGACAAATCAATTTCAATTCAATGGAATGCAACATCATCAGTCTACATATATGAACAACTCTCAACAACGTTCTCAAACAGTGAATAACAATTTTTCTTATCCTATGCCATATTATCAACGTCTTTCACCATCATATTATAATATAACGCCTCAGCTTTATACAACTACAACAAACAATTATGAAATGTTTAATAATGAAGCAAACTATCATCAGGTTACTCCTAGTAATACAGTTTCTCAATTATCTACAAACCAATACAATTCCATAGAAATGTCAAATTTTCAGTCGACATTTATAGGATCTCAGCCACATTCTCTACCTTTGAGAAATATGTATTCGCATACTCTACAATATCATCAATGCACACAATCATCATGCTGTAATTTGGCACATAGATCAACTCTAACAGACAATTATAGAACGACTGAAGCTAACTATCATCAGGTCACTTCACAAAATACAATTTCTCAAATATCTACAAATGAATACCATACAGGAGAAATATCAAATCATCAGTCAACATTCATAAGATCCCAGCTACCTTCTCAACCTATAGATAATATGTTTTCTCATTCTTTGCCATATCATCAACGTCCACCACCATCATATAGTACACCTAGAATGACTATTAAAAATAACAATTATAATGAAACCAACTCTGAACCGGTTACTCCTCGTAATACAATTTCTCATATGTCTACAAACCCAGAACACATGGAGTTTACACAACCACAGTCAACAACTAATCAAACTCAAGTTACTTCTCAAACTCTAAAAAGTGTTTCTCCTCATTCTCAGTTAAATAAACATCGTCCACCACCACCATATAGTACAACACCTAGA
>CM023361.1:27335619-27467184 GCA_013282895.1 Eriosoma lanigerum | reverse complement strand
CCTCATTCTCAGTTAAATAAACATCGTCCACCACCACCATATAGTACCAAACCTAGAATGACTATTAAAAATAACAATAATAATAAAACTAAGTCTGAGCCGGTTACTCCTTGTAATACAATTTCTCAACTGTCTACAAACCAAGAACATATGAAGATTTCACAACCACAGTCAACAATTAATCAAACTCAAGTTTCTGTTCAAACTCCGGAAAGTGTTTCTCCTAATTCTCAGTTAAATAAACAATGTCCACCACTACTATATAATCGTCAAACGTCTTTGATTTCAGATCCAAAAGACAATTTTGGAGTTATTGTTACATCAAACAGTAAGTTTTTACATTGTAATCTGAAATTTTGTCCTAAAAAAAAATTTATTAAATATCCTGCAAACCAAAATCAAACCAACACTTACTATGTTAGGAATATATTTCATTCAAAGAATACTTCAAAAATAGCTACAACTCTGGAAAAATGGTTCCCATTTAAAAATATTGATTTTAAAAAGATATATAGACTAGTTCCAATGGCAAAACAAAATTATGATGTTAATAGACCTTATCAGGATATCCCTTATGCTGTTCCTCCAGCATCAAAAAATGTTGTAAGTAATTCTCTTGAAAATGATCGACATGTACCATGTGAAGCGTCGAGTTCGTTGTGTACATCTGAACCACCTGCGAAAAGAATTTGTCTTCCGTCATTCCAATGTTTACGCCCAAAACAATCATATTATAGTTGCTTACCAAATTCTTCTCAATTTAGTACATCTCCAACAGACACAAATAAAATAAATATAACTGCTAACACTACAATTGAGCCTATCAATCAGCAGGTTACTCCTCATAACACAATTTCTCAAATTTCTACAAACACGGAAGTGTCAAATTCACAATGTCCATCTGAACAACTATCCAATATCACATTTGAACAATTTCCATTTTACGACGTTTTTGATAATGATAATGAACCAACTAATTTAAATGATCCATTGCAAAATTGCCCTACAGACAACAATTTTAGTTTGTAATAATAATGGAGTTGTTTGGTTTATAATATTTATTCATTTTTAGATGTAAAAGAATCAGTATTTAAACTTAAAATGTTTCTTAATCAAATTAATCTTATTGCAGAAAATAATTTTATTTCCCATTGCAAATTAGAATTTTTTTTTAGAACTAGAACAACTGAAATATATGCTTTTTTGCCTATTTAAATTCATGTTAGGATTAATTAACATAAATGTACATTACCAAAGTCTATTAAATATCAAACAATAACTTTAGCTAGAGACAAATCCCTATTAACTATAAAAATCAACTTGAACTAAATTCTAACATTATTATCATAATTAAAGTCTATTGGAAAGCCGATGGAAAAATATATATCTTTGTAATGTAACTGTGTTAAACAACTAAAACACACGATTTGATACCCAAACTAAATACTAACTGGTCAATGAATTCAGAAGTAATAAATTAGACTAACAAACTACATTGCAAATCTAATCACAACTTTCGATCAAGACTTCAACACTAAATGTCGTTATATAATATGGTGTGTTCATTGAGTAAAAAAAATAAATTAAAACAATTTTAAAATCTATTAATTGTGACCATTTACAATTCTTTGGTGTAGATTAATTGATTAAAAACCGTATTTATACAATGACTTGAGAATAGATCTCTATTTTCTTAAAATGGTCACCAGATCTTATCTTTATAATTCAATAGATAAAGTTAATTTATTAAATGATAGCACATGACAATAGATTATAATGAGACACATAATTGTAAATATCATTAATCATGACGATGATTAAAATAATTATAATATTGTATAAATATTAAAAAATATAAGTAATTAAATATAAATATAATTAAATAAATATAAATATAATTTTAAACATCTTACAAACCTTACATAGTCTAGATTTTATCTTCAGTGATGATAAAAGATTAAGTCCATTACTGTCCTTAAATGCCTACTATTAAAGCAATTGCTAATTATTATTATTAATTATTATTAGATACTATTATAAATATGGAATTTTTTTTTCTTTGTACTATTCTAAACTTTAATCAAAACAATTTTAATATTTATAATCTCGATAATTAGATAAAAAAAAAAAAAAATTGTCATCAAATACATGTAGTTCATCCTTAAAACATATCAATTTTTCCTCTATAAATATGCATATTATTTTCATTACCTAATTATGATTATAAATTCTTATGTGAAACCATTTATATTGTATACAGTTATTTTTTGTTTTAAGTATATTAAATATTGAAAACTTATTGTTAAAATGTATACTTTTTATATTTTTAGATTTAAGTTACAATGTACATTTAATTATTAAAACTAATAGATTAAGATATGACATATCAATTTTATTTTTATTAATATTAAACTATTATTGCAAAATATGTATTAAAATCCAAATTATTTTTTTTAATATAGGTAATGCAGTTATTACATATTTGAAATAAATAATATATTTGGCATTAAGTTTTAATATGTATATTTTTTAAATGTTCAGTTATAAGGTAAAATAAATAAGGTTAAATAATTTAATCATATAGTACCTATAAATTGATACTGGTATAATGATATTACTTTTGTTTTCTATGAACATTTAAACTATTATTATTATTATTAAATAATATGTATTAAAATGAATAATATTTTTATTTTAATGCAGTTATTATACATTTTAAGTAATCAAAATATTTATAATTAATTTTAAAGATGTATTTTTATATTTTTAATTGTTTAACTATAAGATATTCAAATATGCATTTAATTATATTATTAACTAATACTCGTATATATATGTTAGTTTTCCTATGAATATATTAACTATTATTATCATTATAATTATTGTTAAATAATATATATTCATATGTGTAATATTTTTATTTAATGCAGTTATTATGGATTTTAAGTAAACATAATATTTAAAACTTTGAAGTTAATTTTTAAGATGTATTACATTTTACAGAAGTATTTTTGTATTTTTAAATTTTCAACTATAAAATAAAATATATATTATAGTATTAACTGATATCATATTATTTTTATTTCCTATTAATATAAAATATTATGTGTTCAAATGTGTCAAATTTTATTTTAATTCAGATATTAAAAATATTTAGTAAATCAAATATTGGGAATTTATTGCTAAGGTGTTAATGTTATGAAATTTGTACATAAGTTAAAACACTTAAAACTTTTATAATTAATTTGACTACATTTTCATTTTATCTCTTATTATTATAAAACTTATAATATTTAAATATTTGAATTTTTGCAGTAAGTGGTTTTACTATTTAGATACTGAGTAAATCTGAACAATAATTTTTAGATAGTTATATCTTTTTTCTATGTAGGAGTATATGGTATACCTTAAAGCAGAGGCGGCTTGATCATGCATTTTGTGGTTCACTGAACCACCAATAATTTTGGGGTGGGTGTCATTTTAATAGATGTGGACTTGGTTTAGGTTACCTGTTTTTAGGTGGTAATATGAAAATGATAATTTGATAGCCAAGTCATTGTTAGTAGCAAATAGATACAATCACCAAAGATTGAATAGCATACATTAACTGCATTAACGATTAACTTATATACAGTTTTATAATGAAAATATAGTCACGTATTAACCAGTAGCGGATCTAGAGTTAAATTCTAAGGGAGCCTACAAAATAAATTATTACTAAGCAAAACAAAAAAAAACCTAGTTTTGAAAATAGCTTTTTTAAAAATAGTTTTTAAATTATTTTAAACTATATTATTACTTATTTCTAATGTTAAATTGTTTGATTGGTTATTTACAATTCGGTACTAATCATATCAAAACATTGAAATTTCTTAGCAAGTTTTAGTATAAATAATAATCGTCAAAAAATTATAAAATTAAGTAAAGTTATGTAGTTTGACTTTTTTGTAGGTGGGTGGGTGGTATTTACTAATCTTGAACCATCAACTGAAAAATGTCAAACCGCCTCTGCCTTAAAGTAAGTTCAAAGTTGTAAGATAGTGTAACTTCAGTTAGGGTTTATCAAAAGTTAATATAACCTTTTAGATTTATTATTTCACCATATTATTAATTAAATAAAATTGTCCGAAATCGCATAATTTAATTTACAATAATTTGTAGAAAGAAAAAAATTAAAAATAATTACTAGTTTCATACATCTGATAATTATAATTTTTATTCCTTTATTATTATCTAAAATTCTGAATTGACTATAATGTTCATTGCTGAAATAAAAAACAAAAACTTATAATAAATTATTAATAATCTTTAATTGAAATTTAATCAATATTCAATATTATACTTAAAATCGTTGAAATATTCATTTATTAATAAAAATGTACAAATATACAAATTATAAATAGCATACTCGTATCTCCTGAAAGGATTTCTATTATCTTGGCAATCTATTGGAGTAGGAATTAGTATTTTTTTGTAAAAATCGATAAATCAAAATGAGTTACATGTACAATATTTGTACTTATAATAGTGTGTATAAATAATACAATTACATAATCATTATTTTGTATTTTTGTAAAAATCACAAATTACTATAAATTATATTAATAATTTCAAATAGAAACAAGTTAAATTAATTACAACAAATATTTACTTGGTATTTTTTGTATGAATCGTAAACGAATTCTAATAAATTAATTTATATAATTTTAAATTATTAAAATGATCAAGAATACTTAATTGTGTTTAAACATGTTTAGTTAAATAACAAAAATTTGAGGCTGTTAGGCTGTTATTTTGTTCTTAAAATTATATTGTTATTTGAAAACACTTATATTAATGAATCAGTATTTTCTCATATGAATATAATAAAATCAAAATTCGAATCAAAAAAAGAAATTGTATTGCTAAATTATCATTAGAATTATGCATTATATTGTCTATCACGGGTAATCGATTGATGTTCAAAAACTGGCTGAAAAGAAAAACAATGTGTGAATCAAGACATTAATTATTTTCAATAGATAAGATTTATCTTTAGCCTAATCAACAAAATATATATAATTATAGATCAATAAAATAATATAATATTAATAATATATTATAAGAGTTGTGTGTTTATATGCCGTCGGCCTGAATCGCAATGGTACAAAATGCAAATTTGTCAGTAGAAAAAAAAAGTTTGATACAAGCATTTTTAAAATAATTAGACTTAAATTTATTTATCACTAAATTTTAAAAACATAATTGTATTAATGTTGGAAAATTTAAACTTTGTAGTGTCTCTTTTAAATGTACTTTTTAATTATTTCTTTCTATATTGACTAATAATTATGGAGATAAGACTTTGATAATATTTGTTTAACTCGACTCATAATCATTTCTTTGTATAATTCCAAAATTGTATGGAGATATTATGACATTGAGTTTATAAGTGTAAAAATAAATATTACCTACGGTGAAAAAAATATACTATTAAAATACCATAATATAATAGATATAGATAATAGGAACTTATAATAATATATAAAAAAAAAAACAATTAAAACAATAGTTAATATTACGTATGTTTTTGTTTTTTACATGCCTATCTTTGTTATTCGAAGTTGATAGATAATAATTTTCAAATACACTGTGAGCTGAGAACGTATTATAGCCATATTACTTAATAGTAAGATGTTAGAATAATTTTAATTAAATATTTTAATTGTTAAGTAGAAACATTATTATAGGTACTGCTTCATTTTTAACCAAAAATGTATCTCCCTAATTCGACAATTTCCGATAAAAATATTTTAAAATTATAAATAGAAAAATATGTTTAGGTGTCTAAATAATTTTTTGAGTCAAATCCTCTTGCATGGTGGCATGATGGAAAATATTCAGACTTTTAACCTTTCAAAGTTCCTAAATTTATCATAAATAGCAGAAAAATATCTAAAATATCACTCAGTGCTACTGTCGCGTACACGCTTATCCTTTATTATAAAATCAAGTGTAATAACCGTATATGTGAAATATGCACTGCTCTCTAGTGGAGAAAAAAATAAATTTCGGCCTTTTCCGAATAGGTATTATCATATCAATATAATCATACATATGTATTTATTTATTATCAGTGGTTACCACGGTTGTAGATAGAACCTGTATGAGATTTGTGGATATCTACAACCGTAGAGATTACCAAATAATTATTATGATATCCATAGCAAGATAATATAGAATTTAATAGAAACGACTCAGACAACTGAACAATTAGCTAAATTTTCTGAAAGCCTAATATAATGTTAGCTAAGAATACGTAAACGGAGGCCCGACATAGTTATTGTTACATTTTTTAATGAGGAATTTAAAATTATTAGAAAATTAAAAATTAATTCACTCAACACATGTAACAAGAAGAAATTAATTCAGCGGGTACCAATTTACTAGTGTATACTGAAAGTTTATTTAGCTATGGTGGTAATATTATAACTGATGAATGTACATCATTGTCTACAGATCATGGGAAATAATTAATATTTTTAACGAAAATTCATATTTAATAATATAAAATACACAGATTTGTTTAAAGTTAATTAAAATAAAAAATATAATAATGGTCAGTGGCGCTGGAGACAGAGGAGGCATTCGACACCCCCCCCACCAATTAAATATGAAAAATTGTCATCATAGTTATAAATTTTATACTTAAACATTTTAGAGTTATAGTTTATATCTAAATTACATTTTAATTATTTTTAATATTATAATATACTATAATATAATATGTAATAAAATGAAATTTGAAAAGTTGTAAAACAAATAAAATAAAATTAGGTAAATAAGTATTAATTAGTTTAATCTACAAAATAGTAGATAAACCTATTTTACAAAAATTAATAAATATTTGTAATTTATTTAAATGTACTATACCATGATTTTTTTAAAATTTTACCTCCCCACAAGAAAAATAGTTCCTGCACCTCTGATAATGGATTACATTAAAATTATTTAATAAATTACTATTATGTTAACACATGCCAAATACTGGCCAGTTTTATAATTCAAATAGGTCGGTACCTACCTAAACCATAGTTGTTTTAAACTTACCATGGTCATTACCATCAGTATAATATACATCATAAGTATGACATAGTATAAGTATAAAAATTCCGGTTTGGTGATATATACCAAATACTGGTAAGTAAATTACCATAAATACTATGTATTACAGATTTGCATATTGAGATGTTCATACAACAAATCAATAAATCCTACAAAATATTCACAGTATAAACATACATTAACTACCTACCTAAAGATAATTTTTTAGTAAATAAAATAAAATAAATTTAGAATAGTGTAGGTATTAGTATACATTATATAGAGACATTGAGTACCATTGTTTTGGTTCATTAATTTAGTTGTTTAAAGTTTCATTTGAGCTGAGCTTGATGTTACTGTTGTTGTATTGGACTATTGGACTTCCGAGTGCAAATCGTGCTGACATTTTGATCTTATATTCTTATATAAGGTGCATGTGACTGGGTAAATGCTTGCAGTGATCTTTAAATGTTCATGGTGAAATTACTTCAACATATTAAGAGTTTGATATAGCAATCGTAATATATTGGCGCGAGTCACCAAATACTATAAATTACTACATAAATATTAAAATATAACAGTTTAGAATTCCATGTGTAATTACAAAAAATCTAACAAATATATAAATATTTCTTTTTGTTATGCCATTTGCTCATAACCTTATGAGTGTACGTAGCATTAATTACAGAATAGTCTATAGTGAAACATCAAATTGATACTCTTAACACTGAACGATAGGTTCTTATTTAGTAGCGAATAGAACTTACAAAGCTAATGTAATATCTAAACAATGAATAAATACAGATTACAGTAATAAATGAATTATTATATCAATTAAAATTTATTTAATATTGTAAAGCAATAATAATATTAACGAAGATTATTTTTAAGTTTAATAACTCTTTTTTATTTCCTGTCTATTTAGTACCCATTCAATTTTCCACATTAATTCTATATTCTGTCCAAACATAATAATTACTGGAACAACAGAAATAAATTAATCAAATATATTACTAAAATGGTTTATTTTCTAGTCATTTAAATACATGTAATACACAAAAATTAATTCTATGTTTTATCAAATGAAAATAATTATATACATTTACAAATATGATTTGTCAATTTGTCATTACACATTTAGTATCATAATATAAATAAGTCATCAGTTCCTTTGTTCACACTATTATTTTACTATTATTATAATTGTATAATTTTTATTTTTACAATGATTATTTTAAAACACATTCATTAAATATTAATATATTACACAATTACCTACTTAATATAAAGGTAAACATTTTAAATATAAATACCATTATCATTTATCAAAAGTTGAACAAATAATACAAAAGTATCTCTAATATAAACACTTAATTTATTATATCATGTGAGAAAATCAAACTTGTTTAATTTTATGTGTTAAGGATTAAAAAAAGGAAATTTATGGAATAAATTCAATATTTAAAATTTAGACTAAAATATAACAGGTTTTCTTTAAATATTATATTGATTTTATTTGATTGATATTAAAATTGATATATATATATATATAATCTATATAATATAAAAATATTAATATATTGTTATCAACTTAAAAGTATAGATATTACCTAGATCATTAATACTGATGTGATATCAATATTGATACAAATACAATTAAAACTGTGGATAATTCCAAAGAAATAAGACATAATATTATTATTAAACTAAAAATTAAAATTAAAAATGATGTATCTAAAGTTATAGTTTATACAAAAATCAGTTATCACCAATCAAGAGTAATGATGTCACATCGTACGTACCTAAAAAAAGCTTAACGTGATATCCATTTTCTCGATTGTTTTTAATCGTAACCATCGTAAACTTTGTTTTGCCATTTTTGCAAATATAAATGAATTTATTTGTGGAATAAACGTGCGGATCCAAATCGAGAGAACACTGCATGTCCACAACATTGACGTCTTGGAGATCTTCGGGTAATTCAAATAATTTTCTGGTCATGATGCAAGTGCGAATTCCGTCCATCAACAATACATCGAATTCGGACGGATTACATTTCGAAGGTCCTATGTATTTCACTCGTTTGTACTGTCCGTTGTAATTGGTCACGTACGTTTTATGTTCTACTGGATGGACAATTTGTACGAGTTTTGTGGTTTTATCATGCCGTAGGGAGTCAATGATTTTGCGTGCGTCCTTGGACTCCACGCGAACCATAAACAAGTTTATGTGTTCCACGTAAATTACCCTGACTTCGCATGGATCAATGAGACCGTGAATCCTCAAACCGGGCATTTTCAAGTTGACCGCGCACGGACTTCCGACGTTGATGAAGTTCATATATTTTGGAGTGCCGTCGACACTGTTCTCGGTTACCACGTTCATAAAACCCAAAGACACGTATTGTAGTAAATGTTTTTTGACTTTCTTTGTCGAGTATAAGGCACAATGTATCTTGACTGGAGGAGTGTTTAGAAGATAACTATCGGCGATATCGAAAAATTCTGAACACATAGCAAACGTACCGCAATCGATTAGGAAACATTTAAAATACGAGTTTTCGTATTTCAACGTAAGTCGCGCACGATAATATTGAGAGTCTCCCTCGATTTTCGCCAATACTATGTCGCCCACATTCGGATTTGGTACGGAAATCCAATTTGTACGATTTTCAATACGAGATCTGATTTGAATTCCATCCTCGTGGCTTTGTTTGGTTTCAATATAAAAGTGTTCCGTTGACTTGATGGGTTGGATGCAAATGTACGGAACACGTTTACGCATACACAGTTTGTGCAGCATTTCATTTTTCGCAAGGTTTATTGAATCATTAAATCCAGGAAAAATACCTTCCCAGACTAGTTCGGAAAATATATCATGTATATCCACACCATTGTATGATATTTTAACTGAATATGGTTCCGTTTGATTCATAAAAGTAACAACCATTACATTGACATTGAACAACTTTTTAATTGTCGAATCCAAAAAATCAGAATATAAGGATAACATTTGTTCTGTATCTGTTGATGAATTTGTAAAAAAACATTGGTAGGCCAATGGTTTTATAACCTTCAATTCTGTTGGGAGATTTTTAATTTCTTTAACCAATGTTTCAGAAACACCAAAATCAATAAAACTTACATACACTCCTGATGTGTTCTTTTTTATTATTTTAGCTCTATACCATAAACCATTTGAAGCATGGGCAGCAACTATAGAACCTACACTTGGTAATTTTTTTGATGGTATTAATTTAAATTTATCTAATTGAAGTAATTGAGATAAAGCAAAAATAAAATTCCAATTTTTTTTATTCAGTACATAAAAACACTCGAATGAAATTATATTTGTTAGGTATGCCTCCCATACATCATTACATTTAGGTTTTTCAGTAATTGCTAAACGTTGAAAATTAAGATAACTTGAGGTTGAGCTAATTTTATGATTATTTACAATATTATTTTTTGTTGAACTTGAATGTATCACAGGTAGTTCTTGAGATTTAATATTTGATTTTCGTAAGCGCGGTGGGCCATCATTTGACAGATCCATTTTAATGTAATTTTATTTAATAATTTAATTGTTTTCAGAAATATAGATAAAACGTTTTCTTATAATTGTTCTTCAACAACTGCGTCTAGGAAGTTCAAGATTTCACTATCATAATACGTTCAATCTGAAATATACAATAATCTTGAATGTATTACTTCATTTTCCATGACAATTAAATATTAGCATTAATTATTTATTTTAATAATTTGTTGAACCTAGGATAAGGAAAAAGGAAAATTTCAACGGTTATACTAAAGATAAATCATACATTAAAAGTTTAGCAGCAATTTAATTTAGAAATTATTGCCATATGTAAAATCATATAAAATCATATGTAATTAGAATTATAAAAAAATAAGAACAAGAATAAGAATTATAATAAAGTTTTACATTTTAAGTATTTTGCTCTATACCTAATTGTAGTGGGGTATATAAAGGGAGGGACATTCTGAGCCTGAGCATATATAGCAGGGGTCCGGAATCTTTTCTTATAAATGAATTATTTTTTCAAAAAGTTATAATATTATGATTTTCAAAGAGCCGCAATTAAGAAAAAAAATATGCTATAGTACAACATTGACAGAAGAATAGCAATTTACCAGTTATATGGTTACTATAGATAAAATATTATTATATTTTTATCAGAAATAAACATCGTAAAATCTATATGGTCATTTTACCGTAATATAATATATCAATTTTTAATTTATATTTTACAGGTTTTGATATTGATGTATACTCCAAAGAACCACAGATTGTATGCTAATTTATTTTTTGTTATATTTTAATAAATACTAAAAATTAATATATCAAAATAAATTAAGTAATTAACAACAAAATAACATAAATGTCATTGCATTTTAAATACATGCAAAAAAGATAAATTTCTTACTATGTCTATGACAATGTCATATTGAACATTATATACATAATGCCTATTACCAATACAACTTTAGAAAAGTTTTTCAACAATTGGTAGATTAAAAACATTCTTTAGAAACCGACAAGGAAATGTTTAAATTTATCGTTTTTTGTTTCTGACTAAAGTTATGTTTTTGTTTAAATAAAATTTACTTATTATATTTTCTTAAATTATTATTTTTTGTTTAAATATATTCAAATTAAAATCAGTGGTTAAATCTAATACCTTATTATTTTTGCAAAAAGTACATTAATTTTATTTTTTAATGTGCTTAATTTATATAAAGTTATATAATATAAATTAAATATATAAAATTATAAGAACAATAAACATTTTAAAATATAAATTGTATTATTGATTACTAAATTTAATCAATTATTTAACAATTAATGCATTTTTGGATAATCAAATGTATTTACCAAATATATATGTTGTATATTAATACATATTTATATTAATAAATTTAAATAATATGAAAAATTATAAATAGAGCAAAATGGTTTAATATAGACGACTTTACCCTATTGTATTTTTAGTGAAACACTTCTTACCTCTTCTATGGGCATAGTTTGAAAGAATTATCTAAGGGAGGTATAGCTGAAAATATCGTAATGGGGAAATGAAACTTTGGTCAATTAACAGGTTACAAAATGTTTTGAGGGTCTTCTAACCTAGCCTCTAGTAAACTATGCTAATGACCCCTTCTCTCATCATATTTTTTAATCTATGCAATAAACTAGCCTGTAGAGAAAATAATTCCTATATACGCCATAGCCTAATTGGAATTAATAATTAAAACATACCAATAATAAATTATGCATTGTAATTTTCATCTCTAGACATTAACTAGTTAAAAAAGTTAGTAACTTAATTTTATTATTATATCACTAGTTAAATTAAATTATTGAATCATAAAAAAAATTTACACATATTTGAAATGTACAAAAAAAAAGTAAATTTTAACCAGTAACTTATTTTGTATTATCTCCACGATAAGTAACTATTGAGTTTATAATGAAAACGATTACAAATACTTAATTACTTAAACTTAATAAATATACATACTATTTTTAAGTAATAACTAATAATAAAAACAAATATTGCATACTTAGTACTTACATGTATTAATTATTACGCTGATCTAATATGAAATTAGTAAACAGACAATAAACATAAAAATACAATTATGAAATATAATAAAAGATTAGAATGCGAAATGAATTGCGAGAGAGAAAACGTGGTTTTCAATAGTCGCAAAAACAAGAAACGAAGACGAACAAAGGAACGAGAATAACATTAATTTGAAAATTATTAAATAGTCAAATATTAAAATGGTTAATCCGTACCGCCAATCGATAATGATGTTAATTATTAAAACAAGTAAATGGTAATCCCCTTTGAAATTCAATAAAAATTTTCCTTAGTCACGTTCTGGATTGTATTTCGTAACAGATTGGCGTAACGCCCTTAACATAATTGTCCGAGATCGGATGTAACTTCAAGCCTAAACGACAAATAATAAATCGCGTAGAACCACCCTAACCAAAGAACTAATGCACTGTAGATATAGTTATTCTCATCCACTATTTTGGTTCCAGTGCAGATATTGATATAAAAATAGGATAGTACGATAATATTGTACGACTGTAAGGGTCTGGAACATCTCGCCGACGACACCTCACCGCCAAAGATACTTGGCCGACATAAACGAGCAATTTTATTAATATATTAAAATTTAAAGGCCAGCAGTACAAAACCGATTTAAAGGAAATTTTCTCTAAACTACAGTTACATTTTCATTGTTAATGTTTAATCGTATATACCCTAAAATACATTTAAAATTCATTTATATTTATACAAATCGTCTGAAACACCTTATACAGACAGGTATTATGGTCCGGAATCCGAAACCACAGTTATACGAGTGGAAATTTGCAGTTTTTTTTTTTTATTTTCAACATTAAAATTACTTATTCTACTAATTACTTATTAAAACATTTTATTGCAATCAAAAACGAGACTGTATCAAGGTTATTTAATCATAGTTCAAAATTCATTAACATTTTTAAGATCAATATAAGCATAGAGGATTCATAAATATATGTAAAACAAGAACAATTATTAGAGGACTAATATAAAATAGGTCCGCCCCCCAAGCTCTCCCTATTTCCGCCTATGTTCTTAAGTTTAGTTATAGATAAATTTGCATATATAACAATCTAAATTGTGTTATTTTCGTGACACTATTAATTATGACGTATTTATTGTTATATAATTCAATATTCACCTCTGTAATTTTCAACTTTTTCATATTCTTAGAAAAATTCGGAGAGCAAAATGAGTTAAACCTGTGAAAAATTCGACCTAGGTATTAACCCGTAAAACAGAACCCGAAGAAAAATTAAAACCGAAATAATTTTGTTATTTTTTCTATTTCAATTTCAAAAATTTTAAAAATTGACTAACAAAAATAATGTTTTTATACTTAGTTTAAATTTAATTAATTTTCAAGGACTTGTAGATGCATAAAGTAATCATTATTATATTGGTATTAATTCAATTTTAAGTTATTATTTTAATATTAAAAATATAAGTATCAGCTAGATGAAACGTATGTCTCAAATAACGCAAATCTCTACTGAACGCATATCTCAATATTGTTTTAAACAAAATATTAATAACTTTGAGAAAATATATTATATTTTTTTTTATTAGTATTATTAAATATATTAATATTGTCAAATTATATATTTATAATAGATTGTATTAATATACTTTACCGGAGTTAATTTTTTCTTGATTTCAAATTCCGAGGTTATATTTTATAGGAACTCAGAAATCATTAACATAATATTATGCGTTGTAGTTTCGTTTAGTTTTCTTAACAAAAACATAATCCAATTGACCAAATAGTACATCTCAATAATTATTATTGGCATTGTAGAAAAGCTATGCATTTAAATGTTTCTTATTGAATAAGATACAACATGTTGTAGCAATATTCTTTTTTAAACAATTTAAAAATGTATTCATTTTGCCTATATACCTATCTACAAATTATAATTTATAAGTATAATTCATTTAATATTCTATCTTATGGGGCTAGGCTTCCGTAAAATTAATTTTTGAGAATATTTAGTATCCTTACTACAATTAATTTTTCATTTCACTGTAAAAAAGGAAAAATATATGCGTCGTTTATTAAAAAAAGTGACATAAATATTAAATATTGTTTTTAAATTCTGAACAAAGTGAAGAATATATTGGTTTTACAAAGATTTTTTTTTATGTCTGTTTAATTTAAAAGAATTAATATTACATGAAATTTTAAGTTTAACGGTTTGAAACTGTATTAGAATCCTACTCATATACCACTTAATCTATTTACAAAATATTTTTAAAATTGTAAGTCGCAATTTTTTTTTTATTAGCTTCTAAAATTTGAATATTTAGTAGAATTGAATATTATATTTTTTTCATGCCTGAAGATATTTTTTAGGTTAAAATTAATGGTCCGATTACTGTAGAAATAAGGTAAGCTTTCAGTAGAATATCGTATCTAATTGGTACTCTATTTAGCTCATTTTCTCAATATCAATTTTTGTATTTTTAATAGTATGAAGACATTTTTTTGGGGGTAAAAATAACTGTCCGATTAACACAACTAGGATATACATTTGGTAGCAAATTACATTTAATTGGTACATTATTTAGTTCATTTTATAATTATACCTATAATCATAGAATATATTGGTTTTACAATGATGTTTTTTATCTTTTATTTTTTTATGTCTGATGAGATTTTTTTATTAAAAAATAATGGTTGGTTTACCACAAATATAGTCATTTATTTATCAGCTTTTTAGGTCAGGTGCCACAACCATATTGAATAAGAAATTAATTAAAAATATAAAAATTAAACCATAAAATTAATTAATAGTTACTTAAGAAAACGATGTAACATTATTACCTTAATTTTAAATTTGTGCTTTCATATTTCTAACTGTAAATTATTTTATACTTAATGTATTATATAATATTATTTTATTATTTTGTTAAACATAGTGCAATGTGATTGTTTATATTTATTTTTAACAAATAAAAACTCATTAATTAATTGTTCATTTCAAATAAATAAAATATTCATAAATTATTTATTTAAATATTGATAAAATACATTCCACTTAAATTTTTTGTTTATAATCGCTTTATATCATATATTTAATTTTTAGTTGATTATTTTCTTGTTTTTAAGTAAAAAACAGTTTTTTTCCCATCCATGTTTATGTCATAATAAAAACCAAATGTTCATTTACATAATTATGATCATCAATACAACTATTATTCATCTGAAAAATATATATAAGTACAAATATATTACAATATAAAGTTATATTATCATTTTAATGAAATATTTTGAAATTTACTTTGTTTATTATATTTTGTCATGTTATTACAGATATGATTATTTAGGTCATATGACATTTCTTTTTAACCTACTAGTGTTACGACCCCCAAAATAAGTAAAAAATAATTCTTAACCGCATGACCACCTTATAAATACTAATTTGAGCCTTATTATCTATCTCACCAGTTACAAAATATATTTTTCATTAACCATTAATGAAGCAAATAATAATAATAATTTTTTTAATTATTTCTGACTGACGCCACCCCCAGGTTGAGAAACACTGCTAAACGGTAAATTAAAAAAAAATATTTTATGTTTTATAAAATATGTTATAGTAAAAGCTTAAAAATATAAAAACATTCAACAGTTAACTTAAACTAAAAACAAATATATTTAATGAGTTTAAATATCTACAATATTTGTGGATAAAAACAACAAGAACTAATGCTGAAAAATGAGTTGCAAAATGGCGGTGTAGCATATCTACTATCTATAGACTACTAAATTATTATTATTTATGTTAAAAGTTATAAATCAAGCTAGTAATCAAAATATTTTACCATCAATTTGCTGTCAACATTTCTATAACAGATAATAAATCAGGTGTACTTGGCATAAGTCATAGTTTAAGTTTAACAATGCATATTAACTCTTCAAATGTACTTGCTCTCGTTCTAATAAAATTCGGATACAATGCTGAATTGTTATTCATTAATTAAGCAATTACAATGGCCATACACTCGTCTACCTTTTAAGAATAATCCAACATTCCATCTTAGTTTAAGTCTAGATAATACATACACATTTTTATTTATTAAATTTAATATTTTTTATTATATACAAACTATAAATTATAATAATAATAACGAATAACGATACATACCTAGTTTTTTTTCTTGGTATAAAAATATAATAGCAATATTTTTCTTTTAAATATTTCTAATTTATAATCATACATTAGAAGCTCTAATTTTCTTTTGATCATTGAAAAATAACACACTAGATAAAAAGTGGGTGAAGACTATTATGCTACTGAAAATAAAACAATACACTAAAAATATAGAATACTATAAAATAGAAATTAGAATAATGTTAGAAATAATTAAATGTTTATATCAAAACACAAATATTCAAAAACTTTTAAGTAGTTATATTCACTTTTATCAAAATTATCAAACGACATTAATATTATTATTATTTCTAATTTCTATGGTTATTATCATATTATATCAAATCGAAATATGGTGCAAACCAGGTAAAACCACATAAACCACAATCAAATTTCAAGATGTGTATTAACGCGAGTGTACACCACGGTTTAGTTTGACATTTAAACCGTGGTGTACACAATAACGTACAACATATCTACACGCGAACGTAGTGGAAAGCGCCTTCAGTTACTAACACGGTTATAAAATACATAAAACCGTGGTTACTAATAAGAAATAATATGAGTGTGAACATAACCTAGTAATAATGATTATATCCACGGTTGGTTCTACTACAAAACTTTCCACAACCGTGGTTAAATCTAATCTAATCAGTGATTATAATATTATAAAAAATTAAATGCTATGGAATTGATAATTGATAAAATGATAATAAATTATAAATTTGTAACCAAATTAACTAATTTCAAAGTTTTAAAATTTAGACTAAAGTTTAATTTTATAATATGTTAGTGAAATTAATGTTTATTTTATGTTTTTTGTATTAAGACTTTAGACTAACGCCTATTTACTTGGAAGTGTATTATTAATTTTGATCATGAACATTTATTCAATTTATTTATGATAACAAATTTGGTACGCCATTCTCACTATGCCTTACTGCATATAACTATAACTTGTTGACTGTCATTATTAGAATAAAGTCGGCTTCATACTGCTTCTACACAGCGCGTCACAGTACAGTAAATTAAAATATTATATCACGTAATTTACAAGTAATTCATATTGATATAATGCGCAAAGTTACGACATGAGGTCTCGATTGACCTACAATCTTCCAAAGAATGTTTGGCCAATTTAGCAGTGCCTATTCGTGTCGGTACGTCTATTATCGGTCCAGCGTGAGCAACTGGCAACTGGCAGGTAAACAAAGACGATTTATCGAAATCAGGGCCTTATACAAACTTTTTTAAAAATCAATCATTAAATAATATTTTACTACTCCTCTCACGAATTTTAAAATTCTTTTCCAAAAATGTTTTTTTGAAACTGTATGATTTTTATTTGAAAACCTTTATGAAAGAAGTTATGTCAAAATGACTCATGGTGATTGATGCATTTGTAAAGTTTATTTTTTAGCATTCAGAGAGGATTTGGGTTTCAATTACTAATATCATATTTTTTTGTGTCATTGTTTATGTTTTAAGTTGTTTTTTAAAATTCATCTGTCGTGGTTTTTCATAACAAATCGAAGGGAATTTTTGGCTTTTTACGATTTTATCATAGATCTTATTGATATCAAATTTTTTAATTAATCTATTATGTATTTATATATTTCATATAGATATTATTACATACTAATAACATTTTAGCCCTGAAATATGTACGAGTACAAATAATATATATTTATTTTTCTATTTATATAGATGTCATACTCAAGCAGTGTTGTAACATGGTACCACCATGGTACACAACATAATATTGTGTAAAAATACAGTCTTGCAACCACATAAAAAATGCACCAGATCAACAAGTAATTAATAATATAAATAAAAACAATAATAATAAATTGTGATATATTAAATTATTCATTTAGATTGTTGATCTCCAAAAAGAAATTCAAAAACTAAAAGAGAAACTTAGTTCATAATCAAAAGAATACAACATTTGGAGGTATAATATAGCTATTGTGCTCATAATAATTTGTATACAATTTCACTAACTGATATTTAATGTCTGTTTTAGATCAACAATTTAGTATTGTAAATAAACCAAACGAATGTAAAATAAATTTAAAAAGAGAAAAAAATGCAAACGATCAAAAAAGGGAAGGTCAATTTTGAATGTTACTCCTTCGTCCCTTCGGTCCTCGGAGAAATAAGTGGTTTATTATAATTAAGATTTGAATACAATGATTAAATTGAATTAGAAAATTAGAATTTGAGCGAAACTTCATAAAATACAATATATTATACTGATAATCGGTTCCAAAAGTTTACCAAGTGTGTAAACTACCTATGTGAATACTAAAAATAATTTTCAAGTTCCTAGAATCAAAACTCAATTAGTTATCACGAATAAAAAAATTTTAAATAACAGAAACAATAATTTTGCTGAACTGCCACTATTTTTGGTAGATTTTCTTCTCTCAATCAAAAAACTTTTGTGAAATTTGAAAATGAGTCAAATAATGTACCAACTAGATGCAATTTTCTACTGAAAACATACCAAACTCGTAGTACTCAAACAAATTTTTCTTTTAATAATTAATGGAAGTAAATAGTCATGCTTTCAGAGTTTAAAAAACAAAATATAATTTTCAATTCTACTAATGATTATAGTTGTAAAAGCTTATAAAAGAAAATTATAACTTATTTTGTAACTGATTTTCAAAATATTTTGTTTATAGATTAAGTAGTATATGATTATGCTTCTATAAAATTTTCAATCCGATAAACCCAAAACATAAAACGTAATTTTGCCGATTTTTCAGTAGCTTTTCTAAATAATAAAAAATGGTGTTTTGGGATATTTATTTTGAATTCAATTTTGAACACCATTTTCTTTGCCAGCCATGACGTTTGTTCAACAATCAAAACCTAATCCAACTAATTTATTTAGATCTAAACCAGTGAAATATTTTTAATTCTTATTGTTACAATATAATTTATACAATTCTATTCATAGAGTTATATAATTCTGGTATCGATATAATAACTTGCTGTTATAACTCGGTTTTGATTGTATATAGCATTAGTATTAATATGATAATATTACAATTTAAATCAATTATATCAATTTAAAAAAATGTCAAGGGGGTAAGTAACCCTCCTTGTCACCTCTTTACCTAAAGCCGTCAATGAAGTTGAGTGATTTTACCATAGATAATAAAAGATCTTATATTATTATATAATTTGCTGCTTTACGATAAGAAAAATATATTTTTTTTTTTACAATTATTAACTGCAAAATAATTTCTTAAATGTGTGTATCTACTGTCTATATTTTATCCATTATATATATATATAATTATTAAATTTAAATTAATTGTATTCAATATAATGCATTTGCTCTAATAATTATGTGATATAGAGTATAACGTAGAATAATAATATAGACGTAGGTATATCTAATAAATAATAATTGATTTTATAATATATATTTAAGGATAGTATAATACAAAATTGAGTTATTTCCTTGTATTATATTTTAACTACTTTATTACTTATTATTTAAACGTTTGGTGTAAAAACATATTCATTACTGTGTTATTTTAATAGATGCTAAATATTTTAGATTAGTTTTTTTTTTACACTGGAAGGATATGTTTTATTATTTCAATTTGTTTATTAACATATTGAATGGAAATTTTTAATATACTTATATAAAAATGGTATGCAAAAGTAATTCCATAAATGTTACAGAAAGCATATATTGTTTTATTTATATTTCAATAACTAGAAATTTTACAAGTTACAAATTATTATTAAAAATATAAATGTTCAATTAAATTAATCAAATATGAACAATTTTACTACCGTCAAGGAAGTGCTGCTAGGAGATATTTCCCTTATGAACCTTCCTTTAAATATAGGCCTGAATATTCAAATGTATTGACTATTATAGTTATGATATTGTAATTCTATTGTCTCTTTAAGTCAAACATGAAACTAAAAATATTATTATAAAATGCCACATGAACTAGACTTTATACATTAAACTTTCCTTGGTTCTGTCTTTCTTTTATCTTTTATGTGTATTATAGTTATAGTAGAATTACATGATCTCATTTAATTATATAACTAAAACTAATATAAGTAGAAGTAGGTTTAATTAAAGCATTTTGCCATTGTTATTATATATTCATTCTTTAAATTATAAATTTAAAAACAAAAATAATATATGAAACTTTATTATTAAACAAGAACAAAAATAAAAAATAATTATTCTTTATACTGTAATCTAATACTGTCCTAATATGTTGTTAACACAGATTATAGTTTAGATACAGGATGTGTTCGTCTTGGACGCTCAAACGCTTACGATGCTCACGCTCACAACGAACATATTTTATGTTCATTTTGTAATTAACGCTTGACACGAACGTAGAAACAGCTTACTATATGTTTGATTGATAAGGTTATCAGAAAATAGAATTCAATTTTGTCTGTTTGCAGTTTTGCAACAATTTATTTAATAATTTTTAATTAAATAACTATATAATAAACAATAATAGAAATAAATAATAATTAGGTAATTGGTGTAAATGTACAGTAATAAACATTATTATAAATTTATATTTTATTACAGAATACAGGTAATATATGCATGCCCATTGGTAGTGCCTATAGTGCCAAGGTACTACCTGCGAAATCGGAGAAATTTTTTCTGATGTTTTTAATATCAATATAAGGAGGCTTTGATCCCACGTTTTTATTCATGTAGTGCATAAATTATTTTTAGAGCGGGACTAACAAGATATTTGCGAGGTTTCAGTCCTCCAAGCCTTTTAGGATCCATAGATGGCTTGGAGGACTTATCCCCCCGATATTTTGTAGAGAAGATATCACAAAAGTAAAAGCTTATAACATGAAATATATATAAAATATATACAATCCACTTTACAACAAATATAATTTTTATTTCATCAACATAAGGCAATGTTCAATAATTATGCTCTTGATAGATACATAATATAAGATTATTATATTAAAATATTAACATATTACATAATAATATGACAGGAAAAGTTGAATTTTTTGAATTAATTAGTTCAACAAAGTATTAATGTATTATGTATATAAGATATATATATATGCATGTAAGTTTTGTTAGATTTAAGTATTGAGCCTGTAGTCTACCAGAATATTTGTCACAGTTCCACCTATGTTAAGGTTTTTCTCAGGCATACTCAATCGTGTTGTGAGTAAAACAGAAGGTGCACCAACTGCGAAAAATATCTAGGCAAACCTATAGGTAATATTAATTATAGTTATAATCAACGAATAAACAATTTAATGTGACAAACATAAATTTTAAAAATAATTTTTAATGTTTTTACGGAGTTATCAGTTATCACATCACAACGCTCACACTGCACTACCTCAATAGAAAAAGCATTTGTGAGCACCAATTAATGATGTAACATGATTGATAACATCACGGTTGTAGTATGAGCGTTTTGATGCATCAGGTTAGGTTAGGTTAATAATAGGTTAGGCATAATATGGTTGTGGGAAAGTAAATATAACACGTTCATACATAATGTTTTATTAGTTTTTAATTAATTTAAATTTATGAATTTAAGATTTATTGTCACTTCACTTAATATATTATTAATAATACATTAGAATTAGGACAAATTAAATTGCATATGTGTTATACAGAAATTGAAAATCCTTATTCCAATTTGATCACCTGACCTTCACATTATATCCATTATTATAATTTTAAAATGTTAATTATAATAAAATCTTATCTATTAAAAAATCAAATTTCAATTAAGTCATATTTTTTTCACTTAACATTTACCTTACTTGGTTACATAAAAGTATTATTCCACTAATAGAATATAAACAAATTTATGTATTGAAAGATGTATCACTTAGACTTTTATTATAATTCAAAAAGTAAATTCATTACCTATTAGAATTACTAATAGTTGAATAATGAGTGAACAACAAGTAAAATGTGTATTATTTTCTTTTTATCATGAAGATTAATAATATTTTTAGCCACATTATTATCCAAAATAAAAAATAAAAAAAATTTAATTGCTTAATCCCTTAAAAATCACAGACTTTATTCATTTAATATTTTTTACCACATAATAAAAATAAGTGGAATGTAAAAATAACAAAAATAATATAATAAATTTAAACCTATACCGCAAGAAAATCAATAGTTTGATAAATACCGCATAATCCCGTGGTTTGGTATTACAATAATAAAAATATAAATAAAAACATATTTTTGTATAAATTGTATACTTAAATCTACAATTTTGATCTCAGCTCAGCTATTTTGTGACCCATGAGTTTTTGTAAGTCAACTAGTTTCAATGCTAATCCCATATTCCCTTGAATTTTTATTTTTCCTTGGAAAAATGCTTTTTGTGGATTCAATTTTCCTGATATGAGTTCAACAACATCATCGTCTTTCATCGTAAAAGTAACATCTGGTTTGCCTGCAAATAATAAACAAAAAATAATATTTACCAATAGACAATAATTTTATAATGATCAATGTTCAAATTGTTTAAATAAGAACTAGGATAAAATATAGAACAAAACTTTAATGTAATTATAGTACATAAAACATAAGCATACATCTTTTTAATATCGTCAGGAAAAATTATTTAGTATAAAATTAAGTATATATTTAAGTAAGATGGTAAATAATATACCATTAAACTGTTTAAGCTGAGCAATCACTTTTTAACAAATGGTTATACTATAATATACCTGTCCCATAAAATGTAACACTTCCTTTTCCATTTTTTGCATCAATAATCCACATGCCTTCTTGTCGTTGGTTATTAATAACTTTAAAACAATATATGCCACGCACTTTATCAATGAGATTTTCTTTATCTTCTAGCATGGCTTCTTCAAGAATTTTAAAGACTTTATGAACTTTAAAGACAGTTGGATCTTTATCTGTTTTTGGTTTATCAGATTCTTTTTTGGAAGATCTAAATGTATAAATTAAAATTACAAATAATTTGTTTATATTTATTTAAAATTTGTAACATTTAATTACAATGATGTTTCAGGAAATCCCTTCTTATACAAAGCTACTACAACAGCACCACCTAAACCAATGTTCTGTTGAAGAGCTACTTTAGCACCAGATACTTGTCTTTTGTCAGCTTTTCCAAGTAGTTGCCAATACAGTTCACTACATTGAGCAATTCCTAAAAAAAATAATAATAATAAATTAAAATTGATAATTTTTTTAAAAATCAATTTACAATATTTTTTTTAAAAAAGCGTATATGATATTAATTAAAAGTTAGTTACTCTTAGGAAAGTTAGAACTTTCCTTACTTTGTTTAATTTAGTTAATTCATAAGAATATCAATATAAAGATAAATAGAACATAAAGTATTATTTATTTGTTATAAAATATCTATTTTTAAAAACTAATAATTATATAATTTACTTTTTAAAAGCATTAGAAATAAGCTATGATTATTTAAACCGTTATTTCTTTAAAACATAATATATTGGGCATGTAAATATAGTAATGATTATTTTAAAGTCAACTTTTAATAGAATGTAGCAGCATTTTTTACTCCAGGTACAGTTTGTATAAAATATAAATATGAATAATTAATTTATATTTATAAATAAGTAAGTATTGAAATTATTAACTGCTATAAAAATAACACACAAAAAAAAATGTGATATAATCACATTTTTATTAATAATATTAAGGGGATATTTATTTTAAAAGATCATATAACTTTCTATCAATAAAAAATTGATATGCATATCTTAAATACCCTATGGAGTTATTATTAATCTCTCATAGATTATCTTTAGTTATTACCTGTAGCTCCCAAAGGATGGCCCTTTGATATTAAACCACCACTTGGGTTTACAACTACTTGTCCGCCATAAGTATTGGAACCAGATTCAACAAACTCTCCAGCTTTTCCAGGCTTACAAAGCCCTAGTGCATCATAGGTGATTAATTCATTTGCAGAAAAACAATCATGTAATTCCACAACATCAACATCTTCTGGTTTAATACTAGTTTTGTTGAACAATTTATCAGCTGCTAATTTGGTCATATCATATCCTATCTGATGGTTTTTAAAAGCAAATCTATATAAGTTTAAATACACATATTTAATTTATGACTCACAATTTGAACACAAGAATTTCCAGAGAATGTAGTTGATGGGTCAGTGGCCATTTCCATTCCAACAATTTCAATAGCTTGATCTTGAAGATTATTCTCTATAACAAATCGTTCTGATGCTAGAATAGCTGCTGCAGATCCATCAGATGTTGGACAACATTGAAGTTTTGTCAATGGACCAAAGACTTGAGGTGATTTAAGAATTTGATCTAAAGAATATTCATTTTGGAATTGAGAATACCTATACAAAATTAAACAATAGTTATTATAAAATATGGATATATTGTGAACATTATTTTAAAACCATAATTAATTATACTTAATTATAAGTATGACACAGTTAGTCTATGCATAAGACTCTATATATATTTCACAGAGCCAATAACATTAATAAATTCAAGACAAGCTTTGATGAGAATATCTTTTTATAGCGGTTATACTATCCAAATGTGGGATAATAATTACCAAATCCTTCAATTCAAGTTCTATGTTATGGTGAATTCGCTATAATTATTTTCTGTTGGATATATAAAAAAAACAAATGCGGGTATGATGTCCTCTTAATATTAATTATATAATCATTTTATTTTAAAAAATATTAATAAGTATTCAATTAAAACTGAATTTATAATCTTAACTGTACAACGTTTTTCTACAGTTTTATAAGTATTATAATATGTACTATTGTATATTTTTTTATTCAAATACTAAATATATAAATTTAATACTTACGGATTATTTGTTGAATGTTTATGGTTCTTGTGGGCAATTTTAGCAAGTGTTTCAGGTTTAATATTATTTTTTTTCATGTATTCCAAAGCTGCATTTCCAAACAATTGTGCAGTGATTGGTGATGCATCTAAACCAACTAAATCACCCATTATTGTTACATGTTTATCCATTGGATTTGTTCGATCTAAATACTACAAACAATTACTTGTTTAATTATACATTATAATTATTACAGTATCCATAAACAATATGTATAATATCTTACTGTGGCAGACAATGATCCTGGTTGCATTTTCTCAAAGCCTAATACCAATACACATTCGGCGTTATGAGATTCAATTATTTGTTTACCCAAATATAGCGCTGTAGATCCAGTTGAACAATTATTATTAACATTATAAATGGGTATTCCAGTCATTCCTATTTCATACAAAGCTCTTTGTCCACATGTAGAATCACCTATATTTTATTATAATTGTTAAATTATATAACATGATTTATTTAGGTAATCAATTTATAATTAATAATTTACCATAGACATATCCTACACATGCTTGATCTACTTTCTGGATAGTAATTTTTGCATCTTGTAAAGCTTTAGTAACAGATTCGATTGCCATTTGTGGATAATCAAAATTATCTCTGCTTCCAGGTTTTTCAAACTAAAATATTGAAAAAAACAATATGTAATTATTGCACTATATATTATACATTATAAATGATTATGTTATATTATAATAGTATAAATGATAAAATACTTTATTGTTCTTTATATTATTTCTGCATATTATGAATGACATAGATTATTATGTATTAACTATTATTTTATTTAAATTGTATCAACAATCTAAATAGTTTATTTTTCAAGGATATAAAAAATATGAGTTGGATACATTATTTTTAAATATAATTCAGTGACGATAATAATATGGTTCCTTTTTTGCTATTTTGTTTGATTTTGTATGTTCCTCATTCGTGCTTTTGGTCCTCAGAGAAATTGGTGGTTTATTATAATTAAGATTTGAATGCAATGATATTGCATTAGAAAATACGATTCTGAGCGAAACTGAAAATATTACAATATATTATACTAATGATTCATTCCAAAATTTTACCACACGCGTATATTACCTATGTTAGTAGGTACTCAAAATATTTTCAAGTTTCTACGATCGATACTTAATTAGTTATCAAAAAATAAAAAAAATTTAAATAACGAAATTCAGTCAGTTTTTTGATAATTTTTCGTTGCCTAAAGAAAAACTTTTGAAAATTCCAAAAATGAGCTAAATAAACTACCAACTAGAAGAAATTTGTACAGAAAGAATAGCCTATTTGTGCCGATCAGACCATTATTTCTATCCGTAAAAATGTTTTCATACATAATATATTTTCGCTTCGCTCAAAATCTGAAATAACTTCTACAGTACACAAAATTAAAAATTTTTTCAACAGCATCTAGTAAGAGGGTACACATTTTTATCTTTAATAATCCATAGATTGTAGTTGCTTATCCCAGATTAACTTTAGTACCTAAAGTATTTTAAATGTAAATTTTTACCTAGTTATAAATAAGAATAATATTCAATAAACTTATCGATAAAAATAAGTAATGTATAACGTTATAAATGAAAATATCTTATATTTTTAAATTAATACAAGGTTTTTTAATAGTTTAACGATAATACAATGATAACATTTTGAAGTCCTACACATATTTTATTTTATATACAAATTTTCATTTACCTATTACAAAACTTTTGATATTTGTAATGAAAATAAAATTGTAAATTTCAATTAAAATATTATATGTACCATTGTTTTTACAGTATTAAACTATAAACTATGAATTTTAAGTAATTATTTTGCTTTAATTTATAAACTATTGAAGAACAATAATAAAATTTCTAATTCTACAATAAGGAATACAAATGACAAATGATTCTTATCAGTGAAGATTTATAAAATAGTCTATTTAATTAAGATATGATATTATATATTATGAGCTATAACATGTAAAGTATAGATTGTAGATAAGTATATGCATTTAAAGTTTTTTACTAAATACAGTAACTACTAATTGTCAAAAAATGATTATATCTAGTACAATGACATAGAACTATTAAACTAAAAATTATAAAACCAAGGTCTTCTAAACATTTTTATTTTTATCTCGTTTTTTACCTATTTCAATATTCAATTCACTATTATACAAAAATAAATATTGTAATTTTTTAATGATTAAATCATAAATTTTGAAATTAGTTAGTATAATTTATGTATAAGTTATCTAATAAACTAGGTAGGTAGGTACCTATATGTTACATATTATCATAATTTATTGTAATTACTTAATTGATTTTTAACTATTAACAACAGTCAATTGTATAATTACATAATTTTTTATCTAATATTATTTATTAGTGTTAATTTTTTATTTTATTATTAAAAACATATTATCCAAAAAATATAAAAGTTAGCACTAACCAAGATATAAGTACCTTAAACAAAATAAAATATAAAATATGCATTACCTACAAATTTAAATTATTTTTTTTATGCGATAAAACATAATATTATGTTGCTTATTTAACATACAATACAATCATCCAAAAGAAATATGCTAATCGCAAATATCAGTCATTGCTTTGATTATATACAATAGTTAAGAATTATTGAGTTGTCATTAAATGTTATAAGCTCAATCAAAATATTTAAATTTAAAGTCTAATAACAAGACAACAAATAAAAAATCGTAAATGATAAATGATTGGGATAATTGTGCCATTTTTCATAGTGGTATACATAATCTTAAGATTATAGATTTACCATAAAATTGTTATATTTGTGTTAAACTTAGACATACCATAAATTAAAATATATATTATTTAGAGTGACTGCTCGAATTTTATTAAATTCTGCATATAAAACGTTAGTATTACATCAAGAAAAACATTAAAAATCTTATTAATTATATCTATAGTTAGACAATTTTTTTTTAAAAAGATAGATAATTCATATTATAGTATATATTTAAACATAGTTTACGTTATATGATAAAATATTTAAATGAGAAATTCAGATTTAGTTTGTATGTAATAGTTTTAAAAATTAATACACATTCATATATTTTATGTTTATATTACTACTTTATATCAATTAAAAAAAAATGTTGTCCAACTTTAATTTCACACACACTAATTAAAATATTCCTATTCTATCGCCTCACCCATATATATATATATATATATAATCTGTGCCTATATCAACAAAACCACAATGGAAATTTACAACACTGGAGGTGTTTGAGCGGTTCATACTAAATAATATATAAATATTAGTAATATTCATATAATGAAGTATAATTTTTTATACAGTACATAGGTATTATTTTTTATGTATGTGAGTTACATACATATAGTGGACGAGGTCGAACAATAAAATATTTACATATAATTGGTTTACCAAAAATATTAAATAAGTTACCGATTACATTAACAACATAGATGTATATAATAATAAATAAAAATTTAACGATATATAAAATTGTTTTGTAAAGTTGAATTTAAATGTAATAAAATATTTTAACACTTAAATTATTTAATCTATGGTCCAACTAATAATTAATAGGTATATTACTTGTTCCGCTGTACTAATAACTTACGTCAAGCAGTAAATGATTATGTAACAAAAATACGAGAAGAGAAAGTTAATAAAACAGTAAAAATAACAAAATACTCGGAAAACATATTGGACTCTTACATTATTTACTTAATGGTATGCATACGGAAGAATTGTCCTGAATTGACAATTAATATACTTTTTATGTTTATATTTTTAAATATTTAGGTCAACAGAAAAATATTACCTTAGTCATGCCCACTCCGACGACGAATACTTTTCTATTAGACATTTTTCTATTTTATGGCGCGACAAAAACGATGTGGTGAAAAAAACAACGACAACAAGTTGTACTTTCAGATGAAAATCTGTAAAATGATGTCTGAAAAATAAATCTAGACGGATAGAACGAGCCACGGAGAAATCAATAATGAAAAACTAACAACGACCGTGCCACCACGACTAATTGGTATTCACTATTCAATATTCTTATTTCACGACTGCGATTGACCGAAAAACGCCTTATCAGCAATATTATTATCACACACGGTTCGACATTCGATACTCGGTTCGGTTCGGAATATTTTGTTCTCTCCACGACTCCGTGAGACTCCGCAAACGGCGGCCTTCGACTCGTTTGCCTTCGGCAAGCGTAACATAATATTGTGTGTTGTGAATGTTGACGTCAGTGCTGACGTCTGTCGATTTCAAACTCTTTGTTTTAATTACTTAATAAAAAGATTTAAAAAACGGTCGAATAATCATTTAAAATTGTAAAACAATACAAATTGTCAATTAACATTGTTTAGGTATACTGTATAGGTATATACGTACCTACCAATTATAGAAATGACGTTTGATTTGGTTGTTTTAATGAAACAAAGTTCAATCCACTTTCCACTAATTGTAAGTTGTTGTTATTAGACTTTGAAACGATAATATGTGAAATAGCCGAAATGCGAATACGACTGCGATGCATTAATACCAAATTAAGTCATAATAATATATTGGTAAATACAAATTGTTAATAATTATTTCATAAATATCTGGATGAATAATTTAAAAAGTTTAATAAATCGTATACCTATTAACTAGTGTCAGCATAATTGAAAATAGGGGAAAGGGGACATTGGGTAATTTCAAGATAGAACTTAGAGCTCTCTCTAATTTTTATCTTTTTATACTTATAAGTCATGGGTTTTCGATTTGCCTAAAACTATTAAATTAAACAAATTTATATTATATTAAAAATTGGAAAACAATTTCCTAATCTTCCATAGGTACTCTATGCGAAATGTATATAATATTCAAAGTTAATTTTATCAGTTATCTTTAATTGTGACATACTCTGAGTCGTTCTTATATTCTAACTGTATACTACGATATTCTAAATATTAGATATATTATTCAAATATTAAAAACCGCGGCATAGTATAGAATACATGGTTGATAACAATTTCTCACGTTTCGTCTGTTTGTCATACTTTATCAGTCGCATCCTGATAAAAATATGTTGGACTTGATTAGTTGATTACGATCATGATTTGTCGATTTATATAATAATAAACTATTATTAAAATCTTAAATCATGATTAATAATGATCATTAATGTATCTGACATTATGTTTTGTTGTAAAAATTATTTCATATTAAATTGTTTATATAAACGAATGTTTTAAGATGTTGTAATTTTTAAACTTTGATTAATGTATTGAATCAACTATATTGACATTTTAGATTCTATGCAATATGATAAATTGTATAAATTTGTGACTAAGTTAATGGTATCAAATGTCTAATCCAACACAGAACGCTAGAGGTATATATTATACTAGGTATTATACCTATACACAATATTATATATCATGAATGGTATTTAGGTATTCAAAATCGAAAGATACTAGAAGAATTAGAATTGAAGAAACAGTTGTTACTAAAAACAGGCGTTGTTCCAACTGCTCCAATAATTTCTCAGCCTACAACTCCGGTATGTATCTACATATATCATGGTGTTGAGTGGATTATCAAGTTTTTATCATCTGTAGCCTAGAAAACTAATAATAAAATTAAAAATTAAATTAATTCTAAACAATTATAATTGACAATTGATATTTAATGTAATTAGTAAAATTGAAGTTTATTAAGTTAACAAATTTATTGTATATTACTATTTTTATCTCTAATAATAATTTCTTAATAACATAAGAACCATCTTTTGTGAATAAACATAATATTAAAATTAGTGCTTGAAATTATTACATTAAAATGTCACTAAAATTGCTTGCAATATTGATATAAAAGTATATCTTTAAATTATTCTTTAGGCTGTACTAATAGATGGCTAAGATATATATTATATAAATATACATTTGGGTAATGAGATTTTTTTAATGGCAAAATATTGTAAAACAAAAATAATGAAAACATCTAAAAGACTGTACAGATAAACATTAAAAGTTAATATTTCCAAAATCTTCAGTATCATTTTTTCTATTTATTGCTGACTTTTTAAAAAATAATTAAAAATGAATTTATTTATTTATATTTTAGAAAAAAAATTATTACGACTGATTATTATCAATTTTCTCTACAGCTCTTTTTATGGAATTCCCACTTATTTTATTATAAACATTTCTCATTTCTAAGATTTAATAATTTTACATAATAATTGATGATATTGATTTTAGTAGATAACTATTTTATAAAATGTAATTCTTAGTGATAATGTTTTTATATTATGTTCTCATTATAAATCATCAATTGTTATAATAAAATACAAGGGTAAAGTCCAAATTATTATATTATAAAAATAAAATATATTTTTTATATCATAGTCTACTGTTTCGAATATAAGTAGTTAATATAAATCGTAGTTTAATATTATATAAAATATGATAATAAAATGTATGCATATCATAATACTTATAATACGAGTAGTTATAATTTTTGAAATTAATAGGTTATTCAATAATAAAATAAATAATTAAGGTTGACTATTAATCAGGTGAACACAAAAGAGACACTAATAAATAAACAACTTTCTAACTTATTTTAAAACAAAGTTAAAACCTTCAAGTCAGATATTAATTAAATTTATTGGACTGTAATAAAATTATTAATTAATTTAACATTTATTCAGTTAATATGTTTTAATTTTTAAACATCTATTGCTAACAATTTAATTTAAACAAACTTTATACAACACAATATGCACTTATAATTATTTAAGTAGTCATATTTATTTTGTAGTCAATTCTTTTTGTCTATTAATCATTAATGATAAACTATATTATGCATACTAACCTAATACAAACAAAATTTATCATATATTAGTTTGTTCCTTTAATTTAAGTCTAACATTTTTATTTTTTTAGGTAATGTGTGACAATAATTCCCAACGTACTCAACCAATAAATTCTACTGGTTTCTTTATTACTACAGATTCTGCCTTTGGTAATTCTATATTAACTGTATTACCTCGTATTGAAAAATAAACAACCATGGCAAATAAGAAATTAAAAAAATTACAACATGAACTAGAAAATATTGAAAACCCAAATATTGAAATAGACCAATATACCACAATGCCACATATTGCTGCGTGTGTTCTTCATACTGCTCAATTTGTGTATGATGATATTGCGGGTAAATGTGTAGCTGATTTAGGATGTGGTTCTGGTATATTATGTATTGGTGCAGCTCTATTAAATGCAAATTATTGTGCAGGTTAAATATAAATATATATATTTATTGATCTATGTGTATTAGGAGCGTATTTACAGTTTTTTAACTTACAGGCATTAAAATATTTAATATTAAATACAGCAATAAAAATGAGATTTTAACTATTTGAAAATTATTGCTCAAGGCAATTGTTTCTCAACCTTTTTAGTGTTGCAACCCCCAAAATAAGTATAAAATAAAGTCAGTCAACTCATGACCCCCATATAACAAATACTAATTTGAGCCTAATTATTTGTTTTACTAGTTACAAAATATATTATATAATTAACCATTAATGATGCAAATTATTATTATGTTTAATTATTTCTGACTGATGCGATGCCTTATCTAAAGATATGTAACCCTCAGGTTAAGAATTCTGCCTTAGGCATATTATGCTAGCGTTTACATGTAAATACGCTCTTATGTTTTTACCATTTTTATAATCATACATTTTATTTGTTTTTAGGATTTGATAAAGATCCATCTGCCATTTCATTGAGTGTTGAAAATGCATCTAAACGTAATTTAAAAAATTGTTGTGATTTTATTTTATGTGACATAAAAAATATTGATAATTGTGTACAAGCTAAATCATTTGACACAGTCATAATGAATCATCCATTTAGAATAAAGGGTATGGAATCAGACTTATATTTTTTAAGAAGAGCCATAAATTTGGCTAGTAAAACAGTATACTCAATTCATAAAACAAGCATCAGAAAACACATTATAAATATGGCCAAAAAATTAGGTGTCTATGCTAAAGTGATTGCTGAAGTAAGATTTGATTTGCCAGCATCTTATAATTTTCATAAACAAGATTCTTTTGATATTCATGTTGATATAATGAGATTTTCATTAACACCTCGACCAGCAATTCATTATAATTATCCTAAATTAAATATGTTAAACACCCTTAACTAAAATAAAGTATTATTATAAAATGAATTTATTGGTAAAATAAATATGTTTGCATTGTATTTTGGTGTTTTATATAAGTGGCTAGTATTTAATATATTTTTTGTATTGATTATATTCCATAATCTTAAAAACTACAAAATATTAATAATAATTATGACAAATGCAAATAATTAATGTATGAACTATAAAAATCATTGCTTTCTATAATCAAGATTTTATTTGCAATACATCACCTTCATACACAAGCATATCATGATAAAAATAATTCAATTATTTTTTTTAAACTAAATTAGATCTGATTATACAATACTAAATCGTGTATATAATTTACTGTTCAAAATGAAAATTATAATATATTTTACTTATTATGTTTAAGGATTAAAATTAATATTATAGATATATTTATGTTTACAAATTGTATAAAATATAACATTATTCTTTATAAGGTAAATTATTATAAAATTAAATAATGGGTTTTTAAGTTAAAGAAGAAAAATATACTATAATTATTTTGTTTAAAGCTTCAGAAGCTAATAAGAGTATTATACATTTGAATAAAAATTAATGTTACAATTTGTTTCCAATTTTAATGTACCAATGTTAAGAATTGTATGTAAAAGTTTTCATTTTTCACAATCTTTTTTAAAATGAAAAGCAATTCACTATGTAATTAAAATAAATAACATTTATATTTTAAATATAATTACCTACTTATATTAAATAAAAAAAATGTGCGTTGTTCATTGTGGTGTTTTCCTATCAATCATCAAACATTCCTTAGTGCATTATCATATAGCATTATTGTTGTGTGATTAATATTACATTTTGTATTTCAATCTTTAAAAGCTATTAAAAACTTATTATATTAATCTTCATGCTAAATATGAATTTACTAAGTTAAATATTTTAGTTAAATAATTAACCATAAAATATGTACTTAATTGTATATAAACAAATTCTTAAGGTCGTCAAACTGTTGTTTTCTATATGTTTCATACTCTACAGCAAACATTTTTTATTCTTAAAACCATTCTCCTAATCAAATTAAATTTAAATGTAAAAATATCAAATACAAGATAAAACGTAGTATCCGTAAAATTTACGTAAATTTACCGAGCTCACATCTCCAAAACAAAATACAATAACTTTTATTTGTATATAATTTTGAGTATTTTAGTATATAAAACATACACAAATATATAAAAAAAATTATTAAATAATTGTTTATATTTTGCCAAAAAAATTTTTTCATACATAATATAAAACACTCATTATATAACCAATATATTTCTTGATTTTTTCAGAAACTGAAAAGTATATATAATATTAATTTGTTTATACAGTACGCTATACTGAATAATATCTATTCATCAAATCTTCATAATTAGATAGAAGTTAATTAAATTAAATTTCTGAGAAATAATATATTATCAATATTCAAAAACAAATAAACAGCAAATGTCGATTAAAGTCAACATATATATATATATATATACCAATTAGTTCTATATTTATTTATTTAAAGATATAAACTTTTGATATTCATCAATTCATCTAGTATTCTAGTCATAAATATAGAAACCCTGGTAGTATTAAACTACAATAATTATTTCATGTTATAATACATAATTTTATATAATTATATTATTATTATATTATTGACATTTAGAATCTAATACTAACTATGCCTTTTTTTAAAATAAAACTAATAAACATTTTAATGATTTGGTTGAAAGCAAATTACACACATAAAAATTGTATGCATATCTTATAATATAAAAATGTTACATTTGAAATATCATTTAAGATCTTTGTTTCCTTATTGAATAGACAGAAAATATCATTATTTTAACGAACACAACTAAATATAAATACATCATTATTCAAAATTAGAACTATATAAATGCACTAATTTTAACTAAATAATATTTATACCTTGTAACATAAACAAATTTTAAAATAAGCAATTTGAATATTATATAATTATTTAATTTAAATATATTCATATGAAAATTTTTATTTTAATATAAAACTCAGTTATGTTGTATAAAGTTGTAAAAAGAAATATAAAATAAATACTTCAATCATCAAAATAATCATAGATTTATTTATAATAATACACTTTTTTCACAATTTTCTTGGAGTCATAAATTCTTTGACATCATCATCAGTTATACGACTTCGAACAGCTTGATGATCAAGGACAATTTTTGTAATACATTCAATCAATATTTTTTTTAGTTCGCCGGTTAACATTTCTCCTGCAGTATAAGCCTGTAATCATACATATTATTTGTTTAATTTTTAATAAAATTTGTACATATTATCATGTTACATTATGTAACCATAAATACTAACCAAGTGCTTAATATACTTATAATAATTTATAAATAATGTCTACACTATTAATTATATTTATTGAGAAAAATTTTTTTTAGCCTAATATACAATAATATTTAAGAATACTTTATGATAAAGTTGACCAAAAATAAAATAACAACTTTTAATGTTAAGAGGACGCCACATTCCTTAACCGTCAAAATATAGTTTCGTACTTCATGGATTGCAAAGGCCAGAATGGTCATATATAAATAATTTTTAAATCAATTTAAAGGGTTCAACATTTTCTATGTTTTGTCAGAGCCTTTTTTTAAAAAAAAATGATAAACTTCGATTGTTATACACAATTTAAAATATAAATTTTGATTTGTTTGATGACCAACCATTACAAATCTAAAATGATTAAAAATAAAAGCCTCTGACATTGAAAAAGTTCTATTCTTTCATTTGATATCAATGATTTCTGACCATTATGAACCTCAAAATCCATGAAGTACCCAGTTAAGTATAAAAAAGAATATTTTAATTTTTTGGTCAATCCTGTACACTCTGCCGGGAAAAATGATTATTTAAAAGAAAAATATATTATGCTGCGCACCGTCCGTAATAATGGTCGGCTGATTGTTTATAATATATAAAGTGGTCTGTATTCAATTTTCACTATATTTTTATTCAACAAACAGGTTTTTGTAGAATAATGATTTTATGAATAATACGTATAATGGTTTTTGTACGTAATCAAAAATAGTTTTGACAATAATAAAATAAATTCTAAGCGAATCTATTTAGTATTTACAATACCTATATATTTCATTTACTTTTCTTTTAGTTTGTATGTAGACCAATGGTATAGTCTTAAAAAAAGTTTAAATGTATGTAAAAAATTCCCAAAGTATATAATTATATTCCAAGTTTCTAACAATTTGAAAGTTGTAATTGTTTATGATATAAATGTTTTATTTTTTTTTAATTTCATAAAGATATTAAAATATATAATCCGATTAGTGAATAATAATTATTGAAAAAACTAAATTGATTGTTTATGAAAATATTCATATACAAATTATTTTATAAGTATATGCACTATAGTAAAAACCGAAAAGTCATTATACACCGTATACCAGCTTATACGCTTCACTACACCACTGAATTGTAGACAGTAGAAATAGAAATAATGTTTTGATCATCCATATGATTTCCTACAGATAATTGTGTATAGAATGTTGATGTTACACTAGAAAGGTTACCAAATAAGGTTTTCAATTTACCAATAAATTGCAATATATCATTTTTGACAAAATTTATAGGTACACATTTATAGGTGATTTATAAAAATATAATTAAACAAAAACAAAATATGCAGTAGTATATGTTTAGGGTTCGATAAAATTTTCAAACTGATAAACCCAAAATTGTAGGAAATATTAAATATTTTTGGAAAAATTTCAAATTTCTATACTTAGTCAGAAAATAAACCAATCATTTCCAAAATTTTACCGCACTTGTATACTACCTATTTTAATACTTAAAAAAATATTTAAAATAAGTCCCTATGATCAAAATTAGTTATCATGAAATTAAAAAATTTTAAATAACAGATTTTTGCCAGATAGCTGCTTATCGTAATATATAATAACATAACCATGGCAAATATAATATAAACAACCGGCAGATGACTGATTTTAGAATGATGCGCCGCCCCTGTAATCAAATATTATCGAATGCAATCGGCTGGCACGACTATGACGATTCGATATATTGAAAGAGGAAATGTGCTGTCGCCGTGTGCTTGCGCAGGTACAAAAGTAGTAAAAGCGCATCCTATGATTCATTGCTTGCGTTCTCGTTTCGGTGTGGTGTCCTCTTAACTAGATTATTACTTATATATGATAAAATGATATTATATGGTAGATATAAAAACAAACCCAAATGTCATATTTTAATATTATTAAAAATATTCCCAAATTACTACTAATTAAATTTTTTTTTCTATACATTTCTTACTTTTTCAATTTGAGTTAATTGTTCATCACTTTCCAAAAAATGTTTCAAATACTGATATGATATATCAACATTACAGTCTCCGCCTAAAAGCCTATGTTTTTCAATTGTTTCTTGTCCACCAGAAAACGCATATTTATTTATCTGCAAAATAAATTAAACAATAATAAAGTAATAATTGGGTTTTGAAAATGTAATTTATACAATTATAAATTTTTTATGTTTATTAGTGACATGTGGTGAAAATTTAATTTAGGTAAGCGATAATTTACAAATAAACATAGCTAATGAAAAAGTTTATAATATATTTAGATAAAATAATAAATATACCTAAATAATTGTTATTAGAATTATCTATAAACAAGTATATCGCTTCCCAAATCTGTTCCAAAAACTGTTATCCCTAACCTTACTTTTCACCAAACCGTAGGATCAGCTATAACACACTACAGGCTGCCAAATCTTCTTTCAGGTGAGGACTTATGCCATAACTATAAATAATTTTTATATACTTTAATAATTTAAATAATTAGGGTTAGGATTTAATTGACTTAAAAAAAATCTAAAACTTAATTAAAATGTATTAAAAATGTTAACATAATAATATCAAATATATTCAAAATATATTGATAACTAGTCTATGGTTAATTTACGAAAAATACACGATTTAAAATATTATTTTTTATTAAATTATATACTATTTTAAATATTTTACACAAATCTTTGATGTATGAAATATTATCCCAAAATCAGTACCCACAAAGAAAAATATTTTTAAAAAACATGTTTTGATATATAATTAAAAAGTAACTAAACAATTAGGTACTTATATTTAATAAAAATGTAAAATTTGCTATATACGAATTACTCAAAGATCCTAATACTTTAAATGTGAAACAATTAAGACAAATGCAAAACCAATTTACTTTTCTTAAATTAAACGGGATTTTAAACTTGGAATGATATGATCCCAGAGACCATAAAAATAAATTCTCTAACCTATATTATTAACTAATATAGTAATAATCGGTAATACACTTGATAGTTGACACAGGCACTGATATAAGTATAATGTATATTTTATTAAAAATAAAATTTTCCCGATTTGCTCTGACAACATACCATTGATGTATATCTATCAATAACTATTACATGTTATATAACAATAATAAGATTTGTATAATCATTATTACTGAAAGTAATATTTATATGTCAAGATTTAAAACTAAAATATATACTTTGTTTTTAATTTGTTTCGGCGTGTCTGTTAAATATATAGCAGAATTCAAGTCACTAGCTGACATCTTGGTATTAGCACCTTGTAATGACGGCAAAAATGTTGAATGAATTAGTGCTGGCTTTGGACTACCCAATTTTGGAGCAACATCTCTTGTCATTCTAAAATATGGATCCTTAAAAATAATTAAAAACTATAAATACAATTATTGATATAAAGAAATTTTGTAATTTTTACCTAAATTTGCAAAATAAAAAATACACATTTTCATAATTAAGTTTTGATTAATTATTTCTTATTACATTAATCATTATAATTAAGAAATAAAAACAATAATGTATACATTTAGCTTTTTTAAACCTAAATAATAATTAAAAAATACATATAATTATATTTGTAGATTTAGATTAATTAATTAAATTTTTACCTGGTCTATAGCACAGGGTATTAGGCAATTGACTTTATTATCTCCAAATATAAAAGGAAAAGTAGATGAAATGCATGGTGCAGCTTGAACTGCTGGAAACGCAATTTTACCAATAACATCGCTTTCTCCAAAACCAAAAATTCCTTTAATTTGATTGTAAGTAATGCTTTTTTGAATTCTTAAAACGTTAGCATAAAAAGATGAACATTCTCTAAACATGTATAAATTACTTTAGAATAATAAAAGTTTATCCAATTTAAAGACATTAAGTATTTTACCCCATAAACTGTAAATCTGAAAAAATAAATGTGTTATTTTTATCAAACCCACAAGCTATTATATCTTTGGCATTTTCAATGGATAACTGTTTTGCATCTTCTAACTTTAAATCTTTCCATAAATACTTTTCATCATCAGTCAATTGTATTACGAGAGGAACTTTAAAAACATCCTGTAACCATCTAATAATAAAATCAAATATTAGTAAAAGATATATGAAAATAATATTAGTTAAAATATCTTACTTTGTAAATATAAATGGAATTAAATGACCTATGTGCAAAGAATTTGATGATGGACCTCTACCAGTATATAAGTAAAAAGGTTTACCTTGCTCGTACAAATTTAAAATACTGTGCAAGTCTCGATGTGAAAAAAAAATTCCTCTTGTTAAGAAATGATGTACTGGTTTATTAGTAACATTCTTAATCCTTAGTAATAAATCATCATTTATTTTGGTACTACCAAATCTACCTAAAAAACAGTAATATGTTATAAATTTTAATATCAATAATATTATACTTGTTTCAAAATAACAAGGAATGAAGGAATCCACATATATTACCATTTTGTGTAACTTATGATACTAAAGTATTAGTTTAATGTTAAAATCATTATTTTATAAAGTTTTTAAATCAGTCAAATATTTATTTTATTATAATATTTATATTAACTTATTATCATCTCTTTTTCCTTTATATTTTAATACCATCATTATAAATGTGATTATTTCTTTTATCTATAAATTTTTGAATTTTAATAGTTTATTGTATTGTATTCATTATTGTTGTTTTATATCATTTGTATCAGTTTGTTTTTAACACTGTGTTTATTAATGATAAAAAAAAAAAACACAAAATAACGTTAAATTTTACGAATATTAATAAAACATCCAATACGAAAAAAGTTGTATCTTAATTTAGTTTTAAAGAGTCATTAATGAACATAAATATTTTAATATGACATTAGATACAACTATTTAAATGGAAATTGTGATAATGCTAAATATTTTGAATGAGTAAAAAATAATAACTAGGTATAGGTATAATATAGTTATTAACACACGGTTTATAATTGACGAAAATTGAAATGGAAATACTATTTTTGTGGACGAATTTTGTATTGAACCTATTAATGAGTAAAACAAATTTTATGTATAAACGATACATTATGGATACGTTTAACTAATAATAAACAATAATCATATTCAATAGACTATAACGTAATACTATTCATAATGTATACTTTACTTAAAACACCAAGTAATTTGAAATATATAAATTATAAGTAAATTTAAAAAAAAAAAATGACGTACTAATAAGTTTGTCGTAGTCAACTCCAGTTTTGGACTTGGAACAGACGTTCCATGGGTCAACCACGTCTTCTTCTTCGTTGTCAACATCCCTAGTTTCTAATGACAAATTCTCTATGGAAGAAGTCATGATATACGTTATGTTTTACGTTAATTCAAAAAGGAAAACGTAATCTAATACTTTTAAAAACTGGTAATGAATAATAATGAAAGTCCGAAACGCATAATAACACCGTTTACCAAATGATAATTATTATGTGTATACCGTTTTTGTAAACCCGATCGCACTATCACTGTCCATTGATTACTGTTATCATTGTGGAGGTAAGTACAATCAAGATAGTACCATTATTATATTCTATGATAGATCCGGATTATAATTTTCAGCGGATATAAAATAAATTTTAAAACTTAGTGTTTCTTGGCGTTCATGCAATACAGTCGCATAACCGTAATAAAGTAATGTTTCCGATTAAATTGTTCCTGATTATAGGTTTTTCTATCAACCCGTCGTAATGCGCACTATTTTTGTTGACTCATTTACTCGCACGGAGTAATTTTTTGCCATTCACGATTTTTTGTTCATTTTATTATTTATAAATTGAATGTTTAAAAAATAAAATGAATATTTTCAACTTTATTTTATTTATAAATTTATTAATACTTTTTATAATTATTTAAAATAACTAAAGTCGTTTTTAGTTAATTATAATAATATTTTAATTGAATAATAAAAAATAAATATACAACTTTTGTAGATAAATATATTTTATATATAATGTACGCAATAATTTATTTTTTAATTAGGTACATCCAGTGGCCTAACAAGGTAAAATATTGTGAGGGGGAGGGAAATAATGTACTCACCAAAATTGTAAACGTAGGGGGAGGGAGGGTAAAATAAATTTTTCTTTTACGCATACCTAACTTTTAGTTTTTACACTATTACACAAGCCTTGGGACTCATGGGAATTACTTTTATTTTATTTTAGTTAATAATAATACTAATAAGTGCTAATACATAATGAAATAAACAATAATATCACAGAAATACTGAGTATAACAAATAGTTATAACATAGGTATTAGTTGTTTGTTATTACTTATTACATATTTTGGATTCATTGTATATTTTGGAATGTAGATAATGTGAAAAAAACTCGCGAATTATCTTATTCTGTATGTTAGTACATGTTAGTAGTGTTAGTAGGTAATGTTGCGTTTCAAAATTACATATGTATAATATTATTCTTTCGATTACTTTTTAAAGATCTTAAAATTTGAACTGTTGACTTATTTAGGGAGGGGGGCAAAATGATACTTTTGCCCCTTCCCGATAAAATTAAGGGGGCGATTCCTCCCGCTTGCCTCTCCACACTTACACCATATATCTAGTTAAAAAAGAAATGATAAATGTCGATAAAAAAGTTTTAATGTTTAAATATTAACTTTCTATATTTTAAATTAAACTCAAATAAAATATAAAATAATTCTTGTATAGGTATTAGGAGATACTAATGATTAAATAATTAAAATCTATAACTTATAAATTAAATACTATAACGTCTCAACATTTAAAATACACAAAATCACTGTCATGCCTTACATTATTAATGATATTAATTTAAAGTAGTAGTTATTTTTTGTAATAAATTTTTTGTCAAACGAAAAAAACTGTTACAATAATGCTATCGATTAAAGAAGAAGATTTCATTATTAGTACAAGTGTTTGGTGTTAATTTCTTGGCAAAATTCAATCTATATTACTCATTATATTCTTATGTATAGGCATTGTAAACTTATTTTACTCAATAAACATGATATTGATAATATAAAAAATTATTGTAATTAACTATTATAAATGTGCTTGTAATTTCTAAATTTAATTGCATAATTTCAAAAGCTTATAAAATATAGAGATTTGTAAAAATGACATCAATTGATTAACTTACTTATATATATTACAGCACGCTAAAGCTAATTCTAAAAATGGGTAAAAAAAGTCGAGATTATATTCGAATCGAGATTTTATTGAATCGTAACTTGTGATTGTAGTTGCTTGGTGGTTTGCTATAGTTGCTTACCATTTCTTGTCAACAACTACCAATTATATAAAAATAACGACCAAAAAAGAAACAACAATATCACTATAACATTTTTAATTTAGTAACTACCTATTTCCGACAAATAAAAAAATTCTATATTTCTATAATGATCATTTTTTTTATTTTATTACATAATATATTATATCATATATCTATTACATCATATATATATATATATATATATATATATATATTATATAGATGATAATAAAAAGAAGACTACGGAACAAATAGAATTATTAACTAGTAAAAACTAATAAACGATTTTAAACTATTGTTTCAGAATAATCAAAATATTACGGAGTACCTATGTCCGTTACAATCTAGTGTAGACAGTGTAGTATTTAAGTAAAACTGTTAAAAATTACATTTTCAAATACTGTCGAATATTTTAATGATTTAAAGTATCTACCTATTATTATTTGCGATTTAAATATTTACATAAAATACTTTCAATAATTTTTAGATGTATTTGAATATTTGACAATAAATACTTTAATTTTATAGGTAAGTACTTATATTAGTATTTCCATTTGAAATTTGTTTATACGTCATATCTACATATTTTAAATTTCATGGTATACCAACTACCTATGATATAATTAAAAAAATTTTGTGTAATCATGAAATAAGTGTGTATTTTAAAATCTTACTTAAATAGGTGTTTTAAAAAGGTTTTTTTTTAAAAATACATTTCAAAAGTAAGTACTTTTTACAAGACTAGTCCGTTTATATAATATACGAGTATTATTAAACTATTAACTATAGGACTTAGTAGTGATGTACAATTAAAATTTTCTTTTTCGTATGTTCCTTAATGATTTATTTTAAATAGAGTACGTTGAACATATTTTTTTTGAAATTATAGTTTTGACTAGCGGTTTCACACGATCATACGTCCATGGAGACCGCATTCAATTTGTCAGTACTAACAAGTAACATACATTTAATTATATTAAAATATTGTCTAACATATTACAAGTAACTAGTAAGAATCTTTTTCTCTTAGTGTTGAAAAATGTATAAGTAAGTTGTAAATAACATACAATATAAGTAATAAAACCATAGATCTTATACTATTATACTAGTATAATAAATAAAACAATTTTTTAACTACCTATTTTTAAATTAGGAAAATTATATTGAAAACAATATATACGTTAATCGTTTTTTGTTTTTAACATTGTATACCTTACCCAAGGCCGGGCATTAACAAGTTAAAAAGTTATAAGTTAAGTTAATATTAACTTTTTAACTTTTAATATCTGAATATCCGTAAACTTAACTTGTACTTTAAATATTTTTATTACGTATTAACTTAATAAATAACGAGTTAATTTTCTTTAAATTTAAGTTAAGTTAATATATTTTTATATACATTTTAAGTTCAATTTATATACTAAAAGTTTTTTTTTTCAAAATTTAAATTTGTTTTGTATTTTATTTCGTGTGTCACTATATATTCAAGCAGTTCAACAAAACAAATTTATTTTTCATGTTAAATACCAATAATAATATTTTAAATTTCTATTATTGAGTTATTAACTATTGTTATGTTATAATAATAAAATAATTAATAATTATCTTGTTTTTCGTTTTCTAATGTACCTAGTTTATACTTTTATTGAAACATTTTAAAACCCACATTAAATTAATTTTATTAAAATAATTAATATATTTTGGTATATATATATACAGTGATGTATTGGAGCGTATACTCATAACAATATTTATGCAATAAAAATAATAATTGTATAAGTATATGGTAGGTATACGACCATAATATTTTATAATTTATAAATTTGTTGTACATTTTATGACAATAAATGTATATAATTTTAATAATAAGTGTATTTTATTAATGAAAATAAATGTATAAGGTATTATGTTTCTATTAGTTAATATATATATATATAGTATATTATAGACCCAATATATTAGTTAATTCATGAATTATATACCTCTACGACTTAAAATTAATAAAATTTAAAGCAAACAAAAATTTTATTTAATAAAGTGTAGAGTTCTAGATATAATTAATTAATAATTATTAAATGAAATTAAAAAATAAAAACGAATTATTTGACTAAAAATAAAAAATATTATAATGTCATAATAATCATTTCAAGTAATTTTTTCTTTTTTAATGTAATTTTGAGAAAAATATGACATATACTCAAGACATAATTTACCAATACATCCCTGCATAGGTACATTTTAAATATTATCTTATTAAAACTTTATAAGTAGGTATATATTATATAAATTTTTTGCTAGCATATTCATTATTTATATATATATATATATATATAGGTGTATTATACATAGAAAATCTATAATTACAAAATCACAATAATAATTATATTAATAATCATTGTGGCTATTTGGGTTATATTGCTATTTGTATTATATTATTGATTTATTTATATATATATAATAAGTACTTATTAATGGGCGTAAATGTAAATGTCTGCCACACGTTTTTCGTAATCATTGTCTTAAGTTTTAGACTGAAAAATATAATTCAATGTGATATTGTGAAAATGATCGTAAACAAAATTTAAAAATTTGATTATGATCATGAAATTTTTCTTTCACTGAAAAACAACATATTATTATGTAATAACGTAAAAATATGAGGGATAATGTGTAGAGGTTTAGTATGTAAGTAAAGTTCGGTATGTAAGTTTTAAACATTATTACCTTCTTCTTGATGGTCAGAGGGTTTCGGGGTAGTGAGTCCAAGAGTAAAAAATGAAAGATTGATATAATAATATCCAATTCTTTACAATATGATATATCCACGGATAACGTATCCGCTTGTATTAATTAATGTATTAATATCAATATAATTATGTATGTGTATGGATCATATATTTCGCTTACCTATATTGGACGTTATTATTTTGTTATATTAATATAAATTATTTTAATTGTATAAAATTATGGATCACGTATTTCACTTGCATGTAAATTAAGTGTAATAACAATTTTCCTTTAATTTCTAAATAATATATGTGTATCTCTTATTAATTATCTTACCTAACTGTCGCTCTTTGAATTTGTTGTTTCAGCGAGTCACAGCACAATAAATAAAATAAATGATTTGAGAGACCACTAATTATCAAATTGTAATATTTTGTATTTATTAAAATAAAAACACTTGATCGACTTTACTTGCAATGATGTTAGTACACACGTTGTGCAAGATGCCGACCAACTTGTTTGTTTTAGTGTTTACGAGGTACTGGTAATGGAGAGATTTTTGAATATGTTTCTTAATGATTAATTAGAGGGAAAAAAACGTTAAAAAATTGGTTATCATAAGATTTTGTATACCGAGATTCCAGGAAAAGCCTACTACCTTACCCACGGTATTTTACTTGGTAAAGGAGTTTGTCAGCGTCGGTGTAGGAGTCTGTGCGCAACGTATGCATTTACTTTTGTATATATTTATCTTAATTAATTAATTTTTTGTCATACAAATTATGCACGTCATTAAAATTATAATATTATATTAGTGCTTCTTTCTATATCCAATAACATAATAAAATTGAGCTAATTGGAAAAAAATCTATATTAATTATTAATTTAATATTTTGTTTGTTTTCAATGTTCAAATCTCGGGGTAGTGTGGCCGGTATTATAGGAAAATTTAGCTCTCTTTATTTTTACTATACTTGACTACAAGAATGTATTGGTTTAATGCTATTTATATAACGATATCAATAAACAAGTATGTATACCTAACGTCCATGATAATAAGTATTAACATTATAATATAATTATATATAAGATTAGAATATTAGAATAATAGAATATATATTTATATTTTATTCATTACCCAATAATGTTATCTTCTATAACAATTTCAAGTCACAAGTTGGTTGCAAGGGTGATTATCATACTATTGTACACAGGAACACCTGGTGGGATAGGCATATGGTACAATGCACCACATGAGAATTTTAATAATTTGGATTTTTCAAATAAATGATAAAATATAAAAATTCCTTGTCCGTTAATTTATAATTTATGTGCATGATTATTTCCAAATAAATATTAAATACTTACCTAATCTGAGAAACCGTCGTCTGTCGCATTTTAGTATGTTTATTACTGACTAAATCGTGATGACTGTAAGACTAAATTTAGTGCAATATTTGAAAAAATAATAGAAATTGCATCCAAAATAGAGGTGACACTATTACAACGAATCGATGGATAGACATATCGCGAAAATTACCCAACTAATAATGTATAGGACTACTTTAGACAATCATTATTTATTTCATATATTGATTCTATTATTATGTCTATAAAAGAACGATTTTCTGATGAAAAATTTAAAATATTTGTATTATTTGATAAAAAATGAAGCATATGAACCGTCAAGCATTCATGACGACTTTTTGAATTTTGAAGAACAAGCCTTATCGTAGTATCAAATATGGCAAGATAAACCACTCGAAAATAATATAGAGCTGATTGATATGCTTGATTATGTAACATAATATGTTACCCAGCTGTATGTAAGCCCTAAGACTATACAAATGGCAATTCCTTTACCTGTAACATCATGTTCAGTAGAAAGATCTTTTAAATAATATTTTCTAATTTTAGATTTTAAGCGGAGCGATAAATGTATTGTTTTTAAAAAGATTATTTTTTTTTTATGTATGAAAACATTTATTTGGGTAAAAATAATGGTCGACTACCACAAACAGGGTATGTTTTCAATAGAAAATTGTATCTAGTTGGTACTTAAGTAAGCTCCTTTTTCGAATTTCTCAAAAGTTTTTTTTAGGAGAAAAAAAACTATCAAAAATTGGGCAAAATATTGCAAAAGTGTAAAATTAATATTTTTATTTTTTAATAACTAATTGAATTTTGATCGTAGGGACTTGAAATTTTGTTTATCACTAAAATAGGTAATATACAAGTGTGGGATAATTTTGAAACGAATTGATTGATTTTTGGCTAAATATACTTTTTTCCAAAAAAGTTTAATTTTATAGAAAACTAATGATATACTTCTTCCCCTTAATTTTTGGAGCCAAGTGCACGTGCACCATCTGTACTTGCGGTAATCTAGGCCTTCACTCGAGTCCCGTAATTTTATTATTATTATATTTTTATGTTTATCAGATATTAAATTATTATTTACGTATTTAAATTAATAAAATAGGTATTTAAATTGCATTTACCTAATAAATTTATTTCATTTCATTTCAAATTCTGATATTTATTCAAATAAAATTAAAAAAAAAAATCGATGTTTCATAGTTGTATTATAATACACAGGTCATTAAAATATAATAGTAAACCATATTATAATCAATGCCGGATTAAGGACCTATGGACTTCGGGGCTGAAATTTCATATGGGCAAAACATGATAAAGCATGCTTTATAAAGCCGCTCACTACGTTCGCAAGAAAATACATTTTTCTAACTATTCCACCAAAACTGGCTGCAGTATTACAGAGTTTAAATAACATTAATAAACATTGCTAATTTAATTATAGTATTTTAATTATTATTTTAATATTATAGTGCTGATGACTAAATATACTTATCGTTGTATTTCGACGTTGGTATAATTACTTATATTCTGAAAAATGGAAAGAATTAAAAAAAATTTTATGATACACATTGGTGTTGATGAGTTCACTAGTCCAGTAAATTCTGAAATAACTTCAAACGTAAAATCGGCAAAATTATGAATTCTTTTATTTAAAATTTTTATATTTCATGATAACTAATTGCGTTTTGATCGTAGAGACTTGAAATTTTTTAGAATATTCACATTGGTAGTTTACATATGTAATTAAAAATTGTATTATGTATAGATACTAATGAATGGATATTTATTAATTGATCATGGAACATAAAATTGTTTTACGAAAATACTAATTAATAAAATATTAGTTATTACATTTAATATATATTTATATATTATTTAAAACAATATTTTAAGATATTGTATTAATTTACCACTATTTAAATGTAATAAAAACTCAAAATCTTTCATCCTACGTCTATCGCGTCGACGTGCTGGCAGCCGTGAAAGACGACAAAGTTAAGCAGCTCCTCGAGAGAATGTAAACCGATCGGTGACCGGCTGCCGCATCATTCCTGGGCGGAGTGAAGGAAAGCATCAACAGTCGTGATAGCAATCCTCCGACGCGATTGGGACAAGGTGTAAATTTTTTTCTTTTTTGCATCATTTACTTTTTCATGTATTTAGATCATTTTTCAAATTACTCAAAAGATTTCCACTGGGAGAAGAAAAACTATGAAAACGTTTCGAAAAATTTGCAAAATTACGGTTTCCCTTATTTAAAATTTTTTATTTCGTGAATAACTAATTGAATTTTGATCGTAAGGACTTGAAAATTTTGTTGAATACTCATATAGGTAATATACAAGTGAGGTATAATTTTGGAAAGGATTGATTGATTTTTTGGCTAAAAAGAGAGCTTTGAACTTTTTTCCAAAAATGTTGAATGTTTCCTACAATTTTAAGTTTATCGGTTTGAAAATATTACACAAGTCTAATCATATACTACCTAATGTTTTTACAAAATAATTTTAAAATTGTGACTTACAATTTTTTTTTATAAGCTTTTAAAGTTAAAACTACCGAATATCGGCAATTTACGGTTTCCGTTATTTTAAATAATTTTATTTCATGATAATTAATTAAGTTTTGATCATAGGATTTTAAAAACTTTTTTGAGTACATAGGTACTTTACACACGTGGTAAAATTTTGGAATGATTATCAGTTTAATACATTGAGTTTCTCTCAGAATCGTATATTTGAATGCAAAATCGTTGCATTCAAATCTTAATTATATTAAATTAATAATTTATCCGAGAACGAAGGGATGAAGAAGGAAAGTACAAAATCGTCCTATCAGATTTTAATATTTTAAGATGAAAATGACTAAACTATTAGTGACTTGAATAGTCGTATATAGTGATCGCTTACTGTTATAAATATCTTATATCATAAAGTAATAATTCGCCTTACCTCCCAACAATTTGAGGTCGGCCATACAAATATAAATACTATAATTAATATATTAATTTAATATATAAAATATCTTGTAATAAATGATAACGTAGTATTGACTGATTAGTTATATACAAGTATATAACTTATATATAACGTATATATTTCCATTTTGAAAATCAATAGTTGATATTGTTTTACTAAATAAGGAATAAGAGTAGAAATAATAAAACTAACTTTTATATAAAATAATATGCATTATAAAAAAAAGCGGGAAGGTCAATTTTGGACGTTCCTCCTTCGTCCCTTCGGTCTTCGGAGAAATAAGTAGTTTATTATTATTAAGACTTGAATGCAATGATATTGCATTATAAAATACGTTTCTGAGCGAAACTCTGTATATTATACTGATAAATGATAATCTATTCCAAAACTTTATCCCACGTGTAATATTACCCGTGTTAGTACTCAAAACAATTTTCAACACCATACGATCAAAACTCAATTAGTTTTCACTAAATAAAAAAATGTAAAATAACGGAAACCGAAATTTTGCCGATTTTTCGACATTTTTTGGTAATTTTTTCTCTCCTGAAAGGAAAAACTTTTGAAAAATGAGCTAAATAAAGTACCAACTAGATGCAATTTGATACAGAAAGAGTACCCTATTCGTGGTAATCGGACCATTATTTCTACCTAAAATAGTATTTTCATATACAAAAAAAACCTATGTAAAACCAATACATTCCTCGCTTCGCTCAGAATTTAAAATAGAGTTACAATTTTTCTTTATTTCTTAAAATCTGTTATTTTATTATTAGATTTCCACCAGTAGCGTGTTTTGTGTATTTTTTAGGGGGTTGTCCAGATAATATATATACCTACTTATTTGTTATTTGGTCTTTACTTTAATCTGAAATAAGTATAATACAAAAATTGTATTTTCTAGGTCATAATAGTTTTACAATGTAAAATGTAATTTTCATTATGCACCTAACAATGTAAATATTTAAATTACAATTAAAAAAAAGTTGAAACCCTCACACCCCCCCTTACTCAAAACGTATCTAAATCACTGATTCTACCGTTTTAGTTAAATGTTATATGTTATATGACTTATATGTTAATAGTCTAACGCTCATGACTGTGATCCTAGTATTAAATAATAATAAAAGTAAAGATAAGTGGGTATGTCGATTGTGAACGTTCCTCCTTCGTCCCTTCGGTCCTCGGAGAAATTAGTGGTTTATTATACTTAAGATTTGATTGCAATGATATTGCATTAGAAAATACGATTTTGAGCGAAACTCAATATATTACAATATGCTATACTAATAATCCATTCCAAAATTTTACCACCTATGTAAATTACGAATGTAAATATTTAAAATAAATTTCAATTTCCTACGATCTAAACTTATTTAATTATCAAGAATAAAATAATGAAACCGTAATTTTGCCGATATTCAAAAATTCTTACTTTATAAAATTATGAAAAAAATTTGTCAGTTACGATTTTCAAAATATTTTGTAAAAACATTAAGTCATATATGTCTAGACTTCGACAAAATTTTCAAACCAATAAACTAAAAATTGCAGGAAATATTAAATGTTTTTATAAAAAAAAGCCAAAACTCTATACTTAGTCAGAAAATTAACCATTTGTTTTTAAATTTTTTTTTGTAATGAAGTTCACCTAAGTTAATACTCAAAAAAATTTTCAATACACTATGATTAAAACTTAATAAATTATCACGAAATTAAAAAATTTTAAATAACACAAACAGCAATTTTGCCGATTTTCCGCCATTTTTTGGTAATTTTTCCGCTCCCAAGGAAAATCTTTTGAGAATTCGGAAAAATGAGCTAAATAAAGTACCAACTAGATGCAATTTGCTACCGAAAACATAACCTACTTATAGTAATCGGACCATTATTTCTACCCGAAAAAGTATTTTCATACATAAAAAAAAAAACATCTCTGTAAAAGCTAAACCAAAAACCAATGTGAAAAATTACGATTCTAATATAATTTAGATATAGAAGCATATACCTATTGTACGAACAAAGACACACAAAATGAATGACCAGTGAGACTAAATAAAACACTCGCACAAATTAACAACGAAAAGAAACAATAATAAAATTCACGGCGTAAAAGAGACTATTTAATGTTCAGGTTTGGAGTACGTTCGGTGGTTGATATTAAGGGGCATTGTGGACAAATAAGTGCATCACACGCACAACGATATCGGCGAGCGGGAAATTGTGTGACCGGTTAACTTATGCAATGGTCACACAATTATACAAAACCCACCTAATAGTTACGAGTACAAAGAGCTAAACATGAATTGCAGACTTAAAATCTACGGTAGTACGAAGGTAACTAAGTTGGTTTGAATGGTACTATGACGACTTTGGCGGTGTAGTGAACCGGAGTTAACTACTTATTTTATTATATAACTAGTAAACTAGAATTTGGTGTTTTCGAGTGAATCAGGTAAACAAAGTAATAAATTACGAAGGGTACATGAACTCGAAGCGTAAACCAGCGACCCAGAAAAACATATTTTTGTTTTTCTCAAAATATACAACTCGAAGACGCTGAACTTACGAAGGACAACCACTAAGCGGCGTAAACAACTACGGTCTTTTCTAAATTTCCTCAAATCCGGGTTGAGTAGCTATAAATATAGGTGATGGGATGTTTTTAGAATTAGAATAGACTATATTTTTGTTTTACACAGACGTCACGTCGCTCTTGTTAATAATAATTATATATTTATTCTCAGGTAGAGTTTAACACTCTATCTTCAAATTTTTTAACTTATACTTTTGTATAATAAATAAATACTCGTAACTTTATTAAGTATTATATTTATTTCAACGAAACACTTACTCGGAAGTAAACCGAAATGCAGTGGACCTGATTTCGTCACATTAACGTAGAATGTGTTACGTATAGGTTCACTACAGCGGCCTCTCACACACCACACCGGGTGCTGGTGGACTTACGCTAAATCCAAGACGAAGTGTGACGTGAGGTCCAACCAATCGACGTTGAATTTTTAATTTAGTTTTATTAATGTATATTTGAAAATATTACCCTGACAAAGTTGTTGGATGTTTGATGATGCAAATGAAAAACCACGACGAATAAATAGTTTTCAATGAAAATACGTTATTTATTTAATAAAAAAAAAAATCGTTTTAAGTAATCGGTAGTAAAAAATAATAAATAACAATAATAAAAATATGGTAAGTTCACAGTGAACGACAACGAACAAAAATATTAATAGATGTATTGTGTATAATACGAAAAATGAAAAAAATATAACGAAAAACGACAATATAATTTCGCAACGGCGGGTTAGAACGCGAACAAGAAACAATAATAATACACACAGGTGATACCCGTTTACAAAAATATGCGATAAACATATCGATAATTTAATTTTAATTGGTAATAATAATATAAATATACAGATTATATAACAACGCGTATTGGCGCGCACACCTATTATTAGTTTAAACAAATACCTAATTATAATACTTCAGACGTTCCTCCCACGTCCCTTCGGTCTTCGGATAAATTAGTGGTTTATTATAATTAAGATTTAAATGCAATGATATTGCATCAGAAAATACGATTCTGAGCGAAACTCAATATAATACAATATATAATTATACTGATAGGTCGTTCCATAAGTTAGGACTAAACTACCTATGAAAATACTCAAAAAAAGTTCAAATACATACGTTCAAAATCATGAAAAATCTAAAATCAATTTCGTCAAATTTACGATTTTAGGTAAAGTAATATAATATTCAAGTAATGTATAAAGAAGTGCGATAATTTATATTCTAGACGTTTTTTATATTTTTCCTCACCTAAGAGGAAAAACTTTTTAAAAATGAGCTAAATAAAGTACCAACTAGATGCAATTTGATACAGAAAGAGTACCTTATTCGTGGTAATCGGACAACAATAGGTATTAATTTTACACTGTTTGGCTATTCGAGCCGATTTGAAACAATAATAATAAATAAAATATAAAACAATAAAAGTTGCTATTTGAGCAATATGGATAAATTATATAACACAAAAAAAACACGATTAGCGTGGTTACGATTCAATTAGCGAAACGGAAAACAATATTAGTTCGCCCACAATACTTTTTGGCTATTTGAGCCAAATTATTATTCGCGATTTAAACGACAATTTCACTCGATTTGCGAGGCAGTACGTGTAATAAAACGACACGGCGGATGAAATTCGTAGAACTAAATATAAAATAATAATTACAACCAATAATAATTAATGTGTGCGTGTGTGTGTGTGTGTTCGCTCTCGATATGTCTTTTCAGGCCGCAACAAGGGGCGTAATTTGGATCGTGTAACGTGTAAAATCGTAATATTACTAATTATTTTTTATAAAGCGTATTAAGTTACAAAAAGTTATAGGTATTATTTAAAATGTTTTGTGACTTAAATATAAATGAGTTTAAAAAAAAAAAATTGAAATTACGCCCTTGAAATAGTAAAGCATGTAGGTACATGCCTCTGCGAATTAGCATAATAATATTATATTATTATCTTATCATCTTCATTATTTATTAATTATTATTATACAAAACCAAATGATAGATGTTACTACTACTACTTGATACCATAATTATGCTTTAATAATAGTTATTACCGACCATCAAATTTTCATCATAAAAAATATCATTATTATCATTTTTATTGAAATTTTAATTATAATTAATAAATATAGAGCCATTAATCGGATATAATTATTTTAACAATGTCAATGGGTGTAACTCGTACGATCGAAAAACGAAATTGTTAAGAAATGTATAAAATATTGTTTAAAGTGTATTGTATTCTCATCCAAGAAAGGGAGGGAAGAGGGTTTAATTAATTTAATAGATAAAAGAAATAAACCGTTTCAAACCATTCTTATTGACCATCATATTAATCATCATCGTTAAATAAGACGAAGGGTCATTTCAGACATATAACAGTTATTGTTGATGCGTTCAGTAAATTCTTAAATTTATATCCAGTTCGATCCGTCGCTACGAAAGAAACGTGTTCGTGACTTGTCCAATATTTTTCATACTATAGTAAACCCATTAAAATTGTATCACACAGAGACCCGTGCTTTAAATCTAATGTATTTCGAGAATTTTGACATCAAAAATATAAAAACTGCAGTACATTCCTCACAATCTAACGAACAGATTGAGAGATATAACATAAGTCTAAATACAATAATTACAGTAATGTTATTGAAACTAATGCACGAGTATAATAATATTTGGAACGAATATTTAAATAAAATTCAATTTGCAGTAATTAATTCCTATAATCGATCAATTAGTAATACACCTATAATAAACTTTTTTTTGGTATGAATCAAGTAGGAGAAATTATCGATTACGAAAACTTTATTTAGAAACGTTAAGTGAAAATAATGACGACCCAGACTTTGACATGATAAGAGATCAAGCACGGGAAACTATTACACAAGGTTAATTAACTAATAAAGCTTATTATGACGCTAAAAGACAAAAAGCAGATAAATATTTAACAGATGATTACGTAATTATCAGAAACATCGATACTACACCAAACACCTGTAAAAATTAATTACGAAATATAAGGAACCATATCAAATTAATAAAGTATTATACAACGATAGGTATGTGATAACTGACATAGAAGAACACCAGGTTACTCAAATCCATTTAAATACAGTGATATAGCTGCTAGAGACATAATACCCTGGATTAAAATTTAAAATGTATAAATATGTCGACGATATGACAATATGACTAGTAATATTAATTATTATTATCTTTGTACATATTATTTTGTGTTAATATTATATAGTAATTATTCTTATTTAAAAAAAATCTTATTATTAAAGACAGGATTTAATTGCATTTAAAACAATACAAAATTGCATAATAAAATTATATAATTGCACTAAAAATCACATAAAAATTGCAAAATAAATTACACTGTAAAAATGTAAGATATATTTATATATTTATAAAATAAAATATTATTGTAAAATTTTTTTTTTATTCTTATTATACATAATTAATACAAAAAATAGTTCTATAAATATTACATTTTGGAATTAAAATTGATGATCAAATACATTAATAAATTATTTTCATTAAAATTAAATCTTCTATTACTTAAAATATGTTTGTACAACAAGAAACTACGTTCTACGTCAACACTAGTTATTGGTACATATTTAAAACAATTTAATAAAGTAGGCGTTATATCTAAATTAACATTTGCTTTACCTCACATAACTTCATAGTAACACTTTAAAGATTTATACCCTTCATCTTAGATTCTGATCGAAGCGAAGAATGTATTGGTTTTACAAAGATGGTTTTTTTTTTTTTTTATGTATGAAGACACTTTTACAGGTAGAAATAATGGTCCGATTAGCACAAGTAGAGTATGCTTTCGGTAGAAAATCGTATTTAGTAATATGTATAAATACGATATATTATACTTGTATATTGTACAAATATGCATTAAAAACAAAAAAATGGTAAAATATGTTCTAAAAATGAAAAAATAACAAAAAATGCAAAATAAAAATTTCACCTTTGAAGTCTCTGTTACATGAATCAAATTATAAACTTGGAAAGCATCGTCTAAGATTACATTTTGCATTGAAATCCGGGCTCTGATGATAATCAAACCATATTCGCATCGAAACGCGCGCGTCAACTAAACGGTCCGATAAAAATATTTCAATTCGCGTTTTGTCAAAGTGAAACTTGCGTCGTTATCGCGATCGACGCGCGCGAGAAAGCGAGAGAGCGCGAGTACGTGCAGTGCATTCTCGGACTTACCACCGTGGGCGCTCATGGTGAGGGGGCGATAAGACGGAGCACTTTCCCTCCCAGGAAAAATAGAAAACGAACTAGTAACTTTAAAAAACTGAAATTGTTATTATTTAATTATTAGTCGATATAAAAATCTAAAATAAAACATTTTTTTTTTTGCTCCCCTCGAAATTTCTCCTATGGGCGATCACGCTTACCCATCTAGGCGCTTTCGGCACTCTTGTCTCGGCTGGCCTCGTGTCCTTTGACTCGAGCACAAAATAACGCGTTCCGACCGAGCGCCTTCGAGACGTGACGTCACGATCGCATCTAGTTATAGTACATCTTTATGACATCTGTGCGTAACACACACAAATTCAAGAATATATAATATTTTCTCTAAAAGACATTTTTCTTTTGTTCTGTGGTTAATCTGTCGTTATGTCGATTATTGGATTGCTTACTTTTCGACAATTATTCAATTACCATTGATTATAGGATAGACTGGAATAGGAAACAAATAGAATAAGTAGTCTATTCTATAATCAATGTTAATTACCATTTAGTACCATCATACTAAATGATTACATCAATTATTGTCATTGGCATTGGCATAGTAAAACTAATATACATTTATATTTATTACAATTCATGGTTCTTAAATACGTATCGTTCACTACGTGTTATATTTGTCTGTGCTACAGGTCATCTCAAATAATCAGCATAACGTGTCTTTGATTTTCTAAAACTTTTTACTTGTTGCAAACTGTTAAGTCTGTCAAATATTGATTTTTCTGATTTTCTGTTTATTTTCGTAGTTCTTCATTAAATAATACCTAATTCAATATATTATACAAAAATGCAATTTGTACATTTGTTTAACGGACTAATTGCACAATTGGTGTTTCCATACTTGGAAATTAAGCATTTATTAACGGCCTCTAAGGTTTGAAAATGATGGAATTTTATGACGGCTGATAAATTTTTAGTAAGTAACTATTATGTAATTAATATACAGTATAAATTGTTCAAACCCACTCGATAGACTATTTACTATACTTCTAGACATGATTTAACGTGCAGATTTTTATTATTCAATTATGATAATATTTACCTATCTATTAGTATAGTAAATTTTTAAAGATTAATTACTTTCGAAATTCATTTATGGAGTTGTGTTTCTGAATATTTGTAACCAAAGATGAATAGGTAGTTTTTTTATTACAGGGAAATATCTTAATGGAGCCACTAAAATAGCAAAAAAAATTTTCTTGTAATACACCTTCAATATACTTAGTGATGTATAAATGTATTGCTAAATAATATGGAAAGTATATATGTAACATACATATTGTATATTTATTAAACTATGGAAAACAATTTTTCTCGCTTCTCAAACTTCCAAACTAAATAAAATCAATAATAATACTTTTTCTTATGCAATTTATTTATTAATACTACAAAAACATATTCACTATATTCAAACATCAAACATATTCAAATAATAACACACAATATTAATTATGAACAAATAATTAACTGTTCAATAATAAATTACAAAAACATAAATAAAATAATACTATTTAATATAATAGGTTGCTATACCAAACACGGGTAGATTATTTTATATACAGCTTATACATAGCTTATCAAGAACAAAATTTGATTCATATATCACAGAATTTAAATATAAAATTCTATGTTGCATTTATTTACGATGTTCAAAAATAAATGTATTTTTATTAAATATTTAATAGCATATATATAAACATTTTTAATCAAATATATGCATATTCAACATTTTTATCGTAGATACATTTAATAATTTCATTTAATTACTAAAATTTTGATTTGTATTTATATTTTTAACAAAATAGGTAATAAAAATAGTATAGTAAATAGTCAATACAAAATGAATAGGTATTTATAAAAGTGAAATTTTATTTAAATTTTGTGCAAACATAAGTGAAAATATTATGGATAAATATGTTTTAAAAATATATGTTTATAGGTACAGAAAATACTGGTATAGCATCAATCCAGTGCCATTGTGCAATAATATGGAACGATATTGTTGTTTAAAATTAATATTTTATATTATTTTAGTGTTCGCTGAACCAAAATTTTAATTTTCAAAAAACATGCTCACAACTTACTTGATTGGCCGAAAGAGTAAGGTTAAAGTAGTAATTTATCAGTTGCATATCCTGATGAACTTGTGAACTTGCCGTGGTATTGCTTTATTGTTAAAAAAATACAATAATGATTTTTAATAATTTATTTATTTATATACCTACGTACATGTTGAATTAATTTTATTATAAAAGTATAAACAAATTAATGGTACTAAGAAGGTCATTGACATAATATAAGATGAGGGCTTATAGGAAAAATCCCTTTTTTCCTATGAACCTATCCACCACTGTTTGTAACCACCTACAATCTACATACCTACTCTTAGAATATTTTAAATACCATAATATATCAATAGCATAACATTTGAGAGTAATAATAATAATAAAAAAATATTAATTAAATATTAGTTTATAAATATATATTTAAATTAAATAATATTAATTATTTTAATCAACTAAAAAAAAAATTATTTTTTATCTTGTCAAAAATTGTTAAGAACCAAAATTAGATTAGTGAAAAATAAGTTGTATCACTACCTACATTATTTAAAAATAAAAATAATGTAAAATTATAAAATTTCTTGATAACTTTATCAGAGAAGTACAAAGTGTTGTATTTAAATAATGATTTTTTATTTTCAGTGGAAAAAAATTAAATTGAAATATATTATGGTTATAGACTGGGATAAATTTGTTGATATTATTAATGAAAATAATTTAGTATCATTTGATACACAAAATATGATTATTTCTGAAGAAATCTATGCACTTGATGTATACTGGAAAAATTTTAATCGAGCAATCATAAAAGCAAAAAATCTAAAACAAATATATTTATACGAGAATCCACCTCACGTAGTTGAGAGAATTATTGAGACATTACCTCAACTAGAAATACTTCGTGCTTTATCAATAAAGTAATACTTAAGAATTCCTATTGTTCCTCATTTAATATAGTGGTACTAATTATTTTTATTTTTGTAGAAAATCGTTACAACCAGAAGATCCAAATAATGATGATGATCATTGTATGATATTAACCTTTATAAATATATCTCAACTATCAAACCTTACTGAATTAAGGATAAAAGGTTTAAGTAAAATAGTATTTGACCACATACATACCATCATTTGAAAATTTAATAAATTTCAAAACTTTGGTTAGTTAAATAAAGTCTCATGTAAAATATAACATTAAAATTGTATATGTCACGGCACAGCATTATATTATTATATATTATTATGTATTATGTATTGTTACTTTGTTTTGCAGGTACTTAATTCAAATGGATTGAATGAATATAAATTTCATTTATACTATAGACAGATTAATGAGATGTAACCATATTAAAATATTACTTATTATTCCATCTTATTTTCAATATATAAGTGTACATATTTTTTGTTAAATTATTGAATACTATTAAATTAATTTTTTAATTTTTTCTTTTATATTTAACTTTTGTTTACTATCCGTGTCGTATTGTATTAAACAACTCTACAATTTATTATCCAGTATAGTTTTGTGGATACTAATTGTGTTTTCTAGTGAAATCTAGCAAAATTGTACCTCAATTTTAACAGTATCATGAGTACATGAGCGATAAATTTAACAATTTATCTATACAAACAGATACAATGGATGATACTGTTTGTCAATGCAATACAAATAAAAGTTATAAAGAATATTTTGCAAAATGTACATATCAAATGATTACAAAGAATTACAGATTAAATTTACAGTTAAAATGTCCTTTTCAGTTGTAACTTATTTTAGTTTAGATAAAATAAGACTCAATCATACATTATTAACTTAAATGTAAAGTATATGTTTCATCATTACCCAAAATTCATAAATACTTATGTATAGTTACTAAATAACTTGTATAAACATTATCTTAAAAATTTAATACACAAAGTCTTAAAATAGAAATGTCTTTATTATTTATTCTCTATATTTATTATTAATATAATCTATATTAAGTATGAACAATAGAACTACAGATTTACACATATTTAAAATATTTTTGATGTGTAAATATTTAATCTTAATCCTAAATACCTAACCTAACCTTGTAAGCTTGTATAGTATTAACATATAAATTTCACTATATCATTTCATATAATATTGTGTTTTATTTAATTTATTAGTTTATAATGCAGTTTAGCAATTTTATGTAAAGAGGAATAATTAATATTTTCTATTCCTATTAAGCATCTAGTATTTATAATTCAAATTATATATATATGAATATTTGACAATTTTTAAATTTGTTTTTTATTGTTTATTGAAATATTTGAAAATTATGATAGATAGTGAAGATAATGATTTGACAATCATAAATTATCCAGATTTAAAATATAATTTAAAAGATAAAAACATCTGAGTGAAACATGGAATGTATTGGTTTTAAAATACGATGAATTTTTTTATGTATGAAAAAAGTGACAAAAAAATTGTTTAAAATTACGGTTTCTGTTAATTTGATTTTAAATATTTTATCATAACTAGTTCTTGTTTTAGTATTTTTTAGTAGGTTTTTGAATGTAAGGACTTAATTTCTTTTTATCATGAACACACATACAGCAATATAATAACATAGTACAATATTTTTAAAAATCAACTCGTATAAATCTGAAATACTATTTTATAATTCGTTGATAAAATATAAACTACAGTTTATATTAATAAATAATAAAACAAAATATGTTTGATGGGAAATTTCCCATTTCTAAAATAATATTTCAGATTTTTCAAAATATTGTTATTTTATTGCAATATGTGTGTTCATAATATTAATAGGTATTACAAAATAGAATTGAATGTTTATGTTTAATAATTTAATAGTTACATAATACATAATACCACCTTTCAATCATCGTTTAATCTATTTAATTTTTAATAAAGTTAACATTGTTTGCAACATTTATATCATGTATTATATTATTCTACAAAAGTTCTATCCAAAATTCAATATGACTATAGTCAATTTAAGAAATCTCTCCCCCCTCAACCATCCAACAGATAATTTTGATGGCATAAACTTTCAAAAATGCCAATATAATTATAGTTGGTTCATTTTGTAAATTATAATGAAAAAAAAATATATTTTAGCAATATTTTATTTGTTCCATTTCATTAATATATTTTTGTATAAAACTATTTATTATTTATAAACTTCTAATAAAACTAGTGTAAGCTCATATTGATGTTTTCGACTAGGCAAGCCGAAATAGGTGCTGTTATTGAATTCGTAGAAAGAAGGTCTACTATTAATTTTTATATCGTTTGCGATATACATAGAAGAGTGATGATGATAATGTAGCTTAGACGCTACAGAGCGAGCATCAAGTGGAACGTTTTTATTGATCAAATTCAAATTTAGCGCCTTTTAGATTCTGAGCAAAGCGAAAAATGTATTGGTTTTATAAAGATGTTTTTTTTTTATATGTATGAAGACACTTTTTCGGGTAGAAATAATGGTCCGATTACCACTATTTTCAAATTTCTCAAAAGTTTTTCCGTGAGAGGGGAAAAACTACCAAAAAATGGTGGACAATCGGCAAAATTACGGTTACTGTTATTTTAAATTTTTTAATTTCGTGATAACTAATTGAATTTTAACTGTAAGGACTTGAAAATTGTTTTGGGTATCAACATAGATAGTATACAAGTAAGATAAAATTTTAGAAATATTTGGCCAAGTATAGAACTTTGAACTTTTTCAAAAATGTTTAATATTTTCTGCAGTTTTTGATTTATCACTATGAAAATTTTGTCGAAAACTAATCATAAACTACTTAATCTTTTTACAAACTATTTTAAAAATCGTGACTGACAAATTTTTTTTACATGCTCTTAAAGTTAAAATTCTTGAAAATTGGCAAAATATCGGTTTCATTATTTAAAATATTTTAATTTCGTGATAACTAATTGAGTTATTAGGTTGTAGGGACTTGAAAATTATTTTTAATATTAACATAGGTAATAAGTAGAGTGATTTGGGAGCCTCTGTCACCGCCGCACCGCTACCCCCTCATCCACTCACCCCATCATCCGCCGCACAACCACCCTCTCCCCCCGCGACCGCCGCCACCACTCCGCCCATGCCAAAAAATATTTTCCAACAGTTTGCATCACTCGTTGTTGTTGATCTATTACGGCAAAACGATAATCTTAATTCTTAAATCGTCAACCGTAGACCTGCGAGTTGAATTTGAAACAGAAATACCAATTCTTGATAAAACTGCCGCATATTGTTTGATATTACACGAACAAGTTATAACTTACAATCCGTTTAACGGTGGTGATGTTAGAAAATTATAATAATATACTATTATTGTCAACCTTATAAATGTAAATTGTAAATATTATTATAATTTTTTTTTGTTTTATAAAAATTTAATTAATAAACATTTTTATTAAAATATATAACATGAATTTATTTAGTTAACACACACATACACACACTATCCTATAAGTTATATTTTATAATAATACATCGATATAATATATTATCGATATTTTGCAACATTTTTTTTTTTTTTTTTAAATTATAAATATATATATATATATAATAATAATTTAATACATATTATATTATTGACATTATGTTTTAAAGAAAAATATTAATTGTAAGTAAATAAACAATTTTTTACAATAGAATAAATGAAATAATTGCCGCTTCGCGTTCCATTGCGGAGTGTAAACAGTACTGTAATCTCGCAGTGATGGTGATTCCATGTACTTTAAATTGTAGGATTCGGGACCATCGTTTTCGTCAACAGCCTGAAAGTTAATTATTATATATAATAAAATATAATATAACAAAAAAGTGATAATAAATAAATAAAAAAATGTATTATTATTAAATTACCGGCTGCGGTGGTGAGCGTAGTCGTTTATTTAGCTTCGGTGTTTTAAGTCGTGAAAAAGTCATCGGTGATACAGGACTCGACAGGATGTTACGTAAAAAAATCGACGTTGATATGCACTGTATCGGGGATAGAGACCTAATAAATTTGGATGCTCCGGTGTTCTCATAGAATTTCTACAACATAACAATTATGAAAACAATTTATTATTTTTTATTATTAACGTTTTTACCCTGGGTTGTGAATTTTCTTCGGGATCCGTATATAAACCACACTTCATCGCGGACCACGACGGCGATTGTAACGAATAGCCGGGTCCGTCCGTCTCGTCACTCGTCTAGAAATAATAAAAATAATTTTACACGTAAAAATAATAAAAATAAATTTGCGTGGTATTAAACTATTTACCTTTTCATCTTTCAATTCTAACATCCAACGCTGAACAATCTGTTTTGACGCGAGTGTACGTAATTGCCACGAGAAATTGGGCTCACATTTCGATATCGTAATACCTAAAGTGTTCTTGACCGCCGACAGCGTATCTTTTGTATTCGAATAATCATATTTTACTTTGAATAAATCGGCAAACTCGACGAGTTGAAGCAATACCAGCGGGCGAACTATCGCACATTTGTACGTCGACGATTGATTTATTGCCGACTCCAAAGTCTGTATAGTTCCCACGTCTTTGAAATTTAATAACACGCGACACTCGTCTTGCGTCTTTCACGACGAGTGTGTTCTCGCCTCGATATACTGTTTTCGAAAGCGTCGTATTCTTGAGATTAATAATAAGGTTCTCTTGAGATTTTGTTTGTAGAACATTCAGTAAATTTGTAAAAATTTCACCCGTCGTGTTAAATATTTTATTCAATTCTTTCAACGAAATAACGATGTGACGTGATTGAGTAATAATATGAATTACGACTTTGAGTTTTAAGTTAATAATGTACGATTGAGTCTTATTTTATCTAAACTAAAATAAGTTACAACTGAAAATTTAATCTGTAATTTTCTGTAATCATTTGTATGATATGTACATTTTGCAAAATATTCTTTATAACTTTTATTAGTATTGCATTGACAAACAGTATCATTCATTGTACCTGTTTGTATAGATAAATAATTAAATTTATCGCTCATGTACTCATGATACTGTTGAAATTGAAGTACAATTTTGCTAGATTTCACTAGAAAACACAATTAGTATCCACAAAACTATATTGGATAATGAATTGAAGAGTTGTTTAATACAATACGACACGGCCAGAATAGTAAACAAAAGTTAAATATAAAAGAAAAAATTAAAAAATTAGTTCAATCCATTTGAATTAAGTACCTGAAAAACAAAGTAACAATGCATAATAATATATATATACAATTTTAATGTTATATTTTACATTAGACTTTATTTAACTAACCAAAGTTTTGAAATTTATTAAATTATCAAATGATGGTATGTGGTCAAATACTATTTTACTTAAACCTTTTATCCTTTATTCAGTAAGGTTTGATAGTTGAGGTATATTCATAAGGTTTAATATCATAGAATGGTCAGGGTGGCGGTTTGGGTGGTGGTGAAAAAGCCCCCAAATCACTCTACTGTAATATATAAGTGTGGTACAATTTTAGAAAGGATCGGTTGATTATTTGGCCATAGTACAGAATTTTGAACTTTTGTCCAAAAATGTTTTATATTTCCGGCTATTTTTAGTTTATTGGTTTGAAAATTTTATCGAAGTCTAGATATATATGACTTAATGTTTTTACAACATATTTTGATAATCGTGACTGAAAATTTTTTTCGTAAGCTTTTAAAGTAAGAGTTCTTGAAAATCGGCAAAATTACGGTTTCATTATTTTATTTCTTGATAACTAAATAAGTTTAGATCATAGGAAATTGAAATTTATTTTAAATATTTACATTCGTAATTTACACACGTGGTAAAATTTTGGAATGAATTATTAGTATATCATATTGTAATATATTGTGGTACAGCGGAAATCGTGCTTCACGCTGAATAAATAAACTCAATTCAGTAATGACAAATGGATATAAAATTAAATATTTGCAATGGAATGTTAACATCAATAATATAATATATTAAATACGCCACATTATTGAATTGGTTATAAATTTAAATTATATTTGAATTAAAAAATGAATTAAGAATGGTATAGAAAAAGTATCTATAATAATAATATACTTTTATAATATTATCTTATATCTTGACAATTTACTGTTGTGTATTACATTAAAGTTTATAATATCTACTGCTTACAAAAGTTACAATTTTTAATGCAATGATGCGGTTTTAGTATAAGTATCTCGTGGGGAAAGGGTATATTTATATATATACATATATACAAATGAAAAATAGGTAATAAAATAAATAATTTATTGTCATACATACACGCAGTTGAAACACCTCCATTAAAATTAACCATTATTCCTACGCTATACTGACGATAATATATTTAGATGATGTACATCGTTGTAATTTATATTCTTATTTATACTGGCAGAGGACTACATTTTCGTTTTTAAATTCTTATGTATCGAGATTTCCTTTGTAACCAGTTTGGAAATTTCCATAATATATAATAATACAAAATACCTAATGGGTATACGAGTGTTTATAATATAATACCTATATTCAATATAGTGGCCAGCATATAAGTGTTTTGTTGTTAAATCGTGGAAAAAAAATACTCGATTGGACCCTATAGCTGTTCGAATATATTATATACAGAGCGTACCTCAATCATTAATCTCTAACGACAACATTTCTGATTTTTTTTAATTGTTTTAATATACCTTTTAAATGTGGGTCATGAAATTATCACTACCAAGCGTAGTTTTTAATGCTTAATTTGAAAAAATAATAATTAATCGCTAAATAATAATAAATAATAAATAAATAAATATGAATCTGGTGTATGGAATGTTATATTCGTTAAAGTAACAACTAACAAAAAATAACCAACAATTTTATATTCAATATATTACGTTTTAAGATTATATCTATATACTACATCACAGTGCATCTGTACTGAGGATCTCCTCATCGAATAATATTACCATAAATTGTAATGGTTTGTGACATTTTGGAAATCCGAATAGCCATGAATTCTTATTATGTATTTTATTCTAGACATTATTACTCTTACCCACCTGTCAGAGCTGAACCTTACAGATTACCTTCTCGGGTGCATATGCAGTCGAAATGCGGCAATCGACTAAGGTTTAGCTCATTTATAACAACAATAAAGCGTGTGTATTTAAAAATCGTTATATAATGTTCGTAAGCAAGTGTTTGTAACCAATTATTATATACCTACCATATTTTATATTTCACGTTGAAATTAATTAAAATCATGGATCATTGGTAATTTGGACCCAAACAAATTCTAACTACGACCCTTGAAAATATGAAAATATATTATATAAAAATATATATATAGATGCAATTAAAGTCGAATAGATGTTTCCATATTTTTTACACTGATTCACAGAAAATACTATATTGTATTAATTATTAATATAATAACTATTATGGTCATTATATAAGCAACTGCGATATATTTGTTTTTTTCGCAACATTCCAATATTCAATTATTGTGACCACAGTTACGTTATTTTTTTTACGTACATTTTTAGGAATCCATTTCTCATTTTACATTTTTGAACATATAAAATTATCGAAATTATAGTTGCAATTATATTTATATTTTTTTTATTAAATTTTAATTTATGAGGGAAATATTCCAGTTAATGCTCAGGTATATAGGTAGGTATAGCTATAATTAACGTTTAATATTGTATTATTTTTTAATAACATTATAATATTATAATATGATGATGGTATTTATGGACGTTGTACCTTTATACCCGCAAACTAATGTTGTTTTATAATGAGTATAAATAATATTATATAATAAAAATGCACAATAATAATGTACCTATTAAAATAAACATAAGTAAATCGATAATGTGTATAGCTATAATAACGAGTATAACATCCAGAAGGTTATATTTTGTATAAAACTATAAAGTGCATAAAGATAAAGAGTAAAGACATATTTTATCGTATAAATATTGGTATAACAATCATTAACAATATTATATTTAGATTTCAAAGAGTTAAATTGTAAATGTATTTTATAGAGGTTATTTTTTGTAGGATATACATATATATATTTAACAAATGCTGAAATATTTAGTACAAATAGTCTGAATTGATGAACAGTCACAATATTTATTATTTAATAGTTAATAAAATCAAGTAGGCTTGAATATTCTATGGTCGAATGTTTATATGACTAAACTATTATTATAATAATAATTATATAATATTATGCATAAATATAACTTATAACACGAAAACCACGATATTTCAGACATTTCAGTCATTACACTTAATTTCACGATCTCCATCATATTTGGAATATATATTTTTCATATTAGCAGGTATATACAAAATCCTATACCTATAATTCGACTTATAAGGTCAATTATTTTATGCTAGATTGTGATTTATCTCAGTTCTCAATAGGTATACATATATATATATATATATACTGTCTATAAGCTATATCTAACTAAAATGTATATTATATATATTATAAAATATAATATAATATGTAATTATTTTAAGAATATTTCAAAATTGCTGTTTTACTCGTTTACACATGGACAATATATTATTATAGAGTCTGACAAAATATATATTTTAAAAACTTTTTATATAAATCCAACACACAAGATATAAAATATATTATATTGTATATAATATAATTTCAACGTTAGTTGAACGTTGAACCTTGCAACCACTCTTATATGTATTGTACGTCCACGACTCATACCTATTAGCGTGAATCGTATATACGAGTATAATATAGGTGTGTATATTGTAATCGTTTTTGCCGTCTTGGAAAGGCGTCGCACACGCACACACACACACAAAAATACTCGAATCATGACACACCCCGAATTCTTTGGAATTTCTATAAAATAAAATATTCCAAATGTATACCTTTTGCACGTTTCTCTGGTATATATATAATAGCTCTTTCTCTCTCATTCTCTCTTTCTCTTATTTTGTTGTGCCGAACACGTGCGATGATAAAATACAATATTACAAATTTATAAGAATCGAAAGAATTTTATTTAAAAATGTATATTTTAAACCCTGGTTGCGTCCGTGAATGTTCAGTGTATATAATAAAACGAACTATATTATATAACACCTATACATATATATATATGCGTTTGCGATGATATTAACTAATATGTATGTGGTGGAGTGGCAAAAAAAATGTATAGACATTTCGAATATTAAAACAATTCCTTGGTCTTATTAGGTACTTATATAGATATATGATTTTATGATATTATATTATATTATACGTATAATTATATTTATTAATTTATATATAATGTTAATGTAACACGGTCATTAGAGGTAACTGTAGTTTATTATAGGTTTTCAGTACATTTTAAACAGATCTGTTATAATATTATATATGATATCTTATAGTCAAGGACGTAACTATAGGGGAGGGGAGAGAAAGCTCATGGTTTCAAATTATTATTATGCTATATCATTAGTTATTACAGTTATATTTTTTTTTCATTTTAAATATTGTTGTTACTATGGACAACATTCGATAATTAAATCCGTTCGATCCCCCCCCCTGTCCACCGTAAATACACCACCTAGTCTATAGAAAACAATAAGAATATAGAATGATATAATATAATATTGTTTTGTGTATATAAATACACAGGTACTGTGTTTAATCAAAAGGTGAATCAAATCCATTTTATTGGTAGGTAGATAAAAATTTATCATTGGTAAACACGTCATAATAGGTACACACCATAAAAATAATTACTTCCCGTTAATTATACTACCTACCTATATCAATCAAACGGTCGACCAATTATAACAGTAAAAGATTATGAACGGAACACTGTGTAACAGAAGCCCCTCCCCTTATAAATCATTTACGGAGAATTCGACCCGTATTTAATTACGAGAGTCGCCGGTTACATATATATATATTATTGTACACATAATATAAACGTTCGTAATCGCGTGCGGGCAGAATCGTATAATATAACGCAAAACCAATAACTTGCAATAAAAAAAAATTGAGAAAAAAAAAAATTGAGAAAAAAAAAAATCGTCGTACCTACCTATAATTAATATTTTTGCTATAAAATAATACTGAAAACAATTAAGATAATTTTAGTAGGTATATACATCTACACGATGCATACAACAATTATATATATATATATAGTATAGGTAGATATTAATGTAAAGTTATTTTTTTTATGTACATATATATAATACCTAATATATATTTGTCATAATGCTATAGGAAAATTTCGTTGTAAACTGCAATTATCATTTTATCATTATGTAACATGTGTAATATAAATACGCCTATATTGTTAAAGTACATTTTTAATTTCATAAATATTTTTTATGTCAATTATAATATCTGGTGGGGGAAGTACAAAGTAAATATGCGCGGCGTTAAATTTTTTTGCCCCCAGTGTTCTCAACTCTAAATCCGGCATTGACTATATGGGGAAGCTATATAAATATCACAGTCTACACATAGAACCTATATTATGTAAACAGCACATATGAATAATATAATAACTCGGTAAACTTTTGTTTAGTTTAAGTACCTATATATAATATGATTTTCATAAAAAAAAAAAACTGATGGATTAATAATTTTTAGCAGATTGTGGTTACTATATTGTTATTTATTATTTAGATTATTCAACTATATTAATATTTATCCTATATATAACGTTCATCTTTCTATTATTACAACCTTTAGCTAAATAAATATGACGTAATGAGTATAATCTAACTTATATATTATGGTTTAATCTAATATTTACGAGTATTTAATGTATTCAATACCTATATATAAATATGTAATAGCAGGTATAATATTACCTATAAATGTATATTTAAATTATCACAGAATATTATAATACAATCTAACGATGTATTTAAAACCGGGTTTAGACTATAAGGCATATTATTGTTAGTATGCGTTATATTTGAAATCGCAATTTTGTGCAGCGGATCGATCGTGTGTCAACATTTTGATAGTGTGGACGCCGGACGACGCGTAATATGCTCAGCCCGTGCGTTTGTTGTCACGACGCACGACGTACGGCTATCCGTCAGTTGGCGGTAAATAAATTGAGATCAAAAGAAAAATGCAGAGAAAAAAAAAATAATGCAGTTTGGACGGGTCTTTATTTTTATAATGACAAACAACGTATATACGAAATATTATATATTATTTTTCATTATTAATGTTTTTGCTAAAATAATAAAATTTACTAAAAATAAAAAATGTTGGCAGCGGCGGATTGGGCCGAACAATATGTTATCATTTTGGGCCGATAATCATTTACGTAATTGATAAGTATTACGTAAATACAATAAGTATTACGTACGTGTGGTTAGAACAATCAATCGAATTACAATTATTTTCTACTTTGGTCGGCTACAGTCACAGCCTGTCACAGAATGAAATATATTTTATATTATACATAATATAGCCGGTGCAAAGAGTGGTCCAGGATGGGCCACGGCCCACCCTAAATCTTCTCGGTCCCTGATTGGCCTACCCTGTATGATTTCAAAGTATCGTTGTCAGCGATTTTTGTTACGCCATTGGCAATCTCTCCAAATCAGTGACCCGGACAAAAATTTCTGGTGCCGTCACTGAATAGAATTATAGCAGTAATATTGTTGCCCTTACTATTCTAAAAACAAATTTTTCGAAATATTAACTTAATTGAACAATGTTATTTTTCTCATTAATTCAAAAGATAAGCTACTTAAATAAAAATAATAATAATAAATAAAGCTTTTAAATACTAATTAAAAATAAAAAAAAAATAGGAAGGTCTATTGTGGACGTTCCTCTTTCGTCCCTTCAGTCCTTGGAGAAATTAGTGTTTTATTATAATTATTAAGATTTGAATACAATGATACTGCATTAGAAAATACGATTCTGAGCGAATTTCAATATATTACTATATATTATACTGATAATCCATTCAAATTTTTACCACGAGTGTAAATTACATATGGAAATATGTAAAATAAATTCCAAATCTCTAAGAGCAATATTCAAGGAGTTATCATTTCATTATCATCAATCATAATTTTCAAAATATTTTTTAAAAAGATTAAATAGTATATGATTAGACTTTGATAAAATATTCAAATCGATAAACCAAAAATTACAGGAAATTTTAAACATTTTTAGAAAAAAGTTCAAAGTTTAAATTTAGCCAATAATCAACCAATTCATTCCAAAATTTTACTAACCGTAAATATTACCTGTGTTAGTACTCAAAATAAATTTCAAGTCCCTACGAATTATTCAAAATTATTGAAAAAAAAGCCAAAGTTCTATACTTGGTCAGAAAATCAATCAATCGTTTCTAAAATTTTTGTTGTAATGAAGTTCACCTGAGTAAATACTCAAAAAAAATTTCAAGACACTATGATTAAAACTCAAACATTTATTACGAAATTAAAAAATTGTATTGTTCAGAAACGTTATTTAGCCGATTTTCATCCATTTTTAGTAGTTTTTTTTGTTCCAAGGAAAAGCTTTTAAGAATTTAGAAAAATGAGCTAAATAAAGTACCAACTAGATGCAATTTGCTATCGAAAATATAACTTACTTGTGGTAATCGGACTATTATTTCTACCAGAAAAAGTGTCTTCATACATAAAAAAAAAAATATCATAATATTAATTTCTACTAAAATTATTCAAATTTTAGAAGCTTATAAAATAAAGTTGCAACTTATGATTTTTAAAATATTTTGTAATAAGATTAAGTAGTATATGATTAGACTTCGATAAATTTGTCAAACCAAAAAATCAAAAATTTCCGGAAATATTAAACATTTTTGGAAAAAAGTTAAAAGCTCAATACTTAGTCAGAAATTAAACCAATCGTTTTAAAATTTTTATCTATAATGTAGAACACTTATATTGATACTCAAAACAAGTTTCAAGTCCCTATAATTAAAATTTGGTTAGTTATCATGAAATTAAAAAATATTAAATAACAGAAACCGTAATTTTGCCGATTTTCCACAATATTTTTGGAATTTTTCGCCTCCCAAGAAAATACTTTTGAGAAATTCGAAAAATGAGCTAAATAATGTACCAATTAGACACGATTTGCTACAGAAAGCATACCCTACTTGTGGTAATCAGACCAAAAAAAAAAAAAAAACAAGAAAAGATTACTTAATACAATTGATTTAAAAAATAAAGAAAAAGAACTTGTTAGAAACAAGAAAATAATACGTAAAGAAACTGTTTTAAAACATGAAAAAAAAGGAGTAAAAAAAAAGAACTTGTAAATAACAAGAAAAGAAAACGTAATCAATAATCTTTAGGAAAAAAATTGGTTTTAATAAATAATCCAGAGATAAGCATTAAAAAAAGAACTAATTTTGTTCTAAACTATTGTGTACCTATTCCAGAAAAGGAAGTATAAATGACACTTTTACATCTGCTAATAAAAATATATTCACTAATGAATTACATAAACAATATAAAGGCGAATTTGAATTTGTGAGTTTTGTTATACGAATAAAAATTGTACATACTATAAAATGTAATTCTTGTTTTAGATTAAATTTCAATGTGAATCAGAAAAATATATTTTCGTTGATGATCTTCTTCATAAATACAAAAATACATTTGATTTGCTTAAAGAACTTAACAAAAATGACTCATTCAATTTTAAAAAAATATGGGTAAATGTATTTAATTATTATATTGTATATATTTAAAAATAAATAACATGTTAATTGTAGTATTTATTTAATTAATTGTAAATTATTTACGAGTAACAATCGATTGCATTGTGTTTCAACATTAATTATAATTTAATTAATTTTGTAAACTTTATATATGGTAGTTTTATTCACTTTATAAATTATAAATTAAATCTTATATTATAGTAAATACAGGTTATAGAATTATAGTTGATTGCGTTCAAGAATATTTTACATTACATTATGCGACAACTAAGTTATCACTGATGGCATTTTACAATATTTAAATAATAAAATACACATATATGCATTATAATATTCCTATAATTTTCGTAAAATAATGAAATATACTATAAATATATACAATGAAAATTATAAAAAATGCAAAAACTTAAATTTTTTTACATAAATTACCTAATAATATAATATATTTTATTATATTCTAAATAAGATGCAAATGTATATCATGATTTAACGAACTTAAATTCTAAATTTGGTTTTACATATTTTTACATTTTACATTTTATTTTAAGCAAAACCCATATTTTAAAATTTGTTAGTATTTCAGTGCTTTTTTCGACCTTTTCTATTTTATAAACATAATATTGTTGATTAATAATGTGGATTATTGTAGGCATAATAATATAATAGGTATATAATATACAAAATATTTCTCAAAATAAATTATTTTTCCAGGTTCAGATTCAAACCTATTTACAATAATTTTTCTAGATAATTGATTTTTTTTTCAAATCTATTATTTTATTTCGTGGTTTTAAAAATACAAATTGTATTAATCAATAGATATATTAGCTTATCATTTTAACTGCATATTACGACCATCTTTAATGCAATAAATCCCAAATCCTGCTTTTAAGGTTAATAATGAAAATTGTATATTGTATATTTTGTTAAAAAAAATAATAATAATAGTGTATCTTTAGTACGCAAATTATCAAGAAAAAGCTAAGTATCATTGGAATATATTTTATTATAGTTAAAATTGCCAACTCATTCATTGGGCTTCTGAACAAAAACATGTCTGTTATCAAACTAATAATAACATAGATATGTTAACTAGACCATTTCTTAGTTAAAGCTTTATATTATTATTTATAATGATAAATAATAATAATTATTTATACATATTAAAAATATTATATAAAAAAAATAATGTGGATTATTATACATATCAAAAAATACAATTTATTTTAATAGCTAAAGTTTTTGTGCTGAGAATTATTAATATTATTATTATTATTATTATTATATGTATTAGTAATATTATATATTAAGGCAATTAATTCAATACATTTTTTTTTACATATACCTAATTTTTTGTTTTTACACTACTACACAAGGCACAAGCCTTAAACTCATGGGAATTACTTTTATTTTATTTTAGTTAATAATAAGTATTAATACTAAAATAATACTAATTATGATAATAATTAATAAGTTTTAATAATAATAAGTTTAAAAAATAATTGTCAACAATATTTAAACACATTTTTAATTTGTTAGTAATGAACTGTTAACTTATCTGGGGGAGGGGGCAAAATGATACTTTTGCCCCTTCACGATAAAATTAAGGAGGGCAAGTGCCCCCGCTTGCCACCCTACAATTACGCCACTGACCCCAAGTATAGCCCCTAACCGGAAAAAATTTAGTGAATAATAAAGTAATTGATACATTTTAAATGGAGGGCTGTTCTTACTTTACCAATTTTGAGAAGTTTAATAATATCTTCCAGTGAAACTTCAAAGTTTTTTGTTTGTAGGTATAATTAGTTTTACACGTTTTTTCTTTTCTTGAAGAAGAACTTTTAAGAAATTTACAATTAGGTACCCAAAGCATACCATATTTATAGTAATTTGACCATTATTTCTACCCAAAAAAGTGTCTTCATACATTAAAAAAAAAAATCATATAGGTATAATTTTATCTTATTTATATTTATATTCTGTTTAAGTATTTATTAAATTATGAATTATATAAAAATAAAAATTTGTTTGTATTAAATTTGTATTTTGCATTGTGTATTAAAGTATAATATAACATTAAAATTTAATAAGTAAATAACCATACAAAAAAACCAAACATTTTGGGGGTGACGGAATACCTAAAACAACCTCCTGAGTAAGTCCCTGGCGTCAGATTATAAACTGTACTAATAGCTATGTAAAGCCATGAAGTTACCTATATTTTCATTGATTATTGAATAGTCTCTTCTATAATCAATGCTAATTTGTTAACTATAAGGTTTAATTTAAAATAAGAATAAATGTCAAGTACTGCAATAAATCGGTAGGTCAATAATAATGTATAGTGTATATAGTATAAGGGTATACGAAATAAGTACCTTTATGACCAAGTTCCGTTTAGGATCGTTTATCGAATGTAATGATTAATTATCATTTAAATTGCAAATGTATGCTCTCAAACCTTATTAATATATGATTCGGATTAGGCAATATAATCTATTAAAAAGCATTTAAAATATGAAAAAAGACACAAAAAGCATTTGATTTATATATATAAAAACGCAGTAAAAAATTAATGGGATTTTTATGAATAAGAGAAGTCTGTACTTTTTTACTATTTTTAATTTTTGCAAACGCAATTTTGTGTTTATCTCTCCCAATATGTTGCTTTTCTCAATCACAATTTTCTAATACTTAAATCACCTTATATTTAACTTTTCATTATATATAGGTATAATGTTTGCACTAAACAAATAATTTATAATAATAGTATGTACTTTTAACAATCATTATTAATTATCAAGTTGCAATACAAATATATTATTTATATACATGTCATTCCTTACATATCATTAACTGATGAGACATTAACCAAACCATTAGTCAAGTAATCAAATACTACTCCCCTCGAAATAAATTTCTGTATGCAGTCTCGATAGCAACATCGACATAATATATCGGTGAAAACTCTATGGGTAACATAATTTAATGCAATAGTGTATTGTTTATACCTATAGTATACTTACCACTGAAATAATTTTGCTTCAATAAAATCTGTAATATCACAATAAGACGACGAAGTATAGAATCATTTAAAACATTTAAAAAATGTTTAGCATACCTGCTTAAAAAGTAATTTTTGTTTTCTCTCCAAATTAATTATTAACCTCGAATAAAGTAAATAATTCTCTAATCGTGAAAGCTTAAATATTTTAGATATTTGTGCTGACTCATGTGTTTCACCTAACGGGAAATATAGCAGAATCACAGCAACGTAATACATAATTTATAATGATAAATATTTTTCTTATAATATTCTTTCAAATTTCATTTATTTTTAACAAATAAAATATTTTGAAAGATGAGAAGTCGTACAGTGATATGTTTAGGGCTTATTTAGAAAAATTATATTTTTGAATGAAATATAAAGGTTAACAATTTGAACCATATGTATAGTTGAATTTAAAAATTTAGCATGTCATAGTAAAACATCTTTTTAATTATGTAATTTATATTTTCATGTATCATTACTGTAAAGTAGCACAATTGGAAAAAAACCAAAATGGCTAATTATTAATTATGAATGAAAAATTTGATGTATAATAAATGGTGCATGTATGAATAAAAAACGGCGAAGGTGTTAATATTAATTTTAATCGAGGACAAAACGCATCATTAAAATATGTTCTAGTAACATCGTGTGTAGTGCCGACACTAAGGTGCGAACTATTATTTTGATATAATATCCATTTATTTGACCCCGTATAGAGTTGTTTTGGTATGTAACCCCCATCCACCCCAAAGTTGTGGCACTAATCGTGTGACGTGATGTTTAAATATGCATTAAATAAACACATTTAATTTAAGTATACATTTCTACGTATAGTATTTACATTATTCTAGTTCCGGATGGGTATTTCTTTATTAATTATTTGAAATAACATATCTAGGTTCAGCATGTAAAATTAAATATAACAATCCTTTAAATATTAATATAAAATGTAATAATTTAAAATTTAGTTATATGTCGTTAATTTCTGATCTTATATTATTTAATGTTTGGTAGAGTCATGTTAAAAATTGTTCGCATATTTTTGAAAATAAAATATTATATATGTACGAGTATAACATCAATAGCTGTAACGGTATTTAGTATACTTAATCGTTATTGTTGTTTAAACTTAAAAATATTTTAGTCTAGACTTTTATCGATTAACATTTCAGAATGCGACGTGGTTTTTGTTGTTAGTAATTGTTTTGGACTCAATTGAGACGACATTCAAACGATTTTGTGTAGATATTTTAACATATTATTATTCGATACACTTATGTATATATATATATATATATATATAGGTTTTTTTTTAGTTTAGTCGTAGACAGTGATTGGAAATATCGGGTTAAATATTTTAAAATGTATTATCGAAATATATTATGAAATGTTATATTTAAAAACATATATATACAATGAAAAGTATTAAAATCATAACAAGTGATAATATAGTTAAAACAATATATTTGAAAACGAAATAGTACATTTTTTCGTGTGGAATTAACATTTGGAATCAAAATTGTGGTTTTATAATATACAGCACATTCCAATCACTAATTTTTTGTCTGTTCTTCTAGTATCGTATAGAATAGCGTGTATGTGTCAATTGTCAAGGCTAAAACTGTATATTATTGCGCACGATTAATGTGGCATGATGGAATTTTTAAAATATCTAATCGTATTGTCATTAATTGAATTGTGTCTTGTATGTATACTAGTGATCGCAGATAGTAAAATAAATAAAAAAATAAAACTATCTATAGACATTTATACAATTTTACTCTTTAATTATCTGTTTCTGTTTTTACTACGTTTGCCTGACAACATGCACAAACAAACAAAAATATATAAAACATTGTATACGTGGGCGTGTGGCAACTATAGAAGTATCTTAATTAGTTTAGTTAGAATAAGAGCTTAAGCCTGGCTAGTCCGGGATTTTTAATAAGGAGACTTCGTTATTATAAATTAACACCCAGGCAAGGATTAAAAGGGGAGAGTGAGCCCCGGGTACACAAAGATTAGAGGTCCACAAAAGATAAGAACGCCACCAATAAGATTAGTAAATAATAATAATAAATTAAGTATGTTTTTTACTATTACCTATTGTGGAAAATTTGGCTCCGGGGCCCCAAATACTCATAATCTGGGATTCTGGGCATATTAACACCATATTATACATTATACTATTTACTAACATCATATTTATCAATTTATCATTATTATAATATTTAAATAAATATGAATATTATAATTTATTGATCATAAATTTGTATTATGTATAACGTCCTTGACTCCTTGTAGTTTTAGACGATATAATATGTACAACAGTTTATTATTTATTGTTTAAAATCGTTATTACAACAAATGAAAATAATTGTGAATTCAGTTAAAATTTAAAATAATTATATAGTTATTACAGCAGGGGCACTTTTCAGTATTTTTATATGGGGAGCGAAAATCGAAGAAGGCCAAATTTTACACCGATCAGACCAACTTTATTTGATATTAAAATTATACTTCATTCGTGATGCATTTTATAAGAATGTAACAATTATTTTAGTTATATTTTTATTAAATAAATCATTATTCACTAATACACAAGTTATGCAAATGGTATAAATGGTACAGATATACAATAAGTCCATGTGATTATAGATTATAAAAATTGCGTTTGCAAATTATATATTTATATGTATCAACGCAATAAAATATAAAAAAATAAGAGAGCAGCCTACACTTCTCTCTCTCCCATAAATGGTCCCATGTATGACTGTATTAGGTACATAGTTATATTAAAATTTATAATATTTTAATATGTATTATATATTATATATTAATATATTATAATTTTATTATACATCACCTATTATAAAAACTAAAAACAGCAGAATATTTTAAAAAGGACTAAAGATGGTTAGGGTTCAGAGGCGTATTTAGTAATAAAAGGGGTTCAATTTTTTTTTTTTTTTTTAGAAACTTTCATGAAGCCGAAACCTTTCCCCTCAACGTTTTATAATATAAAGAAACAAATTGCGAAAAAATGAAAATAAACATGTTATCTGTATCTGTATACATTATAATGCAAAATCTAAAACAGGTGGCAAGGTTTTGATCATGGGCGGGGTTTAAACCCGTTTGACCCCCCTCCCCCCGTAAATACACCTCTGTTAGGGCTAATCCATTTTAAGCTCTCTAGTTAAGATTATGGTGACAAAACAATTAATAATAACACAATAATAATTATTATTAAATAAAAATTGTACCATAATATACCATTATGGATAAAGAATTAGACACTGTACTGTTACTCGTAATGAACTGAGGGCCAATAATCCATAAGATTTTTAAAACTCAATTTAGAATCCTTTTGAATAACTAAACCTAATATTATATTTTCCTTGTAATCATATAAAAATATTTTTCATTTTAAGAATATACAATTATTTTCTATTTTAAAAAAGCCTACGAACACAAGCAAGATTTATAAATATTATATAAGTACCTATTAGCAGTGCTCGAATTTAGTGTGGGGGGGGGCTCAATCTAACAATTTAATAGCTGCGGTCCAAAATAAATGCGGATTTGCCTCCTCCCCTCATAAAGACATGAACAATTTTTGTTAAAAATTACAATTCAACTACATATTTATGAATATGTAAATTTAGTAATTGGATTGACCCAAATTTGCCACATACATTCAGTTGCTTAAAAAATTCTTTTTTATGTGATTCAAATTTCTATTTTAATAGCAATACGTCAAATACCGACATGCTGTAGTAGGAATAATTTTAATTTCACTTTACCATTGACAACAATTTAAATCCATATTTTAAAAAAAATTATGGCGGTCATTAATTTAGGCCCCCCCCTGCCTAAAAAAAAATTGTTGGGGTGCGCAAAAAACTATAAAGTTGGGCCCACAGTTCGAGCATTGCTATTATTAATAGATACTTCATATTTTTTATGGTTATTATTCAAAATAGCAAAAGATTATTCTTTAAATTTCAAATAGGTACAAATACCTATAAGTAATGTACATAAAAAAGTTCTATGACTATTCTAATTTACTAATTTGTATTAGGTATCTTAGTATACTTCTACACTGAATTAATTCAAAAATAATAATAATAGTCGCTATTCGCTGGCCATTTAAGATCCAATATTGGATTTGACATTTAAATCCAACAGTAGTATTCAATAATTTATAATAGACAAAGATAATTATCTAGATAAAAGTATCTATAATACAGCATTTGACTAATGTCTATGTCACCCGAAGGTTGAGAAACCCTGTCAAATATACATAGGTACCTATTTGACATAGAATTCGACGTTAAAATTTGTTACTAAGATGTTGTTGAAAAAAATCGTTTCATCCCTGTAATAACGATCACGTGATATTTCTTCGGCCAATGGGGACAACGATTTTTGTATTCAAACGGAGTGACCGTTGTTGCTTTTTTATTACTAAGGTTGCCACAATTGACATTCCAGCAATTTTTACCTAATGGTTATGGTATCTCCGATAACATTGTCAACGGTCATTGGTCAATAGTCACGGACGACACTTCTAATTTATAATTTATCGGCATATAACCGACACGTCGAACCGATTCATCATTCTGTTTTGCTGTTTGTCGACGTTACTTGGTCCTTACAGGGTATTTTTTTCAGACATTTCTTATTGAATTTTACATTTTTAATTGCCGCTGCAAAGATGGTAGACGTGATTGAATTATTAACTAGCGATGAAGAAAGCAACGAGGAAGTAAACTTCAACAGATTTGTTCAACCTAATCCACGTCGTCGTCGCCGTCCCGGAAGAATACCCACACGCTTCAGAGAGTAATTACAAATTATTTAATAATATAATATTCACGAGTTTTCGTCTGCTAGGAGTACAATTATATTATAATCAATGTTAATTGGTAATTTATTATTGTTTTGGCTATTGGGTTCAAAATTATTAAATGATACGTTTTATTTTTCGCCTCCGTTCCAATAATTAGTAGGCAGAAAGACGTAAGCGCCATTTACTTAATTGTTCTACGTTTTCGGAATGTTGCTAACGTGTTTTAATTAATGCCCTTAAACGTATATTTTTCAATCCCGCCAATTCCTTGACGCTTGCGCCCTTAATAAAATCATCGATTAATCTATCGATCGATTTTAATATTTTGTTATCGATGTTTAAGTTAAACTATCGATGTATAATTATATCGCTTACGACAATAACATGCAAAAATATCGAAAAATAATTGTTGCCTACGTACACTCTTTTTCCTTTTAACGTTTATCCATTGTTGTATAGTTTTAATGCTTCTATTCTTATCATGCTTAACAATTGATGTAAAAAATATTATATTCAATACTATTTAGCTGTGATTACTACCTAGTGGTGTATTTGAGGGGACTATTAGCATTTATAAGCGCATTCGCCCTCTCCCTCTTAGATTAATATTTGTTAAAAATATTTTACTGATTTTTCCGAAATGAATAATAATAATAGTCATACACTATAAAGGACGCTGTACACTACGGATTATTAGTACCTATTAACTATGAATAAAATAAAATTATACAAATTTTTTTAAGCAAATTAAATCTTTTTAAAATTCACCCCCTCCCCCTTGAATGATCTCTAGATATGCCACTGGCGATATCGGTATAGCCGTATCCTGTATACATTTAATCTTTGATATTCCTACCGGTATTTTTAATAAAATAAGTTATTTATAAAAAATATTTTTTTATATTAGGTTTATAATGTCACATAATAATTATTTAAATGTTGTTTCCTTTATTATATGATATTACTCAATATAGGTATATTAAAATAATATAAATAAAGTATATTTTGAGTAGTTTTAAGTATCTTATACCTTAATTATTATTTAAGCTCATAATGTATACTAAAATAATTTTAAAACAAACATTATTCTTTAAACCTATAATATATTATATTCAATATTTGAATTGTTGGTGTCCTTTCTTGTTGATTGTTTACCCCTGAACCTAGCCTTGAATAGTAAACACTATAGGATTCAAGAAGGAATGAATATAATATATTACAATATAACATACGATAATCTTAACTTCAATATGTTTGTATATCAATTATCACATGTTTCTTTGAACAAAAATTAAAGTTGTAAAATAAAAATATTAATATTAAAACAGTTTATAAAATATTTGTGTGTATATATAATATAAACAGGTGGAAAGGGTATAGGCTAAATCGTTTTAACGTTGTCATATAAACGTAATTATTATAAGTAAATGTATATAAATAAAAAAATTGATTTTACGTATAAATTTATAATTAAAGAATTTGTTACAACATTCAAATAAAGTTTCAAGAATTTATGTTAATGTATTATTATATTGTAAGTATAATAATAATGTTGTATTATATTAATGAAGTAATCATTTGAAATAAATAAAGTGTAGGTATTAAAAGATTAGATATATACGAATTAAAATTTTTTAACTGTAATTACGGGTAAAGCTGCAACAGGTTATAGCTTTTATAATATAGATAGTTATAAACAATAATAATAGTACTAATTATCCATATACCTGTATACCTATTACAACATAGGTAAATAGAAATGCTTTATTTTGTGAACTGTGCTGGAGTCGATTGTAAAATGGTGATTCAATTACATGTAAAACATAACATGATTATAACTGATAAAACTTGTTTACAATATAAATTTTAGACAACATTTTGGAAACATCAGTATATATTTCTCTATTTAAATACATATGTTCACTAACGAAACAATTGTCCCCAGTATGTCATCGGCCTAAAACAATAAATTAAAACATCACTATTCACTATAATATATAATATAATATCTACCATATAATTGTACATTCACAAATACCTAATATATATTTATACTTTTAAATACTAAACTATAATTGATGATACATTTATTGTTCACAGACCAGATTTATCACCAATTGTATTAAATCCTCGAGATTTGAATCTACAATACAACATTCCAAAGAAGAAGAAAACTACATACACTATTAACTATGACAAACCTGATTTCATTATGTCTGCACGATATGATGAAACTGATTCGAAACTTAAATTTTCTTGTGGCTGGAAATTTTCAAATGAATTTAAATGGATGGACGCTAATGTAATTAACAGTAGATATCCATGGCTCGTTATAGAATATTATCATCGAGCAACGGAATATTATAGCTCAGACGATGATTTTGCGTAATAAATAATATTGTTGTATTTTGTATAATAACTAATATTACTAATTTTATTAAGAATAATTATAATGTTCTATATACCTAAATATATGGGGTTTTTAGCAACAAGTTATTTTTTTTATTAATTAATTACATTGATTTATTTTCCTTTATCCCACCAGGATAATTTTATTTTCAGCAAATGTTATCTCCTATATTTTTTTTTAAACGATTTAACAATGTTTATAGTGAAATATATTTATATAATATGTATATCAAAAAGTAGGTAAAAAAGTAACATTTTATTCAAAATAATTATGCTTAAAATATATTCATGGATTTGATTCATGATATGTAACTTGTCTCCTATAGCTAAAATAGAACTCTTACGTCACAATAATGATTAATATGATTTTTGTAAATTAGTTTGCTGCTTTAAAAAGTTATCAAAGGCATCAGAAGGGGAGTCAAGTAGGTGCAGTTGATATTAAAATCAGAATATGAAATATTATTTTTTATTTTTTATTAGTGATTCCATTATAATTTTATCCACAAGTTCTCTTCTTATAAAATACTATAAAATGTACTTGTTAAAGAATACATTTTAAAAATCCACTGTAATATAATAATATATATATTTCATATCCTGATATCCAGAGTGCAAAATCTTGTTCTATCGAGTCATCACACTGATACTTATTTACTTCTCAGAGATGTGATATGTATACCAAATACTAAGTTAAAAATGTGATATTCAAATGTAATTGTAATAATAAAAAGTAAACTTACTAAAAAAATAACTTCTATTTCCTGTTATACAAATGGTAATTTGTACACAAAATATCACTTTTACATGAACTAATTAAAATCATTAACTACTATGAGTTGAAAATAATAAAGATTTTAGGTCTAACTTTTTATTAAATATGTATTACATTCAGTTTATTACCCTTTTTTAAACATTTATACCTATATAATATAAATATTATATTAATTTGACTCCATTGATTAAGAACAGTTATAATAGTTATTAGATGTAATTTTATTTCATGAATATTAGCATTTATCATTCATTTTATTGTACTATTATATAAATCATACTTTTAAAATTATTAACAAATTGAATACAATACGTAATGAAATATTATTTATTGTTCACTAATCACTCTTACTAAATAAGATACAATCGAGAACAACAGATAATGGTATATCAATTTTAAAATTATCTTTATGATGATCTGTATCTTTTTTTATCAGAATGATTTATCTGTTATCAATGTTGAGTCCATACTTATAAAGATCATTCTATTTAAAAATGAACCTTCATAAATGCTTGACTTACAGTCATGATAAGCATTAAGTTGTTTCACATTAAGAATAAATACTTTAGTGGGAAAAGGGAGGCTTCACATATTGTTTATGAAAATTCAAATGAAATTTCTTCATTTACAATTTTGTTATTAATGTATTCATTAGCAAAAGATATCAATTTTATTATACTATTAGTTTTCTTATACTTAACATGATTTTAAAATTTAAGAAATTGGTAGTCCATAAAGATAGATATCAGTTCAAAGATAATTTATGTATCATGTACGTCTGGAAATAAGTATTTTATTTTAGAAAAAAGTATATTTTCAATTCCTAAATGAATCCTATATGATCCTGGATTAATGTGAATAATATTTTATGGTTAGGTGTATTAAATAGAACTCTAGCATTATTTGGAAGATAATCCAATCGTTCATTTCTTAAAATCAGTAATAATTAGTTTACTTAAGTGTGAAATAAAGAAATAAATTTTGCGTAAATTTCTGATACAATGAAATATAGATGTTATAAAATAAGAAATAAATTAATAAATAATTAAGCAATATATATATATATATACCACTTATCATTATTAATCGTATGCACCGAAACTAAATTTTCTACAATAATGATACAATAATATATAATATACCTAGTGTATTAATTTGATTGTTGAATTTCAACAGTTGAATAAATCAAAATATTACTATAATTACTATTGTAGGTATTGTTTGCATTGATTTCTGTACCTGAATAAAACATTTTATATTTAATTATTATTTTTTATACCTAATTATAAATTAGACAAATTGTATAAATTTATAATTACGATTTACTAATAATATATTCTGTACACTATATGCCATTCTCTCAATAAAATTATTCAATGTTAACTTTAGTATAACTTTTTTTGTTGTGAACCTACAAGTAACACGTTCTACGTTAAAGTGACGAAGTCAGTGCCACTATAAGATCTTGTAATTTACTTCGAGGTTGTATAGAATAAACTTTAAGACTTTTAATTTAATATTAAACACTATTTTATTAACATAAAATCACACACCAAAATTGTAATAGAAATTTGCAGATAGATACTTATCGTATCTACCGGAGACTTAATTTAATGACGTACTCAGACGTCTTCACCTATCTGAAATAAAATCTACTCTATGTTAGTACACATACAATATTTATATTAGTAAATCAAAAGTGAGTCAAAGGATGTTTACGACAAATAGTTAATTACAATGTTGTTTTCGTACATTGACTCAAAATCCGGGCTTGACCTCTAAATTGTTCGCTTAAACATGTAAACAATTTCTTATTTTCAATTCCCCAAATTATTAATGCAATTAATTATATAAATGATTAATATGTAAATAGTAACTAACTCGGTTTACTACAGTTGTTATGTTGGTTATGAAAAGTAGAGTTGTAAAAATCATCTAGTTAATTACTGCATTATCAATATTTTAATAGAATCTATGAATATAAATTTGTTTTTATTAAATAACCATAAAAGACAATATATAGAAATGATGAATACATCAGTAATAACGTTGTTAGAAGACAAATTATGCATGAAAGGTACGCAGACATTATTTTGATTATCGAGTTGACCAACATACGTTACAAATGTTACAATTTTAACTGAGGTCTATACAGCACCATACTATCTAGTAACATGAAAATATTTGAACTTTTTAAATTGTATAATAAAATATGATCAAATGTTAAAAAAAACATATTATATTATGAGTGTAATATAAAATATACAATGTAGAAAAAAAATGAACTTTCTTATCAATTTACAACTTTCATTAATATTATCACAATTATTGTTATTTCTTTTAAATTTCATCTTGCACTTCTTTTTCACTTGTCCTAAAACTAAGCAGATATAATTAAATAAAAATAGTATATTTATTATAATTTAATTAAAAACTCCCTCTAATAAAAACAGAAAATATTAATAAATAAAATAGGTAAGTAATCAAATAGTTTTTAGAATCTACTATTCTACTGTATTAATTTTTAATTTGATTAAAATGATTATGTTACAGCTGAGAGCTGGAGTAACTCATATTGAATCAGTTATTTTATGAATTACCTACACATTTCACACATATATTTACGAAATGTATGTTAGAAATGAACTAAAATATTAAACATTTATAAAATAATATTATAACGGAAATATCGCTCACAGAGTCACAGATAACAGTTGATAAAAAGATAGATACTATTGATTGATATAAGATCTGATACTCATAAAAAAAAATGTACAATTTATGATACCTGTATGGCTGTATATAAATATGGCATAATACAATGTTAAAAGTTTATAAATTAATATATACCTAATGATTAGATAGAAATAATTTTAAATATTTTACATTTTACCTGGGTAGATGATATTGTCAATACATCGACGTATAAAAAAAAATATATATATAGTGAACAATAGAAATGTATAATAAAGTAACTATAGTTAAAGTATTCATTTTAATTGTTTAATAACAGGCACATACACAAAGGGGATTTAGATGTTCACTCCCCCCTTCCCTGGAATTTTTTATAAAAATGATAAACGTGTATAAAATATTTTCATTTATAGTGCATTTTGTAGATAGGTCACTTAATGTCGCTTATGGTTATGAACCGCCTTGAATTATTTTGCATACGAGTCCACTTTATAAAAAAAACATAACATATTATATAGGTATATCAGTAAATAGCCCATACAGCAAATAAATATTTGTTTTTGTTTGTATATACATTTATAAATATTTATTCATTATTGCTCAAATATAGTTTGAACCAAAAATGTTTATTTCTGTAATTTTGATTAATACACTTTTATTAAATATTTTATACATAATTATTCCTAAACAATTTCCAATAAATATTTATCTAATATTTGTTTATATATTTTAGGAATATTTTAAATGAAAAAATAACTACAGTTTAATAATCAGAAAAAAATATCTTTATTATAATAATATTATATATTACATATTTTATTTACAACATTTTTGTTTATTCTATTCCTGTGAAAGGTGCTTGTGCCAATATACTCCTCATTTTCAAACTGTGGTGTAACTTTAAATTTGTTGATTTTTTTAATAAAATCTGAAATAAAATATATATATTAATTTTATAATTTTGAATTATAATATTTAAAGTTAAAAAAATTATTATTTTTTAAAATTAGTTCGTAATTATTAAAAACTAATGATAATAATAATTGTTAAAACTTAATTATGTAAAAATAAACAGCTAATATATACATATGTTTATGAATTTTAAATCATTTTAAATAAATAAAGACAGGTTATTAATTTATTAAGACTACAATCTAAATGAAATGAAAATACAAAAAAAATTTATATGACATAATAACCTAAATTTTTAAGCATACTATACAATTTAAATTAGGGAATTATATTATTAACTGATGAGTAAATAATCTATATCTCTAATTTTCAGGATCAAATACCTACTCAACACTAATTTTATTTACTAAATTGCTACCCACATTTAATGTACACTTAAAAACAAATGATAAATAAAATATAAAAACTTAATTTCAATTTTAAATTCATATATATACCTACCAAAAATAACTGAACAAATAAATAAATTGGAAAACATATTCTTTTTCTTTTTTCCTGTAAATGAATATTTTACAAGTAGAATATCAGTAAATACTTTTGCTATTATTCTTTTCACCATCAATTTAATACATTTACTACCAATATATGTTAGTTCATTAACCTATAAAATATAAAACAAAAAAATATTATACATACAATTTAGTTGTAGTTAAATTAATGTAAGTATTACCAAGTTGTTGCGGAAAGAATTATCGCCTGCTATCTTATCTTCAAAGGTATTGATGTTTAGATCAATTATATTATCAATTGGTAATAAAAAAACAGACACAGTCTGTCATAACGTTTAATATACTATTAGCATTGGCATTATTAATATAATTATTATTTCCTTCTTCAATCATCTTTATTAGTTCATATTGTAACGATATAAGAAATTTGATTTCATTTGTCAAATATTGGAACATGCATAATGTTTGTTTTTGAAAATCAGCTATATCTAACACAAAAAAGTTACATATTATTACTTAAAAAATTATAAAAATAATTAAGTTCATAATATCAAATTAAAAGACATAACTACAATTACATTCTTAACAACAACAATATTTCTTTGATATCCAATCATGCTGTTTTCAGAAAAGTTTTCATTATAATGTATGTTATGCTCTTCAAATGAAAGTTTTCTAACAATAGAATGTTTTCAACTTCTAAAATTTAAGTATAATCAATATATTTTTAAGTTACATTAGGTATAATGTATAAATATTATTTAATAAATAATATCATATAACAAGTACATTTTATTCATTGATATAGAACACTCTTACCTTTAGTTATGTTGAAATTCTGAAAATTTAGAAATCTATTTTGTCCATCTGTTTTATAAATGTTTTGCATATTAACATTTGACTTACAGTCTTGGATGGTTCACTATTAAAATCTGAAATTAAAAGTATTGTTCATAATATGATTAAAATCACATATCTTGGAATAAATTTATATAACTTTTGGGTAAATTCAATAAAAACGAGTTTATTCTATCTCAACTATAGTGACAAAGGCAATCATAAATGCATTTAAAAAAAAATTTGAACCTCCTCCGGAATATATATGCAAACATGCAATTGGCTATAAGTATATACCATGATTTATATATACCTATTTACATTTATGACTAACTAGATTGTATATCACACTTACAACTTAAAATTAGTGGCTTTGATTTTCCTTTTAAGAAGTCGTTAAAAATGTATATTAAATATGTACCTATTTAAGACCTAACCTTACCGGCATTATACCGGGTTCGGGTTGCATGAAAACAATTCAGTAAAGCTTTAAATCAACAATTTATCCATTCTATAAATAAAAACAAATACTATAACTATAGTTAGTTATAACTATAACTATACTGTCAATCTAAATCCACCACAGGTTTCACAACTTTAAATTGTATATTTATCATATTATATACTCTGAAAATTGAACTTGTAATGGATCCAAAACATACAAATGTCAGTGTACAAATGCGAACATGGGTAAAAATAAAATCCATTAAAGACTATTAATAAGTATAGGCTTTACATACTTTTTCAATTTTTTCTTTTAATGGAACACAGTTAAGTGGATTATTCTTAAACTGAAGTACTTCTATAGATGTAACTCCAATTAAACGTTCCAATAACTAAAATAAAATATATAAGGTTTAGATGAACATTTTTTAAATAAACATAAATGAATAATTAATCAAAATTAATTAATGAAATAAACATTTCAGTAATCTATTAAAATGTATATAGTTTTATTTTATTTAACTCACTTCTGATGAGAACTCAACTTCTTTATGTCCTGTTTCATCTGCCACAATACTAGAGCATATCCATTTATTTTGTTTTATAAATGATTGTTTATAATATTTGCTAATAGTTTTAAAATGAATTGCATTTCATGAATGTATCATATATTATGTATAATCAGGCAAAACCATATATTATGTAGTTTTTACCATAATTAAAGCTAAAACCAAAGGTCTATTCTAATACATTAATGGTTTTCTTTATATTATTTTATTATTATTTAATATGATTTATCAGTGGACACTGAAAGTCAATTAAATATATTTAAATTAAACAAAATTTGTATTTCAAACAAAGATCTTAATTCTTTAGTTTTAGAAAAATATTAAAATAAAATACATAAAAACCATTAATGTTTTATATTAAACATATTATAGATAGATAAACCTAAAACTAATAACAATTAATAATCATAATACCTATAAATGTAGATACAAAAGAATTAAATTCTTACACGGCAAAAGACACTGCTGTATTCGTATTACAAATGAATAACACATTTGATGCGTTTAATAGTAAAAATCTTTATAATATAATGTATAAATCCAAACCAATGATCCTCTTGGCGACAAAAATGTTCATATTTTTAACATATTAAAAAAAGAAACAAGAAAAATTTTCATAGAAGCTGAAAAAATTAATCATAAGCAATGTTTTCATGCAACTCGAACCCGGCATAATGCCAGTTTGGTTAGATACCTATATAACAAACCTTTTTAACGACTATTTAAAAAGAAAATCAACAACGCAAACTTACAATTGTAAGTTGTAAACTTTGATTTACAATCTAATTAATTGTAAATGTATATACTATGATTGAAACATACATGCATAAATATTACATAATATTATATTACAAATACTTATTGGTTTATAAAAGGTAATTTACAATATGCGTTTATGTTAACAATGGATATTATATTTAATGGTTAATATTATAGAAATTAATAATTGGTAAGTAGTAAGTACTTAGGCATTAAAATAAAAAAGTTTAAAGTTTTAAATGTTAAATGTCACGATGGCAAATTTACAACGTTCTATGGTTCTATCCATAGATAATAAAGAAATGTGTGGTACTATCAAAATTAGATAATTCATATAAAAAATAGTTGAGTATTTGAACATAGATAGCGAAGTGTACTTTTTACGTAGCATTTGGATTCGGGTACGGTTTATAATATATAAAGATTTGACGTTCGTTGCCGGTCCTGTACATCTATATCTTAGTTCGTGAACGATACCATAGAATTAGTGGCGGCTCCGGAATTTTATTCTAGAGCGGGCCAACTGAGGGCCGACGTATTTAAAAGATGACCATGAGTTAAGATCTAAAAAAAATTTTAGGCAGTATTGCTATTTGCTACCCGTCGTGTGATGGGGGGGGGAAGAGTGGTTGATTTGTGCCATAAAACGTTTATAATGAACCGTTTTTAAGACAATAAAATATAATTATACTTATTATATTAATAATAATAACTATAGTATATAATATCTCTATTCGTGCAAGAAAATGTGCTCTCACAGACGGCGGAAGACACTGGAATAGTTATGGCTATAGCAGTATAGTACAAAGTTCAAATAACTCAGAACAAGCTATTAAATATTATCTCAAGTATAATTAAAAATGAAAATTTTTTTACTCATTATTTTATATTTTATAATATAACAACACAGTAATAATTTCAATGACCTTACAAGTTACAATAAATTTAGGTTGGGCCATTGGACGGGCCAGAGAATTTTAGGGTGGGCCATGGTCCACCCTTGGCGCCGCCACTGCATAGAATTTAATAGGGATGACACTTAAGCAGCTGATCAATTTGCTTACATTATCTGGAGGGCCAATGTGACGTAAGCTACGAATACGAAAACGGAGGCCCGACATTTTATTACTTGATTTCGCGCGGTCAACGAAAACCGGGAGAGTGTCGTTTCTATTATAATATTCTATATTTCTATGGCAGTACTGGTTGTTGTGATAACACGAGTAAACCACGGTTGTTGATTAGAATCGTGGTGTACACTGATATAGTAATGTTAAATATCTGAGTGACAAATTCAAAAAGAACATTTGTGTCTTGCTATACTGTTATAATTTATTTAGGTATACATATTGATGGAGTTAAAATTAAGTTATGAACTCTATATTATTATTTATAATAAAAATGGTAAACGTCTTATTTTTTCGCCACTTAATCTATGATTTATTAAGGTGTTATTAAAACATTCTGACATTTATTAATGAACTCAAACATTTTTACATTTTTAAAATAGAACCACAGGAAGTACAAGTACTTACATATTTGTCAGGCTTGTAAGTCTAAATCGATTTAAATATATGCCGCTTCCAACCGCCATATCAAAAATAATTAATCTCAGAAAAAATAACCCCGGTAAAGCAGGCATATAAGACGATCTTTTAATTACGAAAATAAAATTAATTAATAAATATAAAATTGAATATAGGTAACATTTATAATTTTTATAATTTATAAATTTATATATATATATATAATATATAGGTTATAATTATACCTACATCATAGGTAATTATAATTTATAATGTAATAAGATCACATCTTATTTTATTGAAAAAATAACGTCTGTTACCCCCAACTCCCCTCACCATTTAAAATTATGAATTTTTTTTATGGATATAATTCGTACGAATTTGTACGCAACTCGTTTGTCGACAAAAATTACTTTTTTATAATTATTGTCGATAAACGAGTTTTGTACAAATTTTGAAACAATCGTACAAATTTATACAAATCGAGTACTCACTATATCCATAAAAAAAAAATTCAAAATTTTAAGTGATGAAGGAGCTGGAGTAACGGACGTGAATAAATACATTTTTAATGGAAATGTATTATTAAATTATTTTAACGAATTTGACTTTAAATATTTTACAATAACTAATGTAATTTTTTATTTATGTCTAATGTTTTGGGTGGGCCTTGACTTGGAATGGGTAATAACTAGTAAGATCCCCTAACAACCAAATTGCGCTTATGTGATAAATTAATATTCGTACCTACATTAAATGTATTATTAATTATTAATCAATATTAACCATGTTCTACCGGCTTTCTTGTTAAATATGTGTTACTCGTGTTAGTAATTCACGCAGATGTACAGATTAAAGCTACGTTTTCACTTGAGCGATCGCAAAAACGATTTTAGTTCGTGGTACGCGTTCACTGATCGCGATCGCGCAAGTGTAAACGTACCTTAATGCGGCTTGAATAATAGTAACTAAGATCGGGTTCGAGTCGTCTTGAAAAATTATCAACGATCATTTGAAAAATAATGAAAAAAATTCAGAGAATCTTTTAGAATAAATCGTAATCAGTTTGATTTTATTTTGATTTCAATAAGAGATGACCTAGGCTTAAACCCGACGTTTTTTTTTTTATAAGGAAATCATAAAATGAAAGTCATATCATAATTTTTTTTCAAAACAACAAATTACAACAAATCGCGAACAAATTTAGATAGCCGACCGCGACTGCGCGAGGAAAACCAACTATATTTAATTTACATTATATTCAGTAGTCGTGCGATAATGACGCACGATCTTAGATCGCGGTTCGCGTTCGCGATCGTGTAAGAGAAAATGTACTTTTATATAGTTTATAACAATATAGCTGATTTCCACGTACGTTCTTTCGCGCGCGTTTGAATAGGACCTGACCTAACTGTTAACAATTTTAATAACGCCGGTTTGGTTGTTATACAATTTAGATAAACTTAAACATTGTTTTTAAAATGTCCAAAATCTGAAGCGTATTACATTTCATATGGCGGATTGTGCGTTATTTTTTCTGCTAATTCTTCCCCTTTTAATGAAAGTTGTAGCTTAAGCTAGTTTTAAAGCCGTAGCTAAGCACTGGCGAGAGGGATTTCGTCATTAATAATATTATAACACATAGCCATAAATCAATGAATATTGATATATATAATATTGTTGATATATTATATTAGATTGCCAGAGGCACAGTTACGTCATGCTACGCCCCTGGCTACCTTGTGTGGTTTGAAAATCAGGAGAAAATGAATTTTTTTATGTAAAAAACGATTTTATTATTTGAGTGATGAAGTATTCGAGTCCATTTTTAAGTATCATCGTTAAAACGTTTTCGTCATTGCATATTATGTATCTTGCAGCACAGTGGTTAAAACAGTGAAAATTGAAAAAAACAATAGTTTTTTAGATTTTCGAATTATTATTTTTTACATAATATATACATATGTATAGAATATTATTTGACGAGAGTGTAGTGTAGATACAATAAAATTATTTAGGTAGTTATAGAACACAGTTGAACATATTTAATTTTGTTTATCTTATCTTTGTAACTTTGTTAGCTAATAACATTGGATTAGTTCAGCATTATTTATTATTATTTGGAAATTCCACTACGGTAACGGAGGGCAGAATATAAAATTATGTTTATTATAATATTATGTTTTAATAGTATATTGAATGTTTACAAAGTATGGAAAATATTGAGTTTTTCTCAGCGAATTCAATTATTTTTGTTAGGACTATGTTTGAAAGTAAATGACGATATAAACGAGAACGACTATTTATGTCATATTTATATATTAAAAATCAAATATCGAAGTTAATAAATATTGTCTTTGAAAAATTAATTTAAATTATAGTGACTATAATATAATAATATATCTATATTACTTATATATGGTATAATATAACTTGTATACAAAGAGTGATTAGAATTTCGTGATACGAAATTGGTGGGAATTACATACGATTGTAATATCATTTTTGTCATTTTTTACCATAAAATTCTATTCACTATGTATACGATATATTTATTCGAACACGATAATACACAACACTATATAAGGCTTGTTTCACACCTTATACGGTTTGGTTTGGTTCGATGCGTATTCGATTGGTTTTCGGTAGCCGCCAAAAACGAATGAAAACCTTCATACACACTCGGTTAGTATCAGGTTTGGTTTTTACAACCATCGAATACGCGTCGACCACTATGTCCACAATGGTCACTATGGAGAAAAGACAAATTATTGCTATGTTGTTTCTCTATAGAAGAAACAAAAAACAAAAGAGGAATAATCGACTTTACTGGGTACATCCTATCAGGAGAGCCATTATGGGAGGACCAGGGTGGGCCAGGACTCCCCTATTTATTTTTTATTTTATCGCGCCGATACATAATATGTAAACGGCACATTCATAATCTACAATCACGTGGACTTATTGTGAATCTGAACCATTTCTGTCTTGTGTATCTTGTATTCTTATGGCTTGTTAATTAGTGAATAATGATGTGTTTAATAAAAAAATAACTAAAAAACGTTGTAAATTCCTGTAAAATGTATCGCAAATGAAGTTGTCAATTACTAATATAATTTTAATTGGCCTGAACAATGAAAAACTTGGCCTGCTTCATTTTTTGCCCCCCTCCCCCTCATATAAAAATACAAAAATGGCGCCCCTGCACTCTATCACTCTATTATAGGAGGAAACCAAACTTTTCACTTGTTTTGTCTTTGTTCCATAACACAAATTTAAATTGAGAAAATGAAAATGAAATGATATATTTGCTTACCGAAAATATAACCGATCCGAAACTAAACTGTATATGTATGAACGACCAAATTGCTTTTGTGAACCCTAGACCTGAATAGAAACCGAACGAAACCGATGATTCTTATAGAGGGGGCTTTCGGTTCTATCAGTTGTCTATAAGGTACCGAACACACACCGTATCACCGTTTCACACTTGTCCGGCAGCTACCGAAAACGAATCGAATACACATTGGTCTGGCTAGTTACCGAGAATATCTCGATGAACCGGTAGAAAAATACATATAGGAAATGTGTTGAAAGATAAGATATTAACGTTACATTCCAATTGTATTGTATTTCAAAATAAAATTTAATAAAAATACTATAAAAAATTTAGCAATATTTACGTTTAAAAGATAACATTATAAAATATGGACCGGTAAAATATTGATATCTGATCCTTAATCACATTGGTATATTTTTTTCCTCAAATAACATAAAATACATTTTTATATTTGTCGTTCATCATCGTTTGGAAGGAACTTCGAGCACGCACGAATGCTCACGACGCGACGCACAGCGATCGCGATCCGATGGTTGTCGGTAAAATAAATTTGCTCAAAGGTATAATTACCCGACGCACGACTCCGTTTGGATGTGTTTCAGTGTTTTTGTAATTTATCGATTCGCTACATTAATTTTTAAAATAATGGAGTAGACTAATGAAGAATGTTTTCAGTTGATACACTTGTTTCAATTGAAATCTGTTCTTTGGAACACGAAAAATGAATTGAATTTCTCTAAAATAAAAAAAAATAAATGTTGCCTGGGAAGAAATAGGAGTAATTAAAAAAAAAAAAATAATCAAACTGTAAATGGTCCAATAAATTGGGTCCAGATTCGCACTGTCTATATAAATGAGTGGTCCACCATCTTCTATCTCGATTACCTTCCTTTTTTCTTTTTTAAAATTTAAATTTGAAAACTAAAATCGCGGCATTTTAAAATTTTAATTCATACTTGTACATAATCAAATCATTTTCACTGAGAGACATGGTTATATTATTTTAATTATTCGTAATAACGTCACTACAAACACATATGATCAACAAACAACAATTGAAAATCTGGAACAAAAATTACGCGCATAAATGTAAGTTATGCGTGGTATTGTTCAAACGAAGCACACATAATTGGCTTGTGCGCATTCACGTGTGGACGCGTTTTTAGGCTGTGAATAAACATATTAGAACGTTAAACTTTTTTTTAAAATTTACATTTTAATATTCACTTGTATCCTGTATAGGTAGTATGCAAAGTAGTTACATAGGAAATTCCAAAGTCTGATTTTTACAAATTAAAAAAAACTATGAACGTATAGTTAATTCAGAAACAAACGATATAAAACATTTTATAACTATAATATGTCTTTGATATATGCGATTATTGTCCCCAGTAGTGTATTTTGAACTATTTATATTCCTGATAATATTTTGATTTATGGGAGAGCCGGAGAGGTCAATTCGTCAACTCATATATACCATAATAGTTTATCTGTTGTAAGCATTTAAATTTTTTGTAAACTTGTGTACGAAGTAAGTAGCATAGAAAATATTGAAATATCAAATATAATGTTGTATATAATGGTGCAAAAATGTTGTAATTATTATAAAAACATTATTTAACGTATTCAATGCTTTTTGCATCATAATATTCTGTACACGATTTTAAATAATATATCATGTTAATGGGCAATATTATATTAGGTCTCTGTAAAACGACTCGCACATATTTTTTATATAGTATTATTTGTGTTCGACGCGTTATCGAGCACCGATATAGTCGAAGCCAAACAATATTATTCCTTATCGGTTATTCATTTGTAGATTAAGTTTCATAATTTTATATTTTTAGAACACTCGGATGGACGAAGAAACTCGACAAATTGTCGGCTGACGATGATATTGGGGAAAACAATAAAATTATTTTAATTTCTAATAATAACACAATACTGCACTTATTTCTTGTACAAATTATTATACATATATCAAAAAAAAATATCTAGTTAAAATAATCAGTTGTGATTTCTAGTTACAAATATGACAGCCATATACAGCGGCGTATAGATTAAAAATTTTAGCTCTGCAATTTACGTAGAGTCGGCTCTTGTTTTTATTTTATTTTTGTATTTGATATAATATTGTTATATTGATAAAAAATACAATAGTTATTATTCAAAATTCAACTTTTAAGTTAATATTAATACTTAATTATTATTATATAATTTGTTTATAAATTTTTTTTAATGTTTGACAATAGGATATAATGATTTAAATAAATGGTAATAAAGGCGTGTAAAAAACAACGCGTATTAAACGTTAATAATAATAATATTTAATATAAACAGTTTATAAATATATACATAAGCATTATATTATATTAGATTATACACCACCAGCGGTGACGCAATGAGGGTTCCTATGAAACATTTTTAACATTTTTTTAACCTTTTCATGATAAAAAGTGGTGGGTGGATGGTAAGGTTTGGTGATTATTTGGCAAAACTACGACTCAAAATTAATTATATTTTTTATTAGTAATTAATATTTAATATCATATAAGTAGCTAATCTCCTGATTTGATGAGGAAAGTAACATTTTGCAATAAAGTTAATGTTTCGAAAATTTTGGTGGTAATTTGTTTTTAGAATAGTAAGGGCAATAATATTACCGCCATAGCTATATTCGGTGGCGGTACCAGAACTTTTTGTCCGGGTGGGCCAACCAGGGGCCGAATATATTTTATGGTGGGCCGCGGCCCATCCTGGACCACTCCTGGCGCCGGATATATTATATATAATATAAAATATATTTTATTCTGTAACAGGCTGTAGCTGTAGTCGACCAAAATAGAAAATAATTTGTGTTCGATTGAATGTTATAATCACACTTAATACTTATTATATTTACGTGATTCTTATTAATCACGTAAATGAATATCGGCCCAAAATTATAACACGCTTTGGCCATATATTATATTTGTTTCAGCTATAAAATCAATTTAGTTGAATTTATAGGAAATTAAACATAATGAAATAGTTTTTTTAAAACTAAAAGTCGTTAACTATTTTTTTAAAAAAAATATAATATAGGTTTATTGCAACCGTAAGAGGAGATCTTGATAAATATCCAGAGAGGGGAGTTTAAATATTTAATAGCTAACATTTTTTGTTCAAAATATAATTTTGTACATTCATGTTATAACTGATTATAATTAATATGATAAAATTAACATGTAAATTCATACCTATCTTACAATACAAATTATTCAATATTTTTTTTTTTTTTTAGAGTTAGGTACCTATACAGCTACTTAATACTTCGTGTTCGACGTATAGATTAGAGCTTTTATTAAAAAACCATTGATATAGACACTATGTATATCTCAAAGTTTCAAGCAATTCGCATAGAAAAAAATACCTACATTGGTTTAGGTATATAATGTGATCACGATAATTGGAAACACTCAATAACTTTACAAAAACTCATTATATTCGTATAGTTCTTTTTTGGCAACATTATAAACTTAATTACACGTTTATTTACATAATTAGAATAATTTTATATCGATTAGTTTCACTTATGCGCACAAAACAATACTTTTTTTTAAATAGCAACCTACTATTTTGACCTTGAATTATAATTTTTAAATTTTTTTCATAAATTTCAGTGGTAAAATCAACCTCATAAGTTAAAAATTGGTTAGAGTTAGAGCTATTTGAATATTTGACTTTATTAAACATTTCAATTGATAAATCACATATATTATATATGCGTAATAAAAGATTAAACTCTAATGACTTTACGTAGATTTATTAAATTTGAATATTTTTTTTAAACATTTTTAATTCATTTAATTATTCACATATTTAAATAATTAGAATAATTTTAAATCAATTGATTTCGCGCATGACGCGCACAACAATTTATATTCTTAAAGGCAAACTACTATTTTGATCGCGAATTATTTTTTTTATAATATTTAGTGGTAAATTCGAAATTTTTCTGTTTCGAGACTTCGGTAAGAGCTTAGGGAAGAGCTTCTGAAATACAAATTTGTTGACGATTTTCAAATGCTTTTCCTTTTTATTGTAGGCATGTACCATATAACATACAACTTGCATGTTTTTAATATCTCAACATGTATTTTAAACGTAGATTAAAACTAAAATTGAGTATGAATGATAACAAGTTAAACATTCAATTTAAATGGATTAATTTATTAAGAAAACTTTTCAAAACAACAAATTGCCACAATTACTGTAGTTTTTATTATTTAAATTGAAAGTTAAACTCGTTGTCATTCAGTCAAATTTGGTCTATCCATATCTACAGTGTTTAAAATAAATATTATTATTTAAAAAAATGCAAGTTATATTGCGCCCGTAGACATTAGATTCTATTATTTCTTTTTTACTGCATACGCCAAGTAGTAAAATATAAGCTATAGCTTAAAGATTTGTTATTTATTCCTGAATGGGAGCTAATTTACTCTAAGCATCCATACATTTCTACCTTTGACTTAACTATTTATTTATCACCGTTAATGTAATATAATACCTAGTGAAGTCTATAGATAATATAATATGTTGATTACATATTTTTTGTTTCTCAATTTTTGTATAAAAATATATTTTTTTAGTAACATTTAGTATATTTATATTATGTACATTATTTATATTAATATTGGATATTTGTGTATAAAACTTAAAATATAGAAGACAAGAGATAAATATTCATACGAAAAATCGCAAAGATTGATTTAAGACAAATACCTGTTATGAAATGTGCTAAACTGAGGGTCACTTAAAGAATTTTTATTTCGTTAATTTTAATGTATATCTTTTAGCACTATATATAGGATCATAGAGTTACCTAAGATAATACGAGTATAGTTATAGAAACGTATAAAGGCATTTTGTAATTAAAAATTAAATATTAATATGACAAAATATGTTAGCAACTAATTAGATACCTTCAACAATAATGTACTAAACAATTTATGATGCCTATATGTATAGGCACAACATGTTTTGGATGTCTAACAAAGTGTTTATGTGAGTCTTCTTATTTTTATTATAATTAAAGTTATAGATACTTAAAATTTAATGTATATATTAGGTGGGTATTTTATTTTAAAAATCTACTTCCTACACGTCTATACATCAGAATTATATTATTATATCATACATAACTACAAAACCGTAGCGAATTTAGAATTTGGTCGATGGGAGGGTATGAGGATATGGGATGACAATATTTCATTGACCAAGATTAAGCCCCCATATTTTCTCATCATCGTAAACAATGCGTGTTAAGTTAACAATTAAATCAAACAAATCGATATTCTTATTTTCTTTTATTGCTTATTCATATAGGTAGTTATACAAATGTAATTTATTTTATATCAGTATTCGAAAAATATCATTAGAAAAAATAAGTCAAGGGGGGGGGAATCTATCCCCCATATCCCCTACCCACCCGTAAAAACAGCTACTGCTACAAAAGATGCATAATATTTATTAATTGGAGTTGCTGTACAGTTTAAATAAAATGCATTAAAAACTAGGTATATATTTTAATGCGAGCTTTGTTTTAATTTAAAAATGTTACGTGCAATATGATTGGCTAACGGCATACAAATAAACCGTTACTTTACAAAATCGTTATTTATAATATTATTATAATAATTTTTTTTTTTCTACGACGTTGGTCGCACGCTCTTATCTTAACAAACAGTCTAATGTTTATTTGTCGCAGCGTGGCAGTAACATACGCATTAATTATTTATTACATGTAAACCGCGCGATTTGAAGGACCTCCCACTCCTAAACGAATTTTATCGTTGGTAAATCCGAGAATAAACGCGCATTTTGCCTTTTTACCGCGCTAATGAATATTTAGTATTTCAGTTGTTTGTTTGAACGTGTGGAGATATTTTGGTGAGTATAAAACGTTTACAAACAATTCAATTTTTTTTATAAAAATTATTATTTTTAATATTTTTATACATCTTTCGTACGTATAATTATAGGCAATAGATAATTGACATTAACAAATGTTACTAGGTTGTATAATTTTTATATTATTCCGACATTTATTTCCACATTTAATTGATATACTAAACATTTTATTCCCATGAATACTTTTACCAAAACATACCACGTTCATTGATTCATATTAAGTTATATTTAAAAGGTATGTGAATGTTAAATATTATTTTTTCGGAATAAAACAAATGTAATTCAAATACTGAGGAATTCATAAGTGACTAATTAATAATGGCTATATTTACGACAACGGCATATAAGATACTATAAAACACTAATTTCTTTATGTTACGGATAGATATTAAAATGAATGAAAGTTGGTAACGGTACCGAGGGATTTATTTTCCTAAAAATTCCCAATGCACCAAAATTTCAATTAAAATACAAAGCAATCTTATTAAAAGCCATTTTAATTTTTATTTCTCATATATAAATATGATTATTTATTACTTTATTTATTATTTATTATCTACTATAAAATCATTCAAAACACGAAAAATTTCACTAAACTTTAGCAGGATTTGCAAATCAATAAAAACAGATCATTTTATTTCGTTTAAAAATTATTTTAAATAGAGCTATTTGTATATTAATAATTTATTTATTTGGATCAGGTCAAATTACAACAATTTATTGTTATGAAATGTATACGTGATAAATATATTAAAAATTATATTACCTAATATACTATAAATTAAATACATAAGTACCTTATGTTTTTACGTTTATGCTTTCTATTAATTACAATTATGAACTTTTCTTTAATAAGATTATGAATATGAATATAATTTAATAATAACTACATATAGGCTATTTTTTAATTGTTTTGTTAAAAAAAAGCCGCAGATATTACGACCATTAGCTGTTTTGTTACTTTTTACAAGTACTTGAATGAAACTACTCATTAACAAAATCACTAACAAATTACATTTTTACATTTTATTATATACGAATACGTATTTGAATCGCATATACCTAACCTGCATAACCTAACTTTAACTAGCATATTAGTTGAGCATATTATTAAATTATTATATATTATTAGCTTATTATTTAGTTTAGCATATTATATTTGAATCATAATACTATTTAGATTTTTAAAAAATAATAATTTTTATGTTTATTCAAAAATTAATGAGATTAATGGCACATAATATGAAACATTGAATGTTTATTTATAAAATTTTAATTTGTTTTGGAAATAAGAGCTTTTATTACCAGACTACGTAAAATTATAATATAAGAAAGAATATTATATACATGTTATACAGAATGATCAGAAATTATAATAATCATTGTAGACAGCATATCAAATAGAAAGACCTCTTAAAAATTAAAAATAATTTTAATTCACTTGTTTTAGTTTGTAATTTTTATTATATAATTATATATAATTCTCTATTTCACATTGATGGTGATTCATTTATAAAAAGTAATATATAGGCATAATATTATATATAATGTATGTGTGTGTACCAGGCTCGTAGCCAGGATTTTCTTATGGAAGTGGTGGGGGGGGGTTTGCTAAATTGTGTTGGTAAACTTATCTATATTAAAAAATTCTATCATTTTTTAAGTCTTTCCAAATCCTCATTGTTGCGGTGGGGGGGGGGGGGTTATGACCCGATACCCCCCTACGACGGGTATGTAGTAAATAAATATTAGTATGCGTATTTTTGCTGTAATCATAGTTCTCATTCGCATGTATAATATGTCAACTTCTGTGTATGACATACGCAGAGATGTATTTTTAAAAACTTTCTGGGGAGGGTCGAACATTTTGTTAAGAAATATTAATTGTTATAGGTTCATATTTTTTTAAACAAATATTTTAAATATATAGTATACGTGTATTATGTTAAATACTTTAAAAAATTTAATTACATATTATTCAATTATTATAACAATAGTTAAATTTTAATTTTAATAAATATATTATCTTTAGATTTTTACTATCAAACGTAGTTATTTGCATTTTAAATATTGGTTTCACTAGATTTGGAAATTTGACAATATTCAATATCTAATTATAATTTCATTTTTTTACTTTTTAGTAAAAAATCAAAATTCTAGTTCTAAAATAATGTGGTAATAAACTAATACTTTATGAATTCAAATGTGTTTTCAAAAATAAATTATATGTATAATTACAATAATTATTCTTTATTTTACTAGGTATTTCGGTATAAATCAAGGAAAAAACTAACTGCCATCAATTCGTTTAAAATACGAGTTTATTAACTTATTTATAGAGGAAATAAAAAATAGTTTATTTCAAAATTTTAATTGTTTGTGAAGTTAGCTAAGTTAACTCACTTTATAGGATGTTATTCATTTAAACATTAATATAATCATATCACTGTCAGTTTAGAACCAAAGTTTTCAATTTTTGGACAATTTTTTAAAGTTAATTTGTCTACGTGTATATAATCATAATTTATAATCTACATATTATATTTTTATCTATTTTGAGTTCATTCCACTGTGCAATCAACAGATCTAAATTGCGAATTTTAATTTTCTAGAAATTTATAATATTATAATTTTTTTTAAATATAAATAATTAATCAAAAATCCGAGTAATATGTATTATAGTCTAGTTATAATTAAACAATATATTTCCAACATATGTATTCGTACGAAAGTCATAGAGTGACATCTGTTAAATCTCGCGTCTGTATGAACATTTACTTTTAAAATGTTTAAATATTTGCTATATTATAATATTATTAGATAATAATATATTCAATGATTGACATGTTTTGTAATTACTTATTTTATTAATTTTATCCTTTGATATTGAAAATAATACAGACTTTGGTGATTTTTACGTAAAATTTAAAAGGTTATTTCATTTTTATTGAAAATTTTAAAATTTTAATTTAATAATACATAATTAAGTATAATATACTGATCCTATGGTTTTTTATGTAAATAAACTAATTTTTGTAACTTTTAAGTTTTAAGTAAATTATTTAATGTATACATTTGATACAGTATCGGAGCCAAACTTTATGTGGGGAGGCCTGTCTAGTAATATGTACTGATTCAATATTTTAATAAATAAAAATAAAAATAAAAATATATAATATTATGTTAATAATAATTTTTTTAATCGAATTTTAGATCTGATTAACCCATGGAAGTGAAAAAATCCCCACTGATGGAGGCCGCAGCGTCGGGCAAAGTAGACGTTGTGAGGATATTACTTAATATTGGTGCTCATATAGAGGAAATATCATCAATAGGTTAGTATATGAGTATAATATATTTTAAATACATTAATTGGTTGTGTTAAACACGTCCTTATCAAATTATATATATATATATATACCTATAATATACAATATTAATTAATTTTATTCGTATTTTTTTTTTTTTTTCAAAGGTAATACACCGTTGATTTACGCGTGTGCTGGAGGTCACGTTGAAACAGTTAAGGAATTTTTAAAATATGGAGCTAAAATAGAACATTTCAATAATTTTGGAAAGAACGCTCTAATGGAGGCTGCAAGTGCAGGTCACGTTAGAGTAGGAAAGGTACGATTTATTTAAAAATATCATTTGCGCTTTTTCTTTTAAATATTCTTGTAAATAGATGTCTTATTTTCTTAATATTGATTGCCAATGGTTTATTGGATGGGTATATAGGTGTTGCTATGCTATCGGAATGATATTGTTTTTGCTATCAATGACTATAAAGAAAGTGCTTTGACAATAGCTTGCAAGGAAGGTCATCTAGAAATGGTTCGATTGTTACTGGAATATGGGGCTGGACGAGTAATTAAAAATAATATTTAACAACATATTCGTGTTTTTCAAATGAAATAACACATTATAATTTACTGCGATATCGGTGCATGCATTATATTTTGTTTAAATAATTGTCTGTTGCAGGGATATGCAGTGTATGAAATGCACAGTGCTGTATCGAACGCATCTATGAATGGTAATTTAGAAGTGGTTAAACTTTTAATAAAGTCAGGCGCTCCGGTTAACAAGTACATTGGCAACGTTCAGTCACCACTGACATATGCATCGATCGGTAATCACGTAGCGATTGCGTTGTTATTAATCGATCACAATGCCAATATTGAGGAAGTTAATGATAATGGTTATACTCCGCTAATGGAGGCTGCTCGTTACGGTCATAAATTTATGGCCGAGGTATTATTGAGAAAAGGTAACATAATATAATTATTTGTAGGTACATATTCTGATTTTGATTAAATTGAATGAAATTTTTTTTCTTATGAAAACAATGTGTACATTTTATATGGCTAATATTTTTGATATTCACCACTGTACTGGGTATTAATAGTACACTTGTAATAATGAATGGGTACAAATGAAGTTATATTATTATATATAAATTTATCAATAACCGTGCTGATGATAGTCAATTTTTATTGTTTGTAATCAATTGTTAAATGTGTTATCATTAATTAAAATTATTAAATTTTTATAATTACAAGAAGGTATTACTAAAATAAGTAATAAAAATAAATAATAACGATTATTGATGATTATAAATGAAATAAATTGTTTAATCGTGTAAACATTAAGTTTAAAAGAACTTATTTATTATTTACAACTTATATCATTTATATCTACTATTTGTTTCGCTCATGGATACGAAAACCGTGTACAAACCAACTCTATTACATTCTTTTTTAAAGTAAGTTATCGTAATTTAAGTTGTTAATATTTGTGTGTTTTAAACGTTAATTATCCTATAATTATTACTTTTGAAAAAAATTATTTTTAAAAATCTACAATATTTATGATAATACGAAAATAAATAATAAAAAGTTATATGACTATCATCAGGATTTGGGACTTATCACTTATATAGCATTTATATAACACTAATAACCATTAAAATTTTTTTATTAATAAATGTATTTTATTTTTATAATTTGATTTGAATTGAAAATATTACTAGAATATTCTTCAAAATTTTCTTCTATTTTCTTCATAAATTGTATAAAAAAACACACATTTTAAAATTATAATTGAACATAATATCCGGATTAAATTTACTAACCAATTATAAATATTATATTAACTTCATGTATTTTGATATAAATTGTTGAGTGAAACCGTGTTACGAATAAACTATATAGGTCATTGTATTTTTAAAAATAAAATTTTTTATACTTTCACGAAAATTATAACAAATATTAAATTGTAGATAAAAATATATGTACATTAATTTATTTAAATATATAAGCAAAATGATTTGAATTAAAAGTACCACCTAAATTACATTTTCTATTGAAGGCATATCCCATTTATAGTAATCGGAACACATCTACTACTCAAAATAGTGTTTTTAGACTTAAAAATATCGTATTTCTTAGATTTAACTTACAATTCAAATTTTAAGTACTTATTATAAAAATTGGGAATGCCGATTTAGGAAATTTTTTATAATTGGTTTAAATAATTTATGATTATGCTTATATTAAATTTTCAAACCGTAAAATCTAAACGTTTTATATTTAGACATGTAATCAATGTAATAATTTTAAAATGTTATCTCCTATGTAATACACCCATCTGAATACTAAAAAAAAACATTTTCAAGTCTACGTTCTTTATTGCATTAGTTATCATAAAATATTTTAAAATAAATTTAATCAAAATTACATTTTACGTTAAGTTTGCAATTTTTTAACCATTTTTCGGTAGTTTTACTTATTCAAACGAAAAACTGAGATATTCAAAAAATGAGCTAATTAAAAAATACATAATTAATTAATTAATATTGAAATTATAAATAAGATATTTCATATAAAATTATAGATTATTTATATTATAATAATAAAATATAGTTTATTAGTTTGTATTATTATGAACTATTCATAATATTCTATGTAAGATGAAATGTTATTATTAAATAAATTGAACTATTTTACTTTGTGGATACAACATACTATTAAATTTAATTACTCATAAACAGGTAGTCTATTTCTACTAAAATCATAATTATTTTAATAAATTTGTATTTATTTTGTTCAGAACTTTCTACATTACATATTTACAACACTACGCATTATTACTCACTGGTTTTGCTTGGAAAACCTATCTACCTACTGTTGAGTGTTAAAAAAAATCATAAGTTTTTTTTAACTTGCTAACTTAAATTTAAGATAACTGGGAGAAGTAAAATTTAAAACCCCTACAAAAATTATTTTTATAGTGATTATAAATTATATGCATAGAATATAATTGTTTAAACTATTTAATTGTCAAGTATAAATTATTATTTTTAAAAAGTTAAACAAATCAATAAATTTTAGTATTAATTATTTTACTTTTTTCGTATTACTACGCTTATTCATTTATTTTTACCATTTTATATTAGTATATTGTATTGTAATAAAAATCAAAATATATATGTAATCATTTATATAATATAATGATTAATCACTGTAATTAATTGATTTAATGGTATTTTGAATTTAAAATTAAGATAAAATTTTAATTAAAAAAACAAAAATTATTTTTAAATAATTAACTTTATAAATGAAATATAATGGTAATACAATATTTTTTTAATGAACTTGGATATAATTTTATGGAACTAACATTGTTAAATTGAAGTATTTAATAATATTAATTAAAACAATTTTTTTTGCAGGAGCTAATATAAATGCACAGACTAGACATACTGGAGAGACTGCTTTAACTATAGCAAGTCAAAATGATTTTTACGATGTAGTTGTATTTTTATTAAACCATGGCGCACAATTAGAACTCGGCACATGCACACCGTTGATGGTATCAGCCCACGAAGGACATTTACATTTAGTTAAATATTTCCTCCAGTGTGGTGCTAATGTAAATTCAGAGTCTATATATTCTGAAACATCATTAACTTATTCATGTAGACATGGTTCTATAGACATTGTTAAACTATTGATTGAGTCTGGTGCTGATGTGGTATGTATGGCGATTTCAATATTTCCAATAATATCTTAATTATTATAATAATATTATTATGTTTATTCTATTAGAATCACGAATCTGAAGATGGCCATACACCACTTATAATGGCTGTTTGTTCAAAATATAATTCAACAGAACCAAACATTACAGTAGCAACTTTAAATGAAGGTAAAAATAAATACTATTTACTTAGTTCCCATTTTTAAGTTCTGATTATCCCCACATCAATTTGGATTAAATATCATCTAACCCAATCATCTTACTTTGTTACACTACTTAATGTATTTTCAATATTGTGTTTTGTTTTTAATTTAGTGCTAAAATATGAATAAAAATTTTAATGTAGAAAAGTAGATAATTTATTAAAAATATTTTTTCAGGAATTAATACTGAAGAATCGAATGATATTAATATTGAATCTCAAAGAGAGAGTAACAATAATAACCAAACGGATGATCACAGTTCTGAAATATTAGTTCAACTTTTGTTAGATCATGGAGCTAATATTGAACATAAAAACAATAAAGGATTAAATTCATTAATGTTGGCTGCTACATTGGGTTTAGATAAAATTGTTGAAGTTCTTTTGAATAATAATGCTGATATAGAATCGACATCTACATTAACAAAAGATACAGCTTTGTCTTTAGCCTGTTCTTTGGGTTGTTATAATGTATGAAATTACTTTTATATAATTGTGTTTAAATTTAGTTAATTGTAATTTTTAATAATAATTTAGGTTTGTGAACTATTGCTTCAAAGAGGGGCAAATAAAGAGCATAGAAATGTTTCAGACTATACCCCTTTGATTTTAGCTGCAGCATGTGATCATATTAATATTGTTGAGCTTCTATTGTCTTATGGCGCAGACATAAATTCTCGAAATGGTACTGTGTTGGGATTTACACCTCTGATGTTAAGTGCTAAAAATGGTCATAGAGGTTAGTAAATTAAATATTGTATTAATTGTAATAAACTATTAAAATACTGTTTAGTGCTTACATTAAATTTATAATATTATTTTAGATATTGCCAAATTATTAATAGATAAGAAGTGTGACATTAATGCTCAAAGTAGAGTACAATTTACCACTGCACTTTCATTTGCTTGTCAATTTGGTCAACATGAAGTAGTCTCATTGTTATTAAACACTCAAATGTGTGATATAGAACAACAATCTAAAGTATTACTATAAATATTTATTTTTTTTTTTTTTTTAAATATTATTTATCTTTTTTTTAGAACGGATTGACTCTTTTGATGGAAGCTGCTATAGGTGACCATGTTAAGACTGGAAAAATATTAATTAGTAATGGAGCTAATGTAAATGCCATAACAAATACAGAATTACAAAATACTGCTCTCTTACTAGCAGCAGCAAAGGGCAATTTACGATTTGTAAAACTATTACTCCGGAAGTATGTACTATTTTTGTTATTTTACATATTGTATATTAATTAATAATGAAAAATTAATAATTATTAATGTACTTAATGAAAATTATTGTTATAACAGACATGCTTATGTAGATTTTCAAAATAAAAAAGGAAATTCTTCTGCATGGTTAGCTGCTAGAGGTGGTTATTTAGATATTATAAAAGTACTTCATGAACATGGTGCCAACTTAGACTCCCAAAACAATATGAATGTTTCCTGTTTGATGGTTGCATTTCGTGAAAGTCGTATAAATGTGGTAGCTTGGTTGATGAACCGTACATTTTAATTTCCAAATGACCAAAAATGATACAATTTACTACAATATTATGTCATAGTTAAGGTAAACCATATATTATTAATAATTATTCCATTAACATAATTTAAATTTCATAAAGATGATTTTTATAAATGTTTTATTACAATAAAATTGTACTTACCCGTTGTTACTCGCACGGAGTAAATAATGACCCCAGTCATATTAATGTTTCTCATAATTAAGTATATTTAATATATACATAGATTAGGTGCTAGGAGATGCTTAGCATATATTATATATGTGTATATTGATTTCTTTGTTATACATTAGCCTCAAATAATATAATAATAAATAAATTAGAACTGGTTTCGATTTAATTTTGTACGTTTTCAATGTGCTAGAGTGTTTTAAAGCGACTTTAAGCAGTGTTTGGAAATAATTTACCCTGTGCGCATGTTTAGTACATTCATTTTCCTCTCTTGTTTTATATGTGAAATATATATGCCGTGACCACATAGTTTGAGGTATGTTCCGATTAATGCTATGTAAAAAGCAAAAAGTAATAATAATATTTTATCATTTGTCAGATAAAAATAATTAAAAAATTTATTTAAGTATAAAAGTTGTATATTTATTTTTTATCATTAAATTAAAATATTATAATTAACTAAAAAATACTTTTCTTATTTTAAATAATTATAAAAATGATTGAAATGAAATTAAGTTGAATAAATTTGTAAATATTAATTTTATTCTTTAAAGTTTCCATTTATAAATAATAAAATAAACAAGATATTGTGAATAGTAAAAAATACCTTGTGTGAATCAACAAAAGTAGTATGCGTTACGACAGGTTAAATTTTTGTATGCCAGTTAGAATATACAAACAAATTATATTTTAGTTAATTTTGTCTTTATTTTAAATAATAAATATATTATAACATAATTTTATGTTGATGTATGCACTTTTTAAATTATGTCTTTGTTAAATTGTTTAAGGAATTTAAAGAAAACAGAAAAGTGTTCTAAGAAATATGAATGGTATCATGTCTTTACATAAATTTAAAACTTAATATGAAATAATGTGGAACAATTTATATATGTATAATTACAATTTTATCATAACTCTATGTTGTGTAAATGTACATATTTTTTTATCACTTTAGTAATTTAAACATTATAATATTATTTTACCATTTGTACATTTAATAAATATCCACATTTTTTTTTTTTTTTTAACGAACTTATATGTGTGTATTTTTAGTCTTAGATTTTTAATAAACACTATGAAATTATTCTATTCTAAAAAAATTTAGAAAATTTAGGAATTTAAGTACTTATAGTAGTTAGTTAGTACTTTTCAACATGCTTTAATTCAATGGTTTAACATTTAAAATTTAATTAAATATAAAATGAAAATTTGTAACAAAAAAAATTATTTTGAAAAAATGTAATCATTATATAATATTTTGTGTAATATTTATATATAATAAAAAATAAAATTTTTAATTTCTTTCAATAAAAAACTTCTTGTGTATACTTACAATAGAATCAAAACACAAAATAAAAAAAAAATTAACCATGTTTCAGTATAATAGGTTAATAATTTATTTATTTAACATGACCCAATTAATATTGAACCAAACTTTTAAAAACAAATCAAACTAATTAATATTGTAATGTTCACTTGAGTTTAGATTTTTTTGTTTTAGTTCAGTTAGGTTCAGAATTTTACTATTTGGTATTATACGTTAATTAAAATCAATTAGTTCGGAAAAAAATTGCTTTTAAAGATTCAGGGGCTGAGACATGTTTTTAATAATAGTTACCTACTTAGTACATTTTCATTTTATATTCATTACAGTTCTGGTCTACTCAAGAAGATGTTAGTCAACCGTATATTGTATGATGGACATCTATGAACGTCTAATGACACTCAATGATTGTCCTTTAATATTGATTATTCGATTTTTACCCTTAAAAATGTTATAGTTTATGTGGTTTTATATGAAAACAAGACTATTAAATAGTATTATTTAATCCTTATGTATTCTATACAGTATGGTACATACCTATATTGTACCCCCAAAAAAAAAAATAAATAAATAAATAAGTACCTACACATAACATATAAATAATATAGTGTAATAGAATAACTTTTAGAAAATGGTTTGTGTAAAGTCCTAACTCTTTAGCCAGGTTGTATCATAAACTCGATTCAACTGTATATAAGCAGTTGTCTGTTAACTGTTAGAAATGTAGTTTTAATTAAGAAGCATTAAATGTTCGAAGGTTATATTGTAAATTTGTAACCTATTTACAAGTGATACTTTGGCATTATATTTTCAGACACAAAAAAAACTTTGTAAAAAGTTTTCATTCTTCGCTTTGCTTTATTAAAATAAACATGTAATAAACTAATTATAATCAGTATAGGTAAGTACTAGAGTATCTACTACCAACTGACTACCACGATAAGCTAGACGTAGAATGATGCATATCAACGAGTTACTGATGTATCCTATAAAGTTAGGTTATAGGAATGCTACCCACAATGTAGGAAAATCAAGATAATATTATTCATACTTATATTGTTTACATTGTGCTATTACCATAGAATATAACATCCTTGTTCTTATGAATTATGAGAATTAAGTAGGTACTCGTTTCCACACAATCGTACATTGTCTTCTTTCACAAAATTGAAAAAGATTTTTAATATTTTCGACCAAACCAAGAAAATTGTAATGTTTAGACGATTATATATATATGAAAGTATTAGTTATTAATTTGTTTGTTAGGTACATTTATTCAACGAAATTAAAAATTATATTATGTAGGTAAATTTGAGTTGTAATTGTTTTGTTTAAATAAAAACAATTTATATTATTTTCCGTTTTAAAAAAATAATCAACCTTACCGTAGTAAAATAAATTTGACTACTACTATGAGAAATTGCGAACAATATTGTTCTTTTGATTTGGACGAAAATAATATTTAATTGATAATTTTTTTATCTAGCGGAAAACAGAATCGATCATTTTGTTCAATTTGAAGGCAAGGGTTAAGGCATAACTAAATAAATGTATTTTAATTTTAGTGGAAACATATCTCGTGGTTTAGTAAAAAAATAAATACTTAATAGTCATATGCATTGATCGGGGGGGAGGGCTTAGCCCCCTCAAAACTCATCAAAGCACCCCCAAAATTCATTATCTCCTTTATTACCCCTCAAAGGCATTTTTATGTGTACTACGACACACTTTGTGCACAACGAAAAATAAAAGTGTGCACCTGTGTTTTTAAAGTACAATAGGTATAATAACTATTAACTAGTAACAGTAAGGTACATCCAGTAGTTACTAATCAAAGATAGGTTAAAAGTGTTTTTCGGTTTTCCTGATGCTTAGAAAGATGAAAACAATACCTATACTAAAACATGAATCGAATATAAGATTTTTTTTTGAGAATAAAATATACGCATATAGATAAAATATCTGGAAATTAATAAAAATATAAAAAAAATTATAGTGGCGTACATAGACGTATATATAGGCTCAATTCGGAAAAGAAAGAGAGAGAGAGAGAGAGAGCTACGAGAAAGATCAGTGTCGTTTATTGGTTTATTCATCCAATCAGTATTTCTCTCTTTCTTACACAGCCTTATAATATATTATCTAGATGCAAAATCGAATATCGATATCAAAGAAAATCGATAATAACAATTCACAATCGATTTAAATAAAATAAAAATTAGTGGTAAAAAATATTCTGGATTTGTTTTCTTTTTGTAATTAAATAAATATTAAATACAATACAATAGCAATGATTAATTGATACTGATGTGTGTACTATGTTATAGTAAAATAGAATTGAAATAAATCATTGGTAACAACAGTCGGTTCAAACAATATCAGCCGATTCGGTATCGGTACTATCGGTACCGAAATACCGAGTACTCTATCGCCATCACGTAATCACGATTTACGCCACGCCGGTCTGCCGCCAATGTCATTTTTTGTTCCATAGGTTTTCTATATAATTTGCTTGTAACGTAACGCGGTCCGTGACTTCGTGCATCGCGTCTCGTTCGTCATTGCGTATTTGTTATTTTGTATCAGCCGTATTTCTCTGTTTGCCAGCCGCCAGCCGACGTCGAAGAGCACATAAAAAACAGTGTCGTTTGTTTTCTCAGTATTTTACGGTTCACCACGACTTCGGAACGTAAGTATATTTTCGAATAATATTATTGTCCGCACATACGAAGCATTAAAGTTTCAATTGATTTTGGTCCGAATCACTAATACGATAAATTCCGATGATTATCAGCCATTTATTGTTTGCAAAGCTGAAAGCGTCCCATGTTCTTTTGCCTGTTTTTCTGGACTATTGGTTAATGGTTATAGAAACAAATTTAACAAATATGACGTTTTCAACGAATTATTAAGTATGCTGATGAATTATAATTCCTATCCCAATATGTAGTTTTGTACAACCTAGCAATTTAATTAAATTATATTTAATCGGTTTGGCTTCTTTTTTTTTTTTTTTTTTTTTTATAATTATTAACAACTTAATTTTTTTGTTTTGACAATATTAATCTTGATCAAATCCACACGATTATTATTTGTCCACCCCAAATTGATATTCAATAATAATTATTTTAATAGGTATTTTATTTATTCAAATAATATAAACGGGCTGAACCCCAATTTAACGATTCCATGTAAATTGGTCGCAACAATATTGTCGCAGCATTAACGTCTCAGTAATTTGCTTGCTGTAAAATGAGCGCGACAATCTTTTAAACACAAGGTTATTGTAATATTTTAATTTTAATTTTTTTGAATTTATGTAAGAATACATGCTTTATATGCATTAAAGTAGCTTTTAATTAATATTTTTCTTTATACCAATTTTATTATTTAGTTTTATTTAAAATAATAACATATATTTTATCATAGTTATATATTATAATATAGTATACAGTGTACAGTCATATTTATTATAAGTCATAAAATATTGTATATTATATTTGTAGTTGAAGTTGATTGCAATTCCATGCAAGTAATGTTCAATATCTTGATCATCAAATGTAGGTATTAACTAATTTTTCAATTTGAGTTGCTGTATCCTTATGATGTATTTACTTTCGATGTAATAGTTCAAATGACATGAGTACTAAGTTGAGTTGTTTTTGCCACTTTTACACAGTTTACACAAAAAAAAAGCCCCTTAATTATATCATTGTTAGAAAATAATATTAAATATATGTCAGCGCTCATTTTACAGCAATCAAATCAATTATATCATTATATATAATTTAATAGGCAATATTATATCAAATAATTTATTATTTTTTACACACAACGAATGTGTAGAAGATAATATATTTCTTATCGCACCAAAATAGTTTGCGACCATTTATACCTGCGATTATTTTCAACCATATTATTCGACACCTCATAGATTAGTATAATTTAAATATACATGTTTATTCTCCTAAAACGTCCTATTCTCAGACATACTGAATATACATACAAAATTTTATAAGAATCTGTCAAGCTGTTTCGTAGGAATTGTTACAAACACTGTGACACGAGAATTTTATATATTAGATATCATTGTATTTAGCATACCAGTGTTCCCTGCGAAAGATTATTTAGCCATGACGGTAATATAATTACTAATAAACGTAGCATTATTGCCTGCAAACTAAATAAATTCAAATTTAATAATATAAAAATTTTGTATAAAATAATTTAAATTATAATATTCCTGCAAGTAGAATTATGAGATTAGCTAATGATTACCAAATTGATTCATTTAATTTAAACTTTTATTAAGTCTTTTTGTAACCATATTTTTAGATTATTTGCATTTTTCTTTAAACTTTTTAATATTAATCTGTTTATGTTTCTGTTATTATTATCACTGTAAACAATATTTTATATTTTTGTTTTTAAACTCTTATTTTATTTATTGGACATTAGCCTTTTTAAATTTTTAAATAAATAAATAAATTACATTTTTTTTTTAAAATTAAACCATACAGACTGACGGATATCAGCCTGAGCGATTTCAAAGACATTTTACGATAATAAGTTTTGTAAAACATAAATAATAAAAATTACCTGTTCTTCTTATAATTATACCCCTGTGCTTGATATACTTAACATTACTATGTGGCCATCATCATTAGTATCTATTATAGAATAGTTTATTAATTTATCATTATTCTATGATATATTTCATGTATTTTGAGTTTATTCTGTTAAAAATAAATGTGTGCTCTGCATAATCTATCCATAAAAATAATTATTTAAAATTTATTATTATTTCAGAATGAATAACAACAATTATAAACATGATAATAAAAGTGAAGAAAATATACAATGCTTTGAATTATACAGTTCAGATGAAGAAGAGTATGATGTTGAAAAAATATTGGATAAGCGTATAAGGAATGGCACTACAGAATATTTGTTAAAATGGCATGGTTACAGTGACAATGATAACACTTGGGAGCCCATAGGTAATCTTGAATGTGATGATATTATCAAAGAATATGAACAAGGTGTAAAAGAAAAAGTTAAGATAGAAGATAAGAAAAAAATAAGATTATTGGAACAACTAAAACTACAACGCATAAAACGCGCATCTTCTAGTTCGACCATGAATATAAATTCTATGACTACAAAAAATACAAATGAATCAAATATAGTTGGTAATGTTATAAAAACAGAGTATATAGGATTTAAAATGGAGAACATTGCTGCTACTGTTCCTGATAAAATACCAGAAAAAATTATTGGTGTAACTGATGCAGATAATGAGTTAAAGTTTTTAGTAAAATGGAAAGATTCAGATGAAGCTGATTTAGTTTTAGCTTCAAAGGCTAATATATTATATCCTCAAATTGTCATCAAATTCTATGAAAAAAGACTTTCATGCCTAAAAAAAAAATCCAAAAACGTTAATTATACTGATGATGATACAGATGATACTATTAGCGTTAAAGACGTAAAGATTGAAAGAGATTGATGATATGAATAATTATATTGGTATGGGTAATAATTATGTTTTAACATGTAATGAAAACTTTTTTTTATAATTAGTATATAGTAATAATAGTATAAAATAAATATAATTAATAATTTTATGATATTAAAAAAAGGTTTATGGCCAATACAACATTTTTTAAATGTTTTTAAAGAAATTATAGAATTAATTTTATAAGAAGAGCATTTGAATATATATTATAAGAGTAATAACTAGGTCCCGGATTGTATTGACTTGCATATTTTTTCAGGTTGATCATATAAAATTCTAAGTGAGCACATTATACGTTTCATAATAATGAGATTAAGAATACACATTTTTAGTTTTTATTTTTGCATATTTTCGACTTTAAAATTTTTTCAGGTCTTTTAAGTTTTTAACTGCATATTTCTCTTTTTAAAGTATATTAATGTTTTATAACAAAATATAAACTTAGTGAATGTTTATTGTAAAATGTTCAATAATTTATGATTATATATATATATATATATATGGGTTTCGATGAAAATTGTAATTTTTCATATGACTATTAATAAAATTGCAAAATAGATTTATTTTATTCTAGGACAACGCATACTAAGTACATAATTTGATACATGTAACAAACTGTTTAAAAGTGAAACATTTATTTTGCTTTTTTATGTCATTTTATTAATTTTTAATGCATATTTATAAATAATTATACTATATTTTATATGGTTAAGTGGAATTGTTTTATTTCTCAGTAATGATATAGTAGGCAGTTAAGAATATATTGTTATCATATGATAACTGTTACTTTTATATATGTCATTAGAAATAATATAAACTTCATAATTGTTATATTTTTATATAAATTTTTTAAATAATAAATGTATGACTTATAATAAGACACAAAATATTTAAACACACAATTAAACTTGGTTGATTTTTAACTAATATTTATCTCAATTACATATATTTTAATTCTTCTTATTGTATTTGATTTAATTGATTAATTTGGTAGGCTTATTATGTGATACTGCTCTTACCTTTTGAAAAATCAAAGGGATGTTCAACATGTGTTATGTAAATTTGAGTAAAGTGCAAAATTAGCAAATTTATTTATGAAGATTCATTTTATACCTAATTCCTATTCACTATTATATAATTTATAAACTATTGACTGAAACAATGAACAATTTATAAAAACATTCAAGTTCATTTTTTTTAACTTTAAAAATCAAGACTATTTTTTACAAATTAACAAAAATAATTTTATTCCTGAGAAGTTGTTTTAAAACATGATTTCATTTATATATTTTAAGTATACAATTGAATGTAGAAATAATAGATGACAACATACGTATAATAATTATTAATAAAACAAAATTATATTTAAAAAAAAATAATCATTGTAATATTAATTGTATAAGTTTTGGAATTATATATCAACATAAATTTATGACTCCATAATATATAATTTATTTCAGTATTAAAAATATGTTTGTTATTTTATTATTTGAGCACAAATTTTGGTTAGTTTTCCTGATTATTTAACTTGTAATTTAATATTTAAAATACATAATTTGTAGATCAAAACAAAATAAATTTGATAAACATAAATTATGTAACAAAAAAAAAAAGGTAAATTACAATAAACAATGGTAATATATATATTAGTTTTCAGGAAACATTGGAAGTGAAGACATCGTTTTACATATTTTAATATGTGTTTTATAGTAAATATCAGATTTTTGAAGATAAATTTGAAAATGTAATAATATTGAATTGACTGAATAACAGATTTTAATTAATCTAATTAAAAATTTGTCCATTTAATGATAAGTTAACTTATAATATTGATATTCCTCTAACTATAAATATTATACCGACAACAAAGTTCAAAGTATATCATCAATCACTGTTTATTACAAATAATTTAATTGCACTTAAAACTATTACTTAATAATAATTAATTTAAAATAAAATTGTTTAAAGTAAAACTATTTTGTGATTTTCTGTGTGATAGTACAAATTTAATTTTAAATATTTTTTCATCATATGGATCTTATCAATTAATTGAATTAAATTATATTTACTTGCATCTCATAAATTTAGAAGAATGTTTAAATAAAATATTAAATTGTAAAAAGTTTTACAAATATAAGACATAAAAATATAAAATTAACAATTTTTTATTGAAGGTAAATACTTTTGCTACAGTTAGTAATGCAAGGCATTAATTATTTTAATCAATGTACAAAGGTTATTGTTGTATTATAAAAGTATGTTTTTCGTTTGAGGTAGATCATTATTTATTACAATTCATTAAGTGAAGAAATCTTCACTATAGGTACTTGCAGGTCATATTTTAAATGGATATGTATTAAATAGTTGCCGGTATACCTATTTATTTATTTAGTTATAGAACATAATACGATTAATGTTAATTTAATTTGTATGTTTAATAAACATATATAAGAGGCAATATATTTATTGTAAATATATAATTTGCTATTGGCATGAATATTATTTATTTCAATGATAATTACCATCATAAAAATACCTAATATAATAATTTATTAAAATTATCATCAAATAATGCATACATTAATTATATAAATCGCATTTTTTTTATTCATTCTTAATGTGTAATATTGTGTGTATATTTATATGAAAACAAATTTTTACTATTTGTTGTAAATATCCTTTGACCCACTAATATAAATATTGTATATAAACATAATAGATTTTATTTGTATTTCAAAACCATATTCTGTATGTAAAGACGTCTCTAGATACCATAAGTATCTATCTTCAAATTTTATTTGTTATTTTAGTGTGTTTTTATATTATTAAAATAATTTTATTAATATCGTATAAATTAATATTGCACTAACTTTATTACCTTAATGTAGAATGTGTAACTTGTAGGGTCACTACACAACTAATAAATGACTTCATTATTGCAATCCTTAATAGAGTTTTTCTTCAAACATATATTTTTTCACCTATTTACTTAGGTATAACGAAACTTGTTTATTTTTCTTATAGTATGAAAGGCATATGATAGTACAATTATTTTATGTTACTATCTATTAAATATTCGTTTTAATAAGTTGTGTTTCATGTGATTTTTATTAATTAAAATAATAACAAGATAAACAAAATATGGTGCTAGTAAAATATGCTATAAACAAATAAAATTATGTATTTATGTGGGAATTTGGTATTGGTTTATAATGCTGTATATACAACTAATTTATTTACTAAGATTGGACAATTAATTATTTAGAATAGAGGTAAAAGTGATCTAATTAATGGCTCCGGAAAATATTTTGTACATCATGATTATTAATAGTGCAAATCAATTAATTTTTAGTATGATAAAATATGTAAAACAATTTTAATTAATAAAATAAAACTTCATTAAATATAATAAAATTATTTATTGATAGTATTGCATTACTAATTTGTAGTATATTTGGTAGATTATATAGGGTAAAAGCAATAAAAAAATATTTTTCCTTTTCGAAATATTTAAATTTTTGTATATATTATTATAGTAATATAAATGTTTTATAACCTTTAATACCTACTTAATGTATAATTTTTTTTTCGAAAGTTTGGCCAGTTATCTAAATTTTTAAAGAATTAAGTTTCTGTAAATTTCATTCTATGGAAAATATCAATATACTATCACAGATAATATGTATTAAATATCTGTTTATTTCAAAAAGTTTGTCAACTCACTGAATCAACCTAAAAACTAAAAAAGTGGGAAGGTTGATTTTGGACATTTATCAGCAAACTACTATTATTTTAAAATTTGTTAAATTGATATTAACAAATTTGTAAATGATTTCAAAAAGGTCAACCATATTTTTTTTTTCATATTGATTTGTTCATATTTTTACATGTTAATTACCTTTTTTTATTAATTAAAAAATTATTTATAATTTATAGGTCATACAGACAGGCAGGCAGGGTAATACTATTTCTAAATATGAAACGTTTTTAAAAATATTTTAGTTATTACGGTGACACTAATGAAATACGAAATGTTTCCGTTAAATACTTTGACATTTTTTTAAAAAAAAATTCGTACTATATATTTTTATTGTATATTAAAATTATAGAACAACGTGGGGTTTAACCCTCTATGCGTAATACTAATTATACCCTAATTCTATGTTAGGTATTTGAAATTTTTATAGAATTTTTTTACCTACTCATATACTATTTAATCTATTAACAAAATATTTTGAAAATCATGAATGAAAACTGACAATTTTTATCATGAAATGGTAACTCCTTGAATATTGATCATATGGAATTGAAATTAATTTTGCACATTTACATATGTAATTTACACTCGTGGTAAATTTGGAATGGATTATCAGTTTAATATATTTATATATTGTAATATATTGAAATTCGCTCAGAATCGTATTTTCTAATGCAATATCATTGCATTTAAATCTTAATAACTATAATAAACCATTAATTTCTCCGAGGACCGAAGAGACGAATGAGGAACGTCTACAATCGACCTTCCCACTTTTTAATTAATTAATTAGCAACTTTGCCATTTTTTGGTAGTTTTCCTCTCCCCAGGAAAAAATTGAGAAATTTGAAAAATGAGCTAAGTAAACTACCAACTAAATGCGATTTGCTACCGAAAACATACCCTATTTGTAATAGTCAGACCATTATTTCTACTCGAAAAAAATGTTTTCATACATATAAAAAAAAAAAAAACATCTGTGTAAAAACAATAAATTTCTCATTCTGCTAAGAATCTTAAATAACAAATTCCTTTTGACTTCATCAAAGTTACTAATGTTGTTTAATCTTATTCCCTAAACTCATATTAGATATAAATTATATACCTACAATCCTACATATAATTATTTTTACACATACCTATACAAATTATTAGGTTTATCATAAAATATTAGGTAGGTAGATGATTATTTAAATTAAATGCAGAACATTTAGTTCGATTAGATTATTATAATTTCCACTTTTTTAGTTAGTTTTATTTATTTATTACCTATGTGTGCAATATAATTTAATATCAAAATCCAAAAGTCATATAGCATCATATTCGATTGAAAAAAAAAAGTATAATAGATAATTAAGACTTGTTATTATTTAGGTCAATATTAGATTAGATATTATGTTAATAATACATATGCGATCATAATTTAATTACAAATACTATGTTGAAATCGGTACAAATCGATAATGATGACTATTTTATATTTAATTAAATAACTATTATATACTATTGAGTAGGTAATAATAAAATAAAGCAACAGCTTTCATGGTGTGTAACTTGTTATTTGGCATTACATTGTTAACCGAACAATACAAATTTTCAATGCACTAGTATTAGGTAAGTATGTAGAATTAATAAAACTAACAATAATGATATCATTAAGTAATAAAAATCAAATAAATTACAATAGTAGATAATATGAATTAAAATAATATATAGTTTATAGTGTTATATATTAATAATATTGTGTTAACATAAATTTCTATGTGAAAAATATAATTTTCATAGTGTTTTAAGCTACGAATGAAATATTATAAACTATTACTTGTAATAAATTGTATAAGTTATAATAATTAATAATATGATAAATTCAATTTTAAATTTGAAAAAAGTTATTTCGAGCTGTATTATGTTTACAGTTGCGTAAGTTTTCGGTATATTGACAGTATTACAGATTATAGTGGTAAGTTGTACCTTTGCTAAATATGTTTTACTAAAGGTGTGCGCATAAACGCCCACAGGGAGGGGTAGAAGAGGGAAAACTCCCCCCCCCCTTTATTTGAGGTAAATATGTTTTTAAAAATTAAATTTAAACAAAACCATAATGCTATTATGTAATTATATTGATAGTTATCTATTAACATTTAGAGTGATAACTATAAAGACACGGACACTGTGCATTATAATATTACGGATATTATATAAATAGCGAAATTAGAAAAAAAAAATTTTTTTTTTTTTATTCCCCCCTGAATTTTTACTTATGGGCGCCCCTGGGCGTGCATAAACTTCAGTTTCAGGGGCTAAAATTTCAGGTAGCATAAAATTAATCCGGCCAAAAGCAGGAACGTCAATTTAGGACGTTCCTCCTTTGTCCCTTTTAGTCCTCGGAGAAATTAGTGGTTTATTATAATTATTAAGATTTGAATGCAATGATATTGTATTAGAAAATACGATTCTGAGCGAATCTCAATATATTATACTGATAATCCATTCCAAAATTTTACCACGAACGTAAATTACAAATATAAATATTCAAAATAAATTTCAAATCCATACGATCAATATTCAAGGAGTTATTATTTTATGATAAAAATTTTCAGTCACGATTTTCAAAATATTTATTAAATAGATTAAATCAGAGGCGCAGGAACTATTTTTCTTGTGGGGGGGGGAGCAAACATTTTAGGAAAATCATGATATAAGTATATTAAAATAAAATACAAATACTTTTTGATTTTTGTAAGATAGGTTTAATTACTATTTTGTTGATTAAACTAATAGTCTTTACCTAATTTTATTTTGAATATAAAATTAAAAACAATTTTAATGTTTTACATTTTTAAATTTTATTTGTTATACAATTTTTCAAAATTCATTTTATTACATAATATTATATTATATAAATATTAAAAATAATAAAAATGTAATTTAAATTTAAACTTTAACTCTAAAATGTTTAAGTATTAAGTGGATAACTATGATGACAAATTTTCAGGGGGGGCAAAATTATAATTTGCTCCCTGACATATTTAACGGGGGGGTCAAATGCCTCCTCTGCCCCCCCCCCCAGCACCGGCGCCACTGAATTAAATAGTATATAATTAGGCTTCTATACAATTTTCAAACCGATAAACCCAAAATTTTAGGTAATATTAATTTTTTTTGGATATATGTTCAAAGCTCTATAATTAACCAAATAACCAACTAATTCGTTCCAAAATTTTACCACACTTGTATATTACCAATTAAGAACTCAAAAAAATTGTCAGGTTTTTTCCATCAAAAATTAGTTATCACGAAATAAAGGATTTAAAATTACGGAAATATTAATTTTGCCGAGTTTTTGTCATTTTTCGGTAGTTTTCCTTTTATTAAGGAAAATCTTTTGAGAAATTCGAAAAATGAGTTGTATAAAGTACCAAGATGATACGGTTCGCTACCGAAGTATATCCGATTATTTGTCATAATCGTACCATTATTAGTACCCAAAAAAATGTTTTCATATATAAAAAAAAATTTTTTTTGTCCCCCTCCTGAATTTTTACTTATGGGTGCCCCTGGGCATGCGCAAACTACAGTTTCAGGGGCAGCATAAAATTAATCTGGCCCATTTTCCAAATTGTCTAATAGGCAATATAATATAATATGAATATCAGTTATTAAGTTTAACGTTAAAAATCAAGTATTGGATAGTAACGTAACGCACGTTACTTTCAGTAACGATTGAGAAACTATGTTATAATTGAAAAGGTAACATTGCAAAATAATTCGATAGGTACGTGTTATATTTTTCATCGAATATCATCAAATACGCAATTAAAAAACTAAAAATGTTGAAGACACTTTATTATTCAAAATTAATAAAAATATAAATTTAAAAAAAAAAATTATTTTTATATACGATTTTAATTTAAAAAAAACTGAATAAAAACCTTTGTTTAATGTATGATAAAATATATATATAGGTAGTGGAATACTGGATAAATGATAAATAGGTATATCAATTGCAATATTTAAAATTATTAACTCTATAAATATTACATTGAAAATATGAATAAAAGTAACGTCTTTATAACTAACTTACTTTTATAAGTAACTTACCCAATAAGATCCAACACTTTAAAAACCTAATCAATTTTTAAATTTGTTCTGCAATAAGTTGTTGGGATATTCGTATTGTACTGTATGGGTACTATATTATACAGTTATAATTATAACTAATATCTAACTATAATCTATAATAAAATAATACAACTATTATTTACCTAGAAAAAAAAAAAAAATTTTGTTTTCAATTATTAATGTATATTATTTGAGAAAATGCATATGCTACATCTGCTGCCCCTGTGCGCACGCCTATGTGGTTTACATACATTTTTCTTTTATTATTAAAGGAAATAATATTAATAGTGTTGTCTGTTATGCGATCCGAAAGGATTGGTTTGGTTTGGTTCAGTCTTTCCGATAAAATTTCATTTTTCAAGCAGGGTCACAGGGTGTTATTATTATTTTATCTGTGATAGTTTTATAAATTATAGTGATTATAATATTTTATATTATTTTTTGTAATACTTTGTTTTCAAAATCGGAAGGGATGAGTGAGCATTAGGTAAAACCCTCAACTTATTAATTTGTAATTATCTCTATTATACTAGATGTTTAGGGTAAATATACGATCCCAATTCAATTATGTGATTTATTGTTTAGGAATCAGAATATGTAGTTATTTAGATAAACAACGAATAGAAATTAATTTTTAATATAGAAACCTATATAAATGTAATTATTCCTTAGTATATTTCGTGTTATTATACATTTATATATATAATAATCTGCTACTTAGTAAAACAGGAAATAGCATAATTAGATGTAACGTATATCTTTGTAATAAATGGTGATAAACAGGTGTGTATACTGTGTTAGAATTAGGCCGCTCTGGTGTTCTCATTAATTTTAATGCAGCGTAAACAATATCTAACATAAAATTCCGATAATCGTATAATTATTTTTAATTTGTTATTCATTTTAGGTCGCGTGTTTATCAATCATTTTTATGTTGTTTTTGCATTTGTTCCATTTTATTTAAAATATAATGATTCTATTTTTTGTTAATAATTTATTATTGTTCGATATGTAAAAATCGTAGGATGTAATTAATTTTTATAGGTAGGTATACTTAGAATTTATACTATCTACTACTATTATTCTTGAGCTCATTGACCGTTACACTTCCCCAGTACATTTTATCAAGTACCTACTACAAAATATTACACAATACATAGGTACATGTATTACAATATTTTATAGCATTACACGTTTTATCAAAAATTTATTAAAATACTGCAAAAGCATACTATTCTACCGTTAATCTGCCTCAATTTTAAAATATTATAATAACACAATAATATTAATCGTTATTAATACTTCCTATGCCAAATAGAAATTCAAAATTTTAAAAATAAAACAATAAATATAATGTTAATTATCCATTTTCGAATTTTAGTGGCCAAGATATAAGTGTGCGTGTAACGCTGCAGAGTTAATTAAAATTTTCAATGTTGTTTGTTGTAATATTATATAATAATGAATGATATAATCAATAAATGATTATATTCTTATCTGATCAACTGTTAAATGTGCTTAATAATAAAAATTATGTCGATATTGTTGCTGTTAATAATTTAATATTATAATAATTTTTAATAATATAGTAATTACTTTATTATGGGTACCTACTGTCGAGTGTCAAAATTTGTATATTAATATATATATATATATATATATTATCATTAACTTTTACATTATATTATCTCATTTTATTGCAAAATATTTTTTGCACACTGTACGACTATACTTGTAAGTCGTATAATTAACCGAGGGTCCAGTCGGCGATTGCCGACTAAATAAATTTAGAGGGGATATAAACTCCCCTCCCCCTATTTATTAATTTTATTAAGTGATTACTGTATATAGTTATTACTTATTAGTCAGTGACAGTGGCGCCGAACAGATACTTCAAGTAGTTCAATTGAATTGCCTTAAAATAGGAGTGAGTGGGTCCTTAGAAAAATACTCCCATAAATATGTCGATACTATTTGAAAACTTGATGCTTATATTAGATAATGGGTAAAAATAGAGGTAGGTGGATATCAAATTAAACAAATTGAACTGGCCTATTCTATAACGTGTCGGCGCTACTGCTCAGTAAGATAGTTATTAATGCTAGTGTAGCGAGTTAGGTGTGAACTGTGAATAATGACTTTAATTAATTAATTGTGCGGTGTTTTTTTTTTGTTTAATTTTTAATAATTATTGGTCGATGTCATTAACGCATTGACTTAGTATAGAGAAGATAACAAACGTAAAAACGTATAACAAGAATTATATATAAAATACATACAATGAATTATATAAAATATATAATTCACATTTAAAACGAATATCATTTTCATATTTCATAAACAAAAGGCAATGTTCAAAGATTATTACACTCTTAATGCATATATAATATATGATTTTTATATTAATATATTAACATATGTAATAATATGACAGGAAAAGTTGAATTTATTAAGTCAATTAGTTAAACAAAATGTTGATGTATTATATATTAGTTATAAGATATATATATGAGTTTGTATATATATATATATGGTGTCTCAGATCTATTAACTAATTGGAATATATCCGCAAAAAATTTAAAATTTTGAATGCAGTTTTCTTTCAAATTATTATTTATTCAACGGACTATAATATTACTTTTATTACTTTTTTAAAAAAAGACTTGTCATGAAAAAATAAAAAGTTTTTATTTTTAATATTTAAATTTTTTTATGAGATTTTTTTTTTTAAACAAGTAATAAAAGTAATATTATAGTCCGTTATCTAAATAATAATTTGAAAGAAAACTGCATTTAAAACTTTTATTTTTTTGCGTAGATATTGCAATTAGTAAATAGATCTGGGACACTTTATATATATATATATAAGCATATAACAGTTTTGTTAAGATTTAAGTTTGTAGCCTGTATCCCCCCCAGAAAATTTGTCTAAATTCTGCTTATAATTTAGACATATAATCAGTATAAGAGTGTTCGAAAATTTGTTATATATTTGTCGGCGTCTTGTGTATGCAAAACTCATACAGATACGTGTAGGTGATCAAAACAAATTTCATAGCAGTACCTATAGTAAATACTATAATAACATCGTATAAAAAATAGTAATTGATTAGGCATACTACATATTGGCTATTAGGTATAGATTATAATAATTATATGTATAAATCAACTTTATCATTATTCGTAAGTAAAATATTAAATTATTATATTTTTATGTCGTAAAATTGTAATATATTTTACTCTGATTTCTGGTAAAAGTTCAAAATGAATTTTCAAAACATTTTAACTTATAAGCAAATCTAAAATAAAATAAATATCCCAAAAATATTATTTTAAATTATTAAAAAAATTATAACAACAGTGTGTTTCCTAACAAACATTTATATTTTATACTCGACGAGTATCAAAGGTATTTTCCTTACAGAATTCCCACCTAGTGTTTTTTTATATATTAACGTAACAATCATGGCGATCAAAATAAAATTGGCGCATGCGCAAATGTTCGGATACTTATTATATTATCTATCTGGCCTTTATATCCCCCCCCCCCCCCCCCCCGCGGATAACTAATAATTATAATTAATACGATAACAATACAAAAACAATATATAAGTACAGTGGTAGGAACATATAATCTAAGACCGTATAGTAACACTACGTACTAAACCTTGGACGGTTTTAGACACAAGCAGGCTACAGTTCAGTTTATTATTGATTGCTTGTCTGACTAGGTGTACTTATCTAATATAGTAAAATAAAATTCTGTTATTGCTACTCAACACAATATTTCAATTAAAGTTCTAAACTAAGTGTGGAAAATGAAGAAATTTCTTTTTATTATGGTTGTATTGTTTTCAACTACATGCACAGGACCATTGTCCTACGGTGTATGCAAAACTAGTTGCAACATTATAGCAGTAGGATGTTTTACTGCAGCTGCTGGAGTGACCGTGGGAGCAAGTAAATTAAATGCCCATCATTATTATACATTAAAATTTACAATAATATTAAAGTACTATATTTATTTTTAAGTTCCAAATATTTCTGGAATTCCAACGAGCTTTGAATACTGTGGTGTTATGCGGTCAAAGTGTTTTGTGAATTGCGAAAACGACAAATTTCCTACATCTCATCACTTATTTACGTTATGGTAACCATTATAATATAATATTTGTAGTAATTAGGTATCCACTTTATTATACGTGTTTAAATTTTAAAATATTATAATGAATGATATAACCATGTATTTATAAAGAACTTGTGTTTTATTGTTTGATTAATGAAACAAATATTCACTAAGTCAATAATACTAATACAAAAATCGTATGTCTAATCAGATTATTGACGTAATTGAGAATACTTTATGGGGGGGGAGGGGGATAAATTAATATTATACATAATGTCAAAATTCTTTCTTTCACACCACTTTAACAAAATATTTTAACTTATAAGCAAATCTAAAATAAAATAAATTTTCCAAAAGTATATTATAAATTATTAAAACAATAAAAACAACAGTATGTTTGTTAAAAACATTTTTAAATTTATCACATAATAATTTAGTTTTATTTATATTAGGAAAGTATAATTATATATTAAAATAATATTTATAATTTCTATGAGTATTAACAATTTATTTATAAAAACTTTTTCTCATACTTCACAATAGTATGTCTAAATTTCTCGGTTTCGTGTCAAGTATATCGATGACCTGTTCATTAGAAAATTTAATACTATTATGAATCGCCAATATTGCCAGTTCATTATGTTGTTTTTATAAGGGAAATGTTTAAAATTTAACTATTATATCTAGGTA